>JARHVA010002601.1:205000-1405000 GCA_037957365.1 Torreya grandis
ATAGTGGTCACCAAAAGTTTTTTGATATCAGGGGTTGACATTTGGCGTGTGAGCTCAAAATTTCAACAATACCTAGGGAATATTTCACCAACCAACATGTCCATACTACATGCACCAATATCCAATATAATATTTATGAAATAAGGTCCCATCCACCTAATTTTCAACTTTCTTGGCTGCCTAAGGTACTTAGAGTCATATAACAAGATCATTACACCTTCTATAAATACCTTGCACTTGATGTGCTTATCATGTCATACCTCTTAGTGTACCTTTTCTATCTACTGTCTCCACCATTTTTGGATGCATGTCTTGTCTAGGAACACTAATTATTTTAGGCATAAGCTTAAGGATCTATGGTCATCTAATTGACCAATACACATGATGTGCAATGAGGGCACTAGGAATTCCATAGGTGAAATAGTCTCTATGCCAAACACCATTTGAAATGGTCTAGCCTTGTTCAGGCACTTGTAAACAGTGTGATAGGTCCATAATACTACTGATACATGATCACATATTTTTATGAGGAATATCCCCAATATTTTTTTTGAGTGTCATTCACTTAGGGATGATAAGGTGTCATTTTATGATACACCACCATATATTCAGTCATCAAGATTTAAATGGTTTCATTTATGGAGTATGCATCACAATCACTAGTTAATCTAAGTGAGTATCTATAAAGACAAATAATATTCTCCTAGATGAATCTTGGTATTATGATGGTTGTATAATCTTTGGTCGACACTATTTTGGCCCACTTGGTGAAGTAATATGTGGCAACTAGAATGTACCTCATGCTTATTCACCTCACTTTAGGAGTAATAGGCCCAATAAAGTCAATGTTCCATTCTTCAAATGGTACCTAGGAATGGATGGGGACAAAATTAATCTCATATTGGTGGTTTGGTTTTCTTGTGCACTGGTAGATGTCACAAACTTTACAATATTCTTTTGCATCATGAAACAAAGTTAGCCACCATAAGCCTAATTGTATACCTTATTTATTGTAGCATCTCTAGCAAAATAGATTCCAACAATCCCCTCATGTGACTCTTGTATTAGTATGTCCCATGCATGCCCTAGGACACTATGGAGCATGAATTCATCATGGCTCAACTTGTACAGTACCCACCAATGATTTGAAAAGGGGTGACATAAACTATGAGGTACTTCTTTTACTTAGTAGTCATGGTCTGAGGCACAAATCTAGAGGTTATAAATGCAGTCATTTTGGCCAAGTCTTCTAGGATACGCTAAACCCCATAAAGTTACACATCAAGCATATCATCTTCAATAAGAGTTGATGCATCACCAGATTTGATGTGGGATACATGGTATGGGGTTGAGTTTTATTTTATAAGCTTCACTATAATATAAAATTGGAACTCTTGAAATAAAACAATCCATCGACAAATGTGCCCATGTAAAAAAAACTTATTCACTAGGTACTTAAGTGCCTTATGATTAGTAAAGAAGATGAAAGGGGTCACTAGTAAATATTGTCATAAATTCTATAAGGCATAGATCACGGTAATAACCTCATGCTCAATTATGGTGTAGTTTTATTTTGCCTTGGTTAGTTTTATGCTTGCAAAGGAAATGTTATGATCCAATTTTCCCTCACCCGGTTATGCAAAAATGGAACCGATCGTGGTACTGGAGGAATAAACATAGACATGGAAGGGATTTTTACAATTAGGAAATTAAAATATTAGTTCACTTGTTAGTTTTATTTTTAGGGTCTCAAAAGCATCTTCCTATGCTATGCCCCAATAGGATGGTCCATCCTTTTTCAATAGATCTTCTAATTGCACCACAATCTTGGCATAGTGCCTTATGAGCTTTTTATACTACCCATAATATCCAAGAAAGGTGTGAATGTCTTTCTACATTTATGGGGTCTAGAGTTGAAGGATGATTACAATCTTATCCAGATCAATGAGCAGACCATCTTTGCAGATAATGTGCATGAGAAAAGTGCCAAATAACATTACAAAAACACACTTCTTGAGGTTAAATGAAATTTGTAGCTACCTGCACCTTTCAAACATAAGGTGAAAGTTATCATATTTATCCTTCAATAACCCATACATTATTTGATCATATAAGTATACTTAGAGGAACTTGTGAATGAAGTCTTTGAAAGTGGTGATCGCCACTCAAGATAACATGACTGGTGCATTATTCAACCCAAAAAGAATCACATTATAAGAAAAACAACCCCATTCAATCATAAAGGTGGTTTTGGGCTTACCCTCATCCTTGATATAGACTTGATAATATATTGAGAACCTATTAATAAAGGTGTATATCTCATAGCCTATGATTCCATCTAATACTTCATCAATGAATGGAGTTGGAAAGGGGTCATTTATGCATATGACATTCAATAGTCTTTAGTCAACACAAATTTGAATGTGCTCATCATTTGATGATGATGATCATGGGGCAAATCCATTCATATTATTATATGGGATAGATGATGCATATGGATAGCATACCATTGATCTTTGTCTTAACCTTAGTACAAAGATTTAGGTTCATCTTATAAGGTTGCTTCTTGATGGGCCTTGTGTCATTGACTAGTTTGATTTTCATCGTTCTACGGGACGGGTGTGTGCCTTTAATGTATCTATAGTTTTGAGGGAAAAAAGTCTTGGAATTATTTTAATATATCCAAAATATGTGTTATTTCCATGTCAGACCAATAGGCACCTAGAGTGGTAATTTTTGGTTCCCCTTCTAAACTAATATCTACCTTGGTAGTTCTTAATGACACTTGATAGGGTTCAAATATTCTCCTAGTGTGAATCTTTGACTTGTCTATTGTCCTCAATTATTTTTACTTGAAGATGGGTAGGGTCTTATTCTTCTGGGGAATTATCCTTAACTTGGCACACTAACATCCTTTTTCCTATCAAATTATTCTAGTTGCACACCTTTCATGTGTCATCTTCCTCCTCACTAGAGTTAATATTGAGAGTTCTCTCTTTAAATAAGGTTGGGAACACTAACCATTTTTTTCAAAATATGGATTTTAGGCATTCCTCCACTATTGTAGTGTCTTCAAACATAAACCTTTAAAATACTTGTAATAGCTTAATAAATTCAAGGTTTTACAAAGAAAAGGAGGTGTGAACAAACTGATCCTTAAGGGCATCCCATTTGATTATCTTGTGATGTGTTTCATTGAATACATACCATGCTCATGCCCAAGTCTTTAAATTTATGTAAAATGCATGCAATCATAAATTTCAAGGGGTATTTTCACTATAGATAGTCCATGTTTCTCTAAAAAGATGCACATGCACTATAGGGTCAGATTCACCAAAGTAGGTTGAAATGTCTAGGTCTTCATTTCTCTTTTTGAACCCAGTATAAATGGATGCCTTTACATCCTACCAAGTTGGTAAGCTAGGATTCTACACTACCCACCAAAGAAAATAAATGTTCTTTAATGTGTAGACTAGTATTACCATTTTATCCACCTCCTTTAGGATGCACGACTCAAGGTTATACACATAGTCTTTAATTGGATTACTCCCTTCATATCTTGGGAGCACTAAAACTTTAAACATACTAAGGTACAACACTCTTTTTCCATGTTTCTTGGCATAAGGGACCCATCATTTAGAAGCACACTTAATTTATACCTAGCATATCTTTACTAGTTTTTTCATCTTTGTGTACACCAAGTAGAATCATCGACTAGTGGTCTCATATCCTTTCTCAACCTATCGGTCAAAAGCAACATCAGTGGTATATAATGTTGATTGTCAATATTTGATGTCTATACTCTTGACATAGGGGGTCTTTGGTAAATTGAGAGGGGTATAAATACCCTCTCCTTACCATTATCAAACATATCATGTAGCACTTTTTGAATCACATATTTGAATTATTTGCATAAAACCATGTCCTTCCTAGAAGTGTCAAGTAGTTGTCTTGATTTGATAATTTGATCACTTCAAAGTCACTACATAATTTGATACCCATTGTATCTACAAATATGATCTTTAGAATTCTTAAAGAATACAATCATGTCTTATTGGCCATGGAAAGTACATGACGTGATTTTCTCAAGGCTAGCCTACCCATTTTCTCACAGTCATTCTTGGTCAAGATGTTGACCTTAGTGCCTATATCTATAGGAACCTCATAGACATAACATCCATATATAGTGGAATCCAATAGAATTTCTTGGTTATATTTAGCATTTTGTGAATGCCAAACTTCTTGGGTCCTCTCCATGCATGGCATGGTAAAATCAACTTTCTTTTGACCTTTATGATCTAAGAGAAAGTTAATCAATAGGGGAGACATTCCTTGTATCTACAAGGGCACATGATCTGAGTTAATTATTATACTTCATATTCCTAGCTATATTGTTTCTTATAGGAATTGAAAACCTATGCTTCTAGGTCTTGCACTAATTAGAGCTCCCCTTACACTTTTTGGATGACACTTATAGCCTATTATAACACATCTTTTTGGCATGTTGGGTCTAATTATGGTGCATAATTGAGTTTAGTCCATGTTACACACTCATTGTGACCCTTATCCCCATATTCAAGGCATAACTTAGGTACTAGGATAATTGAAATATGAGTGGTGAATCTACTATACATAGTTTCTTATACCATGACTACCTTTGTGCATGTAAGTTGTGCCTTTGGGTCTTTTTTTTTTTTAATCATACCTAATAATTTATACACCCTTGTTTACATCAAGCCTAATTTGGGTCAATTTTTTATATAGGTAAAGTCATTATTTGACCTTATGAGACCCTCAACAATACCCACACATGGGATGTGTAGGGTAGTCACACTGATAATGCTCTATTGAGACACACTTATAACATGAGTTTGGTGGGAACCATCTACCACTACATATTTTTCCTCACCATCTAGCACCATGTTACATCCCAAATATTGTGTTTTGTTGGCCATAGCTTCATTATCTTGGTTAGCATGCCCTCTAACTATTGTGATGGCCTACCATGTGATCCTTTCCATATTCTCATCCATTTCATCAATCACCCAACAATTAGTACTGGTATGGGCATAGGCATCATATAACCAACAATTTATGTTAACTTGGATAATGTGTTGAAACAAAGGGTAGTTTCAAATGTCATGAACCTCTCAATAGACTTCATAACTTAAAATCAAGGTACACACATTCCTCTATGGGTATTTATTCTATTATATATTTTTAATTCATAATCGGTACACCATAGTCCACTTCAAGTATCATGCAATGAGCTAGTGGTAAGCTTTTTGAGCTAGGAAGCCATAGATGTAATCTATGCATCCATAAATTAGTTGATCTTTGTATCTAAACTTCTAACTACCTTGGCTCTAAGAGTGGCTTTAAGTGCTTCTCGAGGATCTATAAAAGTATTCATGAAAAGAGATCTTTGAAATAGTACAAGCAACCCCTCAATGAACCACTATGCATGTTAGGAAGGGTGAATATCATATGGGAGATTTGATAAGAGAGTTTTTAACCTTGTATCATATAGGAACACACTCTGAGAGTCCTTAGGTAATCTATTTTAGTGTAGAAATGCTATGTTTTTTAAATTACAAAATGTCAAATTCTTTTAGGAATGCATCCTTCAAGGTATCATAGTTAATTATGGCATATTTAAGATCAGTTATTTTTATACTAGGTGTGGGTAAAATCAAGTAAATTAGTCACAAACTGAGTATCCTTATGCTCCAATTAGGTTATGCCCCACACATACCACTATAGCTCACACTTCATCACATGTTCTATAGCATTCTCTATGTCGTGATACTCTGGTAAGTGCATAACCATTTTGTAGTATATTTGCTATGATTGGAAGCTAGTACTTGAGATGATTATCCACTTCGTACATGTCCTAGTAGTAGTATTCAATGCCTCTAGCCATAGGGTTAGGTATTTATCCCATCATTACTACTAGTATAGTTGATGTCATTAGCACTATGTTACTTGATTATGGAATTGGACCACTTTTGATGGGATATTTCCCTCCATGCATTATTGACATCAAATGGGTTGGTTATTTCAAGTTATATTATTGAGAGCTAGTGCTTAATGGCCTAGAGGTAGTTGTGCTCGCCTCCTTGTATGGAATAATTTATTTAATCATAAAACTACAATCTAAGTCTATGAAATGTCTAAGATCAAAGTCATTAGTAGAGTCAATAACTAATTTTGTACTTTCTTTAAGTGGGGGATTGTAATGATCTTGATATTAAATATATGCAAAAATACCCTTAAGGTAGGGAAACACCATATAATACTCCTTTAGGAAGGAATAACTCCACAATGTCTCTTCGAGGGGACAACCTCCAATATCCTCTTACAATAGAAGACTCAATGCTTACTTGATATCTTTACCATGATAATCATCTCCTATATATATATATATATATATATATATATATATATATATATATATATATATATATATATATATATATATATATATATATATATATATATATATATAACCCATGGATGGGTAACCTCCTAATCCTAGTGTAGGCCGACCATTACCCAATGTACTACTTCCACAAGTTACTATATTATCCTAATATATTGTACCCATATAGCTAAATAAGGGGATGTGTGCCACATGTCATCATCTCCATCAACCCATATACACCAATATATCATATCCCTAGGTACATAGCATTGCTTCCCTCTTTGACATGTTTCATCCCTGAAACATAGGAAGAAACCAAATGATGAGTGTGCTTCAAATCATTGCACACTTGTCTCCAATCTCAATCATCTAACCATCCATATGTGATCTTGGTAGGTTATATCTCTCCAATATTGTGTCTAAAATCCATTGTACTCCTCTATTTATGTTTATGATCATAATTATACTGCTTTGGTGTCCAAGCATAATTATTCCTCTTTTTATTCCATGTACCATATTCCACTGCGCTACTCTAATTCCAACCATGACCATAGTAGGTATTCTTCCATGCATAGTCATAGTTATTCCCCCAGTCATTCCATGTGCCATAGTATTTTTTCTTTGGATATCCATAATGATTAGAAATTTTATTTACTGTATAGACAAAATGATTGTTGTTATGACACTTCCTCACTTGGTTCCATGATTTTTTCCTCTCACGATGATGTGGGTGTCTATATACCTCAACATTTTCCAATACTTTGACCTTATCCACCTTTGCTTCTACCTCTTCCACCTTTTCCTTCTTTGTCTCTTGAGTAGATGAAGTGCTCATTTGTAGTGTGTCTTTATCTATATCATCTGAATCTTCATTATGTTCTTCATCACCTATTTTAATCTCATCCTCATGATTTACCTAGATTGTTATTGGTGCCTTTTTCACTATGATATCTTCTAAAGTGATCTTCTTTTTCTTATACCAAAACTTCATGAACTTTTTCTGAACATTAATATTAATTGTTCCCAAAGTATCTAACCATGGATATCTAAGAACTATATCCATATCATCCATATCCAAAGCATAAAAATCTGAATGCAAAACATATTTTTCCATAATGAGCTTCAAATATTTAAACAGTGAAATATTATTACCATCTACTTGACCCTCCTTGATATTATTTGTTTGAACATGTAGATGCTTGACCACATTCATGTTAATGAAGTTATACTTGCTGGAAGGGTTTATGGACACAACCACCTTATTCTTTTGAATGCATCCATGAAATTGAAAAATTGACTTGAATTTCTTTAGAGCCAAATTATTTGAACCCTTATCATCCAATTCTTCTTCTTCTTCTTCTTCTTCTTCTTCTTCTTCTTCTTCTTCTTCTTCTTCAATTGATTCTTCTACTTCTTTTTCTTTATCATCATTATTTTCTTCCTCTTCTACATCCTCTTTTTTATTTATATCCCATTGATCTAGGAAGGTTTTCTTCATTGCTTCCCATGAACAATATTTTTGCGCAAAGCTCAATTCATTAGTCACCAATGTTTTGCAGGCCCAGACAAAGAAAAACATAATTCTATTTTCCATAAAAAATTTAGTATTCTTCTCCTTAAAATTGATCCACCATTCTCTAGCATCAACATCATCTTCTCCTAAAAATTTTTGCAACCCCATGATCCACAAAAAAATTTAAGGTTCATAAAACCCTAAAATGTCAAAAATGATCCATAAAATCACAAAAAATCACTTAAAACAACTTTAAAAATTATGAAATTTTGACTGTGATTCTCTTATATTTACTTACATCTCTAGTAACAATTTCGAATAAAAATTCCTTATATTTCAGAAGATATAATGAAATTATTATAAACCCTAAAATAGCAATAACTCCCTCAAAATGAATCAAAAAATCTCGATCTTTTTAGTGTGACTTATTTGAAATATTATACATTTCCAGTAAAATAATTATGAAAAAATTCACAACCAATAAAAAGTTATTGTTGATTCAAAATAAACTAGCATTTCTCTCTACAAATTGCCCAAATCAAAGCTTTGATACCACTTGTAATGATCTTGATATTCAATATATGCATAAATACCCTTAAGGTAGAGAAACACCATATAATACTCTTTTAGGAAGGAATAACTCCACAATGTCTCTTCGAGGGGACAACCTCTAATATCCTCTTACAATAGAAGACTCAATGCTTACTTGATATCTTTACCATGATAATCATCTCATATATATATATATATACACACACACACACACACACACACACACATCTAATCCATGGATGGGTAACCTCCTAATCCTAGTGTAGGCCGACTATTATCCAATGTACTACTTCCAAAAGTTACTCTATTATCCTAATATATTGTAGCCATATAGCTAAAGGGATGTGTGCTACATGTCGGCATCTCCATCAACCCATATACATCAATATATCATATCCCTAGGTACATAGCAGGGATCTAGCACATGATCATGCATCATAGATTCAAATGGGGTAGGTGCATCAAGTGTATTTATAGTCACCAAATTTTGTAGGAAGCTAATGAATTCCACACCTATCAAGTGTTTAACTCAATTTATTGGTACATTATATCTCTCATCCTCATACTAATGTATTTCAAGAGATCCTTCCCCATGCCCTTCCCACTCTCTACGAGTTCTATCAGCACTTCTAAGTTTCATATATTCCATTAGTTTACACTATCTCTTATTTTAGGTTTGTCTTCTGACCTCTTGGGTGTCAATTTTCTCTACCCCTTCTATTACACCTCACCTACACATCCCATTCTCCCTCTTTTATTTTGATCATATGTGAAAGGAATTTAGCCTTCCATCCCCAAAGTTTAAAAACTATAATCCATCATTATCATTTTGAGCTCTATGTTTAACTCCTTCACAAACGTGCCTCTAAGGTCATGCAAAAAATATTACTCTACTTCCTCTAGGCATGAGTATGTTGAGACTATAAACTCAAAGATGTATCCATTTAGGGCTCCTTGCCACCATTTATTCACTACTTTAGTCCAAGTTACATACAGGGTGTCAGGTCTCTCTAGGTACTCCTTTATGCATTCATATCACCATCTATAGCTTCTTCTTTGGTAAGTTGAATAAGCAGCTAACCACCAGTACACATGCTTATGTAACTCATAAAAAAAGACCTCTTATAAAGCATTCTATAGGTTATCCTGAACCCATATTCTTGGATTTTATCTATTATAGGTTGGATGCTATAGTTCAAAGAAATATTCCACCTTTTATATCCAACACTTAATGTTTTTGAGATAAATTCAGTACATAATTCTCTTTCACCATCGCAACAACAAAATTTAACATAGGTCCCAGCAATGGAACAATTTTTTTTGTAGAAAATATTTGTTTAGTTAGCTCTTAGTTTATTATAACTAGGTTCAAGCATGGGATATTCCATTTACACTCAACATTTCAACACTAAACAACACTAACATCAATCCACATAAGGCACAAGCCTTATGTTCTCACCTGAAGGGTAGTTGAGAAGGAATCAAGGGCCACATTAGGTTAGTTATGCCATGGTGTAAGGCTTTAATTAAGGGAATTATGTAATTAGATGAAATATTGGTATATACATAGGTGAAAGCCTTTCATGGACTAATATTAATGTTACATAAGTGCTTAAGAGGTCACCAAGTTGCTTCCATTCAAACTACTCATATTAGGAACATGATCTTAACAAGGATATGAATACTTGGTACAGACTCTATACTTAGTATTTATGCAAAATAAAATGGACATCATAAAAAATTTTAGGGGATCCATTAAATATGCAAACCAATAGCATACATGAGCATTAATTATCATAATTATTTTTAAATAATACATTACCACCATTACACATTCCATTAATAATACAAAAAGATGCATAAACTAGACATGTTATGTTTTAATGTAACAACCTATATCATTAATTAGAATTCAAAATAGTGTATATGTTCAAATCATAACACTATCAACCTAAAGGCTCATAGATGAGCTTGGGCATATATAAATGGAGCATAATATCCTCTATGCTAAGTCTAAGGCCTTAATGGTTTCTAGATTAATGTATAAAAAGTGCCTTCATTTCACTAGAGCTTCACTATAGTTCTTCATCTCTCCTACTTCTAGTGGCTCTATGTCTTTAAGTAGCCTTCAATATCATCTTCAACAAGGTGGAATGTGAACATTGAGTGTCGATTTCAAACTTGGTGATCATTCCCACTGGCTCCATGGCTTCTTGAATTCCATGTTATAGCTTCCATCTCTTCTCAAATCATTGAAGATGCCTTGAATATCTAGGAGATAGTTAGCCACTAGCCAGTTGGCATAGATATGCACCATAACCTCTAGCTAGATATAAAATGTGCAAAGGCTAACCACTCAATAAAATTATTCCCTCATACCTAGGTGGATGTAATGTTGGTGTGAATCCTTTACTTAATGAATTAGGGGCCCAATAAAGAGTGTCTTTTATATTCAAGCCAATTTCCTTATATTTTAGTTTATTTTAAATTTTGAGCCTTGACCAAGTTCCATTTCCAAGGCTAGCTTTGTGACTTTGGAAGAAAGACCTATCACAATTTGTAGACCAAGTTTTTTCCCTAAGAACTATTTTCCAAGACCAATTTCATGTGCCAAGTTATAGAACTTAGTTTGCTTTTTACTTATTTTAAATCTCATGTACCATATTCTAAGATTCAAGTTTGTTTATAAAATTCACTAAGATCAAAATCCAAGTTTACTTTTTCTTGACCATTTTTTCAAAAGACATTGGAGTGTTAGTGATAGTTTAGACCAAGTTCCAATTGTTATTTTTCAAAGATATAATTTTTTCAGGCCAAGTTTTAAACCATTCAAAAAAATAGACTGAGTTTCCATTATAGGCCAAGTTTGAGACATTTTTGATATTAGACCAACCTTTTGTGGGCATTTGATTCAAGAATGCGTCATTATACACATAGTGGGACCATGTATAATCTATATTATGATAATATTGTTAGAAGTGATCTATTTTTTCATGAACCTTATGAAGAGGAAACAACTTATGTGATGGATCTATATCCCTCATATTGTACTAACTATGTCAAATAAACACAAGATCATTTGGCACACTATATTGCCACTACACCTTCATATCTAGGGAAAGAATAGGACCTATTGACCTAATAACTAGTAAATATACCAAGTTAAATAGAAAAAGTTCAATAAAATTAAATACCATATTACATAACTCTACCAACTAGCATGATTTATGATCCATTCTTGTTCGATCACCACCTCTTAGAGAATAGGGACAAGATCCTTGTTAGAGTGGTGGAGGTAAGCACTAAGTTTCATTTAAATTTTCCTCATGTAAATTTACCTAGTTTGGTGTGTATGTCTAGTAATAGGCATTAAGTCAAAACATTTAAACAAGCATCATCTAAATAAAGTCATGATCTAGTACCAATTCACAACCAAAATTTAGTTGTGTTTAAAAAAGGAAAGGGTGAAATTGATGACCAAATACTACAAATGTAACAATCATATAAAATATACCTCAACTTAACAAAATTAACAATGTTATCATGATTTCTAATATGCCACTCATAATTTATCTCATTTTATATGGATACAAATTGGCTCATTGAGCTATTTTAACCCAACCATAGATTCATTTATTTAAACAACAATTTTTTTGAACATGTTTTATGTTCCTATAACTCAATAATAAACCATAACATATATTTTATACCTATATAAAAACATGATGGGTGACATGTAGGTGTCCCCAACTCAAACTAGGCTCAACTAAATATTCAAAGGACCTATTAACACCATGTTCCAACAAACACTGTGAGTAGTTCATAATAGGGGGAAGGAATGTCAATTTTTTAAGTACAACACACAACTAATCCCCATCAACTAGTCACTTCCTCAAACACACCATAGGGGAAAAAATTTAAACACAAACCAATTATCCAACTCAAAAGGTGGTGAATACTAATCCACCCCAATAGTTGGTGACCAAAATTTTGCAACATCCAACATAAAACAATGTACCACCATAGTAAGTGGTAAATATTCCATCCAAAACAAGGCCTAACCAATAATGTAATATTATTGGTCAATAAAATATCACACTTGGATAAAAATAGATACCTAGAAGGCAATAAGTATTTACCTAATGCCAAGTTCCAAATACACAATAGGAACCTACTAGATATTAGGTCTCTTACACCCGCCAAATACCATACCCCCAACAAGTGTCAACCATGAAAAATTTAGTAATAATCCTTTGGCCAATAATAGATACCCTATATAATACAAGGTTTGACCAATAAGTATCAAGTTTTGTTTTTCACCGAACAACCATAATTCATCCTTTATTATCAAGTATAACCACATAGGCCATAATTCCTTCTGAATCAAAGCCACATTACTAATCTCAATGCATACAAATAATAAATACCACCCTATTAATACATTCTCAACCAAATTTTGTGTCTTCATGATAGGGAAACCAACTAGGTAAATACACAACTATCTATCATACCTTTGTTATACCTTAACCAAAATAATACACTTGGAACCACCCAAGCCTATTCACATCCACTCTACCTTCCACTTTTCTATCCCAAGAACAAAAATAGGTGAATGATGCAATTTAAACTCTTCAAACGATGAATCATGGAAACCAATTTAAATTGGATGAAATATATTCATATCCATTTAACATGGATTATCTAAAAATATCATTTCCTCTAGGATTTGAGCTGCCTAAATTCAACAAGTATAAAGGAAAAGGAGACCCATGGGAACATTTGAAGGAGTTTTATGTTTCTTTCCAATTAGTGGTTTCTAATGATGTTCACCTAATTCACCTTTTCCCATAGAGTTTAGTTAGATAGGCCCTAGAGTGTTATTTTAAATTGCCCAAGAACTTAGTATTTGATTTGGATAACTTATAAAAAAATTAAAAAATTTATCATATAATATCGAGCATGAGATTACTATGGTAGATTTAGGCCAATCAAAACAAAATCATAGGGAATGTTTTTGAAGTTATCTAAAATAATAGAGGGCACTTTCTAGACACTTCATGCATAACTTCCCAGATTAAGTGTTAGCTACAATATTTACACATAACTTACTAAGTGATATATCCTACCAATTGGAGTTATAATGTGCCCATCAATTTGAAGATATTGTTGATAAAATATTATAAATTAAAAAGGCCCTTATCAACAAAGGAATGATCAATTTATATACCCCAAACCTAAAACAAATCTAAAACCAAAATCTAGGCCCAAGTCAAAACCTAAACCCAATCTAAATGTAGAATTATGTGCCATCATAGGATAATATCTTTGAAAAATGTAAAGTGTATAAATGTAAAAATAATGTTGTTGGTAATCGAGTTAATGAGTCTCATCATGTCCAATGGTGCAAATAATGTATGTTTAGCCTATTCCACAAATTCAACCTATTTTATAAATGGAACATGTTTCATAATTATAGTATATTCCAAAACTATGGCTAACTCTATAGATACAACCACCTTAGTTCATGCAGGAACCTCAACCTCCCTATACCAATAATACTCCTTTGGCTTGTGACCATAACCAAGCACAACAATCAAGAATTGTCATACCAAGCCCTTCTCCTTATTCTAGTTATAATGGTCCTTTACCTAACCTAGATTATATAATCATAACTTGGAAGACTAAAGTTACCATTCCAAGCCCACAACCACCTTTTAATAATGAACCCATTTAATCCCCCATCTTGGTTAGGAGTAATATAATTACCAATGTAAATGATAAAATGTATGATATTATGGAATAACTACAAAATACACCCACAACATTCTCTATTATAGATTTGTTTCACATATATACCATCCACAAAAATATCCTTACTAAACTTTTGAGCTAGTCCTAAGTACCCAATGACATCATGATAGGAAAGTTTCAAGCTTTGGTTGGACACCTAATGCCAAGTCAACAATTAACTTTTGACTAAAGTGATATGTCATCCTTAGGCCCTCTCCATAATAACACATTGTATATTGAATAAGTCATAACATGACATAAAGTTAGATTTATCCTCATATATAATGGATCATCATTAATATTATGTCTCTAAAGGTAATCAAACATCTTGGATATATGGTATCTGACCTTTAGCCATAGGCTATTACCATTAAAGTGTATGATAAGAAAGAGAGGGGGTCACAAGGAACAATCTATTTTCTAGTTATCATTGGGATTTTGACCCACGACACACTTTTCCACATCCTAAATCTGGAGATATCATATAAGTTTATTTTGGGTAGACCATAAATACATAAAAACCATGCAATATCTTCAACCTTGCACTTGTGTATCAATCTTTCTCATTTTATCATGGAGGTAATTATTCATGTAGACTTATAGCCATTAGTACTACAAGCATTAGAAGGCCAAGTATGAGAGTTATAATTACCATTTTGGCCTAGACCCCCACCAAAGAAAGATAAGGATATACTTGTTGAGTTTCCAAAGTCTAATTGTATAGACCTTGATAGCTTTACCTCAAATTCATATACACATCTTATCAAAAGTGCCAATAATTTTAATATTTTGGAAAATGGTCTAGGAGAATACTTTACACATCATACCTCCTATAAATCCAAGATTTCATAAAACCCCAAGTATTATGGAAGGCCCAAATTTAAGCTAGTCCACATGGAATGGTGATAAAAAGGAAAACTTTATAGACCAATACCTATTATTTTCACACCATCCACTAGTCAAGAATAAGACCCACTCATCAAAGATAATTTTTGGCTATATAATGATGATTGGATGATTGATACAAAAGTGAAAGGTATCCCATCCCTAACTATATCATGGATAACCAAGCTTATGAAGGTAGAGGCCCAAGGGAAAATTAAAAAGGTACTATTGAGCCTATTTCTATAATAAAGTACAAATCAACCCATGATATTACATTTAAACTAATTAGGGGTGATCCCACATATCTTATTCTTGTTCCTACATCAATGACTAGTGATGATGATATGAGGAATGAATCATAGTATAATCATGGTATATATGAATACCTAGTCAATGCCAACCTATTATACCCTTACACCATTTGTACCAACATGCCAATAATCCACTAATCCCCACTTATCCTTTATCACCCTCAACTTATAGACTAAAACCAACAAGGATCCATAGAACTATTGACAAGTTCAAGAATGATGAGGCTTTTTATGATTTCATGGGCATGAGAAATAATGTTCCTTTGGGAGACCTATTAGCAACCCAATTTACACCCTGATAAAGAAGATTACTTAGATCTCCTTCAAACATGGACTAACATTGGATTAGTCTATAGGCTATGGGATACCTATACTGTAGACCAATCCTATAGATTATGAGGATAACTCATTTGATATGTATACCTTGAACCTCTTAACAAAACCTACTCTACTTTGGGGGTGAAAAAATTTAGAAGGATAAATGAAAGTAAAAACTTATATTAGAGATGGTGATACACCTAATGTAATCATTCATGCACTCAATTTGAACTCTAACTGACACTAATAAGCAATGCAAATCACTGAATCTTACAACTCCAAAGGACTCCTATGCAAAAGTGTTACACATAAATATTCCATAAAGTGGTCAAATCATGAGGACAATGATGGAAGGCATGATTCAATGTACTAACCAGTCAATATTTCCACTGTTAGCTTAGTCACTCAACATCAAACACTATATATGACCTGCATAAGATGACATACTAGTAACTAGGCAAGATTAGGACCTTCTAAGGGAGAAAATACTACCACATGTGCAAATCAAACTAATATAAACATAATAAAACTATATCAAGGAATATAAATTAATCATTTTTATTATCTTAAGAGGTTACAAAACTCAATCTTGGTAGAGTTTCCTAATGACCAAGAGATCAAACCTAAAATAAGGCCTAAAAGCCTTCATTTATATAAAAATGAGAAGAAGAGATGAATAAACTAGAGAATGGAATAGATAAGAGGATAAAATATCCTCAATTTATCATTAAATCCACTTCACTTTAGTTACAACTAGCTACAAATAGTCCTCCAAATATCTCCTTTCATTTGATGTTCTTGCATGCTCCTTGAATGAGTTGTTTGGCATTGAAAATAAAGTGGTGGGTTATCATAGTCATATAGCTAATTCTGATTCATTTTGGCATAAGAATTAGGTTAAGAGAAACTCCTTATTGAATTAAGACTTAGAACATGCATTGATTATTATTTAATGATCAATTATTTATGGTGATTATCACTTAAGATTAGTTAACTCATTCTTTAACCCTCTTATGCATTGATTGCCACTTAATTCCAATAATGGTTTTATTTCCACTCAAAGATTAGTTATTCCACTAATATTCAATAAGGGTCCATTATGTGTCATGATCACTCCACATGAACTCATTTGTTAGCCTTCTATGTCATTCTCAACAATACTTGCTTGACCAATTAGGTATACTAGGCCACTTATGCCTAATAGCCTAACTCTTAGTACTTGATGGCCATGAAACTATATGAAACCTTATAAACCTATGAAAGATTTATTTTTATATATGAATCAATATCCCATATCAT
This sequence comes from Torreya grandis, assembly GCA_037957365.1. Taxonomy (NCBI): domain Eukaryota; kingdom Viridiplantae; phylum Streptophyta; class Pinopsida; order Cupressales; family Taxaceae; genus Torreya; species Torreya grandis. The sequence goes on from JARHVA010002601.1 coordinate 222,093, forward strand.
AACATAGGTCCTCTTGGGTAAGCAACACTTATAAACTTGTCAAATTGGGTGACTAGGTCACCTTGTCCCTCACTCCTATGGACTAGTTGATTTGAAGAGAGTAATAAATAAATTTATAAGCATATTTTTGAGCATATAATTATTTTAGAAGGTGAAACAAGTGTCAATATTCACTCTCCATTTATTGGCATCTCTTTAAACTTCCTTATACCTCATTTTCTATACGTTTTCCTCAAAAAACTCTATTTTATAATAGGTCCATATAATTACATACAACATGTATCATTGTCAGGACCATCTTCAATTTTAATTCATGTTTTTAGAGTTTATATGATGATTCATGGGTGTTTGGATGCAATAAACTTGACTTTTATCAAAACTAGCTCGAAGGAGGGTTTAGGGAGGGTTTTGGAGGTCTATCTTCTTAAAGATGGTTCATAAAGTATGAAACTCCAAAATATAACTTAATTCCATTGATATTTATTCCATATACCCGTTCAAATTTCTTGATAATCTTAGGTTCCCATGCAAAAGATATGCAAAGATACATATGTAGAGAAGTTTGCTTATATGGTTATGCATACATTCTAGACTTGTTTATAGTCTTATCAGTGGTTCATAAACCTCATTTCCTCAAAATAAACTCAATACTTAATATATTTAATTTCCCTAGGGTGAACATCTCATTAAATAATTTGGTCCAAGTCCTCACATGGTGAAAAATATGAGCATTGAAATAGGTGGTTTGAATGAGTGTCTAGATTACATAGTTTGAATTATCTCTTTAAGGACCAAAATCACCTTTATATTTCATTAATATGATTTAAAATACTTTAATAAGACCTATTTCATCCATTTAAACCTTCTTAATGTTTATTTTTTCTTTAGGGAGTCTAAGAGAGCCTCCATGTGATGGTGGAGCTTATAGGTCTTAAGACTAAATTTAGGCCTAAAAGACTCAATACTAAGTGTTAAAGGTTTGAGATAATTTTAATAGGATATGAGGATTAAAACCTCTCATAATACATTTCTTATCATTTTTTTCACTCCTATAGTTTTTATAACTGCTCAAAACCCACTATGACTCCATCACTTCATGAGACATCCGGTAGGTTTTCTCTGTCTACCTATGTGTGTATGGAAGATAGAGGTATGAAAAGTTATTCATTATTAAAGGACATACTTATATATATTTAAATATTTTACCAATATGATGATAGTCTTTAGGACAATATATTCTATCAATTTTTCCGCTGATGCATTCATATGTTTCCTAAGGTTTCTTGGCAGTCTAGTTTGTATAACCCTAAGTGACTAAGTTTGATGAATTTCCTTGATTGACCAGATATTTATTCTTATAAAATTATGTTACAATTCCATACTCATCCATATTTACCTTGCAATAGCTATATGATGTTTTGAAACACCTCTCAACCCACATGAATGTCACAAAAATAATGCACAAGCCTATCTTAACTCTCTTCTCTTTACTAGCCCTTAATAATTTTGAATTGAAAACTGATTTTTGTTTAAACATAAAATAATATAAAGACACTAAAAAACATATTTCACTATTTCAATGATTCTTCATGAATTTAAACATCTTGTCTTTCCCTTAAACTTTCCAAATGTGCATCTAGTCTCCTCCATGATTACTAGTTGATTATATGAGCTATACAACAAAATAGTGACCATTTACATTATTTACATGACCTTTATAATTGTATTAAAAGATTTATATATTCATAATTATAATTTTTACCAAGATTGAGAGGCCAATTCCACCTATAGAGGACTCAAAATGATAATTTCCCCAAAACTCTCAATGGATTGATTGTGTGTGTAGATGAGGTTTTGAGCCTACTCCTACCATCCTTCATGCAATATTATTATTTTAAACATTGTTAAATAAACTATATTTTCTATTTGAGTAGGAACCAATTTTCATTACCTCATATTTATCTCTCCTTTTAGACTTTGTTAGCTATTTTGAGTTGTTAACCTATGTATGCCTTTAAAAAGGGACTTAACTAATCTTAGGAGTTTTTAGACTTTATCACTATAATAACAGTGTATGTAATTCATTTTAAACTTTTTAAAACATAATTAAGCTCTAAAAACTTTAAACAAATTATAAATCTCACTATGTTTCACTTGTAGACCAACTTGATTTGATGCTTGTTTGATCAAAAGGAGGACCTATAGTCACTTTTTGATTACATATGCCACTTAGCCATCTCATCTAATCCTTGACCTTGTTGATGTTGTAAAACATGATATTAAATTATAATTTTTTTATGATGCATGTATAATTTATTAATCACAAGATCATTTGAACCTACCTATATCACTAAGCATGATTACAATCTTATGATTATAGGTGGAGATTTGTATAGTTTGTATAGATTAAGACAACTATCAGTCAAATTATAAGACTCCCTTGATTTATCAAGTATATTTTCATGATATTTCAATTATTTAATTATTGTATGACTACCATTAGGTTAGGTTTCCATGAGACACCTTGATTTTACTTTTTGTGCTTTAGTATTTCATCTCCCACATGATTGAATTTATGAGGATATTTAATGTTTACTAAATTTCTAATTATTCTTAGGGGTCTCTCAAAAAACAATTCCATTATTCATTAAGTTTGAAATTGAGTTTGATGTTTAAACATGCCTATAGATGTTTTGAGAGGGCCTCAACTGCATCTATGAACTTAGTCCTTATCACATTACTAACCTATTATAAACCCTCTCGACTCTATATATAGTATTAATTAAGCTCAATATTCTTTTTTTAAAAACTCTCTAGTCTCTCTTTGCCATTAAGGCCAATTTATTCCATAATTCACTTGTAGGTGTCTTAGGATCATCAATCCAATTCCTAAGACTATCACATGATAAAATGACCTAGTATCTCCCTCAATGGTCCATAAAACTATTAAAGGATTATAAATAGGTTAAAAAATCATTCATATCTTTTTCAACACTTTATCTTTAAAAATGGATGATCTTCATACAGGCCTTATTGTATATAGAATTTTTGGCCCTTGTATGGATTGGCCATTGTTTTAGGTCTTAAAGTTGACACCAACAGACCTTCAAGATCACTCAAATTCTCTTATCTTTCTCAAATTTCTTATTTATTTCAACTCTCCCTCATAACATCCATATTTCACCTTATTTGCATCTTTGGTTTCACCTCTTTCTTCACGTGGTTGTAGGTGATGACCACTATGTTTCTTGTATGGACTAAGATAAGCTTGAATAATTTGATCTTATGATATAAAATAGGCTATTAAATCTTATTATTTACCTTAATCCATGTATCTTGGAGGAGAGTTAAGATTTCTATAAGATTGATAAAATGGAGAAGAAACAAGGAAACATAAGTTACCTTTAAAATTACAAATAAGGGAAATTTTCAAGTTATTTGTCCCTCTTTCTTGTTTCTCATGATTGGACTGCACTATCTTTCCTTTATTTATTGATTTGGTTTACTATCCTTTACCCTAGTGTCATTGAAATTACATTGAGATGACTACCATGGTGTATCAGATATATTTTCATCTTGAAGTAAGGCCTTGATTGTTATAGGTGGAGATTTCACTCAAGAAACACATCATCATTGGCTAACCAATTATTTTAAGAAGGTTTTTAATAGAATTCTCTATATAGTGTTCATTTTTACTCCTTGGATTATGTATAGAGGTCAAATGAAGTGTCTTATTGTCCTTACATGTTTATCACCATTCTTTTCTGACCATGGTATAAACAGGCCTAATTGGAGCTTCTAGGAATATAAGGATTGATTAGGTCTTTTACTCTTGAGAGTGTCATAAACCTTTTCAAGTGTCTAAAAAAGACAATCATGAAGTGTGGGAAACGTGAAGGAGCCAAATTGACATGAATAAAACCTAAAAATAATGTCATAAAGAATATTAAAACCCATGGAACAACCCATGAATCATACAATCTCTCCAAACTACTTGTAGACTAAAAATTTGCATTATATGTCTTCCTAAGATAAATGTACCCTCACATATGTGGAAATAAGCTGAATAATATCATGGAAAGGTATTTTATACTAATTAAAATCTCTAAAAACTTTCATTTTTCTATCATGATGCTCAGAAGAGGAGAAAAATCAAAAAATAAGTTGCTTGCTTGAATGAAGAAGCTATAGTGAGTGCCTTAGCTTACAGAGGATTATTCAAAAAGGAAAAATAACCAAACTAATAACAAATTACCAAAAAAATAATATTTATCAAACTCTTTCCTCTACCCAAAATTATAGATGTTGATTTCCTCTCCCATGGCCGTACCATCTACAAACCTAAAGGGCTCTTTTGATGTGCAAAGAAGGTAGGTAGTGCTTGTGGATCAGTTTTAGGCCTGTTTTTGATATTTTTTCCTTAAACATATTTTATAACACTTTTTATGTCTCCATATTCAAAATTTTGACCTCTCTTATATGTAAAAGTATATACAAATTCATACTTCTGCATGAAAACACATGAAAAATAGCCTTTCTCTTGCATATTATCAAAATTAAAGTTTTGAACTACCAATTTAATGTAACTTGAGGAATAAATCAAGTTTTTTGTAAAATTAACACAAGTAAAAAGTGTTTTAACATCAAAATAGGGGTAAATTTTGCACGTGGTAGCTCTTGAGTGCTAAAACTACACTTTAAATTTGAATAAGAGATATTTTTAAGGCATAAGACTTTTGAAGTAAGGCAATTACATGAATATGAAGATGTATATATGTGTCATAAATTATTTAATGCCTTTTTTCCTCCAAATTTATCATTAAAAGACTCAAAACCTCTATTTTAGGTAATATACACATAGCTTTCAAAAGGAGATTTGCCACTAAATTTCATAAAGAGCATATTATGGCCTCCTAAAATGTTTCAAAAAGACTTTTATCTTAAAAAAACCTTTCAAATATTATCGATATCCACATATCTTGAATATACCAAATATATCAAAAAATATCATCACACGTTGAATATGAGACATGACCATGATAAAACATTGAAACCCAATCCCTTGACTTGACATGTAGTGAACACTATGATGATCAAGCATAGCATCTAAGGACTAAGCACAACTAAGACATGAAAAAAATTTAGTGGTAGGGGTTGGAATTTTGCCTTGACATGCCAAATTTCTAGCAAGACCATATGCAAGGATTCTGTATCAAATGAGATCTTGCTACCTATTTTGAAGAGTAGGTGAACACCCTTAGCCAAAATTAAAAAAATCAAACATCAAGTTCCCAAAGTGAAAACTTCTTTAAGGCACTTTTTGACTAGGAAAAAAGTATAGAAAAATAAAGTATCTTGGTGAAAACCTATTTCAGGTGTCACTAGATAGGGATGTTTACCCTTCCTCGAATGAAGTTCAAGAGACTACTAACAATGAACTTGCATTTGGGTCCAAACTCAGTACTAAGGAAAAACATGCCTTTGGGAAAATTATCTAAGAGTATCTTGAAGTGTTTATTACATGGCCTTGGACACCATTAAGACATTCTAATTCATCCTATTTAGTGGAAATTGAAGAACTAATCTAACCATATGACTTTGTTATTGATAGCCATTTTACATCTTTGCTAACTATTATGGAAGATACAACTCTAATCTCCTTATAGAAGATACTTTGGAAGTTAAAATTAGATCTCTAGATGATCCAAAATGGATAAAATTAGGCACTTTACTAACTAAGGAGGAACATGAATTTATCATATATCTTCTTAGAGATTTATCAGACACTTTTATATGGGCTTAATTTGATATGCCAAGTTTGGATCCATCATTGGTTCTACACCATTTTTTAGTTCATCTATAAACTAAGTCAGTTAAGCAAAAACTCAATAAAATATATCCTCAAATATCCATATTAGTCAAGAAATAAATGGATAAACTCTTAGATGTAGGATTTATTAGACATATTGATTACTCAAAGTGGATCTCCAATATTATGCTAGTCAATAAAAATCTAAAAGGTATAATATTTTGAATTAATTTCTAAGATAGTAACAATGCCTACCTAAAGGATGAATTTCCTCTGTAAAAAATTGACATGATTTTTGACTCCATAATGGGGCATGAAATGCTTTCACTTATGGATTGGTTTTAAGGATACAACCAAATCAATTTTTCACCAGAAGACCAACACAAGATAACATTCACCAATCCTTGGGGAATGTTTTAATATCAGGGCATGCCTTTTAACCTCAAGAATGCAAGGGAAACATACCAAGTGGCCATGAATATTATATTCCATGATATGATGTATGATATTGTCCAATAATATGTATAAGACATAATAGGTAAATCTAAGACTCGTGTCAACCATTCAGATGTACTACAAGGAATATTTGAATGGTTTTGTGAGTACAAGGTTTGCCTTAAACCCAAAAAGTTCACCTTCAGTGTTACTTTAGGAAAACTATTAAGATTTATTATTTCTCACCAAGGCATTTAAGTTGATACTTCCAAGGTTAAGGTCATTACTAATATGCCACCATATTCTAATTGGAATCAACTCCTTAGTTTGTAGGGAAAATATAGTTTATTAGACACTTCATTTCATAGCTAGATGATAAATGTCACTCAGTCAATCATTTATTGAAGAAAGAAACTACCTCTTCATGGAATGAATACTACCATAATGCCTTTGAAAACCTAAAAAAATACTTGGCTAATCTACCTGTTATGCTACCAACTGCATTGGTAAATCCATTATTAATTTACCTATCTTCCACTAAAAAATCTTTGGGTGCACTTTTGGCCCAACATGATGAGCATGGTAAAGAACATGTAGTGTACTATATAAGTCATACACTAGTATCATATGAACATAATTATACACTGATTGATAAATGGTTTTTATCTATGGTCTTCACAACCCAAAATTTTCATCATTACATGCTCAATAATAAGACCATAGTTATCTCCAAAGTAGACCCATTTAATAATCTACTATCAAAAATAGATTTATAGGGCTGCAAGGCTAAATGGATCATGCTTTCGAGTGAGTTTGAGATTGAATATGACAACCAAAAGATAATTAAGGGATAGGTAATTTTACACCATCTTATTTAATCTCACTTTTTAGATAGTCAACCACTTATTTTTACATTTATATATGAGTCAATTATGATCATAGTAAAAACACCTCTTGAAGATCAGTAATGATTGTTTTATTTTGATAGTTCATTCACATATCATGGGGTAGGAGTGGGATTGTTTTCCATAACACCATAGGGAGATATCATTATTTATCCCTTGTGTATCATCTTTACCTATACCAATAACATGGTTGATTACAAATCACTCATTCTAGGCCTTTGTATAGTGGTACAATAGAATATTCAACATCTACTAGTTTATGGTGATTCATAGATTATCATTAATTACTTTAATAATAAGTTCCACACCAAGGATGACAAGTTGGTATCTTAAAAATTCATATTGAACACTCTTAAATAATATATTTCTAACCTTCAATTTGAAAACATAACTCTAGATGCCATGGCTACAACTAGTTCTTTAATCTACATCACTAACAAAGAAATAGACTATCAACTCCTCATTAATTATATTTTAGAACCTACTCATGAACCCTCAATCATTGAAATTATTGTTATATTGTTGGTCTTAGTTCTTCCTAATATTCAAAACTCTATAATTACCTCCATGACTAAGTCCTTCCACTATACCTTTACCATAGGAAACAAAAGGACTTCACATACCAAGCTTCTTTTTATACCTGACTTAGACCTACACTTTACCCTAGAAGCTTTGATGGAAGTTTACTTCCTTATTTAACTTTAGTATAATCTATATTAATAGTGAGAGAAGTTCATTAAGGGGTTTCTTTAGCTCACACTAATGGGTCCATCCTTACCAAAAAGATTTTATGTATTGGTTATTATTAGTTGACCATGAAATTAGATGTAGTTGTTTATGTTAAAATGTGTAAACAACGTCATAAGCATACTAATTTGATCCATGTTATAGCATGAACACTTAAGCTAATGACCATGTCATGGTCATTTTCAATATGGGAACTAGATCACATAGGGAATATTATCCCTAATTCCTTAAATGGTCATAAGCATATCCTTACCTCCATCGAGCACTTCACTAAGTGGGTTGAATCCATTCCCCTCGCTTATGTGATAAGAAATAAACTTTATAAATTAATCTTCAACCATCTCATTTATCATTATGGTATCCAATCTAAAATTATATATGATAATGTTGGTTCATTGAAAAATAAGGATGTCAAAGCCCACTATGTAGAATTTAACATTGCCTAAAATTTTTGTATTGCATATTACCCATAAGATATTTACAAAGAAGAGGCATCTAACAAGACCATTTCCAATATTTTTAAGATCATAAATTATGTTGGCCATGGTTGACACTTGCAAAGATTTTGTGCCCTTTGGGCCTACTGTGTCAATTTTTACATTCCAATAGGAGCCACCCTATATTCCCTTGTTTATGGCACTAAGGCCATTCTTCTCATCAAGGTTGATTTGCCTTCTTTGAAAATTTCATTGAAACACACCCTTGATGATGAATATTATAGATTAGATCATATACAAGAGCTAAAACTAATAGATAAAAAACACATGGCCATTATGAATAGCTTTCAAGCATATAAAAACTAGTTGTGGTTAATATAATAGGTGTGTGAAGAACATAGAGTTTTATCTTGGTGATATTGTACTCAAAGAAAACTTTAAAAACATCTCTACCTAACAAAATAATAAAAGCAAGTTCATGCCTAACCAGGTTGGACCATATGTAATAGTTGTTAATTATGGATCTAGATCATATGGTTGGCCACACCAAAAGGAGATGAAATTTATGAACCAATCAACATAATACATCTCAAATGTTATTTTTTTTGAGAGACTTGAGGTATTGTCTATGAGCATCATTTAAGTTTTGATCATCACATGAAATTATTTGTATCATACCATATACCTTCCTTACCATACCTTCCCTATTGGTTGAATTTTTATTTACCTCCCTTATCACCTTTTTGACCTTGGTTATGATTCATTGGTATTTCATGCACATTCCATGGTTGGATTCTGATACATCTATAATAGAATATTGAGTTTTGAAACTTTTAGAGGCCTTTATTTCAATGATAATATATTTGGGAAGTATGATAATGTTCCTGGCAATTACATCCTTTATTATTGTTAAAATTCTTGATCATTATACCTATGTCATTATTCCTTATAGCCTTGGAGAAATTTTCCTATGTCATTATTTTCTATATACTAGGAGAAACCCCTTTATAACATTGCCTTGCCATACCCTTTTCCATTATTTCATATTTTTCCATTTGCCTCTTTTATGAACTTGATGTTACCTAGTTATATTATTCACTATAGGGTGAACTACATTGGCTTGAGGTCCATTTAGACTATGTACAAAGTGCTCAACGTTTTATGAGGTCAACTCAACTACAATTATCTCTACGCTTTCATTATTTTATGAGAAACCTAAACTATGCTCTCATTATTTTATGAGTTCACTAATTATATGTCCCTAGTTCTCCATTGAGTTGAGATGCCTAGAAAACCTAAAAACCTAAATATATGTGATAAAATCCTTAAACAAACCTACAACATTAGGACATTTAAATTATATCCTTACTACTCAATAAATGCATCTCATAATCAGTAGGTATAACTATAATGTTCACATGGGTCCTATCATGACCATTTATATTTTCCTATTCCATTATCCAATAGTGTTACATCCCATTTATAGGAGAACTACATTTGCCTTAAATTTCATGTTAGACCTCATGACCATGGGACTATATAGGTAGCATCTAGTTATGTAGTGTATTTGGAGTCATCTTAGCTAGTCTCAATGATTGATTTCATTCACTATTTTCTTGGATAATTCCTTATTATAGGATTATCACGTTCATGCTCATACCATTTTATGATTCATTCACACTCTCACTACTTTGTGAGTAATTTATGCTCTTATTATTTTATGAGTCATTTGTATGTACATTATGCATTTGAACTTTATGCACTAATGAGCCATCATCCATCCATGCTCTCATTATTTTGTGATTCCTTTTTATGAGAATTGTGCATTTGAACTTGATGCAATAATAATTTATAGACCTATCTCACCCTTACTATTTTGAGAGGTCATTCCTATTTTCCTCTAGAAGTCAATCTCTTTTAATTGTCAACAATGTTCTTCTATCCCATATGTTGGGAGAACTATATTTGGCATAAAGTCCATGTTAGAACTTATGTCCATAGACTATGTAGGTAGTGTCTAATTGTGTTGTGCATTTGGAGATAGCTTGGTCACCTCTTCCTTATTCTTCTATTCCCCTTGACCATTATAGTACTATTGTTCCCTATATCCTAGGGGCAACATTTATATCGAGCATAACACTTATATTACACATGCATAAATAGTTAGATTAGTTATGTGTTCATTTATTTTAGCATAGTCATTTGTTCTTATACTTTAGATTAGTTTTTTATTCATTTTCATTTACTTAGGTTGTCTATTTCTCTTTATTAAACTCATTTATTTATTGCATTTCCTTTATCTTGGTTATTTGTTTTAGATACCTTAGATCAATTTGTTTATTTCTTTTTGGATTTTCCTTTCTAGTGGTGTGTGTCTACAGACAATTAGTTTACACTTGAGTCTTGCTTAAAATTTGGGCTTAAGTTGTTTAATTTTGAATTTATATTGTGTTTTTTTCCTCCCTTCCCTTAGTTTTCATAATATTATTCCATTATGTTTACACTTGAGTCTTGATTAACCATATCTCATACTTGAGTTTTGAATATTTGTATTCATTACTATGCTTGATTTATTGCATTATATTTTTTGGGATTTGATTGATCATATATTGCACTTGATTGGTTTATAGTTGTATTTAAATTAAGTTTTCCATGATTTATATGCATATTGTTATCATAGTTGTTTACAACTATGATGCATAATATCACAGGCTACAAAAAATAATCAGACCAATGGATCTCAAAATAATGGCGCCTGATATTTTACTTTGTTCACAATGGTAATTTTTACCTAACATTACCCAAACTTAGAGTAATAAAATTACAAACTAATATTAATAATTTCTAGTTAGGATGTGCATACTCATCCTATAAGGTATCCCAAAATCATAATTATCCTTTGTGCCCACTTACTATTAATCAATGATTACAAGTTCATTACGTAAGCTCCCTTTGATGATTTACCCAAATGTGACAAATTATTTTTTAATGCTTAATACTTTATCCTAACTTATTGGAGCAAAATAAATTTTATTTCAACCTATCTTCTCTATTGGTGAAAATCACTATGCCATTAATTATGGAGATAATAAGTAAGGAAGCACTAGAGCTCATGATAGATCAAAGGAAGGAGGAGGATAACCGTGATCCTCATAAAGGAGTTGTTTGGATGAATAATTCATGTTGGGAAGAGGAAAATAGGAGTCCTATTAAGATTCAAGGAAATAATGATAACAAGTTAGCATGGAAATATCAAATAAAAGGCAATCTTAGCCAAAGAACCAAATTAAATAGAATGCAAAGAGGTGAAGAATAAAGCTTCATTGAAGGAGATACGCACATAAGTGAGTTAGAGAAAAATAAAAGGAAGAAAGAAAAAAGTAATAAATTTCAATATTCAATGGTAAATGTTGTAGCTAAGTTAGTTATAGGTATGCATGATGTTAGTAAGGTGAGAAGTTGACAAGTAGTTTTATGGTATGATGAACCTAAATTTGACAACGAGATCCCATTAAAAGATGAGAAAGATAATGAGAAGATTCCCCATGAGAAGGTGAAGTGTCATGAAGATGTAGATAAATAATATATCAAGGATAATATAACAAAGGTTAATATATCTAAGAAGCCATTATAACATGATAATGAAGGATGAAACATTGTTGAGAAGCAAGACCAATAAGGAGTGTATGAAACAAACATGATAAATGAATAAGGAAGATATGGAGGAGAGATAAGAGTGAAGAGTAAGGAACAAACACTAGATTCAAATTATTAGGAATAGAATATAAATATAGAGATAGAAGATAAAAATAATAAGTATTTTTAGTAGTTTATATACTTCATGGAGGTAGAGGATAAGTTTGAAAAGATGTAAGATAAGGCAAGGAGACAAAGAAAAAGGCACAAAATAAGAATAAAGGATAAATATAAGAGGATAAATAATAATAAGGTCTCATAAAATCAAAATATGAATAATTTTAAATCAAGGAAGAATATGTATAAAGTGCATTTGAGCAAGAGCTCAAATTTTCCCACTTAGGGAGTATGATGCAGATTATCACAAAGTAACAAAGAATGATAATATGTTTAAGTGTTTAATTATGAAAATTTTAGGTTTTATTTGGGTTTTATGGGTATTTAAGGGTCCATTATGTGGTTTTATATTAATTTAGAGTATTTGAGTTAGTGTGTTTCTAGTACTTGAGTTTTCCTACAAAAAAGCTATATTTGAAAAGTTGAATTCTTAACTAGTCTTTATGAGGTGTTATGAGTCTTACAAGGTATGTAAATATTTTTAAATGTTTTTAAATTGTCCTATAATTTATTATTAATTTTTTTGAGTGGTATTAACATGTAATTCATGACAAAAAGAGTAATTTAAGCAAGAATAAGAAAGTTGTAACTTTAACCGGTGTAGGTTGCCCAAGAAAATAAAGTTAATGTTTCATGTTTGAGTGAGATAAAGGATTTAAATGCATGTATAAGGTTATATTTTATTTTATAATATTATTATGTAGTATAATATCATAGGATAAATAATTAGTGAGTTTGAAAATCTCAAGAAAAGAACAAGACTTCACAAAAAACCTGTCTAACATGTCAATTTTATATATGATTATTGAGATCAGTGAATAAAAGAATGTTTTGAATGAGTATATTTTATTTCATATATATAATTTATAGTTTTATTTTGTTACCTTGAATTAATATGGAATATTGGTTTTTAATCTACAAGTGAAGGTCTAAAAACACAATCTAGTCAAGAGTGAGAGAATTATGTGCTATTATAATCTAGAAGGCATAGTTAATGAGGTTTATTGGGAATAAAACCAGGGTATAATGTATTATATAATATATAAATCATAAAAAATTAAATATAATCATCATTTTTATCCCTAAAACATTGAGGAAGGTAAGAGTTACTTCAATTTTGCATTGTGTTCTTACATAGTCCTTTATGAGCCCAAAATTCTATAATATTATTTGTTGAAACCTTTTAATGATTTATTAAACACAAATAAAAATTGGTAAGGTTTAAATAGGGTATTATAGACCATAAATTGGTATTATAATACTTTATATATTCAAATTCTAAGTATAAGTGCAAGAGATAACCAAAATTATCACAGAGTCTCATAAAGAACTCAAAAACCCTATATTTTGGTTTGTTAGAGACCTTTTGAGGTTGTTAAATAAATAATAGTTGTTATAAATGTTTAAGATAGGTTATTAAGACATTTTAAAATTATTTTAGGTGTTTTAAGTATCTTAAAATTCAAAATAATCCCTTTTTTAGGCTCTCAGCGTACATAGACATGTATGCATATCTAAACTAGGGTTTCAAATTTGCAACTCCAATAACTTGAGTTTTCACATTTATAAAATCATTAAATTTTTTAATTTTAAATTTTTTTACCTGATCTAAAATATTATTATGTCTTTGGATCAATACAATATGGTATATTATAATCCTTAGTACTATGTGTTTGATTAGGCCTAAACGAGACCTAATTAGGAAAGAGACTTGGTGAGTTAGGAGGGTTACCTTGAAATTTGAGTCCTATAACCTTAGGGGAAGATTAATGAGGAAAATGGATGTCTAAAAATATCCTTATTTTTTATATAATCTTTATATCTTGTTCTAACCTACTATGTTTATCTAAACATAGGGCTACAAAGATTAGACTTGAAAGAGAGGAAAAGTGGATTATTTAAAGAGTCATTGCTCAAAATTTGATTTATTTGTTTAGATATGGAATAGGGTCATAATATGTATATAAATGACCATATGAGTCTCATTTGGGGAGTCAAGAATCATGCGATCATTTTTTAGACTTTGAAATATATGAACCTACATCAAAGAGAGATAAGTTTGAACCAAGAAAAAAATATTGAACCAATGAAATTTATGAATGATAATATGATGTTAATGTTAAAGAGGTGAGATAAATACATAGGTTTTTGATGGATGATATATATATATATATATATATATATATATATATATATATATATATATATATATATATATATATATATAGAGAGAGAGAGAGAGAGAGAGACCTTAAACCAAAATAACATCATAATAACTCAATAACAAGAGTTATATAACATGAAAAATGATAGATAAAAACTCAATAAATAGAGCTAGAAGGAATAAGGAGTTATCATGTAAGATTCAACATGTATGTAAAATATCCCTAATTATCTTACAAGTTATTAAGATGTGTGTGACATGTAGGGAGAGAAGTTACTTGTGATGGTAACTCTAAATCCTACAAGTAGACAAGAGAGGTGAGTGACACCTCATAAGGATAAGATAAGTGCATATATAAATATAATAAATGCACACATAAACAATACGTAAGATAAATCTAAAAACTTATAGTGAACTTAAATCTTATTAATTATCCAACACATTTTATTTAAATTTATGCCACCATTTTGTTATTATAAAACTACATACTTACAACTCATACCTTGAGTTATTTTATAATCCTAAAAGGAGATGGTTTTTGTTCCAATCAATGTTGTGCATAAAACACACATCAATTTGGTTTTGGTCCTAATAAGGCTAGACCACTCCATTCTTATGATTAATTATATACTCTATTCCATATTTCATTGTGTTCCCAAACTAGAGAATCAATTGAAATTGGTACTAGAGAGACTAATTATGAAATATCTCTTTATAATTAACTCTTTAGTTATTTTAGTTTTAATTTGGAATTAAAAATACTTAAAAATTATAAAACTATAAAATTAAAAATGTCTTGGATTTGGGAAATTGAAATAGATGTCCTTATTCAACATGATTTTTCAAAAATTGACTTCAATTTTTTTCCAAATCAAAAATTAATATTATTATTGAAGAAAATGTTTTTGTTTTCAATAATTATTGAGGAATCTTGAATGTTTAACATGAATATTATGTTATAGGTTGTCTCCTTTTACATTAGACAACTTTGAAAATGAATGAATTTTAAGTTTAATGGTTGGTTAAATCCATAGTTGAAAAGATTTAGAGGATACATTTATTCAAAAATTTAGTCAAGTTATTTATCTTTTTATCTTCTTTAATCAATTATTTATGAGAAATAAGTATCTAAATAATTTAATAAGGGATTTAAACCTATAATTTTAAATAATATATATGAAAATTATGATCATAATTAACCCCAAATAATTAGTCATTTTGGATTTTTATTTAAATTATCTAGATCCTATTATTTACATGTCTGTAAGAAGGTTTGTTGCTAACAACTTTATTTGAGCTTAAGAAGAAGAAATCTAAATAGATAAGCAATTATTTTCTCAAACACATATATTTTTTTATGAGTTAAGTTATCCTCCTCTTGAGAATATAGTAATAGTTGATTCCCAAATCAAAGAAAAAACTAATATGATTGATCATTTAAATTATAATTTTTGTTCACATTGAAATGTTGGGTTATATACAAACCTTCCTATTGAATTAAATATAGCACTTGTTATAGATATAAATTAATGTGCATGGAAAAATCAATTTGTTTATTAAATATATTAGATTATAATGATGATGTAAAAGACATTCATACATTACAACAGTCACATGAAAGTGAAGAAAAATTAATATCTTTCACAAAATTTATTTAACCATTTTTTTTAGAGGATAGTTTATTAAATGATATTGATAAAAAATAAATAAATGAATATGTTTTAAACAATGTGTAATGCCCAAATTTGTATGTTTTAAAATATATTTATTTTCTATTTTTCAAAAAGGATATAACCTTCTTGTAAATGAAAAATGTTTGATATTTTATCCAAAGTGTCATTAAGAAGAAGAAAATATTAAAGATTAAAATAGGCTGGATGTGTTCCACATCTTCGAGGTAGGTTATGTTCCTATTTATGAAAAATTGCATATTTTAATTTTAAAGAGGACTAACTGGTTCATAAAAATAACATATTTTATATTTTGAAATCCACTAATGCAAGAAAAATTGAAATAAGAAGACCATTTCATAATTAACTTAGATCTTAAAAAATTGATGTTTTGACAAAAATTTAACATTCTTCAAGTAAAATAATTTTAGATAGTTCTAATTAAAACCAACACTCATTCTAATTTCATGTATTTAATTACCATGTTGAAAATTAAATAATGAATTATGTTCAATTTATAAATATGAAACTCATCAAATTTCTAGGCGAATACAAAGATGTCCCTGCATGACTGATAAATGTAAATAGCCATTACTTTCTTTTAATACGAGTCAAAGATGTTTCAAATAAAGCTTCCAAATATACCTTTCCACTTCAATTTTTACTTTTTGTTAGTGTAGGATTATTTTAGTACTAGATTAGATTTTTATTTTTATTTCTTTACTTAATTTATTTTTGGTTAGGTTTAGATTTAATTTAATTTTTTTTAGGTTTCATAATATTCCTTTTTTATTTTAATGTTTTCTTGTATAAATTTATTTTTATATATTTCGCAATTCTAATAAATATCACTAAATAAAATAAAATAGAAACCAATGACATATTTTAATAGTATAAAACATAATAAATCACATCACTTCAATATTTTTGCTAAGATCACTATGAAAATGTTCTAAAATTTAGAAAAATGATAAATTTTGGATGAGTACTAGTATCATGTTTGATGAGATTATATTTTCATCATAAAAATAAACATTATTTTTATAAATTCATAATGAATTAAAATAATTTCTTGCATTGATGAAGAGTCATAACCACACTTTATCATAATTTTTTTTTTTTTTGAGAAATATGTGAAAGTAACTGAAAGTTCACTTGTGACTATTTTTTTTATTATCCTTATACCTATAAATATTGGTTCTCGGCCCTTGGGAAATATAAAAAGAGAAAACATAAAAAAAGGTGTCTAAAAATATCAAATAAAATTTTAAGATTTTCTTTTATAAGGGTTATTTTAGAAGTCTCCATTAAGCCTATGGATATTTGGTTATAAATGGAGAAAGGCATATAATGGATCCAAAGGTAACTCTATAAAGGTTATAGTTTCCTAGGTGGAAAAGAGAAATACCCAACCTTCACACTTAAGCCACTCCCATAAACTAAAAATAAAAAATAACCTTCATAAGAATTTTTGATTAAGTGATTATTATTTCATTGTACCAAAAATATTTATGGTAAAATAAATGAGTCATATTCAAATGCTTTGACTCTTTCAAGATGTGAAAACCTAATATGATATGTGATTTGGATTGAACTAAGGTTTACATGTTTATTTATAAATCTAATAATATTTTTCATGATTGCTTAGTTTTTATTCAAAGTTAAAACTAGTTATTCTAGATTCTAAACAATTAATAGTGTTTTCTATGTAGATGTTTCCATTTTTGGTCACCAATATAATGTAATTATGTAGGAGAAATAAAAACCATGTGAGTCCCAATTTTGACAACACCTTATTTTACACAATTATATTGCATTTTTTCACATTGGACCTATATTAAACTATACATGAGGCACAAGGTGCAATATGTTTTTTTTTTTATTATGGTTCTTGATATTGATTAGTCATTTTAGTATATCTTTATATGTATGATGTGTGTAGTTACTTAGCATACTTATAACATGATTACCTACTTATTGACATAGGATAGTATAATTATATTATGTTGAGACTTTGATAGATGTTATTATTTTTAGTATTAGACATATCATATGTTAATTTATATTGTGATGATGATTTGGATGTCATTATTGTGAAAATTATTATATTGTTTGATTTTTATAAGTTATTTATATTAAATAAATAGATTTAATGTTTGCATTAAGTATGCAAGATATGGTGAAGGCATTTGGGAGTGTATGAGATACTCAAATATCACTTTTAAACTCACATGCACACCCAAGCACCTCCCAAACCTTACCTTTATATTTAATTTTCAATTACAATTAACTAATTTCATAGTTTTATATATTTTATAGTTTTTAAATTTTTATAAATTTATTGCCTTTTGTATTTAACCCAATTTCAAATTTATATCCTAATTATACCCTAACCCATTTTAAATTTAAATAATCAATGGGCAGTATTGGGTTGACCCATCAACCCACTCTAAAAATATAAATTCATAAATTACACTTTTAATTGATGAGTGTTGTAAAATGGTGGATATAACTTAAGAAGGGTGGTTGAATCTTTGAGATGAAGATGGACACATGTCATCCTCAAATTTATTTTTTTCCTTCATTTTTATCAATCTTTCTTGCTGATTTTTTTTTAGGGTGGCTTTTTTTCTAAGGGAGGCGGAGGGGGTGTTCTTGTTGGGTTTTTGGAGTGATTTATTGGAGCTCATTGGAGAATTATGTGAATGCTTGTGAAGGGAAGGCTTTGAGAATTTTGAGGTATCCTAAAAAAATACATGTTTTAATATATTTTAAAATTAAAGTTATGTTTTCCATGCATGTAATAAATATCTGGTCTCATACCTACTTTATTGATAATGGATTGCTTGTTTGAATGGTGTTTTAACATTTTAGGACTTAGTAAATGTAAATCCTATGTTTTTAAAAGGTTGGGTATAATAATAATCTAGAATAGATACTAGAAATAACTAATTTGACAAACCTTTACTTAAATATAAATAATAGGGAGAAAGAGTACTTATCTATACTAAAATAGGTCTTATTATGGATTAGGAGGCTGAAATGGGCTAGAAAAATAGGTAGGTACTTTATATTCTATGATTGTGGCTAAATTTTGGTCTAAGATAGTAGTGTTAATATCAAGATAGTAGCACCATGTATTGCTAGTGTCTAATTATGATGCTAGTGTCCCTCCTATAACAACTATCTATAACTTTTAAGGAAGTTGCAAAAGGTTCTCAAGGTCCTATAAGTGGTTCTATGTCTTCTAAGAGCTTGTTTGTGTCACTATTTTAGTTGAAACCCTTAAAAACCTAATTAATATCTTTACACATGAAACAAAAACTAGACTAAATTTAAAAAGGAAAGGAAAAACTAGGTTTTGGGATGTGACAATCATGTGGAGTAAAATCCCTCTTGCCCTGGCCACTGCCTGCATTACCCCCAATGCTAGGGGTCTTTGATTTCATGTAATTATCCATTATATAACATGCATAATCCAATTACATGGTATGTTATAATTACTTTCACTTAAGCCCTTCTTTGATCAAGAATGCAATGTCTAGATGTGATATGTTGAGTAGCATGTAGAGTATTAAGTTTTATTATTGATTGATTTTATATAATTATGTGGTAAAATAATAAGTGCTAGATGTAATATTCCTTATGAGGATATTTATATAGAATTAAATTTGATTTGAATATAAGACCTTGTTCATTGGTTGATAAGTTGTAAAAGATGGATAAAATATATAAGAGAAAGCTTAAGGTAAGGTTAAGACCCAAACATGGGAGAAACTAACTGTCAAACACTAGAACCATAATTGAACACTAGCACCACATGGTTTTGTTGTCTTAAAAATGTCATTGGTATCCTAAGGCCTAAAAATATAGATATAAACAAGAAAGATAGGCTATGGTCCCCTATGACTATGAGGAGGTGACTTAGAACCATTAGGAGTACAATAAATAGGGAAAATAAGACAAATAAATATCAAAATGACCATGTGAACAAGGATTGCATTCATAACTAAGACCATCATGTGAAAGAGTAATAAAAGACATAGTACCTATGGTTTATTGACCAAATTAAGGTGTTTACATTTACCCCCTTTTATTATATTAATGTAATGAAATGAAATTACTAGAGTAAAATAAAATGAGGAATGTGTACCTGTACTTACCTATGTGGATGTGTTCGGGACCTAGTCCACTTCTTGGCCAGAGAAGAGGATAAGAGATGGAGTGAATATGTGAAGAACTCCATAGTGTGGATGTCTTTTGTACTAAATCTTAATTTTGCATTAAATCATGAGGAATAAAACCATGTTTTGCCCCTAACCTAATATATGTACTAAATTTGTGTATGTAAACTAAATGTGTGGAGGAACAAGGTTTGCTTGACCCCACTCTGATATCTAAATTGAATCTAGGTATATAAATTGAATGTGTAGAGAAAAAATGATTGTTTTCCCCACTTTGATATCTAAATTGAATTTGGGTCTATGAACTGGGTCTGGTGGAAGGCTATCGATCAACCACTACAAATGGTCCTATGACCCAAACTAGTGAAAATATTATGACATCCTAGTGATGATATTGAGTATAACTTAGTAGTCTAACAATAGATACCAAGGATGTGTGCTCTATATCATGATTTTAATCCTAGCATATGAGTAATGTAATTGTGTATTTGAACATCTATATATCTAAGTGAACTTATATATCTGAGTCAAAACTATATATCTACATGGTTGTATTTGAGTAGAATATATATTTCTATGAAATTGCATATCTAAATATGTTTATATATACAAAGACCTATGTGTTTGAATATTTTTATCTAAGTAGACCTATGTGACTAAATTTGTATCTAAGTAGATTGTATCTAAAATATCTACGTAGCTGTATCTAAGTAGACTTGTGTGTCTAAATAGTTGTATCTGAGTAAACCTGTGTGACTAAATATATATTTGAGTATAGTATGTGTGTGTGTGTGTGTGTGTGAGAGAGAGAGAGAGAGAGCCTATGTATCTAAATATCTATGTAATTATATCTAAGTAGACCTATGTGTATGAATGGTTATATCTGAGTAGACCAATGTTTCTAAATTTGTATTTAAGTATACTATACATTTATGTGAACATGTGTATATGAATACCTATGTAGTTGTACCTATGCATTTAAATATCTATGTAATTGTATTTGATTAGACATGTGTATCTGAATAGATGTATCTAAGTAGACCTATGTGTATAAATTTGTATCAAATTAGACTATATATCTTTGTGAACCTATGCATCTAAATATTTATGTAGTTGTATATGAGTAGGCATGTGTGTCTAAGACTATATCTAAGTATATTGTATATCTGTGTGAACCTAGGCATCTTAATATCTATATATTTAAAGTAATATATGTGTATTTACTCCCCTTTTGGAGAGAGAGACAAGACTAAGGTAAGGGTGTCTAACCAAAATTGGTAATGATCAGATATGTTGTTGTTAATTAGCGAGTATGATTTTGTTTTAAGTTTGAATAGTTAGGTTATTGTGATAGGTTGATTATTGAAATTGGTAATGGGATAAACATTTTGTCTATATTGAGTTGATTATGGTCATATCTTTGTTGTCATTTTGTAGAGTTAAAAGTGATTAGTATATTATTTTAACCAATATATGGTGAGGCACATTGATTTCAAGTCCCACATGTAAGAAATAATTCCTAAGTTAGAGTTATGGCTCTCAAAATATTGTAGTTGAAATAAGTTGGTATTAGTTTATGAAATTGGCATGTAAGGTTGACCTTAATAAGATGGAATTTGATAAATGTGACTTAAAAAGGTTATTTGATTAGTTTTTCAACTCATTTTTAGTACTTGAGTTAAGAGTAATTGTTTGTCTAAGATATAAAATATACCAAGGAGATAAGGAACAACTCTGACCTAATACGAAGAGGTGGAGGCATTGATTTAGGCTGGGGAAGTGGTTACCTTAATAAAGAGACCATAATTTTTCCTATTGTTATTATTTTTAATGCATTTTTTACTATTTTTATTGAAAATTTGATAGTTTTATGGCCTATTTTTAGACAATTAGTGCTTATGTCATGATGTTTCCACTATAATCTAAGACCTAGCACTAGTATCTAGGATATAATACTAGTCTCTAAGATATAGCACTACTATCCTATATGCATCACTAATGTCCAGTAGGCATGATTCATGATACTTATTATTATTGATAGGTTTTTAATTATTATTTTTATCTATTGGTTTTATATTTTATATTGTTAATGTTGGGTTTGGTTATATTTTTTTAGGTTAATACATGTATGAGAGAGTTTTAGATTGGTTGTATGATGGATACCTTAAGGGGTCTACCCCTAACTAACATTGAGATGGATGTACTTAAGAGAGTAATATGAGTCATGTGGCATTCCTAGATCTAATTCCTTGGGATAAACACATGATGACTGCACTATGGGAGAGATGGGATGTAGTTACCTACACTTTTTGGTTACCTATTGGGGAGATGACTGTTACCCTCAAGGATGTGTACAAGATCTTTTGGATACCTATTTATGGGTAGAGATCCTTATTACAAGAGGATATGGGTGATCGGGATATATAATTAGATGCCAAATATTTCTTTACTATGGTAGTAGGAACTCATCATACAAGGAGCCATAGTGATTTATTATTATCATTGTTGATTTTCTATAGTTGAAAAAATTATTAGCTATTTTATTAGCTTCATTTATGGTTATAGATGGGAGTGGGGTATCAATCTCCTACAAGATGCATGATATAATACAATATATATATAGGAACATGGTACTATATACTCATAGTTCAAATTATGCTAGCATACATGTACAAATATTTGTACTATTTTATGTAATATATGTGTGGTCGAGGTATTAGATCATATACATTATTATACTATTAGACATATGAGTGCATAGTAGTGAATAGGATAACATTGCCTGTATGAGGTGATTAAGCCCACCTTTAGTCATATGAAAAGAGGTGGACTGAGATGACCCATGTGCTTAGGATGAGCACGATGTAGTGTTGGCATGTGCTAGATAATTTAATGAGTAGAGACATTATTTGGAGGCCTATAAGATCTATAACGGATGGCCTAAGGATAGTTACCAAATTATATGGGTTTGAGTGAGTTTTTGGTTGCATGACCATTAGGTTAATGTGTATGAGTGGATATGCTCAAAACTTTGTGGATACACGTAATCAATTATTTTATAATTGACTACCAATTATTTTGTGTACATAACATATAACTTTCAATTTGTATTCAAAGAATGAAATGGAGTATGATAAGTAAAAAATGGTGAAGATGACAATCAAAATTGTGTATAACAAATAAGGGTGACCTAGTCCTTATGATCAAAGGATAAAATGTACATCTTGAAAAACTTACAAAATACTAACTTTTTTGGATGTGTCTAGAGAGAATTAGCCCTAAAAGAATTAGTTAATGGGATAAATTCTACCCTCTCATCATAGACATCTAAACAAGATATTTGAATAAATATTTTATGTGAAAATTTTTTATTTCATTTTCTTTATGACCCCCAACATGTAGTCTCATATGAATAAGCAGACACATGGGCTTATCACCAAAGACTAGACATAGGCGAGTAAGGGATTTCTCCCCAATGTAAATCCTATACAACTAGTTAGATGTGAAGGCTCAACACCTAATAACATTGAAGGGAAAGAGATGGTTTGATTTTGATAATTTTTAAATAAGGATTTCATGGTTATACAGAAGGATTTTACCCCTAATGTGACTAGTAATATGCAATGGTTTATCATCAAAGACCAAGATAGGCAATTAAAGTTACCATCTTTCTTTTTGTAGCTTGTTTAATGTTTTTTGATTGAAAATTAATAGTAAGAGGAGAGTCTATCACGTACAATCTTCTAGACTATGTTGTGGGTTAATATTTTCTAATTCTGGTAAATATATTTACTCTACTCATAATAATTAAGGTAAGAACCAATGTGATGCTAATTTTTAAAATGTATTTTATGAGATAATAGGGTGGCATGAAAAAGTGAAATGATATGATAGGCTAAAATTTGAAACATTTTTGTTATGCAAACTAACAACTAAACAATCACCAAACATAATTTTTGATATATTCAACAGAATGTAAATGATGGTAAATTAATGCATTGAAGACAATGCAGGTGTAAATAAGTTACCCCCAAGGGTCAAGGTACTTGCAAAAAACAATTTTTTTTTGGTATTTTATGATTTTTTTTGGATTTATTGGCATTTGTACCTAATGAAATGTCACAAGATGCATAAGTTTCCTATTTTTATAGCTTTCTATCCCATGCCAACTCTAGATAATCTCTATTGTTCTAACTAGATTTTATCTTTAATTTATATTTTAGTTATATTATTTACTTTCAATAGTACTTGATGAGGTTGAGGTTGTTGAGCCCACCAAGAGTTATTATAAAACCATCTAGAGTATCCTTCTTTATTTGGGAATTCTTGTTGAATAAATATATCTAGATATAAATTTCATTGGCAAAGTTTTGTGGCAATTTTAGTTTGCCTTGGAAAAACACAATTATCAAATAGACCTATGTTTATATTCTTTATAGTAAAGCTAAACTCTATAAACCTTCTAATATTTCTTCTAAACATCATGGAATCAGGACACCTTTCTCTATAAGGGCTACAAGCAATGATATTAAAATTTACACCATGGACTAATGAGTTCTCCATATGTATAAAAACCAATATCTCTAACCCAATTTATATTGACTAACCACCTAATAATATAAAATTCAAAGTAAGAACTGTATTGACAATACTTAATTCCTTAGAAAACCCAAAATGTTCAAAATTGTTATGATGTGCATCAAAATTAATCTCAAAATCATGATCCAACTGGTTATAGTGTCATTCTACTAATTTAGCATAATAAGTATGAAACACAAGAGTTAGGATTATTTCTTGGATTATAATCAAGAGATCATTCCATGTCATTTATTTCCTATTTGTATTATGTTTTCATTATTTTTGATATCATTGTCATCAATCAATAAGGAGCTAATTTTTTCATCTATTGGTGTAAGTTGATTAATTTTTGGAGCTTTAAATAATGTTTGGTGAAGTAGAGTTTCTTCAAATGGGATGTTTTCATGGATTTTTATAGATGTTACAACTGATATGTTTCCATGAGATAATCCAATGAGGTTTGTTTCTATGGATTCTAGTTGATATGTGGAGTAGTGTAATGTTAATGGGAAAGGTAAGAATAGTGTTTATGGAAATGGAACATACTACTTTAATGTTACTAAAAGAAATTTTATTGATGGTGGATGAAGCTTCCTCCTTACCCATAACATTATTAATAACATTTTCAAGTCTAATAATAAATTTATTGTTGGGACCAAAGTGGATGTTGACATTAATGATAAACCTTCTTTTAATCCTAAAAGTTGTATATCTAATTTTTATAATAAATTTGATCTTGGTTTGGATGTGACCACAAGGAAGGCTTGCTAAAGTGTTTTATTACCAAATTTATTTTTCACTAATCATTTGGAAATGATGGATTTTGGATGAAGATATTTCTAGAAATATAGAATCTTAGATATTGGATATAAGGTATATGGTAATTTAGTGATGGGTGTATTAAATGATGTTTGGGTCAAGATAGGATGTTTGTTAAAAATGGGCATTTGATCAAAAATAGTTTTTTGATTGAGAATGGATGAAATATTGTGATTTTTATTTCAAAATGAGATGGCTTAATGAGGCTTAAGAGAGACATCTTGATATACCCTTAAATAATGATATCCAAACATGAATAGAATTGGGTTCATTCTAATGTACTCGTCATTAGCCAACTCTTGGCTAGTGTGATGAGGGATATTGGAAATATAACTAGTAGATGGGAAATTTGTATGATTTTGAAAAAGAGGGTAACTAGTGATAAGATGGTGTTGTTGTGGAAAGTTTTAGGATTCACTAGTAATTGAATTTACTAAATAAGTAGCTTGATTTTGGAAGGATGGATTTGATGGATTGAAATTGGAAGTGTTTGTATTTTTTGAATTTGTGAAGGTATTGGGATTTGTGAAGAAGTTTGAATTTGAGTTTTGGGATAAGGTGGATGTAAAATGAAATGGTTGACTTTGATGATTATGGAAAGGTTGGTTTTTGTGGGCATATGAGTTAAAAGATTTATTTGGGTGAAACATATATGGATTTGATTGAATTGGGATTTGATTTGTGAATTTATTTCAGTTCATCTAAATATCTAAAAGTGGTGGTGAAGGTGAACCAAAAGTTTTATTTACATTTATGTTATGATTAGAACCATATGGATATATGAACATATTTTGATTTGTATTTCATGGAATTTGATATATGGATGGTGTAGGATTGGGAGAATAATTTTGAGAATTTGGACTATCATAGACTAAAAAAGGATTTGATGTTGTCCATGAAGTAAAATTATGATGTTATTCCTTGGGTAAACATAAATAAGTATTTAAGTTTGGAATTTATTGATTGATGTTTGGGTTGAATTGGCTAGTTGGGAAGCTTGAATAATTATTCATGTTTACATTTGATTGATTGATGTTTGGGTTGAATTGGTTGGTTGGGAAACTAGAATAATTATTCATGTTTGGATTTGATTGATTAATGTTTGAGTTTGAATACATATTCAAAATTGAATTTGGATTTGTTGGATGATTGATTTGATATTGATTTGAAGAATCAAAATTGGTTCAATGGAACCTTGGGTTATAACATGGATTGTTTGGATTTGTATTTATGATTGAGTTTATCAATTTATTATTCCACATAGACATGTTTCTTATAATAGATGATGTTACTAAGGAAAGAGAATAAAAGACTAAAAATAAAAAAGTGAATAAAAGTTTGATTATTAACTAAATGAATTTACAAATAAGGACATGTGTCAAACACAAAAAAAATAATAAATAAAAATTTTATTCTAAACGGTCAAGAAATTTCAAATAAAAGGTTTAAAAACTAGGATGAGGCTCATGAACAACTATTGGGCCTTCTGTTGTCACTGACTCATTTGTAATCTCAACTATGACCTAATATTTCAAGGCACTAATCATGGATGATCATGTCATTCTCATGGCCCACTAAGTCCAATTTTGAGGATTTGTGGAAGGTATCTTCTTTATGTTATCCATTAATTGGTGTACCAAATTTAAACATCAAAAGAGGTTATCCTAGGCTTAAATTTTAAACAAGATTATTTAGGGGGAAAAATTATGGAAGAAATAGATAAATTAGATGCACACTATTAAGTCTTATTCCAAAGTGCACAACATAGTTGTAGGGGTCTCAGTGTGTTGACAATCAACAATATCATATTTTGAGGTAGAATTTGAAACCCTAGGTACTGAAGCATTAAATCCCCTCACATCATGGTGTGTTTAAAACACATAACAACTTAGGCAATTGAAATAATTAGATCTCAATTTATATACCCCCACAATTAAATAGGGTTTGGCCTACTACATGGTAGTGAAATTCATGATCAATAGAGCCCCTAAAAAGGAAAATAAAAATTAATTATCTATTTTTGATTTTTGCGTATCATCACCAATGTGATGCCAAGAAAAGAGCATATGCAGGCACTACTTGGGTAACACATAATATTATGGAAATGTTTCTAATTCCCAAGTATCATCACCAATGTGATTCAAAGGAAAGAGCATATGCAATTTTCACAATTACAAATAAAATATTGAAACTAAATGTTATCTAATTACTAGGAAAAACTTTGAAAGCAATATTGAAAATGTTAGTAAAATAAATTGATTTTTGTTTATCATTTTTGTTGATTATCTTTAACAAGTGTTCTCTAAACAAATGATTAAAATGGTTACTTAGAATTAGAGTAAGGCAACCTACAATAGAAAAACTAAAATTCATAAAAATAAAGTGAAAACCACCTCTTTATAATAAATTTGTAGTTACATAGAAAGACAATAAATAAAAATTGTGATATAACAAACACATAAAAAAGATAGAATATAGACAGTAAAAAACAAGCAAAATCATGCTTATAAAATTATTTTTCTACACTATATGACAATTTTATTACCCAAAAAGATGAATTCACTTCACAAAAAGATGAATTTGCTACTAAAAAGGATTAATTCACTACTTAAAAAGACAAATTCACTACATAGAAGGATGAATTCTCTACCAAGAAGGATGATTTCATTGCTAAGGATAATAATTTCACTGCTAAAAGTGATGATTTTGTTGTTGAACCTATATACATAGAATTAAAAACATGGAGGACTAATAGAGTGATTTCACTACTCAGTTGCATAATTTCACTACTAAGAACTACACTTTTTCTATTAATGCTTTTGAATTCACTATTACACAGTGGGCATACACAGTCAAATAGAATACTCCTAATAACAACCTATTGTTTATACCGTCACTCAAAAATACAAGATTAAATGCATATGCAACATGCAAGTAACAAAAATCAAATGAGAAAATGCTTTATAAATGTAAATATGATGATCAAAAAATGAGGGAAGGTCCCACTGAGCATGCCGAAAATGTGTAAAATAAATTTATACATGAGAATAAATGAACTAATCTTAATTTATATAAATACAACCTAAGATAGAGAAACAAAGAAAGAAAATAGAAAATGCAAACTTATGATTCAAATGCTCAAGTTTTATCCATTACAATGTAAACTTGATTTGTTCTTCAGTAATATGGTGCTCACTCTTCTAATGTAAAGGAGAATGGGAAAAAAAATTGTACAAAAGCAGTTTTTTAATGCTTTGATTTGCTTTCATTTGATTGGATTCACTTATGAATAGAGATTCTTTAACATAATTATGGATTATTTAATATTTTATTTCAGGACTCTTGAAAATGAAGTTTTTCAAGTTTATTTATAGATTATTTAAGGAGGATATAATAGTGGAGGGTTATTTGGATTTATTAAATGATCCAAATAATCAATAGTGGCTAATGAGCCTTCACTAATGAGGATGAAGACTATTTTAAATGGTTAAGAGAAGCATGGGATTAGTTAGCTGAGTCAGTAGAAATAAGTTAAATTTATTGACAACTCAGGGGATGAGTTATAGGAGATTGATAAAGTTATGGGTTTTGTTTGGGATGAGGGAGGAAAAGGTGAAAAATATTGGATGAGGTGTAAAATCTAAATTTTATATTTAAAATAAAGATTTAAAGTGTGCTTAATTACTTATTTGACTTATTAAATTATTTTAATTTGGAGGGAGATGTGATTATTTATTTCAAGAAGAATTATTAAATGAATTTAGGTGCATTTCAACACTAAATGAGATTTAGGTGTCTATAGATCTATGAGGAGTGGGTGACATTGTATTTTGTCATTATCCAGTATGTTTCCCTAGTGTCAGTGGTTTGGTTGAGGAGTTCTTGGGCTCTAGTGAGGCCAAATAGTAAGACTAGGCCATCGACTGGAGTTGGCCCTAATTTTGTTAACAAAATAGGATCCTATGATTCACATACCAAATTTGAATTACATAGTAGT
This sequence comes from Torreya grandis, assembly GCA_037957365.1. NCBI lineage: Eukaryota > Viridiplantae > Streptophyta > Pinopsida > Cupressales > Taxaceae > Torreya > Torreya grandis. The sequence goes on from JARHVA010002601.1 coordinate 251,651, forward strand.
TGTTGATGCCTATACATCTTGGTGGAGAGATCATAGGTGGGCACCTCTATTTTTGAGAGATAAGATTATCACAAAGGATGTAATAGATGTGTATCCCCTTAGGGATATCAATGATGAATTTTTTTTTATGTTTTTACATTTTGTTTATTTGGTTTACTCATTTACTTGGTTAATAATCTAATGTATTGGGTGGGTATGTTTAGGTTTAGGTGTTTCTATCTAATTTTTACTTGCTCTTAAGTGTGAAAAGAAGAAACTAGTTAAGAAGTGTGTGTACAATAATACCTATTGAATGCATGCATGTTAAATCTAAAATTTATGAGAAATAATTTTTGGATAGGGAATAATAACCTATAATAATAAATCACTACCACAAAACTTGTTGGTTAGAAAAGTAGTTGGATTGATAGCCTAGCATGAGCTAGATCCTAAAAGAGAAAGCTTTCTAAGACGTTGTCAATCCACCTACTTTTGATACGTAAGTTGAAATTATAAAATAAATATATTTTACTTAAATTAATATAAAACTGAAATAAAATATATAAAATATTAGCAAATTAATTTAGAAAATTAGATGCTTTGCTAAGTTCACCAAAATGAAGCAACTAGTTTGATTATACTAATGCTAAAAATTGGTTGAGGCAAGGTTGTGGTTTTGCGTTTGGTGATTTGATAAGGGTAAAAATAATGGTTTGGTTTGGGTTGATCTAGATAATAAAATGAGAGGTATGGATGGTTGAAAAATAAAAAATAACAAGTAACTAGGGCAGAAAAAGGATGAGGGAACAACTAGGGCAAAGGAGGTAAATGGAATTACAATGGCAAAGGTGGTAAAATAGGTAAATGTATGAATATGGAAAGTGGATTAAAGGGTAAATACCAAGGTAATAAAAATAAGAACTTGAGTAAATAACTAAAAAACAAATAAGGTTACCTTGAGGCTTGTTGATGTGGTTGATATTGTTGATGATATGATAAAGGAATCCTATGGCAATTTTGGTAGAGCTTTGTAGCTTTAAATTCTTTTCCTACAAGATTTGGATAACCTCCAAAATGATGACCTCCTTAAAATACCTACAATAAGATGTTATTAACCAAATACTAACTTCCTACTTCACATTGGGTGAAGAAGAGTGGGGTATTTATAGCATTTATTGTCAAGAACCATGCCAAAAGAGAGAATTGTAGAATTATGGCACCATTTCCCATGTGGTACATGAATGAGTCAAAGATGAGGTTGGTGGGGATTCTATTTTATTTTGTGAGTCTCCCACCTTGCACATGAGTCCAATTTTGAATGGGAATCATGCACATGGGTCTAAATTATGCTAAATGCTTTTCACCACCCTTTCTTGTCTTCATCCAAGCACTTACAGAGATGGCACACAAAATGTGGCACCATTATCCATGTGTTGCATGAATGAGTCAAATATGAGGTTGGGGGAGATTCCCATTTGGGTAGGTGAGTCTCCCACTTGGGTTAAAAAGTCAAAATGGGTTCCCTTTGTCTTTCCCGAAGCACTAAAGACATAGGTATCTCATTTTTAAGGCCACCTTCATGTGTGAAGGTAAAATACATGTTTAATGATGACCCCTTAGGGGGAAATTCACCATATTTTGAGTGGGGGGCCTTTTAATGCCTCAGTGAGGTCATTAAGCACTTTAGAAAAGGGTCTCAGGTGCCGTATGATGTCCCACATCAAACCACCTCACTTCTAAGCCATGGCACTTATCATATCACCTTCCATATCACTTGTCATATCACACTCCATGTCACTTTCCATGTCATATGTCATGTCACATAACATGTCATCATGAATAGTGATAGTGGGTCCCACAATGAGTAGTGATAGTGAATAGTACTTTAAAATAATATTTTTAAATAGGAGAATAGTGATTTGGCTAGGTTAAGAAGGCTTGGTTAAGAGTTAAGAAGGTTTAGGTGGTCTTTATGGGGTCTTGAGGCATTTAGTCATTAAAAAATATAATTGTGTAGTTTTTTAGTGTATACATGTTGCCCCTTTTTATTATTTAATTTTTAATTAACAAGATATAAAACAAAAATGAATCACTTGGTTGAAGGTCAAGGTGTCTTGAGTATGGGAGGAGGTGTTTCCCCTAAATTTGAGAGTCAATAGGAAAGGTCAAATTAGGAGTAGATTTGATAAACAATTAGTGGGGAGGCACTAGGTAGTGCCACAAGGTAGTTAGGAATGTGAAATATCAATGGGCTAAAAAAATGTGACTAAATGGAATATTTATGCCTATACAAATGCTAAAGCTACCAATGTTGATAATAATAAGGTCAAGTTTTAGGATAAATGATAAGGTAACTGATCTTTAGTGTTGGTCATAGCTAATCAAGCTATTCTTATCAAGTCTCCTAGATAGGGTCAGTGTTTACTGAAGTATCTGGGGTAGGAAGTGCTTTTGAGGAAAGCATAAATGGTATGGTTGTGCATGAGCTAGTAAAAATTCAAATGTTCAACATGGCAAGGTTGGTCAATGTAGTTAAAATGACCATGAAAAGTCATCATAAAACATGCTAATGGCTAGGGTTAAAAGCAATCAATGTTAAGGTGGACATGGTGAAAGCATGGGTGGATTAGGTATGGGTTAGAAGGGGATGGTTGTGCTAACTCCAGATGCACTCAGTAAGTGGATGTACCTACATAGCTCCATAGATAGGAATCTAAAAAAAAATTAGGCCAAATGTAGTTCTTTTAAGGTGAGGAGTGTGGGTTAACTTGGTTTCCCCAACTTGATGTATCGTGTAGGTAGGTCTAGTTGAAGGACATTGGAGAAAAGGAAGCTCTAAAGGGTGGAAAATATGGCTATCAAATAGGTTTCTGATTGGTTTGATAGAAATGGTGGATGATATTATCTAGGATGTAATTAGATTATTGTTACAACTATGCAGAAGGAATATGCAACCATGGATAAGTAGGTTCAATCCTGAAATTTATGCCACCATTTTAAAGAAAATAAAAGGGATAAATATGTTTTAGTAGGATTTATAAAATTTGTCACTACTCTAATTTCCATGATGATTTAATGGATTCTTTCATCACCATCCAAATAAGCTAACATTGTGCACACTCCACAACAATGTCGTTAACAAGATATGGAAGGGTATTATTTAATGATTTAGTGAATCAAAGTATCAAAGTGGGTAAATAAGAAGTGGTAAAGATTTGAACCCTTGAGCTAGTACGGCCCCAAATAAGTAATCATTAAGTTTTGAGAGAATTTAGCGAAAGACTCTAAGGGGTTTTAGAATATGAAGTGAGGTGAATAATAATAATAATAATAATAATAATAATAATAATAATAATAATAATAATAATAATAATATTGCTGTTTTTATTAATTAAATGAGGGAACAACTTGAAATAGGAAGGAAAATAAATGGTATAAATGGAAAACTAAAAGGGAAAATAGAATAAGAATGTATGAAGATAAATAGATTTGGGAGTTGAAAAAGAAAGCAAGATAAATAGGTATAAAGAGACCAAGGAGGAAAATAGTTTGGTGAAAGAGGGGAATCCTATATTAGGTTAATATGTGTAATGTGATTAAAGAGTAGGGTTACTACATTGCATAGGAGGATGTAGGCCAAGTATGGAGAATCAATAAAAATTATTGGTTGGGAGGTAGGACATGTGAGAGGGTATAGCTAGCATCCACACATGAGTACCCAAAATCTTCTTGTTGAAGTTGGTTTTCTTTTTTATTCTAACATCTCTAAAGGTCAAAGTAAAATGTGTTTGAAATAGGCAAGACTAGAAGGGGTGGGGAAGGAATCTTCATCTCAATGGCTTAGTGGTGTTCATGTTCACTTGTTGGTCATATGAGCCTGTGGGCTTGGCTAATCATGCTATAGAGTTGTAGGATCAATATATATCTCACAATAAACCAAATTCAAATGAAATACCCTCAAGGGTGGAGCATGTTATATGGCATGATCATATAAGCTCAAAACAAGTAGAGGGTTCAAAAGGAAAAAGGTGATAGGTAGGGTCAAGGGAATAGCTGGAGAGAGATTAAAAAAAATAGGATCAAGCTCAACATGTAAACGCCTTAAAGTAATAAATGGATACACTTGAATTAATGAATCTAAACATATTTTTTTCATTAAATCAATGGTGTGGAGGACATGAGGAAGAAAATAAGAAGATGTACATAGAGGTGGTACAACTAATGACCACACTCTAAAGAGGTGGAGGTTGAATGGGGGAAATAAAGGGGATCCAACAAGGGAATAGGTGAAAGTGGACCAAGAGATGAATGAAGAGATAGGTGAAGTAAAAAATGAGGTTTTATATAAAGATGAAGGTGGAGAAGGATGGAAGGAGCTAGGCATGGACATATAAGAGGGGGGGAAAGGTCGGGAAGAATAAGAAATGTCCTTAAGATGAGAAAAATGAAAAGAAATAGAGAAAATGGAGAGGATGGTGGAAAATAATGAAATGGATTGAGATGAAGATAAAAGATGAATATCATGGATGATAAGAATAAAAAGGGAGAATTAAAGTAGGGATACAAAGCACGGATACTCACACAGATGCAAAAGACAAGTAAGTACTAAGATGGAAAGAGGAAAAGGGGAATGTGAAAGGAAAAAGGTAAGAATTAAGAAGAATAAAATGGGAAATTATGGAATGATTCTCAAAGGATAAATACCTATTGAGAAACTAGTTGTGGAGGAAATAAAGAAGACAAAAAAGGATGAAAGGATGGAAAAGAAAGCAAACAAGAAGATTGGAAAATAGGTACGATAGGAAGAGTGGTGAAATGATTGAGAATGGTGGTACACAAAGAAAAATTATAGAAATAGAAGAAATAGAAAGCTTTCAAGTTGCACAATATGATGTGGAATTGGTGAGGAAATGAGAGTGATAAAGAGGGTGTGACAAATTACCAAGGACAAGGGGAAATGATGAGGATGGAAAAATAAGACAAAGGAAATAGGGGAAACTTTGATAAAAAGTGGAGAGAGAGGCAAAAAATGAAAAAAGTGGGTGGGGAAGTGAGCCACGAATCATGCATAAGGAAAGGTGTTAGAGGGCCAACAAAGTAGAGTAGGTGGTGGCTTTATGGGAGATAAGAGGGGCCAATGAGGAAGGTGTTAAAAGAGATTGATAGGATAGAAAAGTGGTTTAAAGAGATTGAAAAGCTAAAGGGAGGGAGGTAACGAGGAGATAGGTGGGGGGGTGGAAGAAAATATATTAGGTGAGAAGGGAAAATAAATTAAAGGATGTGGATGAGCTGACCTCAATAAGTGAACACTACCTACATAGTATAAAAAAACCTTAGGCCAATGTAGTTCTCCCAGGAATGGGGGAAAAACTTAAGAGGAAGTATTAGATGGTGTCAAAACATAAGGATACTTAAGAAAGAATTCAAAGCTTTCTTAATGTAGGATGCCCTAAGCAAGATGGCATTAATAACAGTGGAAATAAGAGAAGAAAAAGGGGATGGTAATTTGTTGTTAGTGGTTGAGCTTCCTATAGAAGTGAAGCCGTGCCTACATAGTCCATGGACATCAATCCAATTTAGTTCAATTAGGGTTGGAAAATGGTACTCAAATTGGCTGCCCTAATTTTATGGACCGCATGGGTTAGTTTAGGTTGATGGAGAAGGTTTTGTAAAATAAAGATTTTGGGTTTCAATGAAGATGATGATAAAAGTGCATGGCATATATTGGTGAATCATTACCATAATTATCCCATATTTAGTAGGATGACAGACATAGATGGGTGAGGTAGGATAAATAAGAAGGGAACATAAGGCTAAGCACCACAAATGACCTTTAGTGGAGTTAATCCAAAGAAGAGGTGCTTTTGTGAAGAGGTTGTACCTTCTAAATTTGTGTGAGGGTATAAGGTTAGAGATAACGTCTATTATTATGAGCTGATTTTTATGAAAGGGACTTCTATTAAGATCTACATAGTCACTTTGGGCAAGCTTCATCACTAATACGATTTGACTTTTAAGATCAGTAGTGAAGTGACTACCTGCAACAAATTTCTTTGATGGCTAATTAGATTCTATAAGGTATAAAATTGGTAGTGTGGTGAGTGATAGAGGATTGACCATGCATGAACCAAGAGCTGTATGGGTAAGCTAGACAAAAGGATTATATGTCTACATCCTCTATCTTAGTACCTTGAAACTAATGACTTATTGGTTTTGCTAGGTTAGGCCTAACCAACAAGAAGCTATGTGGTCTAAGAGATTGGTTATATAGTTATAAAAGGTGATAATTCCCCTACTATGAATGAACTTTCAGCTAGCATAAAATAAAAGACTACCATGTTCAAATAGGCAATACCAATGGTTGGGGTCTAATGTTGAGAGCTTGTGGCAATGGGCTGGTAGTAAAAAGAGAGTAGAATGGATAGGAATTTTAATGTATTATTGTGAATTCATTGCATCCTACCTTTGATGGAAGATTTTCTACAATGGAAAGGATTTAGAAGCTACCATTACCATTAATAGTGGTAATTTTGGAGGCATGACCATTGTAATGGCATAAGGATAGAAGCCAATTTATGTCAATTGAGGAAAAGGTGATAATGATCAAGCCCATAAGGATTTTAAGATATAAAATAATCAAATACATCAGATGTGAATTGATGACAAGGGTGACAAAGGGAAATCATGACAGCATGTGATAACTTTATTGAAATGGCTAGGTAGATCAACGGGTATGTGTCTCTACAAAATGTAAGTAGACATGACCAATTCAAGTGGAAAAATTATTTAAGGGAATAAATGACATCATATGACCTTCCCCGTCAGTGGAATGGAGAATCATGTTGATGACGAAGAATGGTCAAGTATTTTATTTAAAGAATTTTGATAAGGATGAAGGTCTATTATTGAGTTATTTGTTTTTACAAGTTATAGAGAGTGCAGAGAACTACAAAAGGCTGAATATGGTGAACAATGGGAATAATGGTGGAGATAATTAACAACTCTCACAACTTGAAATAATCAATATGGTGAATGTGTATCTACCAGATACTACAACATGTAATAGTGATAATGAAAGTATTACTAGATCAACAATAAGAATAAAGGTACCCATGGCTTGATATTGAATCTAAACTATTACCTCTATAGTAACAAAGGTAATAATTTAATTATACAAAATACAAGGCTGAAGAATATGACCATCATCCTATTTATGGAAGGAACCCTCACTGTTCAAGGGGATGTGCACTGAGGCAATAGCCAGTGGTACCTCTATGAGTAAAATAACTATAGTAGAGGGATGTAATAGCTATGATAGGCAAGTAGGGTGAAAGACCCATAGCACAATATGATTCTTGCCTTGTCAAGATGAATGTGAAAGAGGAGAATAGAGTACACTCTTTAGTAATCACTGAGATAGGGAATGTTACATATGCTAGTTCAAGGAGCAATCAAGTAGAAAGATGGTTAAACACAAATCCAAAGTCACAAAAACAATCAGCCTAGTACTTAGGTAGGAAAATAATATGTGTAGGGGTCTTAGGTGAAGCATGGATAGTCTGATAACTTATTATGTGTTGTGTGACTCCTTACACCCTAAAAAAAATATTACATTTTATGTACCAAATGTGTTGGATGTCATTGGTCGAATGTTATCATGCTTAAGGTTATATGGATACTTATAAATGTTATGGTTATGGTTATGATTGGTATGGTTATGGTGATTGTAATCTTTCTTAATGTAAAAATAATGATTATTGTTATTGTAACACTGGATGGTAAAAGTCATGATGAAAACATCAACTAGGCACATTAATAATAGGGCACGATGTTTTGTTTTTAACAAGGACTAAAAATAGACCCAAAGTGGGATTGGCTTAATGAATATAAGCCTTTCAAACACTACACATGAGCAGTTCTTAGTCAATAAAAAAATGTTTCTTGATCGTAGGGTGTCAAGTAAGCTCTAAACCCATTGATATATATATAGTATAAAGGAAATATGGGTGATAGGCGGTGTGAAGGGTAATGGGTGATATTTATGATAACCTCATGTTAATTAGTTTTCCCTTTCTATAGTTGACCTAAGAATGGTAATAGATAAGTCCATGTCATATGATAGATGTAGACTAATCAATATGAGAACTCTATATGTGAAATCTGATTGCAACTTCCAACTTATTATGCTCTTTGAGAATTGATTATGACTTTTAAGGTTATTTAGAGTTTGCTTTGATTTTGATAGTGGGTATTTTTCTTTATTGATGTCTATGGGAAGTTGATCGATGCAGGAAGCTTCCAAGTAATTTATATTATTTTAATAAAATTAACTTATCTATCCTTTAAGGGAGTGGTCTAAGTTTAGTGGCTTTGTTTAATGATCTTGATAACTATCCTTCAAGGGAGCAGTTTACCTTATATTTGGCAATTTTTATTTTGTTTTTGGGTAGTTATCCTTTAAGGGAGTAGTTAGCAATGCTTAAGATATTGACCCAAGTAATATTCTAATATTCAAATTGTTTTTGGATCTAACTTTTTTAGACATGGATAGGTCTAATTAGGTTGGGAGGTTTAACTTTATGAGGGAAAAATTTTAACACAAGAAGCTTAATGATATGAAAAGGGATGGTTTTGAGAGACAATTACCATGGGATTCCATCTTGTTAGAGATGAAAAGTATAAATGAGAACCATGCCATGGGTAGAGCCATGGTACCCACATTTAGGATTTGACTATTATTGTTATGGTTAATCACACAGTTCTGTGTTGTAATTAATTAACCTCAAAAGAAGAGGAGAGAGATGGGTGAAGGTTAAAATATCATAATCAAGGTATGAGCTTAAGTTAGATAAAAAGAGTGAGCTTTATCCTTCTTTAATAAAAAAATATACATAGCTATGAAGCATTAAGAGGCTCGGGTTTTGGTTTGCCTTCGAGAGAGAATAAATGATAAGTTCTTAATATATACTTATGGGTAATGATGTAGGGTCCAAGCCAATTGAAAACAAACTTTCCTTGTTTACTCTTCTTCATGTTGGTCACATGTTGATTTTCGTTAGGATGAGGTCTCCAATATTGAATTCCTAAGGTTTGAGGTAAGGCTTATTAGGTTTTATGGAGAAGGGTAATCTCCAATGGTTTGATGGGAGAATTTGAATCCCAAATAGGTTGGTTGGTGTCCAAATGGGTTTCCCCAATTTGATATACCACTTGATTCAAGTTGGATTTATGGATAGGTTTGGTTTATAGGTTGAGGCAAAAAATCCAAGGGTTAGTTTAGTTAATGGTTAAGGTATGGTTGAAATTAATAAATTGTTAAAGCCTTATGGAAGGAAAGTTACCCCAGTTTACTCTTTGCATGGGTGGGGAAAATATCCCGAAGTGAAGGTGTATGTGGTTGGGTTTGGTTAGAATGTTGAGGCTTTGAAGGGTATGTCTATGGAATGGACACTTTAGCATTTCCATTATCCTTTTGTTGAACCCAAGAGTGGGTAACCCTATAGATTGTGTGTATAAAAGGAAGTGTTGGTTTAGATTGCTACATTGGTTCTTCCTCACTCTTAGGTGAAAATGGGGGAATAGGCAAGTGTTGGATAGGTTTGGTTGATGGTTAGTTTGGTAATAGGATCAAATGAGGTTTATTCGATAACATATTATCCTTGTCATAAAGTTGATCGATAATATTTTTAAGATCCTTGTAGTGCTCTGTATCATGGCCAAGTATCTATGGTAAGAGCACACATGGTGGTCATTATACCATGACAGTTTTGGGCATGAAGGGTTGAAATTTTTGATAGGGTCAAAAGGTTTGATAGGTGGTAAGGTTAAGGAAGTGGTTTGTAACAACCTTTGTAAAATGGTTGAATAGGATTCATGTAAAGGTGTTGGAGGTGATAGGTTTTAGTTTTAGGAGCCTTCCTAAAATTATTTTTAACTATATACGTTATGCATGTTGGCATAGTTTTGGTTTATAAGTTAGGTTAGGATGGCTTGGTTAAAGGAGGTTCATCTGATAATATATTATCCTCATATAATTTATGTATGAGTGTTTTGTGATATTTTCAATTCTTTGTGTCATGTCCAAGTGTCATATGATATGCATAGACTAATCTAGCATTAAACCATTTTGGTTAAGGATGTGAAGGGTCAAAAGTGTTGATAGGTTGGAAACATTTGAGAGGTGGTAAGTTTAAGGAGGAGTTTTTTAAAAACCTTTATAAAATGGTTAAATAGGATTCAAGTAAAGGCATTATGGGTGATGGATTTTTGGGCTTTGAAGTTGGAGCCTTCTTAGGAGTAGGCTTCACCCTGGAACTTGTTAGTTGTGGAATGGTTTTAGTAGATTGGTTAGGTTGGGGTTGCTTGGTTAGTTTGGAAGTAGAAGATTTAAGAGAAAGAGGGGGTATGGGTCTATTTCAATATGGTTTAAGAGATTCCACCCTTTTAATAGGTTTAGTCAAAGTTTTCTTTAATGGATTTGATGGAGTTAGGTCTTATTTACAATATTGGTGAGATATGTTAGGAATAAGAAGTATTCCTAGATTCTTGATGGGTTTGGTTAAAGAGGTGTAAGGATATTTAAAAAATTTAGATGGAAGTGGGTTGGATGGTTCCCCTATGGTTTTAGAAGATGGAGTATCTAAAGATGGGGTTGAGGTAGTGATAGGTTTGAGGGTGGATTCAAGTGAAGCTAAGGGTTCTTGTTTGTTTTGATAGGGGAGGCCAAGATGATGCCAAAAAGTGGCTCTATCGAGATTGGGTTGAGAACTAAACTCTAGGCTTTATACTAGCCTAAAAATGGCTTGTAGATAGGTTTGGTTCTTTGATCATTGATTTAAAAGCTTAAAACCTTGGGTGGAGAAGAAGGAATGGTTTCCCCATCTATGTTTTTGGTGGAAGGTTCAAAATTTAGACAAGATGGTTTTTTCATGGATGGAGTGGATAAGGTGACCTCTTCTAAAGGAATTATTTCCAAAGGAAGAGTAGGTGGGTCTATGGTAGGGAAGGAAGGTCTAATGGTGTCAAGTGAAAGGAAGTAAGTGGTTGCTTCTTTTATTTGGTCATCCAAAGGAATGGGAAGTGATTCCCCCACTTCAATGAGTGGGGTGTAAGAATTAGTAGTAATAGGTTTATCAATAAAAACATTGATCTTGTGCACCTCATAAGTGTGAGATGATTCTGGTTGGTTTTGATTCACTAAAAGGGGAAGTGGAAAAGATTATTTGGTTTCCTTAATTTTGGTTTGTAAAGAAATTTGTAAAGGTTCTACTTGGTCAACAAGTGGATTGGTTAAGGTTGTTGTTATTATAGTTTCTTCAATTGTAGGTTTACTAAAGGTTAGAAGAGGGTGTACTAATGTTTCAGTTATCACATTAGGGTATGAAACTATTTGTAAGTTATTTGGTTAGATTGAAGAGGCTAGTCCATTTGATAACTTAATAATTTTTTTGGGTTGATAGGTTGATTTATAGGTTGGTTTATTAGTTAAGGGTGATGAAATTGATTAGGTTAATAAGGTGGGTTGAGGTTAATATGATTGTTGGGGGAAATGGCCTAAGCTTTGACAAGTTTGGGGTGATTGAGATATAATTTGATAGGTTGTTGGTTGGGAATGATAATAATTAAATTGTTGATGATAGGCCATTGGTTGGTTGTAAATGAGGTTTGATTGGTCATGGATACTAGAAATAGATGGCCTAAGTTTTGACTCTAACCTAGCTATTTAGTCTATTATCACTGCAACAAACTCAAGTGGTAGTTCAGGTGAAGGTTAATAGTTTATGGGTTGGTTGAAGCTGGAGTTTGATGAGTTATAGGTAAGGCTAAGTTGATCATAGATAGGTTTTGTTTAGTTATAGACAAGTTTGGGTTGGTTGTAGACAGGTTTGGGTTGGTTATAGACACGGTTGGGTTGGTTTTAGATAGGATTGCGTTAGTTTTATACAATGTTGGGTTGATTGTTGGTAAGGAAGGAACATAAGTGGCTTGAGATGTAAGGTAACACTTACATGCAAAATGATTGTTCTCTAAGACCTTATAAAAGCTAAGATCTCTAGGAGAAAAAATAGGAAAGATCTTCATTAAAAAAGGTAGTGGAGATGAGGTATTATAAAATAGGTTCTTGGTTGGTTTGATTCTTCAATTTGTAGTCTTGTAAAGACTATGTGAAGAATGGAGAGAAATGAAGATCACAACTCAAAAAAGAAGTAATAAAAACAAAATATTTAATGAAACTAAATAATACACTAAGATACATTAAATCCTAGAATTTTAATTATTTCTCTTTTGGTTTATGCTTTATAAAGTGTGAAGAATAAATCTAGTTTGTAGAACAGGTCCTAAACAAATCAGTTTATGTTTGGTTTTGGGTTATTTTTACATGATCAATAAAAGTTTGTATTGTATTTTAATACATGGATTGGTACTTGGGGATTTTTACCTCACTTCACGATCCCACATCCAGTGCGAGTGCTTAGCTAATATATACTGATTTCTAAGGCTTATACTCAGTCAGAGAACTGAGTTGTTTATCCCTTTTCTGATCAAATGTAAGTAGGATAGTTGGGAGTGAGTAAGGTGATCTGATATGTGTTGAAATATTAGTAAATACCTATCTCAAGTGTTTTTGATGTTTATTTCATCAAGCATTTTGGTTTGTGTAACATTTTTGATGTTACGGTTAATGTGCTTGATTAATTAAACTATGTGAGCTAAAATCAAGCAAGCAGTCAATGGATGCACTTAATATTAAACAATATAATATTTTTTTATTTCTTTGAATGAAGATAATAAAAACTAAAATTCACCTAAATGCAACATGAAAATTAAATCCTAATCCTAGGATGAATGCTCTTTTCTTTCTTTTTAGAAATGCAATAAATTTTTTTAAAATTTGCAACTAAAACCTTTTTTTCTTTTTCTTTTTAATAAAGAAAGAATCTTAATTTTATAAGAATAAAAATAAATTAATTTCACTAATTAAATTATAAATTACCTAAAATATCTAAGAACCCAAGAAAACTCAAGGGTCCCACCGAGCATGCCAAAATATTTCTATCTAAATTTTTTTTTCTTAAGTTTGAAAAGAAGAAAGTAGTTAAGAAGGGTGTGTAGAAGAACACTTGTTGAATGTGTGCATGTTGAATCCAAATTTTTTGAGAAATCCTCTTTGTCTAGGGAATAATGACCTAAAATAATAAATCACTACCATAAAACTTGTTGGTTAGACAAGTAGTTAGGTCGATTGCCTAGCATCAACTAGATCTTAGAAGCGAAAGCTTTCTAAGAGGTTGTCAATCCACCTACTTTTAACATTTAAGTAAAAATTATAAAAGAAATATGTTTTCCTTAAATGACTATAAAACAGAAATAAAATACATCAAATTATATCAAATTAATTTAAAAAATTAGATGCTTTTCTAAGTTAACCAAAATGAAGTAACTAGTTTGATTATACTACTGCTAAAAATTGGTTAAGGCAAGGTTGTGGTTTTGGGTTTGGTAATTTGATAAGGGTCAATCAAAAGAATGGTTTGGTTGGGGTTGATTGAGATAATAAAATGAGAGGGATGGATTTTTGAAAAAAATAAAATAATAAGTAACTAGTTTATCAAAATGATGAGGGAGCAAAGAAGGTGGAGATGGCAAAGGTGCAAAGAGGGCAAAAGAGGTAAATGGAATTACAATGGTAAAGGTGGTAAAGGAGGTCAATGGATGAACATGGAAAGTGGATTAATGGGTAAATTTAAAGGTAATAAAATTAATAACTTGAGTAAATAACTGAAAAACAAATAAGGTTACCTTGAGGCTTGTTGATGTGGTTTATATTATTGATGATGCGATAAAGGAATATCATGGCAATTTTGGTAGAGCTTCATTGCTTTGAATTATTTTCTTCCAATATGTGGATGACCTCCAAAATTATGACCTCCTTCAAAGACCTAAAAAATTCTTTTAATAACCAAAGACTAACTTCCCACTTCACCTTGGGTGAAGGAGAGGGGGTATTTATAGCATTTGTTGTTAAAAACCATGCCAAAAGAGTGAATAGTAGAAGTATGGCACCATTTCCAAAGTGGTGCATGAATGAGTCAAATATGAGGTTGGTGGGGATTCCCATTTGGTTTGGTGAGTCTCCCACCTTGCACATGACTCCAATTTTGAGTGGGAATCATGCACATGGGTCTAAATGAGGCTAAAGACTTTTCACCACCATTTCTTGACTTTATCCAAGAACTTAAAGAGATGGCACACAAAATGTGGCACTATTTTCCATTTGGTGCATGAATGAGTCAAAGATGAGGTTAGTCAAGATTATACATTAGTGTTGTCCCCAAAATTGGCCACTCATTTTTGTAGTCAACATGTTCACTATTTTTGTCCTTCAGGCCAAAAAAATGGTTTCCTTCTCAAAAATGTTCTGAGCAGTCAAGTTATCCAATTACCCAAGTCTTTTTGGAAAAAGGAAATCTCTCATTTTTAAAGGGATTTTCAGTCAAAAATATGAACAAGGAACAATTCAAAATACTTGAAGGCATTTCCTAAAGAATTGATAAGGATGGTTCAATGTTGAGGTTCAATGATATATGGTTTAATGGTGGGGTTCAATGGTTTGAAATGAACACCACCAAACCATTGAACCATTGAACTGTTGAACCATTGAACTCCGCTTCAAAATGGTTCAAAGGTTCATAATGGTTCAAATGTTTAAAAAGGTTTGAGCAGCAAGTTCTAGTGAAAGGTTCAAATAGTTGGTTCAACAATACATTAAATTGAATTCATAAGAAGACTGAGCAAATGTGACTCTTTGCAAAACATAAAATAGTGAGCCATCAAACTATTGAAATATTGAACCATTAAACTAGTGAACTCTAAAAAGATGGTTGAATTTTCAAAATTGTTCAAGCAACCAGTGATGTCCCCACAAATGTCAAATTTAGGATAATGGAATAACCGTTGATTTTCAAATAAGTAGACCCAAGGACAAACTCAGCAATCCATAGAGAAGGAGCTGAAGAAGCTAGCAGAAGGTGAGAAGATAGCCCCAAGAGCTCAGATCACTAAGAAGAGACAAAATATAGAAAGGAAAGAGGGAGTCAAATAAAGAATACAAAAGCATCAGTGGAAGATTTATTCTAGTGGGTGGAATATTCCACCAGGTGGATATCAGAGAGCACAAGCATTCAATGACGAGGCCTATTTTTCTTCGTTTGAGTAAAGATGAGTGGACAATCATGTATCATAAAGAGGATCAGCCTTGCCTCTCAAAAGACCAGACAACCCATGCCTATGAAGAGACATTGAATATGATTTAAATGCCTCTAGCATGGCCCCTGCCCAAAACTTCCTCTTTCCAATGCAACATGGTCCATTTTGTGAAAATAAGCACCAATGTCTTTCTTTGGATGCTATATATTGTAATCTCTCATTTTGAATGACGGAGATCTCTCAGTTATTAGAAGCAAAACTCTACCCAAATTAAAAGGCATTTTTGAGACTTTGAGCTCAAATTGTTAATCATATTTCATCAGGTGAATGAGAAAGCAAATTACCTTTCAAACATTGTGTTGAAATAACTTGTGTTATGTAGGAAATTTTTCTTATGTCTTTTTCCTAAATATAGTCTTATCTATTTGATCAAATAAGCAAAGCAAGTGAAAATAATCTGGAAGATGTCTTGAAGTTGATTGTGGAGACTTTGTGCTACATAATTATCTTTAGTCTATGTTCACGTCCCTTAGAATAGAGGATATTGGGAAAGGCTTTGAACTCCCTGTATCTTCTATTATCTTATTCTATTGTATTTTATGTTGGAGACTTTGGGCTACACTTCATTTTATGGTCACCTTAGTCCTAATTTAGTACGAGAAAAAATAAAATATTTTGTGCTTTCATGGGTTTCTTTTAGATCCAATTATTACCCAAGAAGTTTTCCTATTGTTTTATGAACATCATTTCTAAAAAAAGAGAAATAGATTCATTTATTAAATAGGAGTTTTCCTCTATTTTGTGATCATCATTTTTGAAAAAAAAGAAATGGATGGTGTGATTCTACCCCCCAGTTAGTATTTAGTATAGGTTTAGTTTATAATAATATATAAGGAGCCTCTCCTTGCTGAGAGGTGAGATTTATCTCATTATGTTGTGATAAATATAATAATTTTGTCTTCAGTTAGTTGATGATAAAATATTCACCCAACAGCTTTTTGATGACTCTATTAGGGAAGAACACGCAAGTTGAAGCCTCATGCTTCAAGTTGAAGTAGTTCTAGTTCTTTTCCATTATACACTCTGGTAGATCCACCATATACGTGAAGCTAGAGAGCTCAAGGTATTGTTGATCCTATATTCAATTTTGTGGAGAAAAATAATTTTGATCTTTCTCCTCCACGAGCTCACCTTTAACAAACCAAGAGTTTTCATCCTACCAATGTCAGATCTCCAATACCAGCTAAAGCTTCTCCTATCTCTACTAGCAGAGCTTTGTCTATACATACTCCACCAAGGTTTGTTATCCCTCCTTTCAATCGTCATATCATGGCAGCCTAAGGCCCTTGGGGTAACACCTTTGGCCCCCTAAATCTAACCCCACCTTTACATGAAATACCTCATAGTTTAAGAAAGAATTTTCCCAAGTTCTATGGTGATGGGAAAGTTCATGATGATGAGCATATTATAGATTTTTGCATAGCTTGTGGTGTGATAGGTGTTGAATATGAAGATATAGTGGTAAGACTATTCATAGAAACATTGCAAGGCATTGTCGTAGATTAGTTTTATCATCTTTAAGCTTAGACTATAACTGGCTGGAACACTCTCAAGGCCAAGTTTGAGGCTAGGTTCAAACTCACAAAAGATGCACATGCCTTGTTGGCTCAACATATGCAAATGAAGAAGGAACCTCATGATCCTATGTGATACTTCATTGCTAAATTCAATAAGCTAAAGAATAGGATTCCTACAATTGCTTAGTCAACACCAAAAAATCTTAAGTGCTTCTTCATCAATTCTCAACTTTCTGAAGTGAGTTTTTTGTTGAGGTGGGTTGTTCATATAGATATTTTTACAGCCAAAATTTTGGCCACCGAGGTCGAAGATGATCTTATCCTTGCAGGTAAGATGAGAAGAGATCCTAACAAAAATAAATTTTCTTTACCTACTGAAAATTCTTCCATAGGGCCCACTGACCATATGGTGTAGAAGTTAGCAAATGAATTGCTCTCTTTGAAGAGGAAAATATCCCAAGGTATGTATGCTCCCCCTTATAGGGATATACCAAGGAGTACATTTCCCAACCATTCATATCAAGACAATGTTTCCAAAAACCAAGGGAAACCCAATCGCCTTCTTCCTACACAGGGGAAGCTTACCATTGAAGCAGCATCAACTAACTTAGTAGTTGGTTATCATGAAGCTGAACATGATTTATCTTTCCAATCTGAGTTAGACCAAGAAGATGATTCTAATCTCTTTATAGAAGGAGAAGAAGAATTAGCTGGTGACTTCAACATTAGTTTTTTGAATTAATAAGATGAAGCTAGAAGAAAGGAAGAAGTGTTTGATGGATCATACATTGTTTTTACTAGGTCCTAAAACCAATCAACTCAACAAGCTAATAAGGAAAAAGTAGGAGAATAACCTTAGCCAATAATTACAATTGCTAAATAGGGGACATCATTTCCTTTCCAATCAAAGGACCCGGTGATCAATGAGAAAGTATCTCAAACAACCTTGTACCTTTTGCTTCCCTTTCTCAGACCAGTCCCACACCTAATAAAACTTAGAATGATGGACTTCCTTTGTCTATTTATAGTTCATTTTAGTTATTTGACATAATTGATCATACTAAGAAGACCAAGATCTAAATGTCTGAGTTTGAATATTTACAAGCCAATCCTGAGCAGTTGGATAGGTTGACCAAATGCATCAAAAGCAAAACCGTCCCTATAGGACAAGATTTTTAAAAAGTGACTCATGATCCCCCAAAAGAATAAATCCACTTGAAATAATCTTGACATTACTCCTCCTATTTCCCCTAGGAAAATAGAACCTTTCTATGATTCCCTTTTGATTAATGGTCATAAGTTGAGCGACTGTATAATAGACTATGGAGCTTCTGACAATGTTATGCCCACAAAGGTAGCAGACTCTCTTGGTCTTAACTTAACTATAAATTTTAGGAGATGTTTCTCCATGGAAAACAATCGAGTGCCACTTTTGGGTCAAATTAAAGATGTCTAATTTGCATTTTCAGCTTTTCTAGATAAGAAGATTAAGATGACAGTCTTGGTGGTTGATGTTCTAGCTTCATATGGCATCCTGCTCGAATGAAATTTTTGCAAAAATATTGGTGGAGAGTTGAATATGGATCTATCTAAAGCCAGGATACCTATTAAATGGATCATGAGAAATTTGCTTCTTGAGAGAGAGTCAAAGTACATTGTTACTCAGACATCAGACCCTGAGGCTCAAATTTTATTTGAATCTTCAGGAATGGGTAATTATTTTTTATCCACTGAAGACATTTTTATTTCATCAGACCAAAGTTCATTAGGTGACATTTTAAATGATTTAGATAGGAAATCAGAAGAACTTGTGGAGGAAAGCTTAGGGGTAAAGGAATCTTCCCTCCCTAATGAAGAAAAATCTATAAAAAGATCAAATCCTAATGATCTTTGGATTCTAAAATTTGATGGCAGCTACTCTTCTACCAGTTTTAGAGCTGGAATTGTTTTAATATCTCCACAAGGAGATATTTTCCCCTTTTCATATAACTTTTAGTTCAAAAATACCAACAATACCACTGAGTATGAATCTTTATTGCTCAAATTACAAGCTGCTCGAGCTAAAGGTGTTAGAATTCTTCTGTTGGAAATATTGTCATTGATGTCAAAGGTTTAGTATTATTGGTGATAAAGGCTCCATTACATTTAATTTTGTTTATCTTGGCTAATATGAGTTAATATTTATTTAATATTAACAAATATATTTTTGGTTGCGTATGAGACAAAATAAGGGCCCATGGAGAAGTCGAAGAGTCAAGGGATAAAGACAAAAGAAGGATGGGACACATTTTCCCATGAAGAGTCATCTTGGGGAATACCAAGAGTCACCAAGTGAAGACAAAAGAGTAAAGGGCAAATTTCTCCTGAAGGGAAACTTTGAGGAATACAAAAAGTCACCAAAGATAAGGACAAAAGTGGGAAAGATGTTTTTGGTCATGAGGGGTCACCACATGACTTTTCAAATGCTTGGATATGAAGGGTCATCCAAGATTGGTGCCATTTTAAATGAGGATTGAAAGGTCATAAAGGGGGAAGGCCAAAGTTCATTTGGAAATCTATAAATAAAGGCTTGAGTAGCCATTTGTAATATGTGAGTGTGAGGTTGATTTTGATATTGTAATATCTAGCTTAGAAGAGCAATTGTGAGAGATGAATATCATTTGTATTTGTTATATCTAGCTTAGAAGAGTAAAGGTGAGAGAGAGGAAGGAGATGTTGTATTGATCTATCAATTATTGAGATAGCAACATTGAGAGATAGGTGTGTGGTATACACAAAGGGGTTGGTCCTCATGAATTGTTGCTGAGTTGGTGCTTGGCAAAGGGGTTGGTGCTCATGTGGGTTGGTGCTCACGAATGGGTGTTGGGTTGGTGCTCGGCAAAGGGGTTTGAAGCTCTTATGGGTTGGTGCTCACGAATTGTAGCTGAGGTTTGTACTTGGCAAAGGGTTATGGTGCTCTTATGGGGTTGTTCTCATGAATATATTTGAGATTGATTCTCTGTGGTTTTTCCCACATTGGGTTTCCATGTTATATCTGGTGTCTCTCTCTATCTTGTGTGGATGTTTATTATTTGATTTTTACTACATATCTTGAATGTTTGATTAAGTGTAATTTGGTTAAAGGAAATATTTATAAGATATATAATATACTGATTCACCCCCCCCTCTCAGTATATTCCGTGTTTAACATTCTTCATGCCTAAGGAGATGCTGAATTAGTGGTTTGTCAGGTAAGAAATCTATATCAAACCAAAAATAAAATATTTTGACATTATCACAATCTTTTATGGGATTGTATTGAAGTTTTGATGCTTTCATTATTTTTGTGGTGCCTAGAGAGTTTAATGATCATGCAGATTCGTTGGCTGTCTTTGTAACCCTCATGGTTCCTCACAAAGATTTCAAAGGGAACAAGTACACTATTGAGTTGGTCTTTCAACCAAGTGTACCTAGTAATGCTGACCATTGGTAGGTGTTTAATGGTGATAATCAAATTGTCACTTTTCTAAAAAATATGGATGGTTTTGAGGAGCTCTATTTCAAAGGTAGTGCCTCTCCAGCATGGGAATCAATTCCAAAAACAAGTTCCTGAACTGGCAAAGAGTTTCTTCAACTCAAAGGGAATAAAATCCCAAAAGGTTTGGTTTCTCTTGAGAAACTATTTAATAAGCATGATGGGTATATCAATTAGCAACCAATGTATTCAAATTCATCCAAGGAGTTTGATCAAGTAAATCTGAGTACTGAAGAAAATCTCAAAATGGTCAACATTGGGAAATGTTGCACTACTGATGAAAATCTTAAATTTATCACTCTTCTTCACTGTTACATTGATGTTTTGGCATATTCTTATGATGACCTAAAATCCTTCAAGCTTGAAGAAATTTAGCATGAAATTCCTCTCAAGACTGGGTCATTACCTCACAAGCAAAAGTAAAGGCAATACAATCCCAAGATATCAAGTACTATCCTTTTAGAGATTCAAAAGATGTTAAATTCTAAGATAATTTTTCCAATTCACTATTCCACCTAGATCACTAACATAGTTCCTGTAAGGAAAAAGAATGGAGAAAATTGTATATGTGTGGATTTTAGGAATCTTAATCAGTCTTTTCTAAAGGACAACTACCCTCTACCTATCATGGATCAAGTGTTGAAAACAATAACTGGCTTAGAGATATTATCAATTTAGATGGTTTGTTTGGGTATAATCAAGAAGAAGTTGATGAAGTATATCAGCATAAAACTGCCTTCACTACACCTTGGGGCACATTTGTATATCACAAAATGCCTTTTGGTTTGATCAACACTGGAACCACATTCTAGAGAGCAATGGACCTTGCATTCAAAGATGAAATAGGGAATTTCATTGTGTTATATCTTGATGACTTAACTATCTTCTCCAAGCATCATCTTGATCATATGCATCATTTACAATAAGTGTTGGAACACTTTTAACAAAATGGTTTTTCTCTTAATCCTAAGAAGTCATTTTTTGGGGTTATAGAAGGTAAACTTCTCAGCCACATTGTATCCCAAGAAGGTATAAAAATTGACTCATAAAGAGTCAAATCTATCCAAAATCTTACTCTGTTTACTAGTAAGTCTGCACTCCTTTCTTTCTTTAAAAAGGTGAATTTTCTACGAAGGTTCATCCCAGAATTTGTAGAAAAAACTCAACACATTGTTGATATGATGAAGGACAAAGCTACTTTCTAATGGACTGCAAATGGCACAACAACATTCAAAGATATCAAGAAGGCTATTGCTCATGCCCTGATCCTAGTTTGTCTAGATTATACCAAAGACTTCATGGTATACAGTTATGCTTTTGAGCACACATTTTTAGCTATTTTGGTTCAGTAGGACAAAGAAGGTGTGGATTTTCCCATATCATTTATGAGATACCCTCTCAAATATCATAAATTGAAGTATTTAGTTATGGATAAGCATGATTATACAGTGGTTAAGCTGATCAAATATGTCTGATTCTATATCTTAAATTCACACACTATTGTTCTAGTGTATGATACCACAGTGAAGGTTATTTTAACTTAACAAGAGTTTGGTATGAAAAGGGGCGATTGGATTACCAAAATTCTAGATTTTGATCTTGATATCAAGCCTGTTAAGCTAGTGCAGGGAAGAGGTCTATGTCAATTAATTTTTGAAAACATATCAAAAGAAACAAGACATGAAGAGGCAGTGACTGATGACATGCCAATAGTTCTTTTTGTTATTACTACTAATGAGTGGTATTCTAATATCACTCATTTTATTACTTCCAGTGAGTGCCTAACCATTTGTCTTGCAAAGAAAAGAGAAATGTTAAGTTGAGAGCTATTAACTATGTTTTGTGGGACAATAGTTTATCCAAAAGAAGCCTTGATGGGGTATTTCTTCACTGCATGGATAAAGCGTAGCGAATTAAAATTTTAGAGTCCTTACATAACTTAGCTTATGGAGGACATTTTTCTACACCCATGACCATTCATAAAATTCTATGAGCCAGACACTATTATCATGCTCTATTTCAAGATGCATACAATTGGGTATATAGATGTGATTTATGTCAATAGTTCATTAAGAAATCCAAGTTGGCCACATTACCCCTCAAGGTCATGGTGATTAAAGAGCCTTTTTAGCAATGGGGTATTGACATCATTGGCACTATATACCCATCCTCAAGTATTGAACATAACTATATCCTCACCTCAATATATTATTTTACTAAATGGGTGGAAGCCATTCCAATCAAACATGTCACTTCTGAAGTGGTGTGTAATTTCCTGAACGAGAATATTGTTTCCCTTTTTGGAGTTTCAAAAAAGATTATAAAAGACAATGCCTCATGTTTCTCTTCTAAATAGATTACTAACTTTTGCTACAATCATGGAATTATTCTTTCCCACTATTCAGAGTATTATCTGCAAGGAAATGGTCAAGCAGAATCAAGTAGCAAAAATTTGGTTACTATCATCAAGAAACTGGTTGATGACAATCAGAGGACTTGGCATAAAGCATTATTTGATGCTTTATGGGTAGATAGGATTACACCTAAGAGGGAAATAGGTATATCCCCATTCAAACTTATGTATATTCTAAATGTAGAAATACCCATTACCTTGGAATTACTAGCATTGAAGTTGGTAAAGGTAGTAGAATTCAATTTTTGAAAGTTCTATTGACAAAATAATCATGTGTCTGACTGAGTTAGAAGAGAAATGAACTATATTAGTGGACTGCATTGCTGAACATCAAAATTAGGTGAAGAAACTTTTCAACCAAAAAGTAAGGATTCATGAGTTTTAGATTAGAGATCAAGTCTTGTTATGGGACAAGAGGAGAGAACTAAAGGGAATGCACAAAAAAATTGATTCCTTGTGAAGAGGTCCATTTTCCATCCATCAATTCAGTGGTGATAATAGTTTCTTATTGAGATATCAAGAAGAAAAACCATTTTCACTATCTCATAGTGGGCAGCATCTGAAGCACCTCATTCCTTAAATTATCAGATAAGTCTAGTTATACATTTGTATAGTCTTTGTTTGTTTTATGTTTTTCATTTGGTTTTTTTGGCCATCTTTCTCTTCTTGGTGACATGACTCTGTAGCCCAATGGCATGGAAAAAAGGCACTTGGATTTTGGTTTCTACTCCCTTCAATTATTTCAAAGTACAACTGATGGAAGTTGCCCAACTGGAGCCTGTTGTTGTCCCCAAAATTGGCCACTCATTTTCGTAGTCAACATGTTAAGTATGTTGGTCCTACAGGCCAAAAAAATGGTTTCTTTCCTTCTCAAAAATGTTTTGAGTGGTTAAGTCATCCAATTACCCAAGTCTTTTCAACAAAAGGAAATCTCTTATTTTCAAAAGGTTTTTCAGTCAGTAAAATGAACAAAGAACAATTCAAAAGACTTGAAGGCATTTCCTAAGGAATTGATAAGGATGGTTCAACACCGAGGTTAAATGATATATGGTTCAATGGTGGGGTTCAATGATTTGAAATGAATGCCACTAAATCATTAAACCATTGAACCATTAAACTCTGCTTCAAAATGGTTCAAAGGTTCAAAATGGTTCAAAGGTTTAAAATCATTCAAAGGTTCAAAACGGTTCAAAGGTTCGGGCAAAAGGTTCTAGTGAAAGGTTAAAATAGTTGATTCAATGATACATTGAATTGAATTGATAAGAATATTGAGAAAATGTGACTCTTTGCAAAACATAAAATATTGAGCCATCGAACCATTGAACCATTGAATCGTTGAACCATTAAACTGGTGAACTCTAAAAAGATGGTTCAAGGTTCAAAATGGTTCAAGTGACCAGTGACGTCCCCGCAGATGTCAAATTCAGGATAATCTAATAATCATTGATTTGTAAATAACATAGACCCAAGGACAAACTTAGTGATCTACTGAGAAAGGAGCCAAAGAAGTGAGCAGAAGGTGAGAAGATAGCCCCAAGAGCTCAGATCACTAGGAAGAGACAAAATATAGAAAGGAAAGAGGGAATAAAATAGAGAATCCAGAAGCATTAGTAGAAGAGTTATTCTAGTGGGTGGAATAGTCCATCAGGTGGATATCAGACAGCACAAGCATTTAATAGCATGGCCTATTTTTCTTCTTTTGAGTAAAGATGAGTGGACAGTCATGTAAGTATCATAAAGAGGAGTGGCCTTGCCTCTCAAAAGAACAGACAACCCATGCCTATGAAGGGACATTGAATATGATTTAAATGCCTCCAGCATGGCCCTTGCACAGGACTTTCTCTTTCCAATGCATTCAATGCAGCATGGGCTATTTTGTGAAAACAAGAACCAAAGTCTTTCTTTTGATGCTATATATTTTAATCTCTCATTTTGAATGAGGGAGATCTCTCAGTTATTAGAAGCAAAACTCTACCCAAATTAAAAGGCAATTTTGAGACTTTGAGCTCAAATTGGTAATCATATTTCATCAGGTGAATGAGAAAGCAAGTGACCTTTCAAACTTTGTGTTTAAATAACTTGTGTTATGTAGGAAATTATTCTTATGTCTTTTTCCTAAATACGGCCTTATCTATTTGATCAAATAAGTAGAGCAAGTGAAAGTAATTTGAAAGATGCCTTGATGTTGATTGTGGAGACTTTGTGCTACATAATTATCTTTAGTCCATGTTCATGTGCCTTAGAATGGAGGATATTGGGAAAGGCTTTGAACTACTTGTATCTTCTGTTGTCTTATTTTTTTGTAGTTTGTGGTGTTGACTTTGGGCTACACTTCATTCTATGGTGACCTTAGTCCTAAATCAGTAAGAGAAGCTATGAAAGACTTTATGTTTTTGTGGGTTTCTTGTGGATCTAGTTATTACCCGAGAAGTTTTTCTATTGTTTTATAAACATCATTTTTGAAAAAAGAGAAATGGATTCAGTTATTACATAAGATTTTTCCTCTATTTTGTGAACATCATTTTTGAAAAAAGAGAAATGGATGGTGTGATTCTACCCCCCAGTTAGTATTTAGTATAGGCTTAGTTTATAATAGTTTAAGGATCCTCCCCTTGCTAAGAGGAGAGATTTATCTCATTATGCTATGACTAATATAAGAATTTTGTCTTCAATTAATTGATGAGAAAATATTCACCCAACAATTAGGTTGTTAAGTCTCCCACTTAGGTTAAAAATTGAAAAATTGGTGCCCTTTGTCTTTCCTAAAACACTAAAGAGATAGTATCTCACTTTAAAGGAAGCTTTTATGTGTGAAGGCAAAATACATGTTGAATGATGAGCCCTTAAGGGGAATTCACCATATTTTAAGGGGGGTACTTTATGATGCTTAAATGAGTTTATTAAGCACCTTGAGAAAGGGTTCTAGGTGGGGAATGATGTCCCACATCAAGCCACCTCACTTCTAAGCCATGTCACTTGCCATATCACCTTCCATGTCACTTGTTATATCACATGTCATGTCACATGCCATCTCACTTTCCATGTCACTTATCATGTCACATGTCATGTCTCTTACCATGTCACATGCCATATCATCATGAATAGTGATAGCAAATAGTACTTTCAAATAATATTTTTGAATAAGATAATAGTGATTTGGGTAGGTTAATAAGGGTTCATTAAGGGTTAATAAGTTTTAGGGTGTATTTATGTGGTTCTAAGGCATTTAGTCATCAAAAACTATAAGTTTTTAATTTTATAGTGTTTACATCAGGTGATGATGAGTACTAAAAGACTACCATCAAGTTTGCATTTTGTATATTAACATAGCATATTCTTGAAGATGCCATGGAGGAGGTCCATTGATATTTTCAATGTTCATGACTATTTGTTTGATCAAATTTTGATAGATACTATTTCATATAGACAAGAAACTGAGGATAGAGATGAGGCATGCATAGAGTTGTATAGATGGGCCATGCCTGCACCCTATGCTCTAAGTGGGACTATTATTTGGATAGTGGATAACTACATACATCTTTAGCAACAGCATGTAGAATGTATGGTAAAGATGGGTATGTGTCATGAGTTAAAGTGTAGATGTAATCATTGATCAAGAACATAGAGGTAGAGTAGAGCCTCCATTTCTAGCATATATATGTCTGAGAGTAAGAGTGAGAGTAAAGGGGCTGGTCCTAGTGTCCATGTCCAAATTATTGAGTGATGTATTATGATTATATGGAGACTATATTCTGAGTTATATATATGGATGTTTATTGTCAAATTAGAACCATGTATATTGGTATATGGATCTAGTTATATTATGTATGTTTGTGTGTTTAATTATTTTTATTTTTTGAAATGGTGATATTGGTATATGGTATTTGTATAAGCAAAGATAATGAATTTTTTATCCATTTACAAATGTTTAGATATATATGTGTAGTGGACTGGGAATGTTATTTATTGGTATAGGTTTGTATAGGTGTTTCATAACATATATGCATATAGATCATGTGACTATGGTATGCACTATATAAACTCGAATGGTATAGTGAACCAATGACCATACTTCCCATGATATATCGATGTAGAAGTAAACTTTAAAACTAAAACAACATGTGATACACTACTAATGACTAGGTGTGTAGACTCTGTAGAAAATAGATTGATCGGTTGGTGTGTTGAAACTATACTTTGAGCACTATAATCTCTAGAAAATATATTGATTGGTTGTTGGACTATGTTTTGATGTTTGTGATCTCTTGTAAATATCTTCATTGGTGGTCAAACTAAGGATATATTTTGATCCCTATAATTATTTCTAAATATCTTGATTAGTTTTCAAACTAATGATGTGCTTTGATCTATATAATTTTTTCAAAATATCTTAATTGGTGTTCAAACTAATGTTGTGATCTAATCTTTATGAACTAGTTATCTCTGTTGAATCTTTGGTGTATAATATTACTCATAAATAGGTTCTTAGAAACCACACGGCTCATATGATGATTAAAAATGGATCTTCAAATTGAACATCCTCAGATAACTTTATCATAGAGTAATGTGATCTAAGAGAGTATGGAGACTAAGATATAAGTACTCCCTATGTGAATGCTATAATTCCTCAATTGACATACTAGTCAATGTAGGATTGGAGTGCATACCAATGATTTTATAAATGTTTATTTATTTTATTAAAATGTTAATATGTCTTGTTGTGTACCTTGTACAAATGGTGTGTTGGATGAAAGTTAATAGGAGTAAGTGCGATGATCTACTTATCTAATAATGTAAGTAATATGTCATGATGTCTATCCCTATCTAGAAATTATATAACCTATATGTTTATTTTTTACTCTCTACTCATTATAAGAGGCGCTTTATGAAGTTTCTATGAGATTTGTGTGTCTATAGATCTAGTAGGAGTAGGTGACATGGTGGTTTGGCATTATCTAGTATGTTCCCCCAATGTCAGTGGTTTGGTTGAGGAGTTATTTGGCTCTAGTGAGACCAAATAGTAGTCCTAGGCCATTGGATAGTAGTTGGTCCTATTTTTATTGACACAATAGGATCCTATGATAGATATAACAAATTTGAATAATGTAAGAGATACTAATGCATATACATCTTGGTAGAGAAATCATAGGTGGGCACCTCTATTTTTGAGAGGTGAGATTATCATAGTTGATGTACTAGATGTGTATTCCCTTAGGGATATTGATGGTGTTTTTTTTATGTTTGTACATTTTGTGTATTTGGTTTACTCATTGAAACTATTAGGATTTTAATATATTGGGTGGGTATGTGTTAGGGTGTGGAGCTAAAAGCTTCAACTATTTGCACACACATAAAGAAAGGATGTTGAAGAACCAGAGCCACCGGCGTCGGCAGTATGACCGACGTCGATCAGATGCAATGGAGAAGGAGACCGGCAACGGCAGAGGAGTCGGCCAACATCGGCAGCACCAGACAAGCAAGGATCGACGTCGGTCGCCTATGCGGTCCAGAACTGCTGTTTACGAACAGTCAGTTAGTTAAATCGAGTGTTTGCATGCTAAGAGACTATTTTAAGTCGCGAGCTGTGTGTCTAATTTTAGTAGTTAGATGTCTATTTTTTGTAAGCATGGGATCTTATTTATAGACCCATAAGGCATGTATTGTAAAGATATTTTAAGGCAAGTAAAGGCATTGAAGCTAGCAAGGTCAAGGAGATCTACAGGTGTAAGGTCAAGGAGATCAGCTATAGCATTCAAGGAGGAATTGTAACTCAGGATTTAGAGTTGGTTTTGTGTTGAGCAAGAGAGAGAGGGAAGAAGGTCTTGAGGTGTGGCAAGCCTTTGAGGTGGAGGAAGAAGTGGCATCTTCCTTATTTGTATTTTCTTCTAATATTATCTAATACAATTGTGTGTATTGTCTCTCAAATTCTTTGTTGTCTCATGTTTCTAGTTTCTTAATCATTCTGGTATAATTTCCGTGTTCAATTGCTCATATATAAGTAATCAATTGTGCTACCATTGGATAAGGGGCCTCCTAACAGTTGGTATCAGAGCTACGGTTTGCAGGAAGCAGGGTATTGTTTTTTATTATAGGTCATTCACAGGGTTTTCTGATTGAGTGGGAGTTCAGCAATGGCAGAAGAAAGCAAGCTACGAATGGAGAAATTTAACAGCAAGAATTATCAACATTGGAGGATGCAGATTGAGGACTATCTGTATCAGAAGGATCTGTACTTACCATTGGGTGGGGTTGCATGCAAGCCCACAGATATGAAGGATGAAGAATGGAGTGTTCTTGATCGGAAGGCTCTTGGTTCCATAAGGTTGAGTCTTGGAGCTTCTGTGATTTCCAGCTTATCACAGTGCAAAACAATGGAAGAGTTGATAAAGTCCTTGGCAAATTTATACGAAAAGCCCTCGGCTTCTAATAAGGTATACCTTATGAAGCAGCTATTTACTTTGCAAATGCAGGAAGGAGGTTCGGTACATACTCATCTCAGTGATTTCCATGGTTTGGTAAACCAATTAGCTTCAGTCAACATTGTTTTTGATGATGAGGTAAAGGCTCTCTTGATTTTATGTTCTTTGCCTAAAAGTTGGGATGGTATGGTTATGGCAGTAAGTAACTCTGCATCTGCTTCTAAAATCTTAAAAGTTGATGATGTTGTGAGTGTGATCTTGAATGAGGAAATACGCAGGAGAAGCACAGGTGAATCATCAGGGAATGCTCTAAGTGTGGAAAGCAGAGGAAGGCAAAAGGAGAAGATTGAGCAAGGGAAATCAAGGTTGGGAAGGAGATCCGAGTCTAAAGGTATTACCTACTGGTTTTATGGAAAGAAAGGACATACAAAGAAGGAGTGTTGGTTGAGAGATAAAGAGAATCAACATACAGGTATGGAAGAAGCAAAAGATGCAAATATTGTGGTACAGGATGCTCTCATACTTTCTTTGGATAGTCACGTAGGATCATGGATATTAGATTCTGGTTCATCTTTTCATGCATCCCCAAACAGAGATTTGTTTCATGAGTATGAACAGGGAGAATTCGGAGTTCTTTATTTAGGAGATGGTACACCTTGTCAGATAGTTGGCAAAGGGAAAGTGCAGCTGAGATTGCAGATTGACAACACGTGGGTGTTGAAGGAGGTCATGCATGTTCCAATTCTGAAGCAGAGTCTGATTTCTGTAGGAAGGTTGGGAGATGAGGGATGCACAATAACCCTCACAGCGGATTCTTGGAAGGTTACCAAGGGAGCACTTGTTTTAGCAAGAGGTAAAAAAGTAGGTTCTCTTTATCTATCTACTTGTATTACTGATTCCACTTCTGGTGTAGATTCGAAGATGTGGCCTAATAGGCTTGGTCACAAGAACAGGGAGGGAATGGAAGTTCTTGATTCAAAAGGTATGTGCATAGATACAGTTCATTGCAGAAAGAGAAAATTTGATGCCTTTGACAGGAACAAAGAATCCTTGGTGTTTATGGAGGAGATGAAGGATAGAGATCAGTCACAAGGGCTGAATAAATCTGAGCAGGGCAGCATGGATAGAGGTATGATCCAAGAAGAGCTCGCAGATGAAAAATTCATCACTTACAGGAACATAGAGACACCGATGTCGGCAGCTTGGCACTGACGTCAGTCATCTAGATACCGACATCGATCATGTGCAGACCAGCAGGGTCGGTAGGTTGGACAGGAGAAGTCCGACGTTGGTCATCAGGACCGACGTCGGCAGAAGGGACGCCGGCGTCGGCCAGGGGTAACAACGTCGGCAGTCAGGGTCAGTGCAGGGAACCGACATCGGTCGGGAGTAGACTGGGTGATGCCCTAGATTGGTCATTGGAACGGATGTTGGGTGAATTTCTAAGTCTCAAACACCCATGTGGAGGTCAGGAAAGGTATGTGAACCTCATATTCATTGTTCACCTTCTTTATATTGCTTACTGTTAGTCATGAACTAGGAAGATGGAGGAAGCAATGCAGGTAGAATCCAGAAACAGTGGGAGCTTGACATGGATGACGAGTGTGAGTCCTTGGAGTAAAGCCAAACAGGTACTTGTTGGTGGAGTTGTCAGCTGGATAGAGGGATGGATTCCCATTTTAGAGAAGAGAGTGGATGGACATCTGAGACAGAAGGCTATGGTATATGGTCTTGAGTTAGCTGCAGGGCAATGGAGGTTTGACCATTGTATTTTATCTTTACCAGGTTGGATAATATTAGCTACATTATCCTGTTACTGTATTGTGTTACTTTTTGCAGGGTTGCATATACAGGGAGTTTTCTGAGCTAAGGGTAAAGTTGGTTCAGAAGTATGTCATGAAGAATTTGGGAGCAGCAAAATTCTTGTGGCATAGGTGACAGGGATAGCATCACAGGTTTGCATGGTGGTTGGTCTTCAAGGGTGACTTTGAAGAGGGATACAGAGCCTAAGGAACAAAATAGATGGTGTACAGGTACATGTACAGGTTGCAGTTGTTTATCTCCAAGTGGGAGATTGTTAGGGTGTGGAGCTAAAAGCTTCAACCATTTGCACACACATAAAGAAAGGATGCTAAAGAACCAGAGCCACCGACATCGGCAGTATGACTGACGTCAGTTAGATGCAGTGGAGAAGGAGACCGGTGAGGGCAGAGGAGTCGGCCGACGTTGGCAGCACCAGACAAGCAGGGACCGATGTCGGTCGCCTGTGCGGTCCAGAACTGTTGTTTACGAACAGTCAGTTAGTTAAACTGAGTGTTTGCATGCTAAGAGACTATTTTAAGTCGCGAGCTGTGTGTCTAATTTTAGTAGTTAGATATCTATTTTTTGTAAGCATGGGATCTTATTTATAGACCCATAAGGCATGTATTGTAAAGATATTCTAAGGCAAGTAAAGGCATTGAAGCTAGCAAGGTCAAGGAGATCTACAGGTGTAAGGTCAAGGAGATCAGCTATAGCATTCAAGGAGGAATTGTAACTCAGGATTTAGAGTTGGTTTTGTGTTGAGCAAGAGAGAGAGGGAATAAGGTCTTGAGGTGTGGCAAGCCTTTGAGGTGGAGGAAGAAGTGGCATCTTCCTTATTTGTATTTTCTTCTAGTATTATCTAATACAATTGTGTGTATTGTCTCTCAAATTCTTTGTTGTCTCATGTTTCTAGTTTCTTAATCATTCTGGTATAATTTCCATGTTCAATTGCTCATATATAAGTAATCAATTGTGCTACCGTTGGATTAGGGATATTGATGGTGTTTTTTTTATGTTTTTACATTTTGTGTATTTGGTTTACTCATTGACACTGTTAGGATTTTAATATATTGGGTGGGTATGTGTAGGTTCAGGTGATGATGAATACTGGGAGACTACCATCGAGTTTGCATTCTACATATTAACATAACATATTCTTGAAGATGCCATGGATGAGGTCCATTGATATTGTCAGTGTTCATGCCCACTTGTTTGATCTAATTATGATAGATACTATGGCATATAGATAAGAAACTGAGGATAGAGACAAGGTATGCACATAGTTACATAGATGGACCATGCCTACACCCTATGCTCTAAGTGGGACTATTATTTGGATAGTGGATGAGTACATACATCTTTAGCAAGAGCATATATAATGTATGGTGAAGTTGGGTATGTATCATGAGAGAAAGTGTAGATGTAGTCATCGATCAAGGTCATAGAGGTAGAGTCAAGCCTTCAATTCTAGCATGTATATGTCTAAGAGTGAGAGCGAGAGTAAGTGGGTTATTTCTAATGTCCATTTCTAAATTATTAAGTTATATATTATGATTGTATGGAGACTATATTTTGAGTTATATATATGGATGTTCATTATCATATTAGCACTATGTATATTGGTGTATGGATCTAGTTATATTGTGTATGTTTGTGTGTTTAATTAGTTTGATTTTTTGAAATGGTGATATTAGTATATGATATTTTTATAAGTAGAGATAATTAATTTTTTATCCATTTAAAAAAATTTAGGTATACATGTGTAGTGGACTAGGAATGTTATTTATTGGTATAGGTTTATATAGGTGTTTCATAAGATATATGCATATAGATCATGTGACTATGGTATGCACTATATGAACTCGATTAGTATGGTGAAACAATGACCATACTTCCCATGCTAAGTCAGTGTAGATGTAAACACTAAAACTAAAAATACATGTGATGCACTACTAATGACTAGGTGTGTATACTTTGTAGTAAATACATTACTTTGTTGGTGTGTTGAAACTATACTCTAAGCACTATGATCTCTGGAAAATATCTTGATTGACTATTGGACTATGTTTTGATGCTTGTGATCTCTTACAAATATCTTGATTTGTTTTCAAATTGAGGTTGTATTTTTATCCCTATAATTATTTCTAAATATTTTGATTAGTGTTCAAACTAATTATGTGTTATGGTCTCTATAATTATTTCTAAATATCTTCATTGGTGTTCAAACTGATGTTGTGATCTAATCTTTATGAACTAGTTGACATCTATATTGAATCCTTGGTGTACAATATTACTCATAAATAGGTGTCCTAGAAATCACATGGCTCATATGATGAGTAAAAAATGGATCTTCAAATGGAACATCCTCAAATAACTCTATCATAGAGGAATGTGATTTAAGAGAGTATGGAGACTAATATATAAGTACTCCCTATGTGAATTCTATAATTCCTCAATTGACATACTAAAAATGTAGGATTGGAGTGCATACCAATGATTTTATAAATGTCTATTTATCTTATTAAAAATGTAATATGTCTTATTGTGTACCTTGTGCAAATGGTGTGTTGGATGATGATTACTAGGAGTAAGTGTGATCATCTACTTATCTAATGATGTAAGTAATATGTCATGATACCTATCCCTATCTAATAACTATATAACTTATATGTTTGTGTTTTTCTCTCTACTCATTATAGGAGGTGCTTTATGAAGTGGATATGATATTTAGGTCTCTATAGATCTAGTAAGAGTAGGTGACATGGTAGTTTGGAATTATCTAGTATGTTTACCCAATGCCAGTGGTTTGGTTAAGGAGTTTTTGGGCACTAGTGAGGCCAAATAGTAGGCCTAGGCCATTGGCTAGGAATTGGCCCTGATCTTGTTGACAGAATAGGATCCTATGTTCAACATAACAAATTTTAATGATTTAGGAGATACTAATGCCTATACATCTTGGTGGATAGATCATACATAGGCACCTCTATTTTTGCAAGGTGCGATTATCATAGAGGATGTACTAGATGTGTATCCCCTTAGTGATATTGATGGTGTTTTTTTATGTTTGTACATTTTGCATATTTGTTTTACTCATTGAATTTGTTAGGATTCTAATGTATTGGGTGAGTATGTGTAGGTTCAGGTGATGATGAGTACTGGGAGACTACCATTGAGTTTGCATTCTACATATTAACATAGCATATTCTTGAAGATGACATGGATAAGGTCCATCAATATTTACAATGTTCATGTCCATTTGTTTGATTTAATTGTGATAGATACTATGGCATATAGATAAGAAACTGAGGATAGAGATAAGGCATGCACATAGTTGCATAGATGGACCATGCCCATAACCTATGCTTTAGGTGGGGCTAGTATTTGGATATTGGATGACTACATACGTCTTCAACAAGATCATGTCAAGTATTTGGTCAAGATAGGTATGTATCATGAGATAAAGAGTAAACATAGTCATCGATTAAGGTCATGGAGGGAGAGTGGAGCCTCTAGTTCTAGCATGTATATGTCTGAGAGTGAGAGTGAGAGTGACAGGGTTGGTCTTAGTGTCCATGTCCATATTATTGAGTGATGTATTATACTTGTATGGAGACTAAATTTTGAGTTATATATATATATATATATGTATGTATGTATGTATTAATGTATGTATATATATATATGTATGTGTATATATATATATATATATATACATATATATATATATATGTATATATATGTATGTATGTGTATATATATATATATACATATATATATATATGTATTTATATATACATATATATGTATATATATATGTATATATATATATGTATGTATGTATATATATATATATGTATGTATATATATATATGTGTATATATATGTATATATATATATATGTATATATATATATATGTATATATATATACATACACACACACACACACACATATATGTATATATATATATATATATATATATATATATATATATATATATATATATATGTATGTATGTATGTATGTATGTATGTATGTATGTATGTATGTATGTATGTTCATTGTCGTATTAGCACTATGTATATTGTTATATGGATCTAGTTATATTATGTATGTTTATATGTTTATTTATTTTGATTGCTTGAAATGGTGATATTGGTATATGGTATTTTTATAAGAAGAGATAATGATTTTTTATCCATTTACAAATATTTAGGTATACATGTGTAGTATACTAGGAATGTTATTTATTGGTATAGGTTTGTATAGGGGTTTTCTAAGATATATGCATATAGATCATGTTACTATGGTATGTACTATATGAACTTGAATGGTATGGTGGACCAATGAACATACTTCCCATGTTATGTTGGTGTAGAAGTGAACTCTAAAACTAAAACTACATGTGATACACTACTAATGGCTAGGTTTGTAGACTCTATATCAAATAGATTGATTGGTTGGTGTGTTAAAACAATACTTTGAGCACTATGATCTTTGGAAAATAACTTGATTGATGATTGGACTATGTTTTGATGTTTGTGATCTCTTGAAAATATCTTGATTCATGGTTGAATTGAGGCTATATTTTGATCCCTATAATTATTTCTAAATATCTTGATTGGTGTTCAAACTAATGATGTGCTCTGATCTCTATAGTTATTTCCAAATATCTTAATTGGTGTTTGAATTGATGTTGTGATTTTATATTTATGAACTAGTTGACATCTCTATTGAACACTTGGTGTATGATATTAATCATAAATAGGTGTCCTAGAAACCACATGGCTCATATTATGAGTAACCAATGGATCTTCAAATAGAACATCCTTAGATAACTCTATCATAGAGGAATGTGATCTAGGAGAGTATGGAGACTAAGATATAAGCACTCCTTATGTGAATGATATAATTCCTCAATTGACATACTACTTAATATAGGATTGGAGTGCATACCAATGATTATCTAAATATATATTTATGTTATGAAAATTATAATATGTATTGTTGTGTAACTTATGCCAATGGTGTGTTGGATGATGATTAGTAGGAGGAAGTGTGATCATCTACTTATCTAATAGTGTAAGTAATATGTCATGATTCCTATCCCTATATAAAATATTTATAACCTCTATGTTTGTGTTTTTCTCTCTACTCATTATAGGAGGTGCTTTATGAAATGGATATGAGATTTATGTGTCTATAAATCTAGTAAGAACTAGTGACATGGTAGTTTGGCATTATCTAGTATGTTCCCCCAGTAACAATCATTTGGTTGAGGAGTTCTTGGGCTCTAATGAGGCTAAATAATAGGCCTAGGCCATTGACTAGGAGTTAGCCCTATTTTTGTTGACAAAACTATGATTTACATATCAAATTTGAATGGTATAGGAGTTAATAATGAATATACATCCTAGTGGAGAGATCATAGGTAGGCACCTCTATTTTTGATAGGTGAGATTGTCATAGAGGATGTAATAGATGTGTATCCCCTTAGGGATATCAATGGTGATTTTTTTTAAGTTTATACATTTTATGTATTTAGTTTACCCATTGACTTAGTTAGGAATCTGATGTATTGGGTGGGTATGTGTAGGTTCAAGTGATATGATTACTGGGAGACTACCATCAAGTTTGAACTTTACATATTGACATAACATATTCTTGAAGATGCCATGGAGGAGGTCCATAGATATTTTCTATGTTAATGCCCATTTTTTTGATGAAATTATGATAGATTATGGCATATAGACAAGAAATTGAGGATAGAGATAAGCCATGCATGGAGTTACATAGATAGACCATGCCTATACGCTATGCTCTAGGTGGGCTTAGTATTTGGATAGTGGATGACTACATACATCTTCAGCTAGAGAATGTAGAGTGTATGGTTAAGTTGGGTACGTAACATGAGAGAAAGAGTAGACATAGTAATTGATTGAGGTCATGAAAGGAGAGTGGAGCCTCTAGTTATAGCATGTATATGTTTGAGAGTGATAGTGAGAATGAGGGGGTTGGTCTTACTGTCTATGTACACATTAGTGAGTTATGTATTATGCTTTTATGGAGACTATATTTTGAGTTACATATATGGATGTTCATTATCATATTAGTACTATGTATATTATTATATGGATATATTTATATTATGTATGTTTATGTGTTTAATTATTTTGATTGTTTAAAATGGTGATATTGGTATATGGTATTTGTATAAGTAGATATAATGAATTTTTTATCCATTTACAAATGTTTAGGTATACATTTGTATTAGACTATGAATGTTATTTATTGGTATAGGTTTGTATATCTGTTTCAAGATATATGCATATACATCATGTGAGTATGGTATGAACTATATGAACTCACATGGTATGGTAAACCAATGACCATACTTCCCAAGATATGTCGATGTATAAGGAAACTCTGAAATAGAAACTACATGTGATGCACTGCTAATGGCTACCTATGTAGACTCTGTAGCAAATAGTTTGATTGGTTTGTGTGCTGAAACTATACTCTGAGAACTATGATCTCTGACAAATATCTTGATTAGCAACTGGACTATGTTTTGATGTTTATGATCTCTTTCAAATATCTTGATTGGTGGTCAAACTAAGGCTATATTTTGATCCCTATAATTATTTCTAAATATCTTAATTGGTGTTCAAACTAATGATGTGCTCTGATCTTTATAGTTGTTTCCAAATATCTTAATTGGTGTTTGAACTAATGTTATGATCTAATCTTGTGAACTAGATGACATCATTTTTGAATCCTTGGTGTATGATATTACTCATAAATAGGTGTCTTAGACACCACATGACTCATATGATGATTAACCAATGGATCTTCAAATGGAATGTCCTAGGATAACTCTATCATAATGGAATGTGATTTAGGAGAGCATGGAGACTAAGATATAAGTACTCCCTATATGAATTCTATAATTCCTTGATTGGCATACTAGTCAATGTAGGATCAGAATGCATACCAATGATTATCTAAATGTATGTTTATCTTATTAAAATTGTAATATGTCTTGTTTTGTATCTTGTGTAAATGGTGTGTTGGATGATGATTAGTAAGAGGAAGTGTGATCATCTCCTTATCTAATAATGTAAGTAATATGTCATGACACCTATCCCTATCTAAAATCTATATAACCTATATGTTTGTGTATTTCTCTCTACTCATTGTAGAAGGTGCTTTATGAAGTGTCTCTTTGACCTTGTTGAGTATCTTTATTAACAATTTATGTTCCACTAGTTTCTTAGTCAAAAAGGAGTAGGTTCTTATACCATGTTAGATGACTGGGGCTTTGAGAGACCTACTATATTTAACTAAAATTGCATGATGTACATTAATTAATCCTAGATCAGATAAGCTAGAGCACACCTACACTTATGATTGGGTATACACTTGTTAAATGGGAACTTGAACAATATGGATATCCACTGGCCCTGATTAGGGGATCACTTGTATCACTTGTCACAACATATCATACTAGGAAGGGTTTTGAGGCCTATAGTCTAACATAATTTCACAACCCTAAAAGAGTCCTATGATTTGATATTTCACTTATGTTAATAAATAAGAAAGTAAACTATTCTAATAACAAGAAAAGTAAACTAATCTAGTGTGCACCAAATCTTGTGACATAAAGTGGGGGTTAGAACAAAAAAAATAAAAAAAATTAAACTAAACATGCATAGGAGACATATAATCACATCAATGTATATGGAATCCTAATACATGGAAGAGAAGAATACATACTACATTATTTATCTACTCTTACATAGGAGAAATATAGTTAGGAATACTTACCTTTGAAGATGAACCTATTGACCCTCAATCTCTCCCTTAGCCAAGGTGCTTTGCAAGAGATTGTTGTGGTTGTACGGATAACCAAGTTAAATCATCTCTAGTCTACATGACCTACCTAAGAATCTAAAATACTTCTCCACAAGATAAGATCAGATCTCCAAATAAAGTATTAAATCTTAAATCTTTATTCCTCAATTAGAATGGTCAATAAGCAGATGTTTGGTTGCATGTCTTTGCTTGATTCTTCACTCTCTTAAAATGGTGGTAAATGACCTTGTATATATAGTATTAACTTTCCTAAAAACTTTTGGACATGTTGGTTGTACTAGTTTGATCGGGTTGACCTATCATGTTTTCAGGATAACTTACTTGGTCTGTGATAGGTCAGTTGGGAGGCTAACAAACCAAAAGAGCTAAAGTACCCCCCAAACACACTAGGTTAACCAAGTTGACCTAGTGTACTAAATAGGACAAAAGGGTAAAAAGGCAAGAAATGAGGGAATAAAGCATGAAATTGACAAGAATGGATAGGAAAGAGAAAAAAAGCCTAGGGTTCAAGGTTTTAGGAGACTAGAGTGTGGATGGCAAGTGGCAAAAGGAATAATAATCTTATAAAGCATCGATGGTTTGCCCACCCCTTAAGGAATGCACTTAGAAAGATTGAGACTTGATAGGTTCCTACAAGATACAAAGTTTTAATAATTAATAAAAGTTTGAAACTATTACATGTATACATATGCCATAGTTGAAGCTCATCATGTGGCATGTAATTGTAACACAGGAGGTGCTTCGGAAGAAAATACGATAAAACACAACATTGATGCTAACTAAAGTGTAGTAAGTATCAAATAAGATAAATGAAAGGATATAATTTAAAAACACATACCTTTAACTTACCTTAATGTTTCAAATAAAGAAAAAGACTTTAAGAAAAGTGAAGGCATCCAATGTAAAGCACACTAGGTGAACCTATAGAAGTTAGTGCAAAAAATAGCCAAAAAACAAAAAAATGGAAGATAGGCATAATATAGTGGAAAATAATCTCTACATCACCATGATTCTAATTCATATTATGATTTGCAAAACCAATAGCAAAAATAAATATATGAGCAAAATAAGGAATCTGAAGTAAAATAATTAAAGAATTTGAATTATTGAAAAGTGGTTTTAGATAGGAAAAAGAGAAGTCATTTGGCATTTTGAATTTTTAAATAAAGGAAAGAGATATCTGAGACCAAATAAGGCTAGGATGGTGAGGGAATGACCTACTAGATGAGGGGGACACCTAGAGGCGACAACAGGTGTACTACAGGTATGCAACTACAAATCTCAAACCAATTTTTTAAAATTTGTATTGAATTAAGTAAATTTTTGATAAAAATTTGTTTTTAAGAATTTATACATGTCAAAAATGAACAAAATTATATTTTAAGGGTAGAAAATAGGAATATGTAAAATGGGTTTGAAGGAAATATGAAGAAAATAAGAAACATGCACTTTTTTACCAAAATATACTAGGTCGACACACTAAACCTACGAGGTCGACCAGGTTGACCTAGTAGGTTGAATTAGGGTAAGCATCCATATGGTCAACCTAGTAGGTATAGGTTGACCTAGTGTATTTTGTAGGCTAAAACCTAGTGGAAAATTGTCTAGTTGGTCCATAAGGGCCATAATGGAAACTTAACACCAAGGAGAGGAAGATAAGAGGAAAAACAAGAAATTTAGGATAGAATAAGACAAAA
The DNA here is from genome assembly GCA_037957365.1 of Torreya grandis. Taxonomy (NCBI): domain Eukaryota; kingdom Viridiplantae; phylum Streptophyta; class Pinopsida; order Cupressales; family Taxaceae; genus Torreya; species Torreya grandis. The sequence goes on from JARHVA010002601.1 coordinate 292,134, forward strand.
TTAAGGAAATTTTGGTCAAACTAGGTTGACCAAGGAACCATACTAAACATAAAAAAGCATGTTGAAAGTCGAAGGAGGGCTAGAATGGCCCAATATGACCAAAGAAGGGAAAGAGAGACCACAATAAGATAAACTAGATAAAAATGAATAATTTATGCTTGGTTTTTACTAAAAATGAAATGTATAAAGAATGTATTATGATTATACATGACATGGAGGAATTAATACATCCTTTGTTTTTTTCCTTGATTATAGAGACAATCATGATTTTAGAGGTTGTTAGACATGTCTTGGTTATCAGATTTATTAGATAGGTTGCAAGATGAAGATACAGTTAGAGTGGTAGCCATAGGTCTCAGAGGTATATCAAATATGTGTAGGATCCCTCTTAGTATAGATGTGTTGGTCATGTTCTTTGGTTGTTAAGAATAGTTGACCAACACCTTTAGATGGGAGGTGGATATCATATTAAAAGATGTCCATGCCATCCTCAAACTACCCATAGTAGGAGCACCAATGATTGTAGGGATACTAGATAGCATAAAGGAGAGGAGATCCTTATCCATGTGGGCTATAAGATCAAAGATGATATTATTGGGGTAGAGAGTGAATATAGATGATGTATATATATCATAGATTTCATATCTCTAGAAGGTGGTGATAGGCCTTGTGACATGGTGAGTGCTCTATCACAAGTCAAATGGTAAGGTACCACTATACATGGTAGCCTTGAGTAGGATGATGCTAGAGGAGGGAGTGTTATATGATCTAGGATTTTTAATCTATGTCTATCGTGTTCATGATCTATTTAAGATGTGGGTCAGAGGACATAAGACCATGGGACTGATCATACTACTAACAACATGGATATATGAGATATTTCCTATGTATCAACCAGTTGGGTTACCCCATATAGTCAATTATAGGTCACCTTAGTGAGGAGATGGAGGGAGGACTAAGTAGCATAGGTTTTACCCCACATGCTAGAACTATATATGGTGATATGCACTGGCATAGTGTGGTAATCATATGAGTAACTAACGAAAACTTAGGAAAGTTGGCACATAGTTAAACAAATGCTAAAGAGGAGAGAGGTGATAAAACAATATATATGGTGGAGAGATCCACATCTAGTGGCATAGGTTCTAGTTCAGATGGGTATACCCCATCCAACAACATCAATACTCATGCCCAAGCAGTGTACTCATCACATGAGAGATCCATGAGGGAAGAGGGGGCTTGGACTACTAATAGTGAGACCAATATTGAGGCCAAATTGGAAGTGACCATGGACTGATTAGGTACTATGATTGGTCAAGTAGGAGGAGATGGAGGTAGATGTACCACCACCAACTCCATAAAGAGATGAGCTATAACTATTGAGGACACAATATTGACAGAGGTAGGAGGAGAGAGCAGAGACCATCATCATCCTTGGCAAGTCAACAAAGGAGCTAGAGGAGAGATAGATGAGAAAGAGACCACTTAGGCACAAGCTGAAATGGATGTGAGCCTTGATAGTCAGGTTTTAGCTAAGGAGGTAACCTATAAAGTAGGTATTATGAGGCCATCTAGATAGGGAGACTGTGCTAGGTGGTCATGTAAATGGTGAGACCATAAGAGTTGAGACACAGATAGGTATTAATATGTTGAATTATTTCTTAAATTGTTATTTGGTAGATAGATAGATATTATGAGATATGATAGTGATCTAATATCTATATGGTGTGATTTTGTAGGGGTACTTGAGGATGAGGAAGAGAGATGGGGGTGCTTGGTTAGGGGATCACTCCATGACATCGTAGATGAGAGTCTATAGCCATAAAACCCCATGACACTTGAGGATTTGAGTGTACCATCTACTCTAATTTAGGCAAGCTGGTCCAAACTAGTAAGAGAGGCCACAAAGTAGATGAAAATGTAGAGATAAGGTGCATCCACGAGTAGAGATGGGTGTAACAAAGAGGTAGGCTTGACAATCTCTAGCCTATGAGAGAACTATGCATTTATAGATAGTGGCATATATGGCATACGTACAAATGATTATGTAGACCTAGTTGATATAGGCACATGTAGTGACCTATACCAAGTTGGTAAAGGAATAGGTACAGATAACACACCTATAGGGATAGGTAGAGGGATTGAGATCTTAGACTGCCTCATTATAACATACCATTCAGAAGAGTTAGACTGAGGCCTCCTTAGGCAGCATGGCTAGGCCATGAGATATACATGATAAAGCTCAGTCTTAGTGATAAGGCTTTGTATATGTTGCATAAAACTCTTGAGATATATATATCATGTATCATTTTGACATATTAGTGTTGGTTGAATATGTTTTCTTTATTATTATTGTATTTTTTTCATTATGGTTGAGGTTGTGGATGCTTTGGATATATTTCTTTCTAGCACATATATTTAACTTTGTGGTGTATTTTATAGGAAATATATGTGATGTGGTTTATTTTCTAGCATTATTGATGACACATGCATGGTTAAAAATAAACAGGCAAAAAAAGACTTGGAAACATATAATCAATCAAAAATGCACTACACACTAATTCAAGCTAGGAAATGTGTAATAACATGAAAATGACTAAGAATAAAAATCCAAAAAGATGGCAAATAATATGGTAAAAAAAGATTTGTTTTGAAACCAATGTAAAATATTTTTACACCAAATTAAAATAAGTAAAATCATACTAAATATCATGTTGGGAAGTATGAAAAACAAAGTAATAAAATGGAAGGCATGAAAAGGGCACAAATGGTAAAAACAAATCAAAATTAAGTTAATAAATTATACTATTTCATGATGGGAAGTATAAAATAAAAACAAAATTTTTAAAAACTTGGTCTTAAATTTATCATGCTAATTCAAGATAGGAAGTATGAGAAATTAAATAAATGGTTGTGATCTTACATGCACTCAGAAAATAAGAAGATAAAAGGTGAAAGAAAAATGAAGTAAGCATAAAAAATACTAATTATCAAGATGGGAAGTATGTCAAATGATGTGTAACCTCATAATCAATTGAATCTCATCTCTTACTTGACACGTGTAATTTAGATGGTGACTTGTTTATTGGAAAAGAATTATTTTGTGATGAGGGTTGATTCCTATATATGGTCTTACATTGTAATTCACAAAAGAAAGCCCAAGGGGTAACAAAACAACATTGTTAAGTAAAATTATAAGGAATGGTAAATCAAAGATGTGGGTAATAGGATGAAAAGGTTGTAATTTTTTAGGGATGTTATATCCTATCCATGATCTTACAAAGTAACTCACAAATGAAATCCCATGGAGAGTGATCAAAAAGTAAAAAACCATTTCTCAAGAAGAAATATGAGGAGAGGGAATGTAAAAAACAAAGACTTAGGCATCTTATGAGAAGACCTTAGGAGGCAAGAGGAATATGCTAAGGACATGAGAAGAAACTAAGTGACTAGTGGTCATCTATGTATAAAGGAAACCTATTACCTATAGACATAAAGATTTGCATTCAAATAAGTGTGATAATAAGATCAAATCATGAAGGTAGATTGGTATAAGGAAGAGTAAAATGGATCTACCTCCCCATGATGTGTTCCCCACTCCTTAGGACCCCTTATAGAGTCATCAAACTACTACAAATATTTGGTACTTATTTGAGAAAGTATGTAGCACTAGAAGATTTGTTTATTCTCCTCTTTTAATCTACTAGCTTACTTCAACCCAAAGGAACTTGACTCTACTGTGAGGCCAACTATGGATTTTGAGATTCAACTAGAAGAAGGATATGTACTTTTAATCAAGTCTTTTAGTGTGATTAGACTTTTACGATATTGCATATTTTTGCCTTTTCATATCATTATCTTTTATTTAAATGATTTGGATTTTAACTTTATTTTGAATAATTTTTAAGATTCCTCCTCTTTACAGACTTGAAATGACCAATCATGAGAGAGATAGTGATACACACAAATGACTCAGGTTAAATATAAAGGAAGCTAAGTAACCAAATACAAAATATTGACTAGAACACTTAGGCTTGACAATGAGAAAGTATGTGATCTCAAGTCTCAATTGTATATATGCTTACTTTTTGGAAAAGGAAGAAGGAAAAATGAGATCCAAAGGTGGATCAGTAAAAGGAAATAGTAATGAGAAAGACTATTTGCTAACTAATCACATGGTAAAAGGAGATAATAACTAAAGGTAATAGGGTAGATATAACCAAGTCACCATGACAACTATCTATGAAAAATAATGATAAAAAAGCAAACAACCATGAAGATACAAGGGAAGATTTTGAAGAAAAACTCTATAGGAAAATAAATCAATGATAAGTGAAAAATATAAATGATAAGGAAAATACAAGTATATGTGAAATGTAAAACAAAAACATAAGCTAAATATAAGACAATAAGAAGGAAAAACATGATATAAGATAGGAAATGATATAATCAAAAATATATAAATAAGATTGGAGCACATGTCTAATCCAAAATAGAAAATGAGGAAGAACCATGCATGTGCTTATAATTATTGGTAAATTTTTCCATAAACATTATCCAATACATCGAATAAATCTCTATGAAGCTAAATATGAATTGTTACTAATGTCTCATCAATCTTTGTTGAATACTGGGTAAATACTTCTTTTCTAATCTTCTCAACCAAAAAAGTAGGAATACTCATTAGATCATGCTAAGGAGCAAAATTGGAAAAAGGATGGTTAGGAGAATTCATGATAATAGGATCTATGGGAGATGTAGGAATCATCGATGGAGAAGGATACATAGTTGAAGGAGGGTCTACAGGTGGAGGGATAAAAGGTAGTGAAGGGACCACAAGAGGTGTAGCTATGGGAGAAGAAGGGGGAGCCTTCTTGTTATAACAACCTATGGGAGGAATGGTATAAGGTCTAGGAATAACTATAATATGGTCCTTAAGATGTTGCTAAAGGATATAGCAATGATCAGTATGATGTGTATTGCATTGGTTCCATAGACAATGCCTCTCACCATACTTAGGTATATGTTTAGGAAGGATCTTTGGAGGAGGTATGGTAGTGTATATTAATGGGGAAGAAGGATTTAAGGTATCAATATATTGTCTTAACTTACAAAAATGGGTATAAGAGTGATTATTTGTCCTATGGAAGCAATAGATATGCTTGTGAGTATTTTTAGGAGAAAAACTCATGGAAGAAGGTGTCGCAAGAGTGGAAGAAAAAAGATATGAATCAATGGCCTATTTGGTAGGTAGAGGATATATTAGGTAAAGGAATCAAACCATCACCAAGAGAAGGTGGCAATGGAGAAATAATGGAACTAGGCTGAATAAAAGTACTAATAGAAGAAGAAAGAATCAGCTTAGTAATAGTGGAACTAGAAATAATAATTGGTTTTGATATAGGTTCAACTATAGGAGGGGAAAGATCAATATAAGGTTTAAGAAGGGTTGCACTAACCTCAAGCGTGAACTAATGATGGGAGTCAAGGAACCCTAACAAAATGGTAAGGTCTAGTCATAACATGATTTATGAGCATAGTCTTATGGGGATCATCAAAAATCGGTGGTGTCAGTGCCTTCTTTACTCTACGATAAAGAGGAAAAATACAATAATTAAGAACCATAAATGTTGGAACATGAGAAGATGCATAAAAATACTCAAGTAAATAATAATGATAACACACACTCTCAGCATCATGGCCTTAGACAAGACCACCTAATAAAGGCTCATCTAAAGAATATCCATCATCATAATATAGTGTATGAAGATCAAGGACATAAGTTAGAATAAATTTGTGATCAGAAGAAGCATTGTAAATATAATGTCAAGTCTTGTTTAGACTAAAGGAATTTCATCACAATGAGGTTTGTGAGAAAGAGGTTTCAAGGAAGCAAGAAGGTACGAGATGAGATGAGGTGTGAGATTAGAGGTTTTGATTTTTAATTTAATCTCATCAGGCTCATCATCATTGGATTCTAAATGGTTGGGAGGAATGTTACCAATGAGCTTAGGATGTCCATTGTAACCTCTATTTAAGTTTATAGGAAAATTTAAATGTTTTGACTCAAGGAATGGAATGTTAGGCAAAGGCTCAAGAGTAGGAATCTTGAAAATGTAATATCCCCTTCCAATAGAGATATATGAAAGACACAAAACTATGATACCAAAGACCAAAGCTCTGATACCACTGTAATATCCCCTTCTAAACAGGAAATATAGCAACACAAAGAATCTGAACCAAGATATAATCGCTGTTGAATAAACTCAGAATAATCACAATAATATAGCTTCTTAATAACAAATTACAGATTGTATCACTTGTCCTTCTAAACTATTACAATTGCAGTCCTCTAGTATGCATATAAATATGAAATACAGTCTTGAAAACCCTGGCTTTGCAAATCTGGAAGTGCAAATTGAATTTTGGAAAGTCTCGGCCCTTCTGTGTCGACACACAGTCGCCGTCGTCGGTTGATATATCGCCGACGTCGATATCTGTCGGTCGGCTTTCTGCCGACGTCGGTCTTCAGTCGACCGATGTCGGTCACTGAAACCCTCTGTCTGCCGAGGTCGGTTCCTGAGCTGATCTGTACGGGCCTGTACGGACCTTGTACGGCTGCCAATTACGCACAACTTCCCTGTTTTCAACCCCTAATCTGAAATATACTTTTCTAGCACAGAAGATCTCTAGCTGTATAATTTATTGAATCAAAACTAAATAAGAAATACCTGGAATATCTGTAATAACTTCTGTGTGAAGTTATCTCTCAAACCTGAAATTCTGTGATAACTTCTGGATGAAGTTATCTCACACTTTGGCAATAGATCAGCTGATATTCCACAGCCTCTTAATTGCACACACTGAAGAGGGAACGTTCTCCAATGCAGATGGAATCCTTGAACCCTAGGCTCAGTCTTCACAGAAGAAATTCTCCAAAATCAATATCAATAATCAATAGCATAATCAACAATGGCCTCCATGAGAAACCCTTATACCCTCAAAAGATATGCTTGCCCTAATTAGGGTTTCTTAAATTAGAATTAGGGTTTCTAATTAAAATTAGGCTAAATAATTAATATTTGATTAAATCAATCAAATATTAATATCTCCCTCAATACATGTCGGATCTACGAACCGATCGAAGCTAGTGAATCAGGGAGTGATTCCGCACATAACCATACCACAATAAAGGCGCTCCGCTGCATATCAAATATCCCTAAAAAGTAGGAGCTCAGGCTAAATGTGTCTGAAATACCCTGAATGAAAATCAAATGTAGAAATCTTGTGAATCAAAGTCGAGCCAAGCTCCATTATGACCCTCTATCCATCTTATTAGCCTACGAAGGTCGCATAATAGACTAACCATGAACTCAGAACATGTCAATTGAAAAGGGGACATGACAATCCGTCCCTCCTGAAATTGCTTGCCCTCAAGCAATCACTGAATGACAAATCAATCAACCCACCTGGATCCCAAATGTAGTTAGGATCTCCACCACTGTCAATTAACACGAACCCCATGCCATGTCCATCCCAACTCTCATGTAATGGCGTCACATCATCTCTTGTACTAAGATAAGCACTCCAACATCCAATCCATAAATGACAATCAGCAAGCAAACTCCGTACCTGAATAATATCTAAAACTGGATTGTGAAGGCTAGACATAGTCATATCATCATCAACCTGTGACCCGACTGTAACAGAAAGTTGAGTCCTCACCACATGTGACAACTCCTGAACTGAACTCACCTCAAAACCAAGCTCGTCCTCGTACCTCTCCTGTACTGGTGCCAATGTGCTCTTGTCATCACCCTCTATCATGTTATGTGGTATAGGTACCTCCATCCGATGAAAAAACATATATCTGAAGCTGCTGCCCCGTATTGCCTTAAGAATATGTGTCGTCCCATCAACATTAAAGAGAACCCCCATGTCCTTGAGATGAAGAGTAACTTCCTCAAATGAATGAAGCCACTTCATACCCAAGACTAAGTCTATATCCCCCATGTTTACCACATAATAATCAGCATTGAACTCATAGTTGTTCAAGCGCAATGGGAGGTCTCTAATCATACGCTCACACTTAAGAGTGTGACCATCGGCTACCTTAACTCTGATGCCCTCAAAACCTTTTGTAGTGAGTCCACGCTTCTCCACAAATCTAGCATCTATGAAATTGTGAGTGGCTCCTGTATCAAGAAGGGTGATAACCTTCCACCCTGCCAAAACTCCACGGAGTCTGAATGACTCATCTGACTGTATGCTGGATATGCGGGCCTCCTGTAGGTGAAGCTCTAACTCTGCCTCTACATTAGGCCTTGAAGCCTCTGTCTCTGCCCCCTCAGCACTGTTATGCTGTTCGAAATCCTCAGAATCTGACTCCTCATAATATATCGACATCATACGATTCGCCTTGCCCTTAGGCCTCAAAGGACAATCGTGATGGATATCATATGGTCCTTTGCAGTAGAAGCAAAGCTTCTTCCTGCGTAGGTCATTAAGCGCCTCATGATCCAAAGGTGGTGCTGCTGGATTGGCCTTTGAATCATTTTTAACTCCAAATTTATCTATGTTAAAATCCGGTCTCTCCGTATCCCCGTGGGAGTGCTTATGGTCTCTAGAAGAAGAAGTGCCTTTGGTGTTAAATTTATTGGATGGGGCTGCCATCTCCATATCACGAGCCTTCCTCATAGCTACCTGTAATGAAGGAGGATCAAAGGCTTTGATCCAACCCCTCAATGGCTCTGTCAATCCCTCTATGAAGAGAACTACCAATCTACGCTCTGAAATATTGGGTACCATGACTACTAATCTCTGAAACTCACCAATGAAGGACTCCAAGCTACCTGTTTGTCTCAACTGTGCCAGATCTTAGAAGTAAACCTCGGGATCTCTCCTATCAAACCGCTCAACCAATCTATCCACAAAGTCCTGGTACTCTGTCACTTGATTATGCTGAAGTGTTACCATACCATGGTACCACCAATCATGTGCTACTCCATCTAAGTGCAAAGTGGCGTATTTGATGGCATCTATCTCTGACATTGGTCTCAATGCCAAAAAGGTGTCAAGCTTATGAACCCAAGCTTGAGCTGTCATCTTACCGCTGCCGTCAAAAGTAGTCAAAAAAAGCTTACCAGTAGCCTTCTGTAGCTCACTGAATTGGACTCTAGGTCTCCTGTCCTATCTAGCCAATCTATAGTGCTCTCTCCTCAAATTGACAAAATGATCAAAGGTTGTTCTCTCCTGGATATGAGGAGGTAATAAGTCCCACTCATCATTTGCAGCCATGTGAACATCTGCAAATGGAGAATTCCCTGCCTCCTCATCTGCTGGTACCTCTGGTTCTTCTTGAATAAATGAAGGGCGTGTAGGTCTATCCGCTGTCCTGGAGTGAGTCTGTTGTGGTCTCTGATTAACCGTAGCACTCCTATCATCTCTTTGGTCCCTGTTCTGTCCATCAGGTGCATTCATTCTCTCTATCATGGTCATAAGTCCCTGTAGTGTCTGAGCCATCTGCTGTTGGCTTATCATCATAGCACGCTGAAACTCTCTGGTGGCCTGATCAACATCATACCTGTGGCCCCTGGGTGGGCTGCCCTCACGTCTGTCACTCATGATGATCGGTCTCTGATCTAACAACTGGATACCTTCAAGCAAGGCTCGGTTGTGCGTGTTATACCTGTGTGGTCCCAACTCTTGTGGCTGCATAAGATCTATAGACCCTCAGGCTGGCAGGATTTAGCTCTGATGTGCCCAACAGGATGGCAGGAATTTAGCTCTGATGTGCCCAACAGGATGGTAGGAATTTAGCTCTGATACCACTATAATATCCCCTTCCAATAGAGATATATGAAAGACACAAAACTATGATACCAAAGACCAAAGCTCTGATACCACTGTAATATCCCCTTCTAAACAGGAAATATAGCAACACAAAGAATCTGAACCAAGATATAATCGCTGTTGAATAAACTCAAAATAATCACAATAATATAGCTTCTTAATAACAAATTACAGATTGTATCACTTGTCCTTCTAAACTATTACAATTGCAGTCCTCTAATATGCATATAAATATGAAATACAGTCTTGAAAACCCTGGCTTTGCAAATCTGGAAGTGCAAATTGAATTCTGGAAAGTCTCGGCCCTTCTGTGTCGACACACAGTCACCGTCGTCGGTCGATATATCGCCGACGTCGATATCTGTCGGTCGGCTTTCTGCCGACGTCGGTCTTCAGTCGACCGATGTCAGTCACTGAAACCCTCTGTCTGCTGAGGTTGGTTCCTGAGCTGATCTGTACGGGCCTGTACGGACCTTGTACGGCCGCCAATTACGCACAACTTCCCTATTTTCAACCCCTAATCTGAAATATACTTTTCTAGCACAGAAGATCTCTAGCTGTATAATTTATTGAATCAAAACTAAATAAGAAATACCTGGAATATCTGTAATAACTTCTGTGTGAAGTTATCTCTCAAACCTGAAATTCTGTGATAACTTCTGGATGAAGTTATCTCACACTTTGGCAATAGATCAGCTGATATTCCACAGCCTCTTAATTGCACACACTGAAGAGGGAACGTTCTCCAATGCAGATGGAATCCTTGAACCCTAGGCTCAGTCTTCACAGAAGAAATTCTCCAAAATCAATATCAATAATCAATAGCATAATCAACAATGGCCTCCATGAGAAACCCTTATACCCTCAAAAGATATGCTTGCCCTAATTAGGGTTTCTTAAATTAGAATTAGGGTTTCTAATTAAAATTAGGCTAAATAATTAATATTTGATTAAATCAATCAAATATTAATATCTCCCTCAATACATGTCGGATCTACGAACCGATCGAAGCTAGTGAATCAGGGAGTGATTCCGCACATAACCATACCACAATAAAGGCGCTCCGCTGCATATCAAATATCCCTAAAAAGTATGAGCTCAGGCCAAATGTGTCTGAAATACCCTGAATGAAAATCAAATGTAGAAATCTTGTGAATCAGAGTCGAGCCAAGCTCCATTATGACCCTCTATCCATCTTATTAGCCTACGAAGGTCGCATAATAGACTAACCATGAACTCAGAACATGTCAATTGAAAAGGGGACATGACAGAAAACACCATGATATTGAAGTTATTCAAAATTCAAAGGGTTAGTATCCTCTTTAATCTTGTAAATGGTTCCATTATGAGGGAATTTCATGCATTGGTAGGTAGAAGAAGTGATAGTTCACATACAATGAGTCCAAGGCCTTCCAACTAAGATGTTATAAGAAAGGGGAAAGTTAAATATCATAACCTTTACATGAATGTTAATAGGTGGGATAGTAATGGGAAGCCACACACACCTAAGAGGAGGCATTTTTATTCTATCATATCCTTGGTAGGTGTTACATATGGACTAAAGATTGCATTTTTAATATCTAAAGGTTTTAATGAAATCAATATAAGCAACACAAGTGATATAACCCTCATCAATCAAAGTTCATTTAATTTAGATATTACCTATTTAGATGTTAATAAATAAGGGAGGATCATTTACATAAAGTAGAATCTCATTGGAAATCATATATGTGTTGGTAAATTTCAATGAAAGAGATGTGTCGATAGTTTCATCAATATTGATAGACATATCTTCACATTATTACAAGATACTATGCTAGAAAGTAGATAAGGATACCTCCCATCCTACTAATGGAGGATGAAGGACATTCATCTCAAATAGTATTTGCATAAGATGGTTAAAATGATGGGTATAAGTCCTCATAAGCTAAAGAAATGGAATTTGAGATGGGAGATTAGTGAGCTCTATAATTGGATCCCACTCATCATAACCCATGAGAACATTATTATATATAGGTACATAATGGTTAAGGAGGTCTCCAGAAGGATGAGTCAAAGAGCATTTAAATTTGTGTTGATAAGAATGAGAAAGTTTAGAAGAAGGTTTAAAATCATTTGGTGATGAAGAAGTAGTTAGTTTGTATTGATCTTGAGATGTATAATAAGTGTTAATATAAGTTTGATTATCATTGGAAGATTGAGTATCATTGGTACTATAAGATGATAGAAGAATGGTAGAAATAGAATGGGATGTGCCATCTAAGGGAGAATCATAAATTAGTCTATCATCAAATGTTATAAGATATTCTTGCCCCAACTCATTCAAATGAGTTGGAGAAGAATCTTGGATAACAAAAAAATTCTTAGAAGGAGATGAGGTATAGATAGGTTGAGAATCGATTAAATCCGACACCCTTCACATATTTTTCATGATAATCACATTCTCTTTCAAATTTGGTTCAATAAGACTTTCTAAATTATTGGTAGAAGGAGTGGGATTGTCCTAGTTTTCTTAAATAAGCTGATGATTAGGTAAAAGATCCTTATAGATAGCCAAATGAGTGTTTGTTTGATTCAAGGCTTGAGATTTATCATGAGTTTTTTAGTCCTTAAAATAAATTTTATAATCTTGTTAATACTTGTGAGTGATAGAATCATGATCAAAATTAGGTCTAATTATATAGTCCATATCTTAATTACAAATGTGTCTACAAGTCTCATGAGAGTGACCCCAACTAGCATGAAACCAACAAAACTTGCTAGGATCATACAAGGTTTTCATAGGATGAGTAGGATCAATATCTCAAGGAAGAGGCCTAGGTAGATGCTTAAGTAATTTAACTAAGGAAAGAGGTTTATGAACATTAATGTTATTTGTTGAAGATAAATGGGGATTAATATATTGTTGAGAAGGAGTTGGTTCTAAAGAAGGGGTAAGAATGATAGCTTAAACATTTTGAATGGTATCATATGAATCGGTAACACCATAATTGATAATATTGTGGTTTTTATTTTTAAGTAATAGATGAGGACCTACAAAAGATTAGGGTATCTTGAATTGATGCATAAGGAAATCTTGTCATTTGTCTTGCTTAACGACCTTCTCTAAGGTATATGGAGAGAGGGTGCAGACTTGATATTATAATTTAATATAAAGAGCATTGGTAAAGAGTTGAAAGAGATTATCATCAACCATGTTATGTTCACACTTGTTTGATAAAGTCTTCCATCATTTAACAAAGGCTTGGGAAGTTTCATTTTTTTTGTTTATAATTGATGAAATGGGACAAAGTGTTATCAAGAAGATCACTAGTTTGGAATTCTTATACTAAAACATTCACTAAATAATCCAACCTAGTAATGGAATGAGATATAAGTTGATTATATCAATCCAAGACATCACCTATGAGGGTTTTGTCAAGGAATTTGGTAGCAAAAAATGTGTTTAATTTGACCCAATCTTTATAAATATTTCTAAATGTTTTAAGATGAAGGGGAGGATCCATTGATCCATTATAAGAGATTGTAGGTGTTATACCTCCAATGTCAATGTTATCAATTTGATTAGTAATAGGTTCATTTTGTGAATGCTTGATAACTTTGTTTACTAATGGAGGTTGAGGAATGAGATTTCCTTGAGAATCTTGAAGAGGGCGAGGAAGAACACTTTCGTTATGTGTGTCCCAAGTCATTGGTTGAGGATTCGAATGAAGATTACAAAGGTGGTTTTTCAATCATATCATTTGATTCATATTATGAGCTTGGAATGTGTCCATTTGATTGAGAGTTTTCAATAATAATTGATGAGTTTAATTAGTGTTATTAGAATTACTATTAGTGTTTGTGTTGGTATTAAAGACTTGTGTACCACTATTAGTGTTAATATGAGCTTGAGAAGATCTATGATAATTTGAGGCATTAGTAGAAAAAAATTCTTATGAAGAAAAAGATGGACTAGTAAATGGTTGAGAGGAAGAACCACTAGAAGCATGAGTGACTTAGGTAGAAAACAATGAAATAGTGGAAGGATTAAGGATAATGGATCTTATGAGAGGCCCATTAGATGTAGAACCATCCATGTTAGTTGTGATACTAGGCATGGAGGCAGAAAAAGTTAAAGAAGAAGATGTCATGGCATAAGGAGATAAGATTTAATGAAGAGGTTGAGAAGAAAATAAATTGGTACCCCCAAATCCAGTTGAGAAAGTGGAAGTAGGAGAATGAGGTTCTTCAACTTGATGGCTAATCATAAGGTTATAGATGGTCGAAGGATCCATCCTTCTATGTTGAGGGAATTCTATTATAAAGAAAAGAATTTTAGGAGTATACTCTAACTCAAGTTGATCCTCTAAGAGAAGAGGAGTGTTTTTCTATGAAAAGGTATGTGGATTCCCATAGTTTGTTTAATGAGTTGCAATATGAACATTACTAGCATTCTCAAAAGAAACCCTACTTCGTCTATGGAAGAGCCTATTAGGATTGGTAAATTGCATCATGTATATTAATTGAACTTTAGTATTATCACCAAATAGATATTTCATGATGAAAGGAAAAGAAACAAGATGAAAAAGTAAAGGATTAAAAAGTGACTGACATAGAATTAGGTCGACCTAGTTAACCTAGTGTAAAAATAGGGAATATGAAACTATATAAAGTCCATAAGATCAACTTAGTATAGAGAACATAGACTAATAAAAAGGGGGTAAAATCTTATAAATAGTGCTAGGTCAACCTAGTGTAGTGTACAGGGGCTAAAAAAGATGTTAGGTCAACCATGTCAACTTAGTGTAGTGAACAGAGAGTAAAGGCGAGAGCTAATAATAAGTTTGTGAAATGAAATAAGATAGTTTATAGTTGATCTGAAAAAGTAAATGTTGAAATTAAATAAACAGTCAATTAAATTGATTATGGCCAATATAATTGATGTACATAAAGCAAAACCTTGTACCAATGTTGGCTAATACAAGTTCTTACACACATAATTAAGCAAAGAGCAAGAAAACAACTTGGAAAGTAAAGCTTGCTAATTGGTCAACCTAGAATCTTAATTAGATTATTAAAAATAATTTTCAGTGATAAGGAGTTGGCTATAATCAAGGTACTAGATATCATTCTCTAGATGGTTTTTGGTGAGTTTAGGATGAAAGGGATTATAGTGGCTATGATACAGGCTTGGTATTGGGGCCTACCCCCTCACTTCACACACTATAGTGATAAGTGCATTGGGTGCTTAGCTAGAATATACCATTAACCATGCTTTATACTTGACTAGAGCATCAAGTTGGTTTCCCCCTTGGTGATTAAATCCAACTAGGTTAGCCTAGATAGTTAAATGTTTAAATGCTTACTTATGTGATTTGTCCATGTGTGCATAAAATAGAAATAGTGAAACTAAGTATTTAGTTAAAAACCTCCTACTTAGACTACGTGAACTATTCTAAGCATGTAAACAACTAAAAGGAAAGACATAATTAACATATAAGGTGGATTCCAAGTTTGAAACAAGGTATAATTAGAACATTATATGCATGACATACAGAATAAGGTTGATAGTGTTGAGCTAGTACTATTGAAGATAAGGTCTAAAAAACCTACTAAGTTGACCAGGTCAACCTAATTATTTTAGACAACACATAGAACACAAATCTAGGTTAACCAGGTTGATCTAACTAGTTGTGTAGGTAAAGTATAGAATAGAAAGAAATAGATAATAAAAGACTAACCTTAATGGTTGAAAGATGAAAATGAAGGAGATTTTTGATCTAGAACCTTGGAAAAGACTATCAAAATCCTATAAACTGGGTCAAGCTAGTCGACCAAGCAATATAAAAACCTATTGAAAAACTACTAAAAATGCACTAAGTTGACTTGGTCAACCTAGTAGGTTAAACAAAATGTCTGAAAATGCACTAGGTTGAGCTGGTTGACCAAGTAGGCTAATCTAGAAGTCTAGAAAACTAAAACTTGTAGTCAATTGAGCTAATTAATCAAGTTATATGGGAACCTAATATAAAGTGGTTAAAAATGTACTAGGTTAACTTGGTCAACCTAGTAGGCTAAACTAAAAGTCTAGAAAGTGCTAAAAACCTATATTGTCTCAAGTTGATCAATTTAATTACCTATTCCTGTGCACAAAGAAAAATAACTAGGTTGACAGAATCGAACCAGTATGTCAAAATATATGATAAAAATGATGATAAAAAGAATGAAATAAAAGTGAACGAATCTCAGAGGGGCTTGATTCACGTTAGGTTCACTAGAATGTAAGCAATCAAAATTGCATGATGTACATGAATTAATCCTAGATTAGATAAGATAGAGCACACCTACAATTTTGATTGGGTATACACTTGTTAAGTGGGATCATGACTAATATGAGGATATGATAGACCTGATTAGGGGATCACTTGTATCACTTATCAAAACATATCATCTAAGAAGGGTTCCAAATCCTAAATTCTAACACAATCAAAAAAAAACCCTAAAAGAGTCCTATGATTTGATATTTCACTTATGTTAATAAACAAGAAAGTAAACTATTCTAATAACAATAAAAATAAACTAATCTAGTGCACACCAAAGCTTATGGAACAAAGTGGGGGTTAGAACAAAATAAATAAACAACTAAAATAAACATGAATATGATACATATACTCATGTCAATGTACATGGAATCCTAATACATAGAAGAGAATAATACATACTGCATTATCTATCTACTCTTACAAAGGAGAAATAAAGTTAGGAATACTTACCTTTGAAGATGAACCTCTCGATCCTCAATATCTCCCTTTTCCAACATGCTTCACAAGAGATTGTTGTGGTTGTAAGGATAACCAAGATAAGTCAATTATAGGCTACATGACCTACCTAATCATCTAAAATACTTCTCTACAAGACAAGATCAGATATCTAAAGAAAGTATTGAACCTTAAATCTTTATTACTCAAGTAGAATGGTCAATAAGCAGGTGTTTGTTGTCACTTCGTCACTTGATTCTTCACTTTCTTAAAATGGTGGTAAATGACCTCATATATATATTAGTAACTTACCTAAAAACTTTCAAACATATTGGATGTACTAGGTTGACTAGGTTGACATAGCATGTTTTTTAGGTAACTCATTAGGTATGTGATAGGTTAGCTAGGAGGCTAACAAACCAAAAGATATAAAGTGTCCCCAAAACACACTAGGTCAACTAGGTTGACCTAGTGTAGTGAATAGGTTAAAAGGATAACACGGGAAGAAATGAGGGAATAAAGCATGACAATGACTGAACTGGATAGGAAATGGAGAAAAAATCCTAGGATTCAAGGTTTTAGGAGACTAGAGTGTGGATGGTAAGTAAGAAAAGTAACAATAATATTATGAAGCACCGATGGTCTAACAACCCCTTTTTTAGTGCACCCCTTAAAGCATGCACTCAGAGAGATTGAGACTCAATAGGTTTCTTAAAGAAACAAAGTGTCAACAATCAATAAAAGTTTGAAAATATTATGTGTATACACCTAAATCCAAATTTTCCTTTCAATGTGTAATTTCTAGTCCCAATTTTGCCTCTAATGTTATAGTTGTGTTACATAGATGCCAAAATTATTTTGATGTCTGATATAAAAATTTCTCCTTAAAAGGAAAAATTAGGCCCCTGGTAAACATGTATTGTACCTTTAAATCAATTAGTTGTTAAATCAATTGATGTAAACATTATTTGAATCATAAAATGCATTCATCTGGTGATTCTATCTCACCCTAGTGTAATAAAGGTAACCTCTCATGTGTGACTCAAGGCCCCTTATTTTGTATCTAGTGTTGGATAAAGACTCCTTACAATTCATCATATGTATGTAGTGAACCATTAGGGATTTCATGATGGAACAAATTTAGTGTTTCCACCTTAAGGGACTTTGTAAATAATTGTATTAGAGTCAACTTGATGGTGATATATGCCACGGCTTTCTCATAAGCCTGAAGGTGTAAGTATGGGTCTCCATGCCCATTAATTATAGGTAACACTAGTATCTAAAATTTAAGTGGTAAACTTGTAGTGGAGATTATTCATGGAATAGGGTTATCATAGATAACATTGGAATCGACACTACATTCTTGAAAAATGGTGCTAGGGTCTTGAGGCCTAAAAATAGATCTTAAACCAAGTAGGATAGGCTAAAGTCCCTTATAAATGTGAGGATGTGAATTAGGACCACTAAGGGTGAAACAAATAAGGAAAATAAGACACAAAGAAAGATAAAAAAGACCCAAAATGACCACGTGAGCAAGGATTGCATTCATCACTAAGATCTTGATGTGAAAGAGAAACAAAGGACATAGTACTTGTGGTTGCTTGACCAAATTAGGGTGTTTATGAATGGTATTTTTAATTTATGTGTTTTTATAAACTTTGAAGTATTTGGGAACCTATTATTTTTTATTGGGTCTTATTTAAATTGGTTTCCTTAAGCCTTTTTGTACCTCTTTGATAATTATTTTTTATTGGCTTTCTTCAGGATGTTTTCACACCACCATTCCACCTTTTGTGGTTGTAATATATGCTTGTAATTTGGGGAGTGGTGGAGATCTTGATCACTTGATTTTTGTATTATTTAATAAAACCTCTCTTTCTTTGTGATCATAATATATAATTTATTCTCAAAAGTAGCACAACCTTACAAATGGTTGAGAAACCATTATCTTACTTGAATAACTAGTAGGTCTAAGGAGGAGTTAGGATTAGGTGGTCTAATGAGGATATCATACTTTAAAATCCTCTTAATTAAACATATTTAAAATCCATATTTTCACTTGAAAACTATTTTTATAAAATATAATGGTTTCCCTCTTCTCCTCACCTCTTGCTTTGTCTTGGTGGAATTATTTATGCCTTTTTGTGTTCTTATATATGTGTATTATGGAGAGTTGTGGTAAATTGGAAGCATTTTATAATAATTCCATATGTTATTTATCACCTCAAACTAAACTTGAAACCAATTAATGTTATTGACATGCCGCTTTCCCTTGGGGTTGGGGAAGGTTATGCATATATTCCATTAGGTGAGGTGTTATGTGATGTTGGATGTGAGGTCAAGCACCCTTTCTCTGGATGAAATTGGAAAATTCTTGGAACTATGTGGATCTTTGTTTTATTTTGATATGTAGGTTTATGTAGTGATTTGATCTTGTGTACATATGTTATCATGGATGATTTTTTTTGTAAGAAATTGTTTATGTTCTTAACTTGTTAAGCCTTTTGTTATCTCTTGTAGCTCATAATTTTTGGAATAATATGTGACTGGAAATTATTATTTGAAATTTTTTCTTCTCTTTAATTTAATTATTTTAAACCCAACATGAATCATTATTTCTTAGTTTTTTCACTTGTAATAAAGAAGCTTGTAGAGTTGTAAAGATTTATTATCTTAAAAGTGAAGATTTATAGTAACTTATATGAGATTAGAATAATCTAAAGTTCTTATAATATTGTATTGATTATTTAAGGAAAAAAATTATTGGATATGATATGCATTTGGGAAATGAATGTGAGAAACATGTTTGATATCGTGTTTATTTATGCTCTTAATACTACATTTTATGTGTTTGGAAAACTTTTATAATTATGATTTTGAATTGTAAGATTTATGATGAAAATAATCAAAGTAAATATATGAATTTAAAAGAGTTCAAATTTTTAGTATGCTTGTACAAGTTCTCTAACTGTCTCAAATGGAATATAAGTGTGTTTATGTCTTAAATTAATGTAAGGATGTATATGTGTAAGTAAACACTCTCAATAGAAAATTGTTTCTCTCATTTATATGAAGAATTGTTAAAATGATGTAGTTCGATATTTCAAAAAAACTAATGTATTTGGAATGTTATAAGTGAATGAAATTATTCAAATCTTATTATTTATTTATTTTCTCTCCCTCACACTATCTAATTAAGGATTATAAATGTTAAGGAGTGGTAATATGATCATAATTGTATATGAAATGACAAAGGATATTGTATTGAATTTTATTTTATAGACTTAGGAAAAATCATATCATATTCTTACTAAGTTGAATGTTATTTAAATTGTTAAAAATATGACTGTTAATTAAATTAAATACTTAAAAATGCCAAAACATTATAAAGTAGAATTACTTGCCTATTTGTAAAAGTTGTAAATCTCATAGTAAATCCATTATTTTCTATTTAACTGAATAATCATTAACTAATTAGTTAATTATAATACATTAAATGTATACATCTAGGTGTAAAATTTAGCTTTACTTGAAGATTCATATTAGGAAAGAGATCTATTACTAATATTAACATGTAGGGATAGATTTGTTTACACCAAGAAAAAAATGAAGGTGAATAACATAGTCATTTGAAGAACAAAATACAAAATATAGTATTTATGTATATATATATATATAAGTGTATTTATATTACACTTAAAAAATGAAGGGGAAGAACATGGTAATTTGAAGAAAAAATACAAAGTATATTATGTATATATTTGTATGTGTTTCTATATATAAAATATGAAATTTGTATAATATATTTATTGACATCATCAATGGAATTATAGATAGCACTTGGGAGGCTAAGGAGGCTATTCTATATAGATAATTCCCCTTGTGCTAACCCAATATTCTAGGGGAGGCTGAGGGGTGAGCGTAGTATATATCTAATTACTAATAATAAATCCCCTTTAAACACAACTCTATATGGCCCTATTAAATTCAAATCTATTATATATCTCAATAAATGTATTTATATATTAAAAAAAGAGATTTGACATATGGTTGAATGGTTTTTTATGTATTAAAAATAATTAAATAAAAATAAAAGAAAAAAGATTAAAAATAAATAATGATTAAATAAAAAAAGGTCTCAAAGAGTTTTGTGCACTAACTAAATTCCGTCCTCAGGTTAAATATAACATGTCTAGGGAGTCACATTTAGACAACTTATCGAGTATGCGATGTGGGTTAGGTTTGGTTTCCAAACCTACCTTTTCTTTGGGGTAAAACCCATCTTTTGTCATATTTAAGAAATTTTAGAAATAAATTAATAATATATATGTCAACAATGGTTGAAAATATTCATTTTCTCTAAAAGATTAAAAAAAGAGATGGACAAAAGAAATGGTTGACCTTTTATTATACTCATAAGAAATCTCAAGGAAACTTTTTTTAACCTATCCTAAGATGGAAATATTTTCAATCTATTGGTGGAAATTAAATCCACCAAAAAAATTTGGGCAAGTTAAAAACTTGTTTTTTTTTATTTATGCATCATTGAATTTTCTTAAAACAATTAGCTACCTTTTTCATTTACCCTTTGATTAACCTTTTTTTTATTTCTTTTATATTTAATTAATACCCTAGTTGGTATAATTATATTAAACACTTTGTAAAGTTGGTTTTGGTTAAACCTTTTTAATCAATTCAAGTTCATAAAGGTGTACCCATGAAATTTTCTTTTAGATAATACTACATTTATATAATAATTAATATTTGGATTTAAAATAAATTGATTGAAGGGCTAAGGGAACTTTAGGATGTGTTTCCAAATAAATAAAATTATTTAGTCTTTTAACAAAATTTTATTATATTTCCATAATTAATTAAAACATAGGCATTAATATTATTTTCAAACCTAACACAATAACCTCCTCTAACATATGAATTCTTGAAATAGTGTAAATATGGTTGAGCACCTTAAAATGAAACTTTATCATCGTTTTAATTTAAAAAAGTTATTTTCTCAATTTTATGGATTAATGGTTGTGTTAAAATTTGGGCATGACATTTTAATATCAGAGCCTAGATTCAACATTTGGAGTTATGGGAAGTTTTTTAAGTTTGTTAACCAATTTTCTTAATATGTTAAGAATCATGTTAAAATTTTAGTATGACTCATAAAGAAAGTATGGAAATCATGGGGATGAGATTTAATAGGAACCACTATTTGGACAATTAATCTTGATAGACATGAATATGAAAATCCTTAAAACAATGAAATGGTTGTTGGATGTTTTTAAATAAAGGTCACCATTGGTGAGAGGGACAATAAAGAGAGATTACATACATTGGAACCAATGTGTACAAAGTTACACACAACAACACATAGTGAGTGCTCACAAACCTTGATTTCATTAGCATCATAAAGAGCACCACGCACATGTCACATTAAACACCCTTCTCACCTTGATGATATTATTCATTACTTTAAGGTCTATGTGAAGCTTTTAGGTAGAAAATTGAGCTAACACAAGCTCAACGACATGCATAGGTTAATCATACATGTCCCACATATGAAGGATCACATTGTAAAGTAGAGTCTAGTCATAATAGATACATCCACATTATGTTTTCTTATTGTGGTGCTATATGAAATAATGTACGAGTATGCATGTGGATATCCTTATCATTTCCTTGAGAGATAGATATTATGTATGAATTGGGATTAACAAATTGAAATAAGACATGGTTATTTTATGCCCTAGTTGTGGAAAAAAAAGATGTTTTCCTTTTCCTGGATCTCATTACTTTAGGTTTGTTATGTGGAATTTTAATTTATGTTTTAAATTTTTTATTTCTATTCCCTTTCTATTTGGTTTTGTATCATGTGGGATAATGATGCAAGGTTATTTCTATAAACTTTGGAGCAATTTAACATAAAATAATATTTATTTTGAAAATTAATAATATGTCTTACAAATATATAATTGGTTTCACTCCTAATAACAAGGGGTCTTAGATTATCAAGAAACCCCCATGATATTACTAAATATCCATATTATTCTCCACCAAACCTATCTATATGAGTTGTCTCGACAACTCATTATTTACATATAATATTATTATTATTATTATTATCACATATTGAAACACTAATTTCTAACATCCCCCAACCCCCAAGTGTGAACATAGGAAAAAATAATTTACACATTATTTAGAATATTCTCTCTAAAAATAATCTTTAGACCAAGTACAAATCCATCATGCTATCGTGAAACCCTTGTGAAAGTGTAGCTCTTGAGTTAAATTCCCTAGTTCTTAGACCCCTTTTTCACAAAACTCTCAAATTCCAAAACTATTCAACTATATAAGGAACCATCCATATTGATTTTACCTCATATCTATACCTATCCCAAAAAAAAAGTGGGCTCCTTAAATATGTTTTTCCAAAAAATTCAACATAACAAGGGTTTAATTTTTCACACCACACACCAAATTACGAAAACTAAAACTAGTACCACTATATCATGGTGTGACCTTGTCATTTAGTGTCTAATGAGAGGTCACTATTATAAATCCTACATATAACTCCTCTAACCTCTGATTGAATGTTTCTCACTCAATAGAATGTAAATTTAAGCAATTTTGCATGTCATTATTCATAACAAATTCCTCCCACAAGGATGAAATACATATTGTCTTAAATGTCAGTTTCCATAAAAAATACATCAATTTAAAAGGAAATGTTTTGATATTCTGACATCAATTAATGAAATACAATATGGATAATGACAACTAAATTATTAGTGTAGGACTTTAGTTTTTTATATGGGTTATTTCTACACTTGTGGTTTATCTTGTTCATGTGTCATGTGTCATAGGGAGTTACACTTGACCTTAATGTTTATCTAATTGGTGGGAGTTACATGCTTATTGTAGGCTCTATCACCATTATTCATGGGATAGTTACTTCTCATCTCACGTATTTGTACATCTATTATAAAGATAAATACATGGAATATTTTCATGGTTTTCACTCTTGATTTCTCTCACTGTCTCTTTTTCATTCACCTATATTTCTTTGTTCAAGTTAATATGCATTTAGTATTCCATATTCAATCTTGATAGGATATTTGATATGGTATCATAGCATTCTACATTCTTAATTTGTCTTTACTTCTGATGCGTTGTCATTACATGGAGTAGTTATCCCATATTTTATGCATGAGGAGCATAGTGCCTTATATATGAATCACACCTTAGTTAGAGATCCATTAGGCACTTGGTGGACACATTCATTATTCTAGGGTGATACACTTTTCACCTCATCTACTTATAAGTTTTCATGCATATTTGTCTTGTGAGGAGATACTAGCTAATGAGGAGAGTTGATTATACACCAGTGGTTATCTTGGAAAGACCAACTATTATTCTTGGTGTTCATATATGGAGCACTTGCTCATGAAAAATAATCACACTCCATTTATATATGGATAGATTTCTACCCTTAATGACTCAGGTTAGTACAATAAGTGGGATAAAAATTGTGACAAGGTTCTTGGTACCTTATTATTTAATGTTTCCATGGATATTAATTACCATGTGGAACATACATAGTGTCCTTGCACTATTTAGAGCAGTCTTCAATCATTTTTTAGAGATATTATTGAGATTTATATCACTTCTCCTCATTTTCCTATTGTCTCTTTAGATAATATTATACTCTCTCCTCCTTTTATGTCTTATGATGACACATTCCTAATGGATAGTGTTCTTCCTTATATCAAGACACACTATAGAATAAGATTCTACCAGACCTTAGTTTTCCTATTGTAGTTTCTACTTCTATCCCTATTCAAGATGTTACTCATCTAAATCCTTCACGGTCTTTTGCTTTTGATTGGTATACTATTTCCAATGTGAGTACACCCATTGATAGCTTTGATAACGTATATATTCCTATGGACATTCATATTTTAGATCTATGTGCTTCTTCAACAATATCTTCTTCAGTTTCAATAATTATTGAGCCAATCTCTCTTTTACACATGGACATTTTCTAGTGACTATTCCATGTCTTTATTTTAATAGGTTCATTTCAATGGAATTACATCTAATTATTGTTCATGATATTTCTAGACCCATGCCACACCTTATTTTGGGACCTATTTTAGATATATTCATATTGATGCCTTCATCTTCCATTATTGAATGGTTAGACTTTTAGTACACACATCATGTTCTTCCTTTATTAAAGGGAAGAAACATTTTTTGATGTCGATGGAGCTTTTTCAGTCTTCGAGGAGAGGATCTCATTATAATCATTCATCATTTTGTGAGATCTATTATAAATAGATTTAACATGTTCTATAGAGACTTCTTAGCTCTTCTCTCTATGTGTTATGTTGCTTTCACTTGTGGATGCATTTTTTATTTTTCCTAAGGTCTTCAGAGCATGAACTATTTCTCTTCTTTTTTTATTTTTTTATTAGGGAGGGGAGTTTTTCCTACTAGTTTTCTCCTTTTCTACATTTATGAGAGTTATTTTATACATGGTAACCTCATCAAGCGTTATTTTTGGGACCTATTTCCTCTACCCACATAAGCTACACTTAAAGGGGGTGTTAGTGTAGGAATTTATTTTTGTTTATTTGTTTTATTTAGGTCATTCCTACACATGTGGTTTAGATTTATTAGGTTTCATGTGTCATAGGGACTTACACTTGATTTTCACTTTTAGCTAGTTGGTGGGAATTGCAAACTTATTCTAGGCTCTATCACCACTATTCTAGGGGTAGTTACTTTTCATCTCACTTATTTGTACATCTATTGTAAATCTAAATACATGGAAGATTTACATGATTTTCACTCTTGATTTATCTCTCATAACTACTTGTCCAATCAACTTTATTGCTTTGTTTGAACTATAGTGTATTTGGTATTCCATCTTCTATCTTGCCAGGATCTCTGACATGTACTAATGATTACTTATAATATATGATGGTAATAATGACATGCCTAGACCAATAAATTGACAAGTTTATCAAATTAACTAATTCTTTATTGAAAATATAATTAAAAAAATTATTAATTCATTTTTAAAAAAATTATAATATAAAGGCAAAATTAATTAAAAACCCAAGTCGTGAAATGGAACACAAGAAACAAACTAAAATTATAATTTAACATATATACTTAATAACTTTATACTAATTACAAAAAAATTACAATTAATACATAAAATACAGCCTATATGAGAATTAATATTTTAAACTTATAAAACTAAATTAAAATGACTCTTAGTAAGCTAAGGCCTTATAAACATTCTAGAAACCTTTGAATTAAAGATATCATTAGTAGTTGTCAATAATCCACATTAAGTATTATTTACAAAATTATCCACATAGTTAGAAACTTTCTTTTTTGATTTATTATCCCTTGGGAAGATGCAATGATATAGACCATCTCTACATAAATGAAAATCAATTTAAACCATATAAATCATAAATTTTATTAACCTTTTTCAGAAAATGCCACTCCATATACATTGAATGCAATATTATAATTATAAATGGATGATAGGGATAATTTTCCTAAAACCTACCAATGACATATGATGACAATGTTGGCAAATGAGTATTCAAAGTAATTTAAAATTCCATCAATATATTATCAACAATAAATATGCATTGTGTATCTTCATATATACATACCATTATCATAATCTTTTCATAGAAATATTATCTCTAAAAACATTCTTGGATGTAAAAAAGTGTTACATTATTTTGAACAAGAGAGAAATTAGCCTAAATAATACAATGCATGAAATGATAATTATGGTGAAGTATAACCTCCCTATTAGAATGAATATCTTTACTAAATGAATAAAATATAGATATGTTAGCATTATTGAAGCTATAAATTTACTAGTTGTCATCTCCAAAAATAGTGATGGGATTATGGGAAGAAAAAAATTTAAAAATAATATTTCATGTTACTTGTATCCTGTAACTCATCAACCAAAATAATTATCCATGAATTTTGACATACCTACAATACACATCTATGTTAGATGTTTTTATGACCTAAATGCCATTGATTTAGATATTATAATCACCCTATAAAATAACTAATGAAAATAATTAAACTAATTTAAATTATGTAATAAAACTCATCACAAACTATTCTATCATCCACATGGGGAAGCAAAATACAACTATCCCTTGATAATTGATCATTTTTTCATCACAGGGAGATAAGAAACTAATATGATACCAAATGTAAAATTTGGAGTAGTTTAACATAAAAAAAACTACATTATTCAGATAAATAACAACTATTAAAAATATATAGTTTATTACACTCATAAAAATAATGAGTCTCAGCTTATTGAGAAACCCCTAAGATCTTGTTAAATATCCATATCATTCTCCACCTATTTTAACATTTTTAGGATTAAATGGATATGAGGAATAGAATATTCAAGATTGAAGTAAAATATTCCTAAATAAGGCCAATTAAATAATTAATTTTATGATATTAAATTTCAATGTTAAATTATTAAAAATACTAAATATAAAAATCACAAATCTACAAAATATTTTGATTTTGTAATCATGAATAGTAATAAATACTTATCTTATGAAATGATGAACAAATATATATAAGATGTATAGGTGTGTAAAAATGTTGTATGATGTTTAAGAACCAATTTTAGATTCTATAAATATTCTTTCTAGTTATCTAGACACTTACATCGATGTTACTACCTAAATCTTGATGCAACTATCTGGTACATAGTGTTCACTATATTAAGATGTGACCACCTAGGTATTTATAAGGTTTTTCACCTTTCATCTTATGTATTTGGATCTCATTCATAGGATTTATATCACTATTTATGTCTCAACCCCTATCTCTCCACCTTAGGTTAGGTTACCTTGCCAAAAAAAGGGTTAGTGGGATCATGGTGTTGAGCTAACCCTAAAGACACTTATTTCAATGAGTATTGCCTACATACCCAATAATCTAAAGAAGGTTTAAGATTGATGTGGTTCTCCCCTATGTGTTGATATGTGTGTGAACAATAGTGTAGAATGTTATATGTGGTTACATGTAATGATCTAGCTTATAACTAAAAAATATGGATCATGGGTTATTATTTGTGTGCTTCAAACCTGTAGTATGACTAATCTTATGATAGATATGAAAATAGGAATGAACGAGCGAAAATATATTAATTATACACTTGGAAATTTAGTAGTATGTCTAATCTTGAGAGGTGATTGTCTAATATTTTCTAGTTGAATAATGAGTAGGCTTTTACTTGTATTTATACTAGTTCTTTTGAAATAATCCTCATTGAAGGTTTAACGACATTATTAGGCTGACCAGTACACATCAAAATATTTATAAATCTGAATGTTTGTAATGGAAAGACACATGGGTTATAGTAGGGACAATAGGATTGACATTATTATCCTTTTATGAACATAACTATCCAAGATGGAAGAAATCTGTTGAGGTTATGTAACTAATAGTGAAGGATATATATCATATTTTAGGCATTATGTGGATATAGGTGATTTATATAATCAAATTTATCAACTTTAAACTATAAAATAAGTATTTACACCCAGTGAGATGGCAAGTATGAGCCTTTTAGCTACAAGGTCAAACTAAAGGATAGATCCTTGAGATATATTTATGAAGTGTATCAGACTATGTTAACATATAAATCTATATTTAATCATCTACTTTCCACCCCAAACCCACCCCCTTGAATCGAGTAGTGCATAAGGATAAAATTAATAGGTTCAAGGAAATAAAGCATATTGTGGTGTGTAAAACACACTTTGTCTTTGGTTGAGTCCACTTTAATGTGTTTTATGTGAATGAATTGAAAAAAAGAGCATTTTACAAGCATAATTAGTTCATATAATCTCAAACTGAGTAATTTGAAATTATTTAAAATAGATAATGTAAGGAAGGAGTACACATGTGTGATGATGTAACCATGTTTCCCCTTGGTAATTTTCTTTGTAGATATGCCTCCTAGTTGAATAATTAGAGATAGGTTCACAAATAAACCTTGGAAATATGAAGAGGATAATTAGAGGGAGATCATGCCCCCAATTTAGTATAATTATTAATTGTACTAGGTATATTAAGATCACAAAATATTAATTTCACAACCCAAGTATAACCAATCTAAACATTTTTAAAAATATTACCTAAGTTAAATGGAGTAACCATATCATCCCAAAATAATAGAATCATATTTCCAATTTCATAAAAGGCACATAATCTCAATCATACTAATAAAAAAGAGCCAACTACTATAGATAGATAAAGGCCCAAACATTGCATCTTATTAAGGTTAGTGCGTTAATGTGGCTATAATTTTAAAGTGTATCTATAATTTGGTGCATGTGCACCTTGAATATTTCTCAATCTAAAGTATCTATCAAAATTAGACCTTATTCCTATAACATGTATAATATGTATCAAAAATATGAAAATATATGTCCCAAATTTGTTCCCAAAGCATAGAATTATGTCTCAAGATATATATTTGAATCATGCACAATGTGTAAACTAAATCAATTTTTCTCAATTTTTTCAACTATATGTATGTGGATTCATGTTTCCATGACACTCCCCCACTTTTATGCCCCCATTTTGAGTTGAGGGGATTTCAAAAGTGATAATTACCTTATCTCAAAAGGATAAGACAAATATGGTGTATCTATGTGAATCTTGTAGTAAAAGAAGTAAATAGTAGTGTCATGTTAAAGTAGATATATCAATGAAGATCAAAGTATTCATATATAAAAATCCCTAAATGCATGATATTAATCATGGAAATATATAGAAGATAACAAGCTCAGTAAAATATTAAACACACACACACAAGAGTACTCAAATTGCACATAATGAGGAGTCCAAGGAGACTCCAAACAAGGGGCATGTTTAAATGTTACACACTTAAGTGGAAGATGTAAAAATATCAATACAATAAATAAATAATTAACACTCAACACACTATGGCCAACAAGCAAAGGAATATATTCAAATTTTCTACAAACAAGACAAAGAAGCAAGTAATAGGTACACTAAAGTAAGCTAATTTAAATAGATGAAGGAATGTGGCATAAGCATAAATACTAGCCCTTTCATACATGTGTTATCAAAATTTAATTTAGAATATCATATGAAATACTATCTAAGATAGAAACCTGAGTATAGGTATGTGTAAGGTATATAAGCTCAGTAAGATAAATGGAAAATGATCATAAAATAATAAAACCTATGTCAATCATGATCATATATAAGTAATGATCCCCAAAGTAGTGTATCACACTAGAAGAGAAAATATCCAACATTTAGATGCTTGAAATACTTGTATGACACTCAAGTACCATCAAACATATGTTTATATAAATTTTATGTTATCTAATAACATAAAGTAACAACATATGTAGAAACTAGTAAACATGTGAAATGCTAAATATTTTTGATATTTTAAAATTATTGATATAAATTGCATAATCTATCCAATGATATAAAAATGAGGATGAGAATATATGAAGAATGGTAAATGAGTAACATTTCCTGAATGAAATGAGCCATATGTGTGCATAGTAGAATCAAAAAGTGTATCATGTTCTTTTGGTAAGTTTGTATTTAATATCTTTACTTATAAGATATTTTATTTTGTTGCTAGTACCATGGTTTTCCAAGTTTAGCATTAAATTTAGTCAAAAATGGACTAACATTAAATAAAATAGAGCATGGTATGGATCCAAGTGTAACATTACATTGAATATATCCATCATAAAAATCATATGGAATAGCTTTATTCATATGATTCATGCAATATCCCATATAAGTAAAGAATTTTTAGGTACATATATTGAGTTCAAAATTTTTTTTGTACCCTAACACACACACCCATTTTAAAATTCAAATAGGGACCTATTATTTGATTGAATATCCTTATTTGAGGCCTTATGAACCTTACGAGTCTATGACATTGATATTGATAGGCATAAGCCTAAGGTTATTTCCAAAGTCTAAAGTAAATTTAAAATTTATGAGAAGAAGAATCAAAGATATGTATAATTCCTATTCATGATTTACATTTTTCCTTTGATTCTCCTTTAATTCAAAAGGTTATGTAAATATCATATTTTCACTTTAAAGACTAACTAGACTGATGTGTTATGTTCTAGTTAATTTTGTGTCTAGGTTTTGTTTTGAGTAGGCTATTCTATGCTTAATTTTTTTCCAAGGACACTTATAGGATCATCTACTCTTACCACATGTTATCATTCCACTTACTTAAATCCTAAGTGGTGATTTCAAGTCACCCAAGCAATTGAAGAAGTGAGATCCATCCATATGTCATCATCCCACCAACCTAAGGGTGACATCAACATAGTTTATTGTATGATCATTATAATAAAATATATAATAAATACCCATCCATGTGTCATCATCCCACCAACTTGGGCATGATGTCAGCATAGTTCATTGTAAAAGTCACCCAAGTAAGTAGAGAAGCAAGAGTCATCCACATGTCATCATCCTTCCAACCAAGGGGTGATGTTAGCAAAGTTCTTTACATGATCATTCTAAGAAAGTGGAGAAGTGAGATATGTCTATGTGTCATCATATTTCCAACCTAGATATGATGTTAATAGATTTCATTATACGAACATAACTGGCAAGTAGAGAAGTGAGATCTATCCACATGTCATCATCCTACTAACCTAGAGACGATACTAGCATAGTTCATTGTGTGATCATTTTAGGTGAGTGTAATAGTGATAACCATCCACATATCACCATCATACTAATTTAGAGGTTGATCATTTCATGATAATGAATTTACACTCTATCCAAGTTTATCACTATGATTTTACCACATGTCATTGTCTCATTAACCTATGACTAGAAGAATAAAATATAGCATGCCAAAATTTAGATATGAGTAGATAAGTGATATGCAACCATTTCCCTCATCCACATAATAAAATAACAAAGACATGAATTCCAAGCCCAAAAACACAAAAAATGGCATATATCATATTATGCTAACAAGGCACCTATGAGCAAGTAAAA
This sequence comes from Torreya grandis, assembly GCA_037957365.1. NCBI lineage: Eukaryota > Viridiplantae > Streptophyta > Pinopsida > Cupressales > Taxaceae > Torreya > Torreya grandis. The sequence continues at coordinate 323,843 of JARHVA010002601.1, forward strand.
GAAACTACATGGCGGTAAAATTTGTACAAATTGGCATTATAAAATCAAAATTAAATAATTCACATTAATTCAATTAGTAATTCACATGTAATAGAATTAGCAGTATAATTAGATAGTTAATGGAGTGAAAGCCATTATTTCCATTAATTCATATGTATTGGAGACTTAGTGTATTCAATTCTCAAAACTAGTGAATCTAAAGCAATATTATTCAATTTGCAATACCTAATTTGATCATATTTCCTCCTAGCTACCAAGTGTAAACTACTTTTAACAAAACCATTACCCTAGGGGAGATAATCATCTCTAATTTGTTTCATTGAATCAATAATATAGGAAGCTTGCTAGACATAAACTTCTACATGATGTATTATTTGGTATAATTTTTGTGACTAAAATAGTGTATTCAAATTATGAGTAACCTTAGAAACCATCTACAAAGTATCTAAAAAATATGATGTTTGATGAGTTTAACATCTTACATGCTCACAAGTTTAGGAAACAAATACAAAGGTTGGCATAGATATTTTATGCTACGGTTTACTAGGCTATATATCGGAAGAACATGCCTAGATTATTAGATCCCATAAAGATAAATATTAAAATAATGTATGATTATTGGTTTTATCTTAATCTTACCATAATCAAGATAGAAGGTACCAAGGCACACCCTTTTTATGGTTCCTAACAAAGTGGCTGAATAAGAAATTATTACTCAATTGGCTAACAGTGTTGATGTTGAGTTGTGAAATACTAAGAAATAATTTATACACACCAACCCCTCTTAGTATTAGTCAAATATAATATAAAAGGTGAGAATACTCTTATTCTATGTGGAAAATCAAGATGCATCTGGATTGAAATGTGCACTATTTAGGCATTGGGATCCTCGAAAGAATGTCAAGGAACACATAAATAAATATGAGATGAATGTGAGAATTAACTATTGGCACTAATATTACATTCATGATATTGTATTCATGAATACTAAGTATAATACCAAAGTTACCACAAGGATGCACAGAGTAATTATGCAATGATTATAGCCTAATAGATCTAATATGATCCTACAATTATTGAAGAAGATGCCAATAGGATCAAAAAAGAATAATGGGTTTATACACCTATTTATTGGGCCTCTTCTAAAATAAAATTAGATATGTAGGAATAAGCTGGCCCATCTAAGTAAGTGAATTTTGAAGGTAGAGTTGAGTTTTCCCCAAGATCCCCTGTACATTCAGTTGATGATGTCTCTTCTCAAAATATAGCTAGCATAGATGGATCTACAATTTTTAGTGGAGTAACAATGTTATTATATATATATATATATATATATATATATATATATATATATATATATATATATATATATATATATATATATTACCTCCACCTCCACTTACCATAATGAAACAATTAATCCTACCTTATTTCTCAATCTCCTATTGTTTATCCTCCTTTATCACCACCTAGTACAATAACACCACAAATCATAGTGCCCTAACCTCTTGGGAAACCACTTTCACCTCTCATGATTTCCCTAGTGATTACTACCATTCCCACTTCACTACCACCTTTTACCACAATAAATATTTCATATCCCACTCCACCTTATGTAGGGCCATCCCCTATTACTAATAACCACCAATTATTTATAATAGAAATCCCAAAACCCCTCCAATCCTAGCTCAAAAAGTGCAAGTACAAGAGGAACCTACACAAGTTCTAAGGTGAGAAAAGGATAAAATAAGGGGTTGACAGAGATCAAACCCTATTGAAATATATGATAGTGAATAAGAGGACAATATATGAGCAACTAAAGAAGAATGGGTATCCAAAATAGACATTAAAGAGATATAATCATTATAAGAAATAATGGACGAGGATCAATAAGATGAGTGGATGACTAAAGAAGAGACTAAAACCTAAAGCATTAGTGGAATTTAAGGAAGTTAATCAAAGAAAATCTAGATCATTAGACACTAATTTTATATTGGACAAATAAGGAGATATGTAAGGTGAGGCATAGTCAAAACTACAAGCCTTGGTATCAAAGCCATCACTAACCACAACCCTATATTATCCACTTCAAGCTACCATGATTATAACTATAGTAATAACCACCCTAGTTACATGCTCTTAGAGTGTAAATACACAAGTTACCCATTTTTTGGTGATTTTTTCAATTGCTTATATTATAATTGATATATTATAAACTACTCATTCTTTAAGGCCAACAAAAGAGCCATAGGTAGTCATAATACTAATTTTTCCAACTACGGTCTAGTTTCTTATGATTTGAGATTCCCTCCTAACCAACCTATTAAGATTACTCCTACTATAACTATTACCACTAGGGTTTATTTCACATTAATCACCAATTACATGAAAAATCTACTTATCACCCTAGTGACTTACTCATTCTTTAGTGGATTTAGTCCCCAGTCTCAGAAGACATCAAGGAAAGTGCACTTTAAAACTCTAATATTTACTTTCATTTTTGCTACATATATCACACCTCTTAGTTTATCTACATAGTTGATAATTCCCATAGGACAAGCTACCTAGATAGATTCCCCTACAATTTTAGTACATAAGGCAATTAAGAAGACCAAGTATATCCTTGATACCCTAGCATAGAAAAAAGTCACTATATGGAGTAAGACCATACCTCATTCTATGAATTAGGTAAATATTTCCCTATAATAATTCACCCTCTACAAAAATATCCTTCTACTACACCTACAGTTATATATCAAGTTGATGAATAAGTTATATTAAATGTCCCCTCATGAATTAAACAATTACAACTAAAAAAAGTAAGCAGACAAGACCTAGTGATTGTTGAGAAACCAACGGTCAAGTTTAATTTTTATATAAAATCAAACACTTTGAGGAATGTTAAGAGGAAGAAAATGGTTTCAAAGGGAGAACAAGTATAATTAGAATAAAGAGAAGACATATTTTCCTTGACCAAAAGGAGAAAAATAAACCCATTTGACCTAGATCGATAAAAAGAAGATTCATATACTTTTGTAGATGCTACTAGGGACATAATAAATTATATTTTCAAATAATATGACTAGTCTATATAGAGGTCACAAGATAAGAACACTATTCAAGATCTAGAAGAAATTATAGATAGTGTACAAAGTGTAGTTAAAAATTTATGTGATACTATTTAATTAGTAAGGTCTACAAAAGCCTCATACCAGTTAAAGTGGGGGGACATTCTAAAGATATTTAATAAATGGAAGTATATGAATGGTAATTTTTTCTTCCTAATGCAGGAAATAATAAATGAGGCATATGCCCATCTAAACTTAATAACATCACCAGAGGTTACCTAGGCCTAGAATTATGTGGTTGTTAAGAGGGATAACTTATTTTATTGACATCAAGAGATACAAACTTTAGTGAAACAATTTAAAAGTAAAGAGAGAGGTAGACTCCATTTTTAAGGACATTCGGGTCATTAGTGTGAGCACTTCTCTTAGGTAGTTAGTTCCTATGCCCATTTTTGAGAACCTACTTCGAGCTACAGTTGATAGCTTATGAGCAAAAATTAAGGGAATAAATTATATAACTAATTATGAGATTATGTAATTGGTCAATTTTTTTAGATATATGGTTATAGGGATAGAGACACTCTATGTGGAGGTTAGATCTGCATTAACAATGAAAAATAATTTGATGGATAAGCTTCCATAGTTTTTTAAAATGTCTTTGCTAGATTTTGAAAACTATCGATATTGACTATTTGGTTAGTCATTCCTTATATTTATAAAAGGAGGCAGAAAAGTAATCAACTTCAATAGCAGGGGAACCACTAGCACCTCCCTAGAGGACTTAATCTTAGTTTTTGAATTTTACATTGGTACAAACACAAATGAGGCTAGCATATGTGAAATAATAATTTGTATGATACTCATGATTTTATGATATGCACAATAGTATTTTAATATTTATAGGATGTCTAAGGTATAATTTGATCACTTTGTTTTGAAACATTTATCTTAGGATTTCACTTGGACTCTTATTATCCCTTTAATTTTTGAATCACTAGTTTAATATGTATTCTATTGTAGATTTTCATTTGGCTATGAAACCTTTATGGGTATAATATTTCTATATGAAGATGCAAACACAAGATTAACACTAACATATTTTTCATTCTATAGGTATGTAATTTGTTTTTTCCATGATGTGATCCTTGAACTAAAATATTGATTTTTATTATGTAACTCGTATATTAACTTTATCATATAGTGTTTGATATTTTAGGATTTCATAATCACAAACCCTAGGTACTTTAGATTTAATATTCATACACACATCATTTAAAATAGTTGTGAAAGGTGGAGGGGTTTGAGGAAGGACATATTGATTACCTTCATTTAAAACCATAGGATGGTCCACCTTACCCTTTGGAAGAGTAATAACATATATACAATTATAGGGATGGTAAATATCACCCTTCTTAGGGTTGGGAAGAATAAGATCAATATTATTGAAATAAATTTGTAAAGAGAGATTAAATTCTAATCTTATTTCCAAAAACTCTCTTTATATTGATCAATTTAGTTACTCCATTTATTATATCTTTGATTTATTTAGAAATTTATGGGAAATAACAAGCAAGTATTAACATCATATATTGTGAAATGAAATAAGCACTTGATGTATAAATATTAAACATGATTAATTCCTTTGTAATAAACATAAATCTGATTTTAAAATAGTAACAATTCAGAAATTAAAAAATAGGAGACCCTAGATCAAACTAGGGTTTTTTACAACAAGATTCAAAGGTTGGGTTCACAAAATATTTTTACCCTTTTTAGGAATTAGGGGGTTATAAGGAATAGAATATTCAAGAGTGAATTAAAATACTCCTAATTATACCAATTCAATAATTTATTTTATGATATTTAATTTCAATGCTCAATTAAGGAAAATACTAAATATAAAAGTTACAATGCTAAACAATATTTTGATTGCATAATAAAAAATAAAAATAAAATACTTAGCTTATTCAATAATGCACAGACATCTAAAATGTAAAAGCTTAAAAAAAGGTTGTCTATTTTTTAATAACCAATTGTTAGATTCTGTAAATATTCTTTTTGGATACGTGGGCACTTACATCGATGCTACCATCTAAATCTTGAAGAATCTATGATGTAAAAAATGTTAATTGTATCGAGATGTGTCCACCTAAGTCTTTCTAGGGTTTTTTTCCTTTCATTTGATATATCTAAATTTCTTGAATAGGGTTTGTATCACTATTTATATCTCAATTTATAAATCTACACCTTAGGTTAGGTTACCTTGTAAAAAACTAGGTTATTGGGCTCATTATACCAATCTAACCCCAAATATCCCTCTATTAATGAGCGTTTCCTACATATACATACTCCAAGGAGGGTCTCATAATGATTTAGTTCTCCATTATGTGTTGTTATGTGTGTGAAAAATAGTGTAGAAAGTTATTTGTGAGTGAATGTAATAATATATCTTTTAATATGACAAATATGGATCATGGACCATTTTTTAAGTGCTTAAGACTTATATTAATATTGTTCTTATGGTTAATATGAAAATAGGAATGAATAGGGAAGAATACCTTAGTTGTGCACTTTAAAATTCAATATTATGTCTAAGCTTGAGGGGTGATTGTCTGATATTTTCTACTTGAATAATGAGTATACCTTTACTTGTATTTATACTAGCTCTTTTGAAATAATACTTAAAAAATGGTTAATGGCATTCTTAGGCCAAACTGTACACATCAAAACATTTGTAAGTTTGATGGTTTTTAGGGGAAGGACACACACATTAGAGTAGGGACAATAGAATCGACACTATTATCCTATCCTAAAAATAAGTGTCTAGGATGGAGGAAATTTGTTCATATTATGTAACTGACAATGAAAGATATATAATACTTTAGGAATTTTATGGTTACATGTGATTTAGATAATAATATTAATCAAGGTTGGACTAAGAAATAAGTAATTAGACCTAGTAAGGTGGTGATTACACAACTTTTGGTTGTAAGGAAGGCCAAATTGAAGAGTAGGGACCTAAGATATATATGTAAAGTGTACAAGACAAGTTTGACATCTAAATCTAGACTTAAGCGTATACACCACCAAATCTATCTACCTAAATTGTCTAAAAAACTCCTTATTTACATATAATCATATTATTGTTTTCTCACATATTGAAACACTAATTCTTAATAGTTTTTATGTTTTGAAACCAAAATGGCCATCAAATCCAATCAATCCTTCAATTCATAGTAAGTGTTATGTGTTAGGGGTTGGTGACTTTTTCACATGCTTAATGAGCGTAACCTTTACCTTATGAGAGTTTTCAAGTTGGCCATAATTTTGAAAAATAATCCATATTATTGTGTTTGGTTTAGGAAAAATAATGATTTATCCTTAGTTTTTAATGATGTTGGGATATATTTAATATGGGTTTGATCACTGATCTCAAATGAATCTTTCACCTTGTGAAAAGTTTATCTTCTTTTTTATTGATCATGACCACTCCCATATGGCAAGTGATCAACACACTTGAATCCTTTTTTATTACATTATGTGGATTAGGCCTCATTTTATTTTTAACTTATTTCAATTCATTATTTGTACATTCCTGAATTTAGGACATCCATTTTGGACTTATTTCCATTTGTGAGCATTTTAAAATAGTAGTACTCATATATATAATTTATTAAGGTACACCATGATAGTAAGTTTAAATTATATGTGGTAGTATGATTAAGATTATAAATTTACATTATTAAACTCATAAATGAGTATGAATTATAATCGTGTGGAAACATTCAAGTGTGGAATGGGAATTTAGATGGGTAAATAGATTTATTTTATTGTAATTAAGTAATTATAATGATGAATGGTGGTGCACATTATAGTAACTAATTAATTAATTTATATTTAAACTAGAATTATTAGTATAGGTTGTTTATTAAGATTTTTCAATAATAATAAAATAATAAAATTATGTAAAATTCAGTGGAATAATGGTTCGTCATATAAGTAAGCCTATGATTATATGGGTTTAGGAATAGTTGTAGAAATATGTATAAAGGTGTAGTTAATCCATAGCCTTAGAGGTTATTATTTTAAGTATGAAAGGGTAATGATTAATAATGTTTGGGTGTGTGAATTTAATATGTAAGTGTAGCGAGATAATTACTACAATTTTATTATATTAGATAAGTAATAGGATGTAAGTTGAAAGAAGTACTTACAACAAATGAGATTCTAGTTGTCTTATTTATAGAATATAAATATGTAAAAATATATATATTATATAAATTTATAAATAAGGATCTAATAATAAATATTTATTTAGAGATGCACCATAGTAGTTCTCATTTGTGTCCCTCTAGTGGAGTTTTAGTGCCTCATGCATGTCATTTATAGGGGAGGAGAACCTACTGGATCTATTACTGCCTTATTCCACCTTCATGTGGCTAATATTTTCCTTGTTCAAAAGAGTTAAGTATTGAAATGATAGTGTTTTATCTCAAGTTGTAATTTTTTTTAGGTTTTCTTCCCTTTTATTCCTTTTGGTTAAGGAAGGACTTATGATCAGATTTAACCCTAATTAATCTCTTAAAGGAATATGATCCCTCTCCTTGTCTGATAATGTCAAATTAAGATTCTTGATTGGATTCATAATTTATATGATGATATAATATTCAATTATTTCCATAGGACCATTTTTCACTTCCATGTGTGGGACCCCTACATCATACAACTCTAACAATAAGTTTTCACCCTTTTCTAAAAATTTAGTAGAGTTTGCTAAATCTAGGTTAATGATACCTTAAGTTAAGTTTCTTATCCTAGAGTTATAAAATAGATGACTCTTGTATATGAAATAAAATAAATAGCAGAGAGCTGAAAATATTCACAAAAACTTAAGATATAGTATAACTTATCTGGTATCCAAGGAAACCATATGTGTTATCACCGCTTATCAGAGATTGATGTTTGGTAGTTTTTTTTGTAAATTTTTATTGGTTGGTTATGTATGCATTAAAATACGCTTTCCCCACTAATTTTAATAATTACCACTAATTTAGCCTAATTCCCATATTTCTTAGCTATATTAACCTTTAGCCTAATACCCATACCCCATTCCTACATCCCATATAGCCCTTAACCCATCATAAAACCAATTAATCCCTTCATTAAACCTCTGATATACCCTATTACCTATTAACCTACCCCCTGAACCCACCATCCAATTTTAAATTCAAAAATATTCCAACTACCCACCCACCACTCTACACTAGCCTTCCCTAAAGCCCTAAACCCTATGGGGAGATTTATAGAATTGGAGGATTCTAAAAATCTCTCCAATTTATCCCTCTCCTCTATAATTTTCCTATTCTAGATATTTCCATGGAAATTCCTCAACCATAGATCTTAATGACTCAAATTTAAATTTAGACCATAGATATTCCTCCCATATGCCTATAAAACTAAACCTCTCCTCCACTCTTAAGACTAATGAAAAAATATCTTAGCAAGCCATCAAGCTCTCTTATCAAGAATCCATAATAACCTTCAAGCATTCCATCAAATCCATTATCCACATCCATATCCCTTTTGGAAGCCATCATAAGCAATCCAACAATCAAAATATTCAAGATCAATCACATAAGTTTGAACCCTAGAATGGAGCTATGAGAAGGTAAAGAGGATGGTAGGAATATGTTATTGACTTTGATTTATCTTTTCTATCTTTTCCTATTGGTGTCATTAAATTTTGGGTTATTATTTTCATTTTGATAATATTACAAGAATCCCAAATTTTGGTACATATTTTGGTGACTGCAGTGGGACCAGCATCCCTTATTTATGCTAACACTCTTATTGAAAGCATTTTAGGTGATTGTAGGACCAACTAAACATTGAATCAAACCCATATTTTCACTTTTTTATGCATTTCAAGTAAGTAACAAGATTTCACTACAAGTAGCAATATTGTGGTCACAACATCATTGGTTCGAGTAGCGATATTATAAGTTAAGCCTTTAGCAGTTAGAGGTTAAGTAGAATTTTAGGTTTTGACAATATCATGACTTTAAAAGTGATGGGATTGCCTTGTTAGTCATGATATTGATGAGTATATTTTTGATATTGTGGTTCCTCATAGTAAACCTTAGATTTTGAGACTCTTTGTAGTGACTCTATATTTATCTTAAGGTCTGTTATTTTATATGTGTAGGATAGGTAGTGACTCCTCAGAACGTAGGTTGACTAGACCTATTCAACAATCCCATGACTTTATAACTATCAAGGTTGTCTTGGTAATAGTAGTATCATATATTATAGTAGTGGTATTGTTTAATTTATTAGCTAAGTCTATAATATCTCTTATTTTGAATAAATCTTTACTTCTATAGATTGTGTGTCTCCTATTATTGAATCTATGTAAAGGATAGAAGGAGGAATAATTTTAAGACTAGGTAATCATCTCTTCTTTATAACCCTATGACTTTCCTAATAGAAGTATTATTCTAATATTAGTGATATTGTGGATTCTACCAGTGATATTGTTAAGAATTATAACTAAAGGGCATATTTTGTCATATCTATATCTAGATAAAAACATAGTTCCTATCTACTTGGTCTTTTTGTTGGTCCTATTTCAAAGTTATGATTACAGAAGGAGAATAACCATTTGACAAACATGTGACTCTTTTAGTGGTAGGATTAACCTAGTTGTAGTGGGGTCATCATTCTCAATCACGATATTGTACAAACATCAAAAATTGGTAAAACACTACCCCTACTTATTTTAATCTATCATTTATAGGGTTCTCAAGTTCTAATTAGTAGGAAGGAATAGGTTTGTAAGTTTTTAGTTTGAGTTAATTCCATTTTTGTTAATAAGTGTTCTTGAACATTCCTTCATATAATCAATTTAGCCTTCACTCATATCTAAAGAAAGTTAACTTATAAAGGGTGTTTTCTATCCTACAGGGTGTTAGTGGAACATAAGAGCACAAAAAGCTACTGGATACTTATCCCATAGGTTGGTTTAGCTCCATCTTTCAATACCGCTACTCCTTAAGTTATGAGATTACCTTGTAACTAACAAGATTGTCATCCTGAGTTGTGGGTTTATAGTATGGTGTAGTTAGGGTTAGTTTTAGACTTTTTATAGTATTTTAATTATAAATAATTATATTTAAAAATGAATCCCTATAATTATTTTTAATTTGGTAGAATTTTTATTAGATTAAGACACAAATAGTTTAATTTTAGTCTTGTAATATCACTATTAGATCTGTCTCTCAATAGTGACTTTATTAGTTAGAGTAGAGGTATTGTCTAAACATCACAATTACCATAATATTTATCTTGAAAAACCATCATTATACCCTCATGGTATTACCTCTGAGTCATGATATTATGCACTCTACTTATGGGATTTCCTTGTGTACTCATGAGGTTACATAACTTGAGATGCTAATCATTTTCTTATAGGATTTTTGAGGATTTTGACAACCCTATCAGATATTTAACCTTTATGATTATAGGAAGGGGTGTCACTCTTATTATTTTTGATTTAGACTCTATTATAGTTAAAAATCATTGATTTAGATAGATCATTATCTTCCTTAGTTGATTGTATATACTTGTTTATTTTTTGTGTGTAAATAATTTGTCATATCATGCAAAAACTCACATAAATAATTAGTAGTTAATTAATCATATCATGCATTTACTTGTTTTTTGATCCCTCCCTTAGGATAGCACATGACATGGATTTCATCACCATGCATATGGCTTAGTATATAGGGTTTAGTGTCATGGATTTCACCACCATGCTCTAATAACACTTCATGTTCTGGTGGATAATAAAAATAAGGAGAGTTGTTGTTATGACCTAAAAAAAATTATCCATAAAGGGTTTCATGGAGTGAGGGTTTATTAATCCCATATACCCAAGGTATTCATATAGCCTCCTACATGGACTTGGGGTCTAGCATACCATAATTTATATCAGGGACTCCCATAGATCATATTGTAAACTTTAGAGTAGAGGACTTTAGTCATAATAAGTATTCCATTATAGGCTTCAGTAATAGCATCAAAGTGACCATCAATTACAAGTACGATTAAGAGGGGTTGATTTATTCTATAACAAGTCATTATCCTACAACCTCACTTGTGTAGTTGTTAGATGGTGTGGTTTCCATGTTGCCTTCCCATATAGTTTACTAATTTAGGATTGTATTTGTGCATGTTGTTTGTGTGTTGTACCAAGACCCATTTTTCTTTTAGTTGAACTAGCCACACCATTAACTTTTGTGTATACCTTATAAAACCTTATAAGATCACTTCTATCCTTCCATCATCATTTTTTAATCTTCCTCTTTCATCTCATCATCCTTGCATCTTAACTATCTATATACTATCTTTATAGAATTTACCTTAGTCCACCCCCTTTTCATTCCATATCACTTTCTACATTCATCCTAATATTATCCATCTCCCTTGATAAATTTTGATCAATTTATTGACCATCATTTATCTCCATAATCATACTACATCATTCTATTATTCTACACTTAGTCCATTATACCTCTTATGTATACACCTATCATATTGTCACATTCCCCTTATACCATCATACCCCTCTAATATTCTTGTATTCATACCTTTTCCCTTCTTCATCCCACCTACACCTCATAGGATTCATCTCCCTTAAGACCATCATCCTTATACTCCCTTATGCATTTTAATTAGATCCCTATCATACTTTCATCCATCCTATATGCATTATGTCATCTTATAGTATTTTGGCATCCATATCTTATCCATCTCACATCCTTTTCTATTTATCCATATCTCATCCACCTCATATTCTTGTCTATTTATCCACACCTTATCTATTTCATATCCAACCATATCCTATCCATCTCATGTCCTTTCTTATTGGATCACATATTATCTATTTTACATTCTTGTATACTTGACCATCCCATTTATATCTCATACAATCTCATATATAGGGTCTATCCATTTTCTACAGACTCTCTTCATTATCCATTATATTTTCATCCCATATATGTACTCGTATCACTAATCGATACCTACCATATTAGATAACATATTCATCTACATCCATAGCCTCACAGAGTTATCATCTTTCTTATTTTATGGAATAATTTAGAACATCCCTGCCTTTTACAACATATCTATCTTCCATTTCCACAAACCATATTTTATATTGACCATCCACTTATCCCCCATCTTAGCTTTATATCATCCCATTTCCCTTACTTCTTTTGTCCTCATAAGTTATCTATTATTTCCCCTTTCATTCATACATCATCACATTTTGTTATAATCTAGTCCTCACATCTATGTATTCATCCTTCCATCCCATCTTGTAATTACCTTCCTTACCCACATCATCCATCTATCCTAGTCTTATCCACATTATCCTCATATCATCCTAATAATCTATCTTCATCATATCTATATATAGTCCATCTCCCATGTCTAGATATCCATCCCATCCCATCTATGTTATTCTTATATCATCTTACCCCATCTTGTAATTACATTTACCCACATTATCCATCTATCCTAGTCTCATCCACATTATCCTCATATCATCCTCATAATCTATCATCTTCATTATATCTATAAATATCACCCCCCTCCCCATGTTTAGATATTCATCATATCCATATTCTATCACATTTTTGTAATTAATTTATCCACATAGTATATTCATCCACCTGTATATTCCCTCTAACCCACCTTTCATATCAATTATCCATTCATCTATTTACTTTATCTCCATATATCCATCCCTTATATCCAATCATCCAACATATCCACATAATTAACTTATTTTACCCTTGTATAATCATACCTCATAAATCATCTGCATAGTCCATATTTCATCCATCTTAATCACATATTAACCCATCTCTTATATTTGGTATCCACTCATCTACTCATTTTGACCATCTTTCCTTCACTTGTTCACCATTCCATCCTATCTTATCACCCTAATCCATCTCATTATAATTAGTCCATCCACATACTCTATCTTCCACATATTATTACATATCAATTCACCCCACTTGTCCATATATCATCCTATTATCTCTATAGCCCATCTCTCATATCCCCTCTTATTTTCCATCCACATAATCCTCTATCCACATTTTCTACCTATGTCACCTTTGATATCTTTTGAAACTCCATTCTTTTTACCCATTTGACAATTTCCTCCCATCCCATTTGGTTATCAATCCATAATCTATCTATATATGTATCCTTAATAAAGTCCATTCACATCCATCCATAAATTATCTTGTTTATAACTCTACATCCACATCTAACCATTTTGATATCAAGTATTTTAGCCTTCTACATCCATCCTAATAACTCTACATCTCATATTGTACATTCCTTTCTTATCACTTGTATATATCCATCCTTTCATAAACCATCCATAGTCACTCCTCATCCATTTCAACTTTATCTAGTTCCATTTGAAGACTAAGTTTCATCCAAATCCACCTCTCCCATTCAATTATCTGAAGTGGTTATTTTTGACCAAATCCTCACATCACATTTCATACATAACACATCCCTATCATCCACACCTTCCCTCTTCTTTATAAATAATAGTTTTTATCTAAAAATTTTAACTTTTAGTGGTCACTCATCTTTCACGGATCCTTAATTATCATCTTCCTTTGACTTTAAATTATCATTATACCTAGCCTTGTAAGGTATCAATATATCACCCATCACTATCCTCATCTCCATCGAGTATCTTCATCTCCTAGTGCCCATCAACTTGTCTATCTACTAGTTGACAAAGTTATTTAATCACATCACCCTTTCTCCTCTTTGTTAAATTGGTTTCCTAACAGACTTTGTATTTTATAATTTTTAGTCATCTCATCTATCTACATCCTCATATTTGAATAATATTAGTCTAACTTTTATCCCAAATAAATTATTTAAAAACTTTTGACTTCATTTATCACATCTCATCCACTCAACCTTTCACCATGATCATCCAAACCAGAGCTCTCTCCACCTTGGTCAAGGCTCTAGCCAAGATAATAATACCATGGGACAAATGATGGATCTTAATTAAGAATATGATGAAAACCATAGTGACATGCATACACCTTAGGTAGAGAATGAAAAATATAATCCCCTCCAAAATGATGATGTCCAAAATCTCATAGACCAATATTTTTATGAAAACCATTATCAAGTACTATAATGACCCATAGAAATAGAGGCACCTTACCACTTACCTTTGATTGTACCCTCTTAAATAATACAATCTTACCCACAAGACTAGATTCACCTCATCAACATGCTCATCATAATCCTTGAGAAGAAATAGAAGTGGACCATGGATTCATAGATGAAGAGGAACACCAACCACCCCTTATTAACAACCATATTGAGGCTAATAGGGGATAGGTTTCCATCGAAGATCACCTACAATAATTCACATAATAAATTAACCTCCTACTTCATAATCAATGCCCATGATCACCAAGATGGAATAATACTAATACCATTAATAATGACAATAATCTTGATAATACCAACAACCTCAACCATACTAACAACATCACTAATAATACCCACCACACTCATATCCCATAGGATAGCCATAATCAAACTACCAATCCTCTTGGGGATCCCACCTTTACCCAAGAATGGAAGATGATAAAATAAACCCTCCAACAGATAGATCCTTGAACATAAGTCCTCAAATATAGGTATGAGGATTTTTAGTCATCACCATTAGATATTAGCATCTTAAAAATTCCCTTCCCCTCACACTTTGAAGTGCCAAAATTCAATAAATATCAAGGGAGATCCAAAAGACCATGTACAAGAGTTCCATGTAGATTGCCATAAAGTATCCTACGAGGATGCTTATCTATTAAGACTATTCCCCAAGAGTCTAATAGGGCTAGTATTTGAATGGTTTATGTATCTACCCAAAGGGTCAATCTCAAGTTTTGGTAAACTAATCGAGCAATTTTTTAGACATTTCTCTTTCAATATAGAACATGACATTTATATCATTGATCTTTATAACACAAAACAACATAGTGGGGAAAGCCTTGTCTATTTTTTTCAAAGTTGGCATGGTTTGGCAAGTTGGTTATTGTGCAGTGTACCTAAAAAAGGAACTAGCCAAAATATTTATGGATAATCTCAACACAGATTTAAAATACCAATGGAAACTACAGTGTGATAAAACTTTTGATGAGATCATAAAAAAGGGGATGTAGATCAAAAAGGCTCTTAAAAAAAAGGGAACCATTAAATTATTCTCTCATAATGAGCACACTTCAAATATAGAAAACTTCTTTTTAGGAAAACCTAAGGTCTTTAATAAGAACAAGAATGTTTTGGGTGATGGAGTAACTGATTCCAAGACATAACATGTATAAAAAATTCAAATGAAGGGCCCCACATAATGACATAATGTCTCTATCATCAAAGTTTCATGAGGCAATCCTAAGCCTTGCACAAGTAAAAGACCACTGACAAGCTTGGGAGTTCTACTAGAAATGGTCTTGGAATAATTAGTTGCTTCCAAAATGATTACTCTACTTGAAATTATATTGGTGGATAATATTCAACCTAAACCTGATTGGTACCATGAAGATGATTTTTACAAATATCATTAGGTAAAGGGACATGATACTGAGAATTGTGTGGAATTAAAGCACTATATCCAAAACCTGATAGAAAGAGGTGATAATAAGATTGAAGGAGAACTACCATCAAATCAATTATCAAATTATCACCTTAGCATTTATAAATATCATCTTCCAAAACATGAGGAAAAAAACTAGAGACCCTAATGGCACCAAGGTCAGAGATCATCTTCCAATTGTACTAATTATCATAATGTTTCCTATCATTACATTAATACCATAAAAATCCACAAAATCCAAGAACCCACTCCACCTTTATCCCCCATCTTAAAAATAAATAGGTATAAAACCAATTATGTTGTTACTATGTGACGTAATAAGATCATAATTCCTATAGCACCCCCTCAAGATCTTTTTACCTCGTCTAGTGCACCTAGGGGGAATGCTTATAATAAAATCTCAAGTGGTTCGAATAAAACCTATTATATTATTTATAAATTATAAAATACCCTACTCAAATTTCCCTAATGGATCTCCTTAGACATATGCCTTACATAGGGAAATATTAAATCAAGTACTCAATGATTTAAAAGTTTTTAGTGACCTAAATACAAATTAGTTCCTGGCACTATTTTCATATTTATCCCCCTCTCAAAAAATCATTTTTAGCACTCAATATTTACCCTTGATTGGTCCATATCACAATCTTCCATTATATATTGAATTCACCATCACCCATCATCGTGTATCCCATGTCTTTATAAATGAAGGATCTACACTTAATCTATGTAATCTGGACTTCCTAAAGAAACTTGAACATTTTGAATCATCATTTAGACCCACCCTAATAATTATAAAGGCATATGGTGATAATGAAAGGCCATAAATAAGGTCTATCTATCTTCTTATCATTGTGCGAATTGTAACTCATCAGACCTTACTATACATGGTAAATGTGGACTTACCATATAATATGTTATTCAAGAGGCTATGGATATATGAAATGCAAGTTATACCATCTACACTTCATCAGTGCTTAAAGTTCCCTCATTTAGGAATGGAGGTCATTGTTATTGGAGTCATGACCATCAAAACTATCACCTAGATCAGTCCATATCCCCATCACCATATATTAGCATTGATAACTCCATCCTTAGTTCAATGATTGCTAAATATATATTTTCTAATCAACTTGAGTCCATAGCTACTCCCACACCTAATCTCATTAAGATAAAAATTACATCCACTAGATATGGAGAATATGAATATAAAACCTTTTGCATCATCCATCTTCATTTATCCCCATGTAGTTTTGGACCCCTTGGTATGAAGAAGAGTCATCCCATCAAATATTAATTTGGGCCAATAGCTTTTAAAAGCATAGGGTTTTTATTTTATGAGTACATTGAAGATGAGGATGAGTAATGGCTCCTACCAGATGAGGAGGTCCTCATATCACCCAAGCAAAACTATCCCAAAGTTAAGCAAATTATGGAAAATATGAACTACAAAGGAAGAAGACTGGGAAACTAGGAACAAGGTTAACTAGAAAGTATTATTATTTAAGAAAGACCATAAAACTTTGGTTTAGGGTACAAACTATATTATTATGATCCAACCAATATCATTGTGGATTTTATCCTGACCAATGAGCCACTTTTCTTTGATGAAGACATCGAAACAATTTCTATCTATAGTCTCTTTAAAGAATTTGTTGCCACAAACCTCTTCCTCGACACCACCATATCCACCATCAATGTCTCCCTTTATTACCCTTCCCTCATAGATTGGTATTCAAATTAGGATCCTTACCTTTGACACATTTTAGAATTATGAGGACATTCTTGAATACATGAGGGCAAGAGATTTTATGCCTCTTGGAAACCAAAAAAGGGGATCTTCCATCAATCTTTGTCAGTCAACATATTTTGGAGAACAACAAACATCCCACATTCAAAACAAGGAGGAATATTTTAAATAAGGAGAATCTACCAAAGAACTAGATGAACTTCCATATATCTCCTTCATGCTAGAAGACTATTTTGAAATTGATACTAAACTACTAGGTTGCTTCACTTTTAATAATCCAAAAGTCTCAGTTCCCCCTTATCCATAAGACCAATTAGCTTCTCTTATTAATGAAGTGATTGAAGTTAATATTAGAACCAAGAAGCATCACAAGATAGTGAAATTAGAGGCATCTCTTACAACCAATGAATAAGAAGACCTTATTGAGATGCTAAAGGAGTTTATTGATGTATTCACATGAAGATACTCTGACATGCCAAGATTAGATCCTTCTCTAGTGGTATACTACCTAGTTTTCCATCCCAATGCAAACCTCGTTAAGTATAAACTACATAAAATACATCCTAAGGTGGTACTACTAGTCAAAGAAGAATTAGAGAAATTATTGGAAGCTAGATTCATCCACCCCATTAATTACTTAGATTTGATCTCCAATATTATCCTTCTAATAAAACCACAAGGTATAATTTGTATTTATACTAACTTTTGTGATATAAATAAGGCATGTCCTAAGGATTAATTCCCTCTCCCTAACATTGATATGATTTTAGATTCAATAGCTGGGTATGAGATGCTTTCCCTTATGGATAGTTTCTTAAGGTACAATTAGATCAAAATAGCCCTTGAAGATTAGCACAAAATAGCATTTATCACCCCATGGGGATGTTTTGATATCAAGTTATGTCATTTTGCCTCAAGAATGTAGGAGCCACTTATCAAAGGGCAATGACTATTATCTTTCATGATATGATGCATAACATCATAGAATATTATGTCAATGATATTCTAGGGAAGATCACCTAAGGTCAGAACACCATGTGGTCCTCAAGAAAATCTTTGAGAGATTACAAGAATACAAATCAAGGCTAAATCCCAAAAAGTGTCTTTAAAGTAACATCAGGAAAATTGTTGGGATGTATAGTCTCAAGAAGGGTTATTGAGGTTGATCCCACTAAAGTTAAAGAAATTATATAAATGCCTTGACTACATAATCTCAAGTAGCTTTGTAGTCTCGAAAGAAAGCTTTAGGCCATTCGATGATTTATTTCTTAGCTTTCTGATAAATGCCACCCCTTTACCCACTTGCTAAAGAAAGGGGCTACCTTCCATTGGAATGATGAATGCCAACAATTTTGAGAGTCTAAAATAGTATTTGGCAAATCCACTTATCTTATCCCTACTAGTTTTAGGAAATCATTTTCTCTTTTATATCTTAGCTACACCATGTACTAGTGGTAATCTCTTAGCCCAAAATAATGACCAATGAAAGGAGTAAGCTATATATTATCTCAGCTGAATATTGATATTATATGAGTAGAACTATACACCTATCAAAAAATCATGTTTATTTTTAGTCTTTACATCACAAAAACTCTAGTAGTATATGCTCAACAATCAAGTTCATCTAATTACCAAATTTGATCCCTTAAAATATCTATTGTCTAAATTAGCACTAATGGGACAAGTGACAAAATGGATTACGCTACTTAGTGAATTTGATATTAAATATATCAATCAGAGAGTTATCAAAAACTGGTCATTATAAATAAACTAGTAGAGGCACCTTTAGAAGTGATTGGGCCTATTACAATATACTTTCTAGATGATTCCATCCTAAATACCTCACAAAAGAAAAGCTAGAAGTTATACTTTGATGGCTCATTTACTACTCATGGATCTGGGATAGGTATCCTCTTGGTTACCCCTTAGGGTGATCTCATCTTAAAATCATTTCACTTTTCCTTCCCCTATACTAATAATATTTTAGAATATGAAGCATTAATAGCTAGATGATGGCTAACTATTTAATGGAATATCTAGCAATTACAAGTATTCAGGGACTCATAATTTATTATCAAAGAAGCTAATGATGACTTCTAAATGAAAGATGAAAAGTTGCTTCCTTTAAAACACTTGGTAGATCAATTAAAGAAAAAATTTCAATCTATTACATTTGAATAAGTACCATGAGGAAGTAATAAGTTAGTTGATTTTATGGCCACTATTGGCTCACTTATTGATCTCCCTAAAGATGTCTTGGAAGTTAATTACTTGATCGAGAATTTAATTATTATAGCCTATCAATCATTAGCTCCACTCCAAATATGTGTATTAGATGATCCTAGTCTACCTTCATACCATGAAATTTATAGGTACCTTTATGCTAATATTCTTCCCCTGAACCTTAACCACCATGAATGCAAATCCCTCATCCATTGCACTACCTGATACACCATCCTTGGTAACACACTATTGACAAGGTTATGATGGAACCTTGTTGAGATGTTTAAGATCAGATGAGGTGACTCAAGCCATCAAGGAGGTCCATGATTATATATGTGTAGGGCATATCAATGGAATGTCCCTAGCCAAGAAGCTCCTTTGAATAGGATATTACTAGCCAACTATGAAACAAGATGATTGTTAGTACATGCGTAAATGCATGGCTTGTCAAAAACATGAGAATTGTATCCATGTACTAGCATAAGAATTGTAGAATATCATGATTCCTTGACCTTCTTCTATATCGGGCCTTGATTTTATTGGAAAAATTAATCCTACTTCTTATGATAGTCATAAGTTTATAATCACATCTATGGAGTAATTTACCAAGTGGGTAGAAGCAAGGCCACTAATTTATACCACAAGCCTCCAAATATCCAAATTCATCCTTAATTAGATCATTTATCATTTTGATATCCCTGATAACATAATTTTTTATAACAAAAAGTCCTTTAAGAATAAATACCTCAAGGCCTTATGTCAAAAGTATCACATCACATAGCATTTCTCTTCTCTATATTATCCCCAAGGCAATGGACAACTAGAAGCAACAAATAAGACTCTAGTCAAGGTTTTGAAAAAAATCATCAATCAATCTGGATGCAATTGGCATAATCAACTATATCTAGCCTTATGGTACTACTACACTAGTGTCCACACACCAATAGGAGCTACTCAATATGCCTTCATCTACAAAGTTGAAGCTATATTACCAGTGGAAGTGGAACTCCCTTCTCTTCATCTTTCATTATAAGAAATAATCACTTATCATAATCTCAATCAAGATTTTCTATAAGAATTATAACTCCTCGATGAAAAGAGATAAAATGATTTGAATCACCTCTGAGTATACCAAAATAAGCTCAATAATTAATATCACAAGAAGATTCAAACTAGGTAGTTTGAATTAGGTGATTTGGCCCTCAAATAAAATTAGAAGAATACCAACATAGAACAAGACAAGAAGGGAAAATTTGAAGTAAATTGCCTAGGCCCTTACATCATTACTAATAAGTTCAAATCAAGAGCTTACAATTTATCCATGCTTAAGGGAAAAGAATGGGATGATCCCATGAATATCATGCATCTCAAGTGCTTTTAAACCTAATCTTGATGTTAGCATCCTTCATCTATAGGACATTCTCCATTCACTCCATCCATTCATCACCCCTCCCAATCAGTCCAAAAAAAGAGAAAAAGATAAAAAATTAAAAATTAAAAAACCATCCAATGGTGAAAATTATCTTGTTGGCACCTTGCTCAAGTACCATGACAAAAACCATTTTTTGGCATCATGGTAAAATAACCTTAACCCTAGTCTCAATGGTGGGAATCTATCGAGAGGATCATTAGCAAGGTAGATCACTATTTCAACAAGTAAAGAATATAAGGCTATTCCATTTGATTGAGGGATTCTCTTAAGTCACCTATCGATACTTTTAGTATATGTATATCCCAAAGTCTCCTCTATATCCACATTATCTCCATCATACCTTCACAAATATTCTTTGACAGATATGTCTCCTTTTTAGCCTCAGCTACTTTACAACACACTTTATCATTCCTTTATACCATAAAAAAACTTGAGCCCATCCCTTCCCATTATCTACTACCATTATGGAGGCTCATAATAACACCCAAGATTCTCTATCCAACCTCCCTAGCAACTGATGTGTTATTGATTCTTGAAGGGCTATCACAACCCCTATCATTATAATTTGGCTAAAACTTTCACTAAGGACAAACTCTTAGGTATCATAGATCCTATAAATAGTTCCCACATCACTTTAATCTTGTGAATATCTAATCATTATCCTCATCATCATCACTCTCTAATCACTAATCATCATCATCATCATCATCATCATCATCTCCTAGTCATATCTATATTGGCCTAAGGTCTTTTTAGACTATGTAGGCAGCACTTGGCTATGTTTTCATGACCAAGGAAAGCTCAAACACTATCTTCCTCATCCTATCCCCTCATATATCCATCTTATCACATTCCATTCATTATCATTTTCATCCTCATTTCTATTTGTCTTATATTTTATTTTATGTGAGTGTGTATACACTGCATGTCTATGTATATATAATGAGTTTTCTTTAAATTAGGTTGTATATGTCTAATTTTTAATTAGGATAGTCTCTTATGGTAATGAGGATGGCTTGGATTACCTTTAAAAGTTCATTTAAAGAAAGGGTAATCCATTGAAATGGATTTCCCCATGCATCTTTGCTATGATGACAAGGCCTCATCATGACCTTGGCACAATGCATCAAGATGCAACATCAAAAAGGATTGCATAAACTCATGACTTGATAACCTTCTAAAAATACCAATCCCATCCTACACCAACCTCCTTCCATATCCACCCATATCCTAAGCCCACATGTAACCCATCCCACCTACCGACCCTACCTCCATGGTGCAGGAGGATTCCTATTTTTGGCAATCACTAATCTAAATAAGGGATTAATCTATCTCTACCCATAAAAATAAAAATAACATAACATCACATCAATATCTAATCATAAAAAATCCATCACATCCTATAATCTCATAAACACCATCCATAAATAATAATATGAGTACAATGAAATACCATCATCTAATCAATACATCTATCATTAGTTCCATCTAACATGAATTAAATTTATATCCCCATACATCATTATATAATAATAATCTATAATATCTAAATACTAACCATCACACATCCATATACATCGATAACAATATATCATAATGTCCATATACAACAATAATCTATAACATCTAAAAGCTAAATCATCACATGACAATACCATCAAATACCACCATCATATGAATAACATTAAAAACATCACATAAAGTAATAACACATATCCACATTACTCTCCAAACCTGAATCATCATCATCTATATAATCAAAATGTACAAGGTACAATGTCCACATGGGATCCATGCCCACTAATATAATATAATTACATGAGCCCATGGGGAAAGAATGAGTTATAGTATACATAATCCCTTATACATATATAAAAGGTCCAAAATAAATTCATGGCTATGGTGATTGGGGTGGTCTCAGTGTTCCACCTCTCAAGGGTTATCTACTAATGATTAGCTTACACAAAAAGATCTTGTATGTCAATTTAAAAGTACTACACCCTCATAAAGTGTATGATAGTACATGGCCTCTTGAGTAAGTAGCATAATATGATCATCCCCATCATAACCTACCCCCTTAGACCCTCATCTGCTACATCCCTCATTATCTTAGATACCACCAACTAAATCTACAAATCTTGAATCTATGCTTGTAGCTATGTAATCTACCCTAGAGACCCATCAACCTGGCCCTAAAGAGTGGTAATCTATGACTTCAAAGATGTAATCTATGTATCTCTCTACTACACTTGGGCCTATAAAATAATAAACTACACTTGTAGTTAGGCCACTTTATAGTCTCTCTAAGTGATATCTACCTATAATATGACACTCTCCCCCTTTTCCTAGGTTAATTGGTCATCTCCATGAGTCCTCAAACTTTGTAGGTGATTATATAGTTGGTCCCTCTCTTAGATAATACCCAAGATATATAACAGTTGTGCCTAGATCTTAGTCTATAACCAAGCCACTAAAGCCTCATCCTTGGTTGATCTAAGAATTTACAATGGTCCTTTATCCCCATCTCCATTGTTTACACCTATAGACCCTATAATGTTGGTATTAGTACCTACAATGCCTTTGTCACCACCTAAATTAGGACATATGCCTAAGGAATCATCTATGTTACCTACCCCTATCCTTACTTGTATGCATCACCCTATCTATCCTCTCCATCTATCTCTATGACATCCTCCCTTCCTCTTCCATCTTATGCCCTCTATGTTAGAACCTACCTCCTCTACCATACCTACCTCTAAATCCTCCCTCATGAATCTAACACCTATCACATTTTACCCTTCACTATCACCCATGATCAGGTCAAATACTTGGGAGCTCGTGCCTATCACCATATCATATATACTATTATAACTCTTAGGTCTGGCATTAGTGTGAAGGAATCCCACTATTATGATACAACTCGATCATAATCAAAAATCACATATAATCTCACCATGGGTTTCCCCCAATGTGATCTCTCACACTCACTACACATGAATAGGTGCTTTGGGGTTTGTACATACTACATAAACCTAAATTGATGCTATACTCAATCTAGTCTATACCACTCAATGACATAATCTCTCTAGCTAGTAATGTAACAAGGTATCAGCATGAACTATGTCAATGTCTCATCTCCCCACCTAAGTTTTATCCCTATATAGGTCATCTATGTGATATGATTAGGGCATAAGCTATAAAAATCCTCCCTATAATAATGTATATCTCTTGCATGGCCCAATGATATAGCTAGAACTACTTGCCATCAAAATACCATTGGTTACCCTAGCTCCAAACCTGCCAAGGTGCCTAATGGTCATCGGATAGCAATGTGTTCCTAGCTCCATATTTTCAACAATAGTGATGGACCAAAGTTTTATGCCTTCCTATATTCACCCAAGTGTAATTATTTGTATAGATGTGTAAAAACCATGAGGCCCCATGCAAAAACTCTATGGTTTTGAACCATATCTACCACCACGTCTCCCAAACCTAAGTGAAACCATCTCCCACTCTTGTCCAATAATATAATGTCATACACAAGAGCCATCATCACTAAATCTAATTCCCCCTCTCACCAGTAATAGTCTAAATCAATACAACCATCTTCTACCCCTATCTAAAAACTACCATCCAACTACTATAATGTTTGCATCAATGTCTATGACCTCTAATATATCCTCACACCCCTCATCAAAAAATGTAAGATCCTATAAACATCCTCGAGAGTCATGATCATCTCATTAGTCATGAAGTGGAAGGTACTCATCTCCAAGTGCCATCTCTTCACCAAAGTGGTAATCAGTGCTCGATTGATCTAAATCAATGGCATCATACCAAATCATGAAGTCCAACCAAATCAAGCACACTATACTCCTTAGGAGGCACTTACCACATCTCATGACAGATATATGGGTGTCATGATTATGAATTCAATATCCCTAAATGCTCCTAAACTAAACAAAACAACTACTTATCATTATCCCCATTACTAAAACACTTCATCTTTAGCACTCCCTTACTTTATCCAAGCCCACCTTATCCTTACCCTCTCATTATCCCCAACCATCTACTAGATAAATATCTAACCTATCATATCCCTAACCTATATAACCAATCTCCTATCTAACTATCCTAAGCCCAAGTCATCATCTCCCAACATATCTAACTAATCTCCCATCTAACTATCCTAAGTCCAAGTTCCCACTTATCCTACTTCACAAGATCACAATCCCATGATTCCCCAATTATGGGACCATAATTCCAACATTCCACCCTAGTGAGATCACAATCCTACCATTTTCCTAAGTGCATCATTGTAATCTTTCCACTATTCTTAGAAATCCTATCAGTTTCATCGACAACCCCAAAATTGAGGGCATAATCCCTAGTCAAAGGATTGCTCGACCACAATGGTTGGTGTATTTTCTCCAAAAATATATAAAACTAATAAAAATTAAAAAAATCATAGATCTAAGGGTTGTCTACTCATCTTTTTTAGCATCTCTCTGGTGCTCTCGTACCCTCTCACTATGATGAGTATCTCATGGAATTCTATCCATTTTTTTCTAGAGCTCTGGTCTCTAATAGCAAAGGGTGCAAGTGAACCTCCCAATGGCCCCTTTGGCCTATATAACCTCCCATAAACTCCATTATCACCCCTTGTCCATTTATCCATGAAAACTAATTCCATCAATTATACCTAGCTCATTACTAACATCCTAAAGCATGGCATGACCATCCCCATTAAAAATCCCTGGCTTCCCATATCCCAAACCATATTAGCCCAAGTCCTGTCTAGCCCCTAAAAACATCATTGAGATCCATTATCAATCCCCTAGATTATTTGGTAATCATTTTTCCATTATCATTATCCTATACATGAATTTATTATTAATCATTTTAAAGTGTTAAATTTTACAAAAAGTTACTCTTTATCATCAGCAGTCTAATGAAACCCCTTTTATCCCTTTAGAAGCTTCTCATAGCATGTACCTTTGCTACTGGACCCATCATCCACTTGAACCCATCGTATTATTAAAAATCAATCAACTATCACCTTTTAGACAAATTGTTAGCTATCTAGACCCATCATTTGATCCACTTTCTTATCAAAATTAGGGAATCTATCTAATCAACTTATGGGCATCCTACCCCTTTACCACTATCATCTCCCATCCTAGGATTTTAGAACAAGTGACTGTTAAGGTCAGTTTGTCTCCCTGCATGCACCCTTGAGGGACCATCATATCTTACTAATGAGTAAAATCATCCACACCATAGTTTTCTTTCAAATATTGTTACTCCTTCCACTCATAACACTCTTTCAAAGAGGGGGAAAATATATGCATTAAAATATGCTCACCCCACTAATTTTAATATTTTTTTCTAATTTAGCCTAATTCCCATATTTTCTAGCTATATTAACCTTTGGCCTAATACCCATACCCCATTCCTAAATCCCATATAGCCTTTACCCCATCATAAAACTAATTAATCCCTTCATTAGACCTCTAATAGATCTTATTACCTATTAACCTACCCCATAAACCCACTATCTAATTTTAAATTTAAAAATATTCTGACTACCCACCCACCACCCTACACTAGCCTCCCCTAAACCCTATGAAGAGATTTCTAGAATTGGAGGATTCTAAAAATCTCTCCAATTTAGCCCCTTCCTTTAGAATTTTCTTATTCTATATATTTTCATATAATTAAAAATTCCATGGATATTAATGACCCAAATTTAAATTTGGACCATAGATCTTCCTCCCATATGCTTATAAAACTAAATCTCTCCTCCACCCTTAAGACTAATTTAAAAATCTTTTAGCAAGCCATCAAGCTCTCTTATCAATCATCCATAATATCCTTCAATCATTCCATCAAATCCATTATCCACATCCATATCCCTTTTGGAAGCCATTGTCAAGCCATCATAAGCAATCCAACAATCAAAATTTTCAAGATCAAACACAAAAGTTTGAATCTTGGAATGGAGATATGAGAAGGTAAAGAGGATGGTAATAATGTGTTATTGACTTTCATTTATCTTCTCTATACTTTCTTATTGGTGTCATTAAATTTTGGGTTGTTATTTTCATTTTGATAATATTGCAAGAATCCCAAAATTTGGTGCATAGGTTCATATTTTAGATACAAGAACAACTAAGTATGAAATATAATGTAAAGGGTCTTACTTAATTTGCCTTGTTTTTAAATGTGTATCTCCCCTATTTTATCCTTTATTTAGGAATTTGTTGTGTATTATTATTATATTATCCTTTTGAGAGGGACATCAGCTCAATTATATTACTCCTTTCACATTAAACATCTTTCTAATTAGAGTCAGTGAATTAAATGTTTTGAGTTGGGTTGTCAACTCTTAAATTTTGGAGTTTTACATAATTTTTAAGGCCATTCATTATGTTATGTGTCAACTAGATTTTTCCTAGCATATCACGTGTCCACATTGTTTTTTTCCTTTATATGATAATATAATATCCCTGAATTTAATCATGTCCTATTTCATGACACTATAGGTGGAGATTGGCATGCAAAGGTTATAAGAGTGTCAGAGGTAGGACCTTAAAAAATATGATTTATAATAAATCAATGTTTAGTGTGATAATTATGATGACATAAAAATACATGGGATGAGGCAACACCACTATAGGTCTGGTATCCCCACCTCTTTTAGTGACTTTAGGGAGGAACTCTATTTAATGGGAGTGGGATGTAAGACCTAATTTTGATAGCAACTCATTTACATATTCATGTTGCCTTTTTTTCCTCATCAAACCTATATTAAATTATATGTCAGATAAAGAGTGCCACTATTTTATATTTCAATTACTTTTCTTGACATCAATTAGTCATTTTAGTATCTCTTTATATGTATGTTGTGTGTGGTTAATTAACATATTCATATCATGATTACTTGTTTATTGACATTTGATAATATGATTATATTATGTGTTGAGAATTTTATATATGTTTATATTTTTAATAATAGATATGTCATATATGAATTGTCTCATGATGATGTTTTGGATGTCATTATTATATATGTAATTATATAATTCAATATTTAGATGTTGGTTATATGCCATAGAGACATTTAATGTTTAAATTTTGTTTAAAATATAGAGGGGGACAAAGGTTTTAATATTAAAACATTCCTTTAAAACTCATATTTACACACAAACAACTCCCAAACCTTACCTTTATATTTTAATTTTTAAGTTTGCAATTAACTAGTTTCATAGTTTTGTATTTTTTACTTTTATAGAAATTTATTGTCTTCTATATGTAACTTACTTTAAAAATATTTATCTTAAGTATAACCCTACCAATTGTGATTTTGAATAATAAATTTTATTTAATAGGTTGACCAATAAATCTATTATAAAAGTAAAAATCCCTAAACTTCACTTCCATTCACTTTTTACTTAGAGTTTTGGAATAATATGTCTTGCCATATAGCTCTTTTAGATCCCACACCTATACCAATTAAGTAGGTAGGTTTTTGAAACCATTTTTAATTTTTTTTATTCATGTTATAAATTTACTTAAGGATATTAATTTCATTTTACAAGTAAACCCACATCTTTGGGAAAAAAATATAAGAGGCTTACTTGTGTAAGTAAACACCCATGTGGGTGTACATGAGAAATTGATGAGTGTTGTAAGAGGGAGGATATAGTTTAAGGAGGGTGGTTACATCCTTAGGATGAGGATGGACACATGTCACCCTCCCATTAGTGGTTAAATTTTTTTCCTTGATTTTTATAGACATTTCTTAGGGGTTTTTTGCGGGTTATTCATTTTGGATTTTTGGAATGCTTGCTTAGAGCTTATTAGACCATTGTTTGAATAATTTTGAAAGGAAGGCTTGAAGAATTTGGATGTAGTATTATAAACTCCATATTTTTAATAAGTTTGAAAAAATTAATAAAGTGTAAGGAAATTACTTAGATCATTCACAATAATAGAATTATATATGGTAGAATTAAGAGAAAAATAATCAAATCCACAACAATAATTGGTAAAAGAGTATTATTACCAAGCCACTTCAAGGGGGAAACCTACACAACAATGAAATAAGAACAAAATATATAATCAGATGATAAAATACTAACCACTACCTCCTATATATACTCTACTTAGCCATGGTTACTCCATAAGCTAACCATACTAAGAACATCGAGAAATGCAACAAGCTATTATGAAGTTATGTAAGCCACAAGTCAACCACATATATCTCTAGATACACTAAAGGTTAAGGGCATAACATAAAGTGTCTAGGGAATAATTGAGTTTGGTTGTATAGAGTGAATGCACAAATATGTATTCAAATAGAATAATCAAAACATATTCAATGGGGTAGAAGTCTCACTTTTAAGAAATGCAACTTCTATTCAATAGTAGAAAATAGAGGAAATGGTACATTTTGCCACAACTCATGTGTTATAGTATAGATACATGAATCATGTTTTATGTGTTATGAATTTTTATTGCATTGACCCTTGGGTAGATGCATATGCTACATATTTAACATGAATAATATAAGAGCAATTACAAATGTTATCAGTTACAAAGAAGATGATCAATAATTGTTTCATCTTATTTATTAGATGATGGTTGAGATTATAAGTTGGTAGAGACTAATGATTCAGTTGACAAGATTATAGACTAGAGAGTTCCACCTAATAAGTCATGTAATCAAAACAAGATGGCATGTGGCTATGTTAAAGTGAGGAATGAGTATCAAGATGGTGTGTAGAGAAATGAGCTGAGTGTGAGAGTATGTGAACCAGTGAAGGACTTATGCACAAGAGTGTAAGTAAGCTTTGTTTAGAGTAGTGCACATAAGTGCACAAAGGGTGCAAGCTATATGTAGAGAAATAAGCAAAGGGATTATTCTACTTTTAAGAGTTATGCACATATCATTAACCCTTTATTAAAGAGCAATGGTCCTCATTACATCAATTTACAAATGAGGAAACTACACTCAAATTTGATAATAAGTGTATCACTTTTATTGATAAGCAAATTATCTAACCTTGGCCACTCAAAAATTTTGTTGTGTGTCATGGTGGGTGTGTGTTTATAAAACTTTAATGATCTTATCCTTATCTACAAGGGTGTTATGGATCTAAATCATAAGGATGTTGTGTTACTATCAGCTTAATAGGTGGTGGAGTATAAGGCTTTAGAAGTTCCACATTGAAGACTAGGTGCATGCCCAAGTATGAAGGAACATCAAAAACAAAGGCATTCTCACCATCTATGCAAAAAATAGCATACAAACCATAATGTAGAGGCTTTATCTTCCTGTGTTGACCTTTGAAGCACTCTTTTTGAAGGTGCAATCAAACGTTATTGACAACTCAGACAGTATGAGGTGTGTGATATGCATCATGGCACTTCTTGTACTTTGTTTATGTGAGAGAGTTAATTTTTTCAACCTATTGATGAAAAGATTATATGTGGAATAAAAACTTTTAAGCTTTGTCCACTTCCCATTCCTATATGTATGAGTCAGTGTTAGTTAGTGCATGGTAGGATATGTCTAGAGGTGCCAAAGGTTGAAACCCAAGACACATTTCATGTGTCATGCATTTTCTAGCTTACTCTATGTATATGGGAATTAAAGTGGCTTATGATCTAAATGATAAACTATTTCCTTCCCCATAATGTAGTGGTACCATCTCTTAATTTATTGAATAATAGCATGCATTTCTTTCGCATAAGTGGATTACCTTTACACCATGTCACTAAATATCTCTAAGTGATATGCGACCAAACGTCCATGTTGTATGATCGTTACACTGAGTGCATAATTAGATGCACTAGTATGAATTTTGAAATAATGTGAAATTTTAGGCATTGTAAAAATAGGCACTATATAGAGGCATTGTTAGTGCCTCAAAATTACATTATTGCACGAGTCCAATTGAACTTGGATTTTTCACGTGTTATATGATTGAGAACCTAAAAGAGCTGTGAGAAAACAAGGACAAAGCTACATTATAAGTTAGTAAGTCTAAAAAAATCATTAATTATGTGAGATTGTGTGGAGTAGTCCAATCTTAGATCACTTTAATCTTCTCTAGATCTACATGGATGCCTATGTAATCAATGATGTAGCCCAAGTATTGAATCTATGTAGTTTTAAAAGTGCACTTTGCTAAGTTGGCTTGTAATTTTTATTGATTTAAAGTGTCTAGGACATGTGAAATAGGTTCCATATGTTCCTCCCAAGTCTTTTTGATTATGATAATATCATCCAAGTATATAATGATGAAAGAGTTGAAAAAAGGCCTAAGTAGATCATCCATCAAGCACATGAATATGGATGGTGCATTGGTTAAACTAAAAGGCATGACCAACCATTCATACACTCCTTCTGATTTCTTGAATTTTGTCTTCTAGACATATTCAGGATGGACTGGGACCTAATGATAACCTGACTTCAAGTTGATCTTGGTGAAGTATTATACACCTCAAAATTGGTCTAGAAGGTCATTAATGTGTGGTAGTGAGTATCGATTCTTCACCATTATTTTTTTTTTAGTGTAAGATCATTTATGTAAGGTATTATATCCCATCCTTCTTAGGTGTAAGGACTATTAGACTCTCATAAAAAGAAGAGCTAGCCCTGATCTTGCCCTGATTAAGGAGCTCTTGTATATGGTTTTGGATTTCATCATTTTCCCAAATTGATCTATGATACAAGGGGATATTCAAAAGAAGGGATCCAAGAACCAAATCAATGTGGTACTTTATGATGTATTATGTTAGAAGGCATTCAAGATCTGGGAAGACTTTTCTACACTATTTTAGTAACTTATCAAACTACTATTACTACAATGTTATGTGAATGATGTACACTACTAGAGTGTGCTTTTTCTTTGATTTAGATATGTGAATATGAACCATGAATAACATGAAATGTTCATGCAATATGATTTTATGACATTAATTGATAGAGACTAGGGTGGCTTTGGCTATGGGAGCTAACTCAAAGAGGTTGTGTAAGTGATCTTACACACAAATATTCTAGCATTGTGGCTTGGCTTAATATGTAGCTTATTGGTCATACAAATACAATCTCCCCAGTAAGATGTCACAGACCTCTAGAGGTATAATGTTACAAGTGACATTGTCCTCCATAGGCTTGAATTTTTACTATAACATGAATTGTCACCAAACTTGTATATATTTTCCATGTTGTATCTATCTTAGAGAATATGGCTTGGATTGTGTAGTAGTGGCCAGACCAAGGTGTTACATTGTGCATTATATAATGATGTTCTTCTGACTACCATTATCTATGATGAAATGAAGAGGTCTAACCTTCACCCAGAACATGTTGTAGAAGATACATTCATGCTACTAAGAGATGTTGATCATAGTGGTGTCGGTACCTAGACAAGAGGCATTTGAATGAGTGTTGTCTATTAGTTTGGGTCTTGAGGTAGATTGTGTGAGAAAGGATTCATACGTATGATATTCAAAATGATCATGACTAGATGAGTGATGGTTCTATCACCACTTATCATCTTACTTCTTCTTGACTTTGTATGAATTAAAAGGTGTAGGATCCTTCAAGTTTTTTACAATCTTTTGGGGTTGCTCACATTTGTGAAAAATGTTTTACTTGTGCATAGAAGGATACAATGTGGATTTTTTTTAGGGATAGCACTGACACACTACATTAATTAAAGAGGTGGAATGTTGCTTCATTTTTTCCTTGGCTTTGATTTTGGTGATATTGTGATATAAGGTGAGTGATTCAATTAAAAAGAGGAAAAAAAAATTCTATTTTATATATAATGAGAAATATAAGGTGAGTGATAGGCTAGATTTTATATATAATGAAAATAAAATTCTATTTCATGATTCAATTAAAAAGAGGAGAAAATATTACATTATAAATCTAAAATGCTTTTTCACTTCACATTCCCAAGAGGTCATCTCTTATTCTTATGGGAATAGACTAATAAGTTATTGAATAAGACAAAAGATATATAAAGAGATAAAATATAGCTAAGAATAAATAACAATTATATAAAATATTGTTTCATCCCCCCTTAACGTATAGGGGTCTTTGTTAGACCAACCATTCCTCTAAAATTTTCAAATTTTCCTCATACAAGCAATTTTATCAGGATATTTGTTGGTTGCTCTATTTTAGAGTAATTTTACAACTTGACACTACCATCTTTCACATAATGCTAAATCAAATGAAATTTAGTATTGATGTGCTTGGTTCAGTCGTGAAAGACTATATCTTTACTATTTGTATTAAAGAAGTGTTGTCAATCATGAGAGGTATTGATGAACCCTATTATTCTTTAAAATATGAATGAGCCCTTCTGAGCCACAAAATATCTCTAGTTACCTCTAAAGAGGATCTAAAGAGGACATATATTATACTTCTACTGGATAAATTATTAGAACTTATTACTTCTTGGATTTCTAATTAATAACTATTATTCTCAATTTCATTATAAAAAATGAAGTGGACTTTACATCTTCATGATCACCAACATAGTCAGAATCTGAATACCCAACCATTTTGAAGTCTCTTTCTTCGAGCATATAACCCTAAAAAAAATTGATTGTTTGAGATATATAAGGACCCTTTTTGTTCCTACTTAATGACTATCATTGAGTTGTTGTATGATTCTTGAGAGGATACCAACTGTAGATGATATATCTAGTTGAGGTATGGTCACATAAATCAAACTTCCAATGAGTTGTCTATATTTAGTGTTATCAACCAAATATATTGAATATTTAGATGTAAATTTGAGATTATGTTCCATAGGCATGATGAGAGGCTTATAATCTTCCATTCTAAACTTACTCAGAATGTCACCAATGTAATTTTGTTGAGTGATGAAGAACTATTTTTGTTTTTGAATTACTTCAATACCTAAGTAGTAATGAAGGTAACCAAAATCAATCATTTCAAAACTTTTCATCAACTCTGATTTGAACTTTATAATGTATCATTCATTTTTCCTTGTGATGAATAGATCATCAACATGCACCACCACAAACATAACTATTTTTTCAATTATTTTGACAAAAAGAGTTGCATTTTCAAACTCATAAAATTTGAATTTCATGTTCATGATGTGCTTACCTAGTTTGTTGTACCATACTCAAGGGGCTTGTTTCAAGCCATATAATGATTTGTCTAGTTTACACACCTTGTACTCTTGTTCATTTACTGTAAAACCCTTGAGTTGTGTCATATACATAGTTTCCTTGAGGTCACCATTTAAGAATGTAGTTTTGACATTCATTTGGTAAACTTTCTATCTATTGTGAGCTATCAAAGCCAACATGGTTCAAATGGTAGTTCATTTTGTTATAGGTGCAAAGGATTCATTATAGTCAATTCCTTCTTTTTGGTCATATCCCTTTCTAACAAGCCTTGTTTTGTGTTTGTCAAGTGAGCCATCAACCTTATATTTATTTCAATAGACCCACTTTCAACCAATAGGTTTGAATCCATATGGAGGATCAAAAAATTTCCAAATCCCATTTTTGACCAATGCATTGTATTCATCTTTCATTATTTTTCTCTAAGATTCAAGCTTCTTTCCCTATTTGAAATATGTTGGTTTTGAATCAAACACAACTTTGATTTCTTTTTATAGAGAATAATTTAAGGTGAGCATTTCAATTATAGATTAAATTTATTCAAGGGACTTGTCTAATTTTGATGTGGCTATATGTGCACTTTTAGTACCTGTTTTCCAAACTTCACTAGGTTTCACATCTTTCAATGTTTAATTAGCCCACTTAGGCATATATTTCTATGTTTTAGGTGCTTCGAGTTCACTCTCTGAAGTTTCATCATTTCTTCCCTCTATTCTAGTGGCCCTTGTTCATTGTCTTATAAATTTTTAGTCTCTCCTTTAGGAAGAGTTTCAATATCATGTATAGGAGATAATATAAAATCAATAGATTCCTAACTATGTGTCCCCCACTCATTGTTTGGAACATTTAACCCACTCTCTCTCTCTATAGACATAAAAAGTTGCATACTTTTCAAGTCATATTAGCTACCAATTAATGTGATATTTATCTTTTACAGTCTCATAAAAGATAACTTCTCTTGAGATAATAAACGTATTCTCTTTCTTATCATATATCTTGTATGCCTTAGAGGATTCAAAATATCCCAAATAGATGAATTTTTGACTCATATGGTCCAACTTATTTCTTTTCTCCTTTGGAATAAATGCATAAAAATTGAATCTAAAAATATAAATATGTCACACTAAAGGAAGATGAACACACCACATCTCATACAGAGTCTCACATTTAGGAGTTGTTGATGGTGATCTATTATAGAAGTATACTATTATTTTTTCTAATTCGACACAAAATTATAGATTTACCCCTTTGTAGTAAAACATAACACAAACCATATTCATCATAGTTATCTTCATCCTTTCTAAAGATCCATTTTATTAATGAGTGTAAATAACTATGAGATGATGTTTAATACCATTTCACTCAAGATAGTATTTAAAATTATTTGATGTGCCTTCACCACCATTATCTTTGTTGAATGTCTTGATGTTGATTTGAGCTTCATTTTCAATCATGGTTTAAAAATTTTAGAAAGTCTCAAAGGCTTCTAATTTTTTCTTTATAAAGTATATCCAAGTCATCTTATTATAGTGATCAATGAATAGCATGAATTACTTATGACCACCAATAGAGAGGATTGGAAGAGAACACAAGTTTGAGTGAACTAGTTGCAATTTTTTTCAGCTTTCCACTAACTTTATAAATGGTTCTCTTTCATGTTTAGCTAAGATGTAGGCTTCACACTTTTCATATGATTTTGTGGAAAATGTAGGCATACCAATAACACCATTATTTTACAATACATGAATGTTGTTAGAGTGAATGTGCCCAAATATTTCATGTTGTAATCATACTAAAATGCAATTTGTACAACTTGAGCATGACTTATGACACCCAAACCATAGGTCTCTCCTACTCACTTACACAACCCACTTAGGCATGTTTTCACTATTTACCAATCATTTGAAGCCTTCTAGATTTAGTCATTGTCTTGGACTCCTCTCCCAGGCACAGATCTATCCCCTAGGGTCCCTTTCCACATAGACAATAGTGTTATAAGTTAGAGTATAGCGTTGGGACCTAGGGTGTCCACAATAGCCTCAAATGGTCATATTTTCTTGAATCCTTATCTTTTCCCTTGTTATCCTAATGCAAGTTCATCTAACCCAAGATCACTAGTTTCCCTATAATACCCCATTCAAAGGTCATTTAGAAGGGTTGACAATCATTTAAAAGGCACAAGTTAGAAATATACTAAAGCACACTCAAGCAAATCTTCATATTCTCTGCATATAGCCAACCACTATTATTTCTAGCCTATCCAAGCTCCTACACCAATCATTATTCATCTCAAGTTTTCCCAAATTTGCATACACTTGCATTACATATATAGGATTACATAATACACATTCAAATTGGAAAACTACATAGGCCTTAATCCCTCTCTCAAGTATTGGTATGTTGGTAGTGTGCCCACACATGAGGTGTGATCACATAATTAGTACATATTACACACTAACCCATTTTTCCAATTGGATTCAAGATCACCTATCAATAATAAAGAGGAACTAGGATCCTTGAAGATAAAATCAATTGTACATAGATATTTACAAACAATCAAGACTCAATATTTCAGGCACAGAATCTCTTAGAGAAGATGAAAAAAACCCAAAAATCTTAGACATTAAGGAATACAGTGCCAAAACATGGACTACAGTGCTGGACCTCTAAGTGTCCCATTTTTGGTTCTCTTATCCAAGTAGAAAATAGACTTCTAGATCTTATTTTTGATAGTCTACCTAGCTAGATCAGCAATTTATAGCCTCTATCTCTTTTGACTCAACCTAGAATTAGCTAAGTTTTATTGTTTATCCCCTTGTTTTCTATATTTAGAAATAAATTAAGCACTTCCATATTTAATAAGTTAGTAGGTTAATTAAGGTATATTTATTTATTGATTTTCCCCTTAATCTAGACCCCTTTACTATTTAGGAAATTAAACCTATAGTTTCCCAAATTTAGTAAAATATTTGGTGAACCCAACTTAGTTAAGTCAAATACATATATCAGCATTCCATCTCTCCCATAAGGTGATGATCAAATATATATCCTACTGCACTGTACTAAGATCACATACATGACCCAGTGTAGCCCTATCCATAATAACATGCTCATCATTCGATAATGACAATAATCTTAGAGTCTCCATAACTTGGCCTCTATAAAACTCTTTCATCTACACCTTTCCCTAAAGACACTAGCAAGAATATTATATGTCAAACAACCATGCCAAGGACAAATAGCTAATAAATACAAAATTAAGGACAACTCAAAAATTGAAAAAGCCATCCACATTAGACAACAATGTTACATAAAGACACTAGCAGTGGACAACATCATTGGAACCTAGATAGCAGTGTTTTGTCTTGGATAATAGCACTAACTCTAGGAAAACAGTGCCAAAACTAGTCAAAGAATTTTAAACTATTTTAAAATGACTCAAAATATCTAAAAATTTCCAAAATTAAGCCTTAGATATGAACAAAAGTCAAAAACTATCATTACTCACCAGGAAAACCCCCTCAGCAACCTAGATCTGCACTACCAACTACTCATAATGAGTCATGGTGGGTGCTCATCTCCTTAGCATCTTCTCACTCCATAGTTCCAATCTCAAACTAGTCAATACACAAATGAATCACAATTTAGTCAAATCTTCCCTATATCAAACCTCTTACTCAATAAAAGAAAAATTCTACTTGCCTATAACTTGAGCTCCATAGCTCCATTTTACAAACCATTTTATTCCTTGAAATCATGATAATGACACCTTCAAAATAAAATAAGATTTTCTCTCTTACTACATTATTTGTCTACCATGGCACACATATTTGTACACCTAGATTTGTCCTTGCCAAGTAAACATATATTCAAAACATTTAAATAACCCAGCCTATTTGATCAAATCACTCTTTCATCCTATTCAATCTATTTTTACCTCATTTGCCTACCATGGCATGATAACTTCTATATATCAACTAAACCTAGATACAAGCTTTGATCCTAATCAACCAAATATATCTTTCACTCCTGGTAATTCAATTTCACCAATTTAATAATGGCCTTTCAATCTATTTGATACATTCCAACCATGTTTCTATAGATTCCACCACTAGTCCTTAATTTTGCCTCAACCTCCTCTATCATGAATCTCATCCCTTTCCCTAAAATGGGGGCATCATCCATACTATCCCTATTTCCATAGTTTATCCAACATACCTATCTAGTACACCATGGTTTTAACACCTTTAGCAGTCAAATTATCAGATTCAGCTCAAATTGGTCAAGATTTCACAAGTGGTTTAGACTCTAGGGGTCACTTAGCATTACTCGGCTTAGATCAATTAAGATTTCATAAGTGGTTTAGATTCCAAGGGTCACTTAACATTACTCATCTTAGATTGGTCAAGATTACACAAGTGGTTCAAATTATAGGGGTCACTTAGCATTACTCAACCTAGATTGGTCAAGATTACACAAGTGGTTCAAACTCCAACAGTCACTTAGCATTACTCAACTTAGATTGGTCAAGATTACACAAGTGGTTTAGATTCTAGGAGTCACGTAGCATTACTCAACTCAGATCGATCAAGATTTCACAAGTGGTTTAGATTCCAGGGGTCACTTAGCATTACTCAATTTAGATTGATCAGATTATACATTTATTCAAATTACATTAGGGTCACTTAGCATTACTCAAATAATTTTAAGGGATACACATTTAGTTTAAAAATATATAGATTATCCAAATACTAGATTTAAGGGCATGGCATAGATGTTCATATCCTTCATCTTCTAGGATTATATAGATTGAGATGGTAGGATATGTCATTTTCTTCTTACACATTTACTAGAATTTTTAGCTTACACCTAGGCATTACTTAGAATGTCACCAGGATGGACCATATGGTCATATATAGTGATAGTTCTATAGTATTACTTAGACTTAAGAGTTTTTGTAGGATAGAGGATAGACATTGGTTTTGGACCTCTAAGCACTTCTCAAATCTAGTTCAGATTATTTAGATTTAATATAAGGGGAATCCATTATAGGGATTCCTTCTCTTTCCAAACACTAATCAGATTTAGTATAAGGGGCATCAATTACAAGGATTCCTTCTCTTTCCAAACACTATTCAAGTTCAGTACAAGGGACATCCATTATAGGGATTCCTTTTCTTTCTAAACACTACTCAAATTGAATATAGGGGGCATCCATTATAGGGATTCTTTATCTTTCCAAACACTATTCAAGCTTAGTATAGGGGGATTATATTATAGGGATCCCTTTTTTCTTTGAGAACTATTTTGGTTCTTCAACCCACTTCCCTAGGTAGGAAGTTAAACCCTTTTTAACATACTTATCTTCATGTAGGTAAGCCTAGGTACAAATTTTAATTTCTTTTTTTCACTCTAGTACTTCATTTCATTACATCACTAGAATAAAAGGGGGGAAAATGTAATCACCTTAAATTGGTCAAGTAAACACACATATTATGTATTTTCATGATCTTTTCATAGGAGACTTTGATTGGAGAATATGAGCTTTATTCACATTTAGCCAAGTCATTTTCTCTATCTTATCTTGGTCTTGTTACATTCCCTAGACATCTCTTTGCCTATTCCTAGTCATCTATAGCTTACCAAGTTTGAACCTTTTAGGCATAGAAACCTCTTTTAGACCCTGGCCCATCCCCCTAGGTCCCAAACCCTCTAGACAACAATGCCCAAATATAGACTATAGTGCTGAAACCCAAGGTGTCTAGTTTTTGATGCTATTATCCAAGCCTAGTTTTATTTCTAATGATTAGTTTCTTTTATAGGATAATTATTACCCATTTTTTTTGCTTCATTCCAAAGTTTCCCAATACCAACCAAATATGAATAAATATCCTAAATTTAAAAGAATGAGTCTCCTATATAAAAGACTACATAAGGCATTTTATATCTAGAACTTATTACGTTGGCACATTAAACATAATAAAAATAAGTCAATAGTATATATCAATTTCTCTGCATCACACTTAGATTTTCATGCTTGATCAATGAAGGGCCTAAGAAAAATTCATTTTTACATCAATTGTGTATCTTGAGTATGCACATTATCTAAGGGACAACTACATTGGATTTGAGACCCTAACTTGAGGGTTAATATAGGAAACAATCAGAATAATATGGGTTCTTGATTGTGTGATCATTCTTCCCCTAACCCATTTTTTCCCTTTTACTTTTCATCTATTTATCTTTTCCATGTGCAAAGATAAGTACAAGTAATAAAGATGGAAATAAACCTATAGTGAGTTTTGATGACTCTCAAGACTTGTTAGGATCCTACTCCTTAAGAGCATAATTGATTACCTTTGTATAAGCAACTAAACACAAAATTAAACCAAAAGTAATAAGTAAATAGAATTTATAAATAGCACAGAATATGAGAGACAATACAATCTTGTATTAACACTCTTCTAGAAAGAAATACAATGAAGAAATCACACAATTCCCACACCTCTCAGATGTACAGTAATTCTCCCTCAAGAGTTCTCTCTCTCAATTACAAACCAACTCAAACACATAGTTGTTCCCTCCAACAGTCATTTATGACAATCAACCCAATGGTTGTTGTTGCCTACTGCCAGTCTACCAAGTACCACCAAGTACTCCAAGTAGATCT
Organism: Torreya grandis; assembly: GCA_037957365.1. NCBI lineage: Eukaryota > Viridiplantae > Streptophyta > Pinopsida > Cupressales > Taxaceae > Torreya > Torreya grandis. The sequence continues at coordinate 364,886 of JARHVA010002601.1, forward strand.
CCTTAATCTTGCACACCTACAGATCTAACTGATCTTACTTACCATGTAGATCTCCTTGATCTTGCTACCTATAGATCAACTGATCTTACACACCTTGAGACAACCAACCCAATTATTGTTCTTGCCTTTAAGTTGAGGATCTAATCCTCGTCCTTAGTCCTTGATTACAATACAGCCCCATGGCTCTATTAAATAGATCCCAAAACAAACAATAATTAGAAATGCAGACTCAAGACTAAAATTAGTCTTTACATGTAAACTAATTGTCCATCTAAAAGTAGACCAATTCTGGAGATGCATGCAAATGCACAGACACACACACACAGACATAGGTTGCTAACATCAATTCCTATCTGATCGATGCCAGCTGACCCCTAACTAATGTTGGTTACTATGTACACTGAATATGACTGATGTCAGTTGGCCTGACTGATGTCAGTTACTCTAACACTCAACAACCTCCACCATTTGCATAACAATGAAGCTTTTAGATCCATAACTTAACAATCTCCCACTTGGAGATAAATAGTTGCACCTGTACCTATACTTTTACTTGTACATCTTATAATTTTATTTCCTGGCTTGTATCACTCTTTAAGTTTAATATTGAAGACCAACAGAATTTGAATGAAGATTTAACTTCTCCTTTGTTCCCATCTTTGTTAACATTTCTACAAGGTTTTCATCCTTGCTAGCCACTGTGACTGCAACAACCTTATGCATCTCTAAAATCTAGCTAAATGCCATACCACCAACAATGAACACATATCATGTGGTACTTCTCCTATCATCCAAGTCACCTACCATATCTGAATCTACATACCCATGTAGAGAAGTGCTTGACCCTGCATAGCATAAATACCTGCTGCTGGTCCCTCTCAGATATCCGAGAATCCACTGAACTACTTTTTAGTGCTCCTTTCCTAGATTGGCCATAAACTTGATGACAACTCCCACTTCTTGGGCAATATCAGGTCTAGTACTCATGTACTCAACCTCATCATGTGATTTAGGACACTATTTTGTGCTCAAGTTGAATTTTCCAGCCATAGGTGTGCTTACCAGTTCTACATCCTGCAAATTGAACCTCTCTACTACCTTATTCACATAATCCTCTTGAGACAAAATCAACCTGTGATTTTCCCTGTCTCTAGAAATAATCATGCCAAGGATTTTTTCTCCTGAATCCTTCCTAGCACATGTCTGAGCTACTTTTACCTTTAGCTCAACAAATCCCTACATGTGTGACCCTGCAATAAGCATATACACTACATACAATAATAGGATAATGTAGCTAATATTATCCAACTTGGTAAAATAAGCACAATGGTCACATTGACATTGACTAAAGCCATGCTTTGTCATACACCTGTCAAACCTATACCACTATCCTGGAGCTTGCTCAAGACCATATAACCTAGCCTTCTATCTCACCTATCCATTCTCTCCTTTCTTTAACCTATGAATCCATTCATATTTTAGTGCTTTCATTCTAGCTGGAAACTCTACCAAATCTCCTATTTGGTTCTCTTCCAAGGAATCAATTTCCTCATTCATGCCATGCTCCCACTATTTCTTAGATTCTACCTACATTGCCTCTTCAAAACTTCCTAGTTTTCCACCATTAGTGAGTAACAAGTAGTATAAAGAAGGGGAATAATGAATTTGAGGCTTACTTACCCTTTCAGTCCTCCTCATGGGTGTTTGAGACTCCTTGACAGCTTGTTGTCTACCCAAAATCCATTTTAACAGTGACCAATCTTGATCACCTCTGGCCGACCTCAGTTTGCACCCGACCGATGTCAATTCCTCCTAATCACTGATGTCAGTTCCCTGACTGACATTGGTGTCCACCTGCCCAACATCACTGACTTTGGTCTACACATGACCGACATCGGTTCCTACCTGATCGACGTCGGTTCTCACCTAATTGACATCGGTAACTATGTTTTCTTTTGAGTGATGATTTTTAGCCGCGAGCTCATTTTGGATCATAACCTTGTCTAAATCAACACTGCCCTACTCAGAATTATTCAACCTCTTGACCTGATCTCTGTCCATCATCTTGTCCTTGAAAACCAAGGCTTTCTAGTTCTTATCATTTGACTTAAGAACATGCATTTCCTTCTCACTCATGTGACCAAGCCTATAGAGCCACATCTTTGCATCTACATCTGAAGTAGATAAAACAAAAGGAGAATCAGTAATACAAGTAGATAGATAAAGTGTACCTACTTTCTTACCTCTTGTTAAAACAAGTGCACCCTTGGAAACTTTCCATGATTTTGCTGTGAGAGTTACTGTGCAACCCTCATCACCCAACTTTCCTATAGAAATCAAATTTTGCTTCAAGACTGGGACATGCATGACATCCTTTAACACCCATGTGTTGCCATTCTGCAATTTCAGTTGCACTTCCCCTTTGCCAACCATTTGACAAGGCTTACCATCCCCTAAATAAATTTTTCCAAAGTCTCCATGGACATAATCATGAAAAAATTCTCTATTTGGGGTTGCATGGAAAGAGGCACCAGAATCTAAAACCCAAGATTCCACTTTATCCAAGGAACATACAAGAGCATCTTATGCAACAATACCTACATCTTTTGCTTCTTCATTTCCTTCATGCTGATCTTCTTTCAACCAACAATCTTTCTTTACATGCCCTTTCTTTTCACAGTTCCAGCAGGTTATACCTCTATTTCTGGGTTTGGATCTACTGCCTATCTTTGACATTGATTTCCCTTGCTTGCTCTTCTCTCTTTGCCTTCCCCTACTTTCAACACTTAAAGCATTACCTGATGATTCCCCTATGTTTTTCCTATGAATTTATTCATTCAAGATTACACTAACAACATCATCAACTTTCAAGATATTTGAAGCAGACACAGTATTACTAACTGCCATTACCAAACTATCCCAACTTTTTGATAAAGAGCATAAGATTAAGAGAGCCTTAATTTCATCATCAAAATCTATATTGACTAAAATTAACTGATTTACTAATCCATGGAAATCACTAAGATGACTATGTACCGATCCACCTTCCTGCATTTGCAAATTAAATAATTGCTTCATAAGAAATACCTTATTCAAAGCTGAGGGTTTTTCATATAAATTTTCCAAAGATTCCATTTACTCTACCATTGTCTTTTCCTGTGATAAGTTGGAAATCACAGACGATGCCAGGCTCAACCTTATAGATCCTAGAGCCTTTCGATCAAGAACATTCCATTCTTCATTTTTCATATATGTGGGCTTGCATGCAACCCCACCCAACGGTAAGTATAGATCTTTCTGATACAAATAATCTTCTATTTGCATGTTCCATAATTGATAATTCTTGACATTGAATTTCTCCATTCTTAGCTTACCTTCTTCTGCCATTGCTCTACTCCTACTCAAACAAAAACCCCTGTGAGTGACCTATAATCAACAAACACTAACCTGCTCTGAACCAGGCTCTGATACCACTTGTCAAGATCTAGAACACATAGCTCTGATACCACTTGTTAGGATCCTACTCCTTAAGATCACAATTGATTACCTTTGTATAAGCAACTAAACACGGAATTAAACCAGAAGTAATAAGTAACTAGAATTTAGAAACAACACAGAATATGAGAGACAATATAATCTTGTATTAACACTCTTCCAGAAGGAAATACAATGAAGAAATCACACTCTTCCCACACCTCTCAGATGTACAGTAATTCTCCCTCAAGAGTTCTCTCTCAATTACAAACCAACTCAAACACAAAGTTGTTCCCTCCACTAGTCATTTGTGGAAATCAACCCAATGGTTGTTATTGCCTACTGCCAGTCCACCAAATACCACTGAGTACTCCAAGTAGATCTCCTTGATCTTGCACACCTGTAGATCTAATTGATCTTACTTACCATGTAGATCTCCCTGATCTTGCTACCTGTAGATCAACTGATCTTACACACCTTGAGACAACCAACCCAATTGTTGTTCTTGCCTTCAAGTTGAGGATCTAATCCTTGTCCTTAGTCCTTGATTACAATATAGCCCCATGGGTCTATTAAATAGATCCCAAAACAAACAATAATTAGAAATGCATACTTAAGACTAAAATTAGTCTTTACATACAAACTAACTGTCCATCTAAAATTAGACCAGTTCTAGAGATGCATGCAAATGTGCACACACACAGGTTGCCAACATTAGTTCTTGTCTGACTGATGTTGGCCAACCCCTAACCGATGTTGATTACTATGTACACTAAATATGACTGATGTCGGTTGGCCTGACTGATGTTGGTTACTCTGACACTCAGCAACCTCCACCATTTACATAACAGTCAAGCTTTTAGCTCCACAACCTAATAGATAAGTACAAGTACTAAAGATGGAAATAAACCTACAGTGAGTTTTGATGACTCTCAAGAGCTGAAATATGGTATGTAGGGTCTCCTACAATAGAATATAGAAAGCTCAAAAGGCTTAGACCTATAGGACTATAGTGCCAAAACTAGGACTAAAATGTTGGCCCTTCAAGTATCCCATTTTTAGCACTCCTATCTAGGTAGAAAATAGATTTCTAGGTCTTATTTTTTATAGTTTGCCCAGCCAAATTAGTAAATATCAACCTCTGAATCTTCCATCTCAGTCTAGAACCAACTAAGTTTTATTCTCTTCCCTCTTGTTTGTTATTTTAGGAATTAATGAAATAATTCCAAATTTAACAAATCAATATGTTAATTAAGGCACATTTTTTAATTAATTTTCCCTTAATCTAGACCCCTTTACTATTTAGAAAATTAACCCTTATAGTTTCCCAAATTTAGTAAAACATTTAATTAGGAAATTAACCCCTATAGTTTCCCAAATTTAGTAAAACATTTAAATGTTTTACTAAATTTGGGAAACTATAGGGGTTAATTTCCTAAATAGTAAAGGGGTCTAGATTAAGGGAAAATTAATTAAATAATGTGCCTTAATTAACATACTGATTTGTTGAATTTGGAAGTGTCTAATTGATTTCTAAAAATAACAAACAAGAGGAATGAGAATAAAACTTAGCTAGTTCTAAACTGAGATGGAAGATTTAGAGGTTGATATTTGCTAGTTTGGTTGGGCAAACTATAAGAAACAAGACCTAGAAGTCTATTTTCTACCTAGATAAGAGTGCCAAAATGGGATAATTAGAGGTCCAACACTGTAGTCCTAGTTTTAGCACTATAGTCTTCTGGGTCTGAGCTTTCTGAGCTTTTTGGGTTTTGTCATCTATTATGGGAGACCCTACATACCAAATTTTAGCTCTTAAGAGTCACCAAAACTCATTGTAGATTTGTTGTCATCTTCAATACTTGTACTTGTCAATGCACATGGAAATGACAAATAGATCAAAAGCAAAAGGAGGAAAAACTAGGCTAGGGGAGGAATGATCGCACAATCAAGAACCGCTATTGTTCTTATTATTGCCTAAATTAACCCTCAAGTTAGGGTCTTAGATCCTATGTAGTTCTCCCTTAGGTAATGTACATAGTCAATGTGCACGATTGATATAAGAATGAATTTTACTTAATCCCTTCTTTGATCAAGCATGAAAATATGTCTAAGATATATTATTGATTGATTTTTATTATGTCTAATATGCTAAATTAGTAAGGGCTAGATATAAAATTCCTTGTGTAGTCTTTTATATAGGAGACTCATTATTTTGAATTTGGGAGCTTTATTCATATTTGGTCATAATTGAAAAACTTAAGAATGAAGCAAATAAAAGGGGTAAGACTTATCTTATAAAATAAAATGACCATTAAAACCAAAATTGGGCTTAGACAATATCATCAAAAATTAGACACCTTGGGTTTGAATATTGTAGTCCATATTTGGGCACTATTGTCTAGGGGGTTTAAGACCTAGGGGGATGGGTTAGGGTCTAAAAAAAGTCTCTAGGCCTAAAAGAGTCAAACCTAGTAAGCTACAGATGATTGAAAATAGGCAAAGAGATGTCTAGGAAATGTAGTAAGACTAAGATAAGATAGACAAGAGGACATAGCTAAATGTGAATAAATCTCATATTCTCTAGTCAGACTCTCCTATGAAAAGATCATGAAAAGACATAATATGTGTGTTTACTTGAAAAATTTAAGGTGATTACATTTTCCCCCCTTTTATTCTAGTAATGTAATAAAATGAATTACTAGAGTAAAAGAAAGAAAAGAAAATGTGTACCTGGGCTTACTTGCATGAAGATAAGTATGCTAAAAAGGTTCCAACTTCATACCCAGGGAAGTGGATTGAAAAATCAAATAGTTCTTGGAGAAAGAAAGGATCCCTATAATACATGCCCCTTGTATTGAACCTAAATAGTGTCTATAAAGATAAGGAATCCATATAATGGATGTCCCCTATATCGAATCTAAGTAGTGTCTAGAAAGAGAAGGAATCCCTATAATGGATGCCCCTATACTGAAACTAAGTAGTGTCTAGAAAGAGAAAGAATTCCTATAATAGATGCCCCTTATACTAAATCTAAATAATCTAAACTAGATTTGAGAACTACTCATAGGTCTAAAACCAATGTCTATCCTCTATCCTGCACAAACTTTTGGGTCTAAGTAATACTATGGACCAATCACTGCAAATGACCATGCAGTCCATCCTGGTGATAACCTGAGTAATGCATGGGTGTAAGCTAAAAATGTTGGTAAATGTGTAAGAATAAAATGGCATGTCCTACCATCTTAATCTATATAATCCTGGAAGATGAAGGACATGAACATATGTGCCATACCCCCAAATCTAGTATGTGAGTGATGCATCTAGATAATCTATAAATCTATATAACCACATGTGATATGATATATCATGTCATGTCTCATATGCAAAACTAGAGATCAAAATAATGTACTCTACATTATGCCTATAATCTATTATTTGGTTTATAACTGTGTCATGTTGTATGAAGTTGTATGTGTGAGACATGTAGTACTCTATATGCCCCTAAATCTGTATCTATATAATCTATATATTTATAAAGCAAAGGTGTATCCCTCTGAATGTATTGAGTAATGCTAAGTGACCCTAATATAATCTAAATCACTATATAATCTGAGTTGAGAAATGCTAAGTGACCCCTGGAATCTGAACCACTTGTGAAGTCTTGATTGATCCGAGTTAAGTAATGCTAAGTGACCCCTGGTGTCTAAACCACTTGTGTCATCTTGACCAATATGAGCTAAGTAATGTTAAGTGACTCATATAATTTGAACCACTTATGTAATCTTGACCAATCTAAGGTGAGTAATGCTAAGTGACCCCTAAATTCTAAACCACTTGTGAAATCTTGACTGATTTGAGGTGAATCTAATAATATGACTGCTAAAAGTGTGAGAACCATGGTGTATTGGATAAGTATGTTACATAAACTATGGGGATAGGGATAGTATGAATGATACCCCATTTTTGGGGAAAGGTATGAGATATTTGATAGAGGAGGTTGAGCCAAAAGTAAGGACTAGTGGTAGAATGTATAGAAACATGGTTGGCATGTATCAAATAGATTGAAAGGCCATTTTTAAATTGGTGAAATTGAATAACTAAGAGTGAAAGGTATATTTTGTTCATTAGGATCAAAGATTGTCTCTAGGTTTAGTAGATATATAGAAGGTGTCATTTCATGATAAGCAAATTAGATAAAAATAGATTAAATGGGATGAAAGAGTGATTGGATCAAATAGGCTAGGTTGTTTGAATGTTTTGAATGGATGTTTACTCGGTGAGGACCAATCTAAGTACCATATAGGTGTAAAGATATGTGTGTCATGGTAGGTAAATACTTTAGTAAGAGAGTGAGTCTTTCTTTATGTTGGAGGTTTCATTATCATGATTCTAAGGAACAAAATGGTTTGTAAAATAGAGTTACAAAGCTCAAGTTATAGGTAAGTAAAATTTTTCCTTTATTAAGAAAGTGGTTTGATATAGGGAAGATTTGACTAAATCATGATTCATTTGTGTATTGAATAGTTTGAGATTAGAGCTGTGGAGTGAGAAGATGTCAAAGAGATGAGCACCTACTATAACTCATTATGAGCAGTTGGTAGCATAGATTCAGGTTGGTGAGGAGGTTTCCCTAGTGAGTAATTATAGTTTTTGACTTATGTTCATATCTATGGCCTGATTTTGGTATTTTTTAGCTATTTTGAGTCATTTTAAAGTAGTTTAAAAAAAATTTGACTAGTTCTGACACTGTTGTCTTAGAGTCAGCACTAATATCTAGGATGCAATGTTGTTGTCTAGGTTTTAGCACTGGTATCCAGCACTAGTGACCTTCTACAACATTGTTATCTAATATGGATGTATTTTTAAATATTTGAGGTTTTCCTAATTTTATATTTCTTAGTTGTTTGTCCTTGGCATGGTTATCTGACATATAGTCTACTTGTTAGTGTTTTTAGGGTGAGATGTAGATGAGAGAGTTTTTCAAAGACCAAGTTATGGAGAATCTAATATTATTATCATTATCTATTAATAAGCATGTTATTATGGATAGGGCTAGGTTGGGTCATGTATGTGATCTTGGTATAGTGTATTGGGATAGATATTTGATCACTACCTTATGTGAGAGGTGGAGTACTTATACATGTACATTCTATCTTTTAATAGGGGAGATTACTATGACTTTAGAGGATGTGTATCGGATTTTACATTTATTGATTAGTGGGTGATGAGTGACATTGCAGGATGACATGGGTTTGGATACCATTGATCATGTATCTAAATCATTTTTAGGGATGCCTACAGGAGTACACAGTAGGGTAGTGATAGTGATATAATATTTTAGTTATTGTGTAGTCAAGTATTCCATGCCTATGAAAGTGGTTAGTTGTATTATTGGCTTCTTTTATTGTTGTGGATGGCAGTGGAGTATTTATTGCTTATAGGATGCATAGAGTTGTTCAAAGTATTGAGATGTATGGTACCATGTTTTCACGGGAGGGGACTATGCTCATTCATTTGTACAGAGATTTATATAAATTTACGTAGAATTTTTTTAGTGATGGTGTGGGTGCAGCCACTTTGTTTCATTATTAGGCTTACGAGCATATAGTAGTTGTGTGGTTGGTTAGATTGTTGAGGGTGAGTTGGGTATATCCATAGCCATTTTATGAGCATTAGACTACTAAGTTGGCTATTTGATCCCCCAAAATATATTATTGTAGGTAGTTATTAGATAGATTGGTGGTTGATGACATCAAATGGAGGCCCTATAAAGGATTTCTTGGATGGCCAGAGGATGGAGAGTAGTTATAGTACATGAGAGTGACTTATTGGTTACATGATCATTGGTCTAGATTTGATGAGCACTTAAATAGGTAGTTTAGAGTCTGACAAGATGTTATTCTTATAGCATATACATGGTTGAGGAGTGTGTAGGTACTAGTGAGAGTGGGAGCTCATCCCAAACTGACTGAGATGGAGTTGCCACCATTGCCATTAGATGTACAACAAGATATTATAGATGATTTTGATGTAGATGATGTGTGTTGTAAAGAGGCATATATGGTGTGGTGTTTGAGGCATCGATGGGATCTACTATATCTAATTAGTGTGCCAGATGTTCTTGAATATGAGCAACATGAGTCAATTTAAAGGGTGGGAGGTGAGTGGTTGTAATGTGTCCTATATGTTTATGTATGTTTTCGTTTTTATTTATATATTATATATGACTAATAGAGTGTAATGTTGTTGCACTTAGGTGAGGTGGTGGGTATGTAGGGTGAGGCACATGTTGGTATTAGTGGTGGGGATGACATGTTTTGGGAGACTATTATTGAGTCTACACTATGTGATCTTACATAGTATGTTCCTGATGATTTTGTGGAAGAGGGTCTAATAAAGAGAACTAAGGTTACATCTAGTGTTTATGCTCACTTTTTTGACCAATATTTTATAACTATAGTTTCCTATGTTAAGGTGGTGAGAGAGAGAGAGAGAGAGAGAGAGAGAGAGAGAGAGAGAGAGAGAGAGAGAGATGATGAGCTTAGGGATGAGTGAGATAAGCATAAGATGCCTCTAGATTATGGAGCAATGAGCTGTGATATTTTAGATGATTATATGGATCTTTAATGGTGACATGCATACTTACATGAGGTGTATGGTCATTTTTTTGAGTGAGACAATCGATACAAGAGGGATTCAAGATCTCAAGGAGGCGAAGAGTCATCAAGTGATAGATAGGATTATGGGATGAGTACTGGATGAGAGAGTGAGATGGAGAGTGAGGGCATGACCCCTATCCATGATTGATTTACCTTGACATGATGTATATGTTTTTAAAACTTATGTGTTATATAGATACTAGTTTGATTTTGAAACTCATGTGTATGCACATTATGGATACTAGATAATACTAGTATTGCAATGTTGTGGTTTGGAATAACTTATTTGATGTTTGATGTTGCGGTTGTATATTCTTGGTAAATGGTATGTAGGATATGTGATTTGATTATGTTGATATATTTGGTAAGATGATATTTAGGATATGTTTGGATGTAATTATTTGATTTTTAATCATAAGTAAGACAATCTTGTTGGTTTTTTATAATTGGTAAAACTGATTTGGTAAAGTGAATTGGTTTATAAGTAGGATATAAGTAAGATCTAGCTTTAGAGATTGGTAACTTGTTTACACATGTTTAATTAATTGGATATTAGAAAATTGGTTTGCATTAGTTGATTTGGTAAGATCTGGACTGTGATAGGTTAGTTTTGGCTAGGGATGGCTATCTAGAATTAGTAATGTTAGTTGTTACTAGGAGGGAAAATTAAGATAGCACTATGTGCATATTACCTTCCCATGAGTGGATCAATAATACAAAAGCTAGCTAGACCTTTAGCTCCATCATTGCCTTACTAAGTGAATTTATAAATTAATGCTAAAATGAATGTATGATGTATCACACTATGATATAACACTATCTGAATCATGTCAGCCAAGTGTACAAGTGCCCATATTTCTCATGCTATGTAAGACCCTGTCCTAAATTTGATGTTGTATTTGATGAAATAATTGTAGCAAGTTATGATAACTCTAGAAAATGTAATTTGACTGATTGTGATATTGAAACTTTATGTTGTATAGAATGCTCATTTAATCTCAAACATAATGGATTACTACATGAAATAGGACCTACAAAGCCTACTCAGAGTGAATATCTCTCTAAAACTATATTTTGTTCTTATTCATGTGATGATGCTTGATAATTATATAGAACTACATTATGTATTCCTTAGACAATAGTGGTATATGTAGGTTGTGTTATCTGAATTAGCTTCCAAACTTTTTGAATAGTTAGAATAGGAGATCTATTGTGAGATTCTATCCTAGGAACCAAATGATGAGTGACCAATGATGTTTGTAATATTTTAGTTTGAAGTAATAGTGTGAAGCCGTAGCCATTCGGCCCCTGCCTACTATCACGGGTTTTCACTAATCAAGCTGTAAAAGAAGGAACCGTCTACTAACGATAAAAGATTGGTATCAGAGCCACTGGTAACTATTTTGGAGGAATTATTACTCTGTAAGAAATCCTAAGCTTCAACTTTTTGAGTTCTCTGCTTTGAAAAATTCTTTGGGAAAGTTTATTGCATCGAGTCTTCGGCCGTTTTAATCATTGTCATAGGCCTCTTTATCTCTGCATCCTCTATTTCCCTTACCAAAATTTTCTCACTTACCAAACCCCAAATCTCTCCACTATGGAATTCAGCAAAGCTTCTACTTCCTCTACCATAGAACCTGTGAATGAATCCAAATTAGAAGGAACTTATGAACTCCCTTCATACCTGAACAAATATCTAATTGTCTAGATATAGAGATTAACCAAGGGAATGATCCAAAGAATCAATTACCCTGTACAATGATGAATCTTCCAAGGGAAGAAAGTCTAGAATTCTACACAGAGAAAAAAGTTACTCTATATAAAGGTGGAAGATGGCCACCTCATAAAGGAATGTATAAGCAGCCAGCAAGAACTGTACAATATTTTTCAGTCGCTTATTAAGGAGATATTGAACCCTCAAATGAATTTAAGCAAAGAAATTATACAGTAAGGTTCAAATCTCACTTCACAGATAATTTTGATGATCTCTGTCAAGATGTTTTGTATATAAAAGAAAATATAGAGAAGGTACATCAAAAAGTATCTTCTATTGATTCTAAATTAGATGATTTAGAAGATAGTTTAGATTAGCTTTCCAAATAGGATCAGCACACAAAATCTTTTGCTAAAAAGCCAAATTTTTCAGTTACTTTTGGCTCCAATTTCAAGACTAGCAAAAAGTAGTCTAATCATACCCTCTTGCAAACAACACATGTCCAGTTACAACCTTGGTATCTTAACATAGATGATCTGTTGAATCCACTCAATGAGATCACAACATGGTGTAACTCCATGAGAGTTATCACTATCAATGCTCATTTAGATCAAGCTAGAACCACTTGTTTCGCATCAAAGTTTCTCTAAGGTATTACTAATCAATGGTGGAGCACCATGACCGAAGTCAAATAGTATGAGCATGTACATAATCAGCCTGATTCTCTAGCCACATTATTTAATTTGTAAATTAGTGAGTTTGTACCGCCAATTGGTAATAAAGAATTGGAATCCAAGAAATAGCTTCTCAAGATGGAGCTATGTGATTTAAAATAGTTTGATGCATTTACCAAACAATTCAGAGAGTTGGCGTATGAAAGCAGGATTTTTTCATCCATTGAGTTTAAGATCAAATTTTTGCATGCTCTACCATATAATCTTATTGATAGAGTTATTTCTTATATTGATCTTAAGGGACTAACAATTGAAGATCTCTCTCTCTCAGATGTGATTGATTTTTCTAAGCAGCAAGCTATGTGCTTAGTCTCTGAGAATAAGTCTATACAAAAACTCACAAAGCATCAAGCCTCTTAGATTGCTCTAGCATTCCCAGCAATAGCCCCATTTGGCTATCAGCCATTTATTCAACCTCGTAAATAACAGAAGCAGCACCGCAAATGTCTTTCCTTTCAGCGCCACTCCTTTCCTCGCAAGCATTCTTATGCACCTCCTCATCATTTCCTCAAGAAATGATGCACAGCTCATCCTCACTCTAAACAGCCTATTTGCTACATCTATCACAAACTTGGCCATATTGGTCCTCAATGCCACTGCAAGAATCCTATAGTCAAAGCTATTTTTACCTCCAACGCAGTAGCGTGGTGGGATATTGTAGATTCTGATGAAGATCGCTACCTATAGGATGACATCTATGAACCAATTCTACATGATCTCCTAGAAGAAGAACAAACAGACTATAATGATGTAGATTCTCTTGAGTCATTAGACGATGACTTGTTACAACTATTAACCAACATGCAATGCCCATGGTACAGGCCTCGACATCATGATTTTTCACAGCTACATTATGAAGCACATGGAACCTGGTCCAGACATCATCAAGAAGTACCAGAGAGACCAGAGAAACCCAAAAGAAGAGGACATTCTAGAGGAGAACAAACATCCAGAGGGAGACAGCCCTCTATGCCAAGAATTCCACCAACATTGCAAAGGCCTCAGCATCCTCCTTTGTAATATCTAAACTCTTTCAAGCTTAGTGACTCTTGGATCAAGAACAAATTCACTAGCCAAGATCCTCTAAGAGAAATCCATACACCAGTGATCAAGCCACAGTGGGATATACTGCTGCCAACAGAAGAAGAAGAAAAGGATGACGAAGTAGAAAGCTCTTTCTACTCAGATCAGGATTACTACCCTAGTGAATCCAGTAACCTCCAAGAAGAAGAAGTAGAACTAGAAACAAAAGACATCTACACTAAACAATCCATTGTTCAGGATCCAGGGAGACAAAAATTGGTATGTACTGGTATTCCTCCTTTGGAAATTCCATAACCAACATATCTCACTCAGCTGATAAATGGAAAATTTTCCCAGTTTATCACCATAGAAATTAATGACAGTAGACCCTTCAGATCCAAAATAAAATCTTCCATGCTAATGTTTTTGCCTTAGATAGAATGCCTATTGATATTCTTCTAGGTGGTGCCTTTATTGACAGATACTCTCCCTATGGTTCAACTACCAAGAGTATAATGTTTACAATAGAAAATGAAAGGCTTAGAATCCCTTGCCTCATTTATGCCACTGAGCAATTTCCAAGCTCCATGACTCAAATACCAGAGCTTATAATCCCAGTTTATATTCAAGAAATAGGAGAAAAGATTAAAGCCACTATCTATTCTGATAACCCTCAGCAGTTTTGGACTAAATCTATGCCTGAGATGGATATCAAAATCCTCGAAGATAAGCATATAAAGATTGGGAAGAAAATTCCAATACCAGCTTAGGATTACAACGATATGGAACTCCATATCAAAGAAATGGAGGCTAATGGCTTTATTGAGAAATCAACTTCCCCTTTTTGTTGTTATGCTTTCATGGTGAACAAACATTCAGAGCAGAAAAGAGGTAAGAAAAGAATGGTCATCAATTACCAACAATTGAATGTTATTACATAACCATTTCCATATCCTATTCTAGATAAAAGCTATCTATTAGAGAAGGTCGCAACATGTAAATACTTCTCTCAGTTTTATTGTAAGTTAGGCTTTTATCAGATAAGAATCAAAGAAGTTGACAGGGAAAAGACAGCATTCAGCTGCCCTTTTGGCCATTTTCAATGGATAGTGATGCCTTTCAGCTTAATGAATGCCCCTACATATTATCAAGCTCACATGGATAAAATCTTCCAAGGCACTTCTAATTTTTTGTGTGTTTATATTGATGATATACTAATCTTTAGCAATAGTTTGACTGACCAATTTACTCATCTCTCCAAGTTTTTCCAACTGGCTCACGATGCAGGAATTGTGCTCTGTGAGACAAAGATTAAGTTATTCAAAACTAAATGCAATTTTCTCAGAATGGTGATCCAAGATTCTAGACTACAGATACAGCCACACATCAAGGAGAAAGTCATCAGTTTTCCAGAGAAGCTAGACAAATCTAAGCTTCAAGCCTTTTTGGGATTATTAAATTATTTAAATAGCTTTTATCCTAATTCTGGTGAAGACAGGTTCATTCTTCAAGAACTTCTCTAGAAGAAGAAAGCTTTTTGTTGGGAAGAACAACATACATCAGGTATACAAAAGATTAAAGCTATGGTTGCTTCGCTCCCAGAACTTCATATCCCAAAATCTGACCAAATGAAGGTTTATACTCATGCCTCTAATATTGCATGGGGAGGAGTACTTGTTTGTGTACATAATAATAAAGAATTCATCTGTGAATGCGATAGTGGAGTTTTTAGTCCTGATGTACTTAAATTGATTTCTTCTGACAAAGAAATCTATGTTGTAAAGAAATGCCTAGAGAAGTTCATGTTAAAACTTCTCCATTTGCCTCATTTTATTGTAATTACCGACTGTACTAGATTTTTGACCTTTAAAGAAAAATATCATGGTTGGAAGGATGGTCATGGTAAATATGTTAGATGGCAAGCATTTTTTAATTAGTTTAATTTTTTTGTCGAACACATAAAAGGAACTAAAAATGTAATTGCATATTGGCTTAGTAGAAATCCTCTAACCACAATGATGCATCAACCTATTCCTGGTTTCAACCTAACCAAAATATATAATCAAGGATTTCCATCTCTGAACATCCTTGTCCAAGAGCAGATTCTACGAGAAGGGTTACATCCTAGATATACAAGGATTTCATATGCAGCGGGACAAGACTTACAAACGTCTTCAGCAGCTACCATCCAGGCAAATTGCCACCATAATTATGGAATCATCTACATAGAAAAATTAAACAGTGAATTTCTATATCACCAATTCACTGAACTACTAAAGCATCCTTTATGGACATGGCTGATTAAAATCAAATCTCCTTTCAATGAACATTTGTATCAATGGATTTCATGGCATGGCCAACACTGCATACATGAAAAGGAGAATCATGATCAAGACACTGTTGTGCATATGATCATAAGAAGACAACTGGGGTGGGAATCTTATTTCCACATCACTCCATGGTATCACGCATGCAAAGCTAGACCCTAGCACTAGCATCTTTACATTACCTACTAGCTCAGATGTCTTTTCAATTCCATCAGTGAAGATGACTTAGTGGATGAAGCGGAAGCAATGTTGGACCCACATCACCAAACATCATCATCATCGAGCGCATCCAACAGCATTTCCCTGTAGCTTATCTTTTACACTATAAAGTATGATGGGACTTGACACCACCTTGACAGTGACTCAGGTAAGACCTCCTAAAATACTATAAATAGGCCTCTCCTCCATAGCATTTTCATCAAAAAAATTTATAAGCATTAGAAATCTAGTAGCCTTGTGGAAAGAGTATGCTCT
Source organism: Torreya grandis (assembly GCA_037957365.1). NCBI lineage: Eukaryota > Viridiplantae > Streptophyta > Pinopsida > Cupressales > Taxaceae > Torreya > Torreya grandis. The sequence goes on from JARHVA010002601.1 coordinate 381,291, forward strand.
TCTCTTTCCCATTTCGAAGGATCCTAAGAATTAGAAATTGAAACAAGTGTTTGTAATATTTTAGTAATGTTTCTAATATTTTAGTTTGAAGTAATAGTGTGAAGCCATAACCATTCAGCCCCTACCTACTGTCATGGGTTTTCTCTAATCAAGCTGTAAAATAAAATCCACGATAGTAGGCAGGGGCTGAATGGCTACGACTTCACACTATTACTTCAAACTAAAATATAACAAACATTACTAAAATATTACAAACACTTGTTTCAATTTTTGATTCTCAGGATCCTTCGAAAAGAGCAAGAGAAGAGCATACTCTTTCCACAAGGCTACTAGATTTGTAATGCTTATAAATTTTTTTGATGAAAATGATATGGAGGAGAGGCCTATTTATAGTATTTTGGGAGGTCCTGCTTGAGTCACTGTCAAGGCAGTGTCAAGTCCCATCATACTTTATAGCTTGCAAGATAAGCTACATGGAGATGCTGTTGGATGCACTAGATGATGATGATGTTTGGTGGCGTGGGTCCAACATTGCTTCCACTTCATCCACTAAGTCATCTTCACTAATTGGATTGAAAAGACATCTGATCTGGTAGGTACTGGAAAGATGCCAGTGCTGGGGTCTAGCTTTGCATGCGTGATATCGTGGAGTGATGTAGAAATAAGATTCCCACTCCAGCTATCTTCTTATGATTGTATGCACGATAGTGTCTTGATCATGATTCTCTTATTCGTGTATGCGGTGTGGGACATGTCGAGCTATCCACTGATACATATGTTCATTGAATGGAGATTTGATTTTAATCAGCCATGTCCACAAGGGACACTTTAATAGTTCAGTGAATTGGTGACATAGAAATTCACTATTTAATTTTTCTATGTAGATGACTCCAAAATTTTGGTGGCAATTTGCTTGGATGGTAGCTATTGAAGACATTTTTAAGTCTTGTCTTACTACATATGAAATCCTTGTATATCTAGGATGCAAACCTTCTCACAGAATCTGCTCTTGGACAAGGATGTTCAGAGATGGAAATCCTTGATTATATATTCTAGTTAGGTTGAAACTAGGAATGGGTTGATGCATCATTGTGGTTGGTAGAATTCTTCTAAGCCAATCTGCAATTACATTTTCAGTTCCTTTGATGTGTTCGACAGAAAAATTAAACTGATTAAAGAATGCTTGCCATCTAACATATTTACCGTGACCATCCTTCTGACCATGATCTTTTTCCCTAAAGGTCAGAAATCTAGTACAGTCGGTAATTACAATAAAATGAGGCAAATGGAGAAGTTTTAACATGAACTTCTCTAAGCATTTCTTTACAGCATAGATCTCTTTGTCAGAAGAAATCCATTTAAGTACATCAGGACTGAAAACTCCACTAGCAAATTCATAGATGAATTCTTTATTATTATGTACACAAACAAGTACTCCTCCCCATGCAATATCAGAGGCATCAGTATAAACCTTCATTTAGTCAGATTTTGGGATATGAAGTTATGGGATTGAAGCAACCATAGATTTAATCTTTTGTATAGTTATTGTATGTTGTTCTTCCCAACAAAAATATTTCTTCTTCTGGAGAAGTTCTTGAAGAATGAACCTGTCTTCACCAGAGTTAGGATAAAAGTTATTTAAATAATTTAATAATCCCAAAAAAGCTTGAAGCTTAGACTTTTCTAGCTTCTCTGGAAAATTGATGACTTTCTCCTTGATGTGTGGTTGTATTTGCAGTCTAGAATCTCGGATCACCATCTCAAGGAAATTGCATTCAGGTTTACATAACTGAATCTGTGTCTCAGAAAGCACAATTCCTGCATCGTGAGCAAGTTGGAAAAACTTGGAGAGATGAGTAAAATGGTCAGTCAAACTATTGCTGAAGATTAGCATATCATCAATATATACACATAAAAAGTTAGAAGTGCCTTGGAAGATTTTATCCATGTGAGCTTGATAATATGCAGGGGCATTCATCAAGCCGAAAGGCATCACTGTCCACTGAAAATGGTTGAAAGGGCAGTTGAATGCTGTCTTTTCCCTGTCAGCTTCTTTGAATCTTATTTGATAAAAGCCTAACTTACAATCAAACTGAGAGAAGTATTTACATGTTGCAACTTTCTCTAATAGATAGATTTTATCTGGAATAGGATATGGAAATGGCTATGTAATAACATTCAATGGTCGGTAATTTATGACCATTCTTTTCTTACCTCTTTTCTGCTCTGAATGTTTGTTCACCATGAAAGCATAACAACAGAAAGGGGAAGTTGATTTCTCAATAAAGCCATTAGCCTCCAGTTCTTTGATCTGGAGTTCCATATCATTGTAATCCTGAGCTGGTATTGGGATTTTCTTCCCAATCTTCATATGTTTACCTTTGAGGATTTTGATATCCATCTCAGGCATAGATTTAGGCCAAAACTGCTGAGGGTTGTCAGAACAGATAATGGCTTTAATCTTTTCTCCTATTTCTTGAATATTAGCTGGGATTATAAGCTCTGGTATTTGAGTCATGGAGCTTAGAAATTACTCAGTGGCATAAATGAGGTGAGGGATTCTAAGCCTTTCATTTTCTATTGTAAACATAATACTCTTGGTAGTTGAACCATAAGGAGAGTATCTATCAATAAAGGCACCATCTAGAAGAATATCTACAGGCATTCTATCTAAGGCAAAAAAGTCAGCATGGAAGATTTTATTTTGGATTCGAAGGGTCTACTGATGTTTATACTTATTGCAGATAAAACTATTCCCTTGGACATCTAAGCTCTTATAAGCTAAGGCATCATCGAATGTCTTCCAGTCATGGATGAGTTGTGATTTTGCAAAGGAGAGAGAAGCTCCTGTATCTATCTTGGCATCTACCAGTCTGCCATTAATTTCTAGGGTGATAAACTGGGCAAACTTTCCATTTATCAGCTGAGTGAGATAAGCTGGTTGTGGAATTTCCAAAGGAGGAATACTAGTACATACCAGATTTTGTCTCCCTAGATCCTAAACAATGGATTGTTCAGTGTAGATGTCTTATATTTTTGGTTCTGCTTCTTCTTCTTCCTGGAGGTTACTACATTCACCAGGGTAGTAATCCTAATCTGAGTAGAAAGAGCTTTCTAATTCGTCATCCTTTTCTTCTTCTTCTTCTATGGGCAGTAGTATATCCCACTGTGGCTCTATCACTGGTGTATGGATTTCTCTTGGAGGATCTTTGCTGGTGAATTTTTTCTTGATCCAAGAGTCACTAGGCTTGAAAGAGCTCAGATATTACAAAGGAGGATGCTGAGGCCTTAATAATGTTGGTAGCATTCTTGGCATAAAGGGTTGTCTCCCTCTAGATGTTCCTTCTCCTCTAGAATGTCCTCTTCCTCTGGGTTTCTCTGGTCATCATTTCTTGAGGAAATGATGAGGAAGTGCATAAGAATGCTTGCAAGGAAAGGAGTGGCACTGAAAGGAAAGACATTTACGGTGTTACTTCTGCTATTTACAAGGTTGAACAAATGGCTGACAGCCAAATGGGGTTATTTTTGGGAATGCTGGAGCAATCTAAGAGGCTTGAAGCTTGGTGAGTTTCTTGATGGACTTAGTCTCAGAGACTAAGCACATAGCTTGTTGCTTAGATAAATCAATCACATCTAAGAGAGAGAGATCTTCAATTATTAGTCCCTTAAGATCAATATAAGAAATAACTCTATCAATAAGATTATATGGTAGAGCATGCAAAAATTTGATCTTAATCTCAGTGGATGAAAAACTCCTGCTTTCATATGCCAACTCTCTAAATTGTTTGGCAAATGCATCAAACTATTTTAAATCACATAACTCCATCATGACAAGCCATTTCTTCGATTCCAATTCTCTATTACCAACTAGAGGTGCAAACTCACTAATTAAAAAATTAAATAATGTGGCTAAAGAATCAGGCTGATTATGTACACGCTCATATTGTTTGGCTTCGGTCATGGTGTTCCACCATTGATTAATAATACCCCAAAAAAACTTTGATGCAAAACAAGTGGTTCTAGCTTGACTAAATGAGCATTGATAGTGATAATTCTCATGGAGTTACACCATGATGTGATCTAATTGAGTGGATTCAATAGATCATCTATGTTAAGATACTAAGGCTGCAACTGGACATGTGTTCTTTGCATGAGGGTATGATTAGATTGCTTTTTGCTGGTCTTGAAATTGGACCCAAAAGTAACTAAAAATTTTGGCTTTTTAGCAGAAGATTCTACGTGTTGATCCTGTTTGGAAAGCCAATCTAAACTATCTTCTAAAGCATCTAATTTAAAATCAATAGAAGATACTTTTCGATGTACCTTCTCTATATTTTCTTTTATATATAAAACATCTCGACAGAGATCATCAAAATTCTCTGTGAAGTTAGAATTGAACCTTGCTGTATAATTTCTTTAATTAAATTCATTTGAGGGTTCAACATCTCCTTGATAAGCGGCTGAAAAATACTGTATAGTTCCTGCTAGCTGCTTATATATTCCTTTATGAGGTGGCCATCTTCCACCTTTATACAGAGTAACTTTGTTCTCTGTGTAGAATTCTAGACTTTCTTCCCTTGGAAGATTCATCATTGTACAGGGTAATTGATCCTTTAGATCATTCCCTTGGTTAATCTCTTCATCTTCGATCAAAATATGACCAGTTTTGACAGTTATGTGAGAAGAGTAAGTAGATAGTTTGGATGGAGAAAGATGAGAAGAATTAATAGAAAAAGATCTGGGAAGTATATTTATAGTTTTGCCATAACTTTTATGTATTGTGGCTTGACCTTTCATTTTGGGAGAAACATTTTTCAACCAGTCAAGTTTCCAATTAGAAGATATTTCTATAGACTCAATATGACCTTTCTGGAGTTGGACAGTACCACTCAATCTTCTGGCATAAGGTAGATTTTCTAAGATCTTTGGATGATTAGTATTTCTCATACTATAAATAATAGAAATGTTAATAGAGGCATACTTAAATTCACCAAACATATCAAGACCAAATTGGGAGGTGAATAATCCCCAACAATCTAGAGATCCATTTTTTACTTCTTTACAACCTTTATCGTGGACTGCGATAGAGAGGTTAGGACAAAAGTCAAAACAAATAACTTCATCGTTCAAGCGACCAAGACTAGATATTTGACAAGAATGCTTGAAATTGACTTGACGATGATCACACAAAGCAAGATATATAATAGGCTTTATATTACTGAGAATCAAAGGAGTTATATGAATTCGTATAAGACCAAAGTGAACAAATTTCACATCTTCATGTGACCTGATATAATTAATCTCTAGTTCAGGCAACAAAGATAATAAATTTGTTTGGAAACTCTTCTTTGGCTTATATTTAAGGGTTAACTCGACAGATTTGATTCTGGGCTTTACAAAAGACAAGTAGGTAGAATTATAAACAAACTTGGACTTAAGAAGTTTAGACTTCTTATAAACATGTGAAGCTATAATAGCTAGAGGTTTGTATAGGCTATTTTATTTTTCAAGGTTTTATTATATAATCTCTATATCTGGAAAATTAGATATTTGTTTAGGTATGAAGGAAGGGAGTTCATAAGTTCCTTCTAATTCAGATTCATTCACAAGCTCTACGATACAGGAAGTAGAAGCTTTGCCAAATTCCATAGCGGAGAGATTTGGGGTCTGGTAAGTGAGAAAATTTTGGTAAGGGAAACAGAGGATATAGAGATAAAGAGGCCTATGACAATGATTAAAATGGCTGAAGACTCGATGCAATAAACATTCCCAAAGAATTTTTCAAAGCAGAGAACTCAAAAAGTCGAAGCTTAAGATTTTTTATAGAGTAATAATTCCTCCAAAATAGTTACTAGTGGCTCTGATACCAATCTTTTATCATCAGTAGACGCTTCCTTCTTTTACAGCTTGATTAGAGAAAACCTGTGACAATAGGCAGGGGCCGAATGGCTACGGCTTCACACTATTACTTCAAACTAAAATATTACAAACACTTGTTTTAATTTCTATATCTGGAAGACATTGGAAGGCATAAATGAGGTGAGGGATTCTGAGCCTTTCATTTTCTATTATAAACATGATACTCTTTGTAGTTAAACCATAGGGAGAGTATCTGTCAATAAAGGCACCACCTAGAAGAATATCAACAGGCATTCTATCTAAGGCAAAAAAGTCAGCATGGAAGATTTTATTTTGGATCCGAAGGGTCTGCTGATGTTTATACTTATTGCAGATAAAACTATTCCCTTGGACATCTAAGCTCTTATAAGCTAAGGCATCATCCAATGTCTTCCAGTCATCTTAGCTCTTATAAGCTATCTATTAGAGAAGGTCGCAACATGGATGAGTCATGCATCATCCCAATACCATCTTCCACCTTTATACAGAGTAACTTTGTTCTCTGTGTAGAATTCCAGACTTTCTTCCCTTAGAAGATTCATCATTGTACAAGGTAATTGATCCTTTAGATCATTCCCTTGGTTAATCTCTATATCTAGACAATCAAATATTTGTTCAGGTATGAAGGAAGGGATTTCATAAGTTCCTTCTAATTTGGATTCAATCACAAGTTCTATGGTAGAGGAAGTAGAAGCTTTGTTAAATTCCATAACGGAGAGATTTTGGGTCTGGTAAGTGAGAAAATTTTGGTAAGGGAAATAGAGGATGCAGAGATAAAGAGGCCTATGACAATGATTAAAGTGGCCGAAAACTCGATGCAATAAACTTTTCCAAAGAATTTTTCAAATCAGAGAACTCAAAAATTCGAAGCTTAGGATTTCTTATAGAGTAATAATTCTTCCAAAATAGTTACTAGTGGCTCTGATACCAATCTTTTATCGTTAGTAGATGCTTCCTTATTTTACAACTTCATTAGAGAAAACCCATGACAGTAGGTAGGGGCCGAATGGCTACAGCTTCACACTATTACTTCAAACTAAAATAGTACAAACATTACTAAAATATTACAAACACTTGTTTCAATTTCTGATTCTCAAGATCCTTCGAAAAGGGCAAGAGAAGAGCATACTCTTTCCTCTTTTCTGCTCTGAAGGTTTGTTGACCATGAAAGCATAACAACAGAAAGGGGAAGTTGAATTCTCAATAAAGCCATTTTTTAACCAGTCAAGTTTCCAATCAGAAAGTATTTCTATAGACTCAATATGACCTTTTTGGAGTTGGACAGTACCACTCAATCTTCTGGCACAAGGCAGATTTTCTAAGATCTTTGGATGATTAGTATTTCTCATACTATAAACAATAGAAATGTTAATAGAGGCATACTTAAATTCACCAAACATATCAAGACCAAATAGGGAGGTGAATAATCCCCAAAAATCTAGAGATCTATTTTTTACTTCTTTACAACCTTTATCGTGGACTATGACAGAGAGGTTAGGACAAAACTCAAAACAAATAACTTCATTGTTCAAGTGACCAAGACTAGATATTTGACAAGAATGCTTGAAACTGACTTGATGATGATCACACAAAGCAAGATATATAACAAGATTTATATTACTAGGAATCAAAGGAGTTATATAAATTTTGATAAGACCAAAGTGAACAAATTTCACATCTTCATGTGACCTGATATAATTAATCTCTGGTTCAGGCAATAAAGATAATAAATTTGTTTGGAAACTCTTCTTTGGCTTATATTTAAGTGTTAACTCGATAGATTTTATTTTGGGCTTTACAAAAGACAAGTAGGTAGAATTATAAACAAACTTGGACTTAAGAAGTTTAGACTTCTTATAAACATGTGAAGCTTTAATAGCTGGAGGTTTGTACAGGCTATTTTATTTTTCAAGGTTTTCTTCTATAATCTCTATATCTGGACAATCAGGTATTTGTTTAGGTGTGAAGGAAGGGAGTTCATAAGTTCCTTCTAATTCATATTCATTCACAAGTTCTATGGTAGAGGAAGTAGAAGCTTTGCCAAATTCCATAGCAGAGAGATTTGGGGTCTAGTAAGTGAGAAAATTCTGGTAAGGGAAACAGAGGATGCAGAGATAAAGAGGCCTATGACAATGATTAAAATGGCTGAAGACTCGATGCAATAAACTTTCCCAAAGAATTTTTCAAAGTAGAGAACTCAAAAATTTGAAGCTTAGGATTTCTTACAGAGTAATAATTCCTCCAAAATAGTTACCAGTGGCTCTGATACCAATCTTTTATATACAAAACATCTTGACAGAGATCATCAAAATTCTCTGTGAAGTGAGAATTGAACCTTGATGTATAATTTCTTTACTTAAATTCATTTGAGGGTTCAACATCTCCTTGATAAGCGACTAAAAAATACTGTATAGTTCCTACTGGCTGCTTATATATTCCTTTATGAGGTGGCCATCTTCCACCTTTATACAGAGTAACTTTGTTCTCTATGTAGAATTCTAGGCTTTCTTCCCTTGGAAGATTCATCATTATACAGGGTAATTGATCCTTTGGATCATTCCCTTGGTTAATCTCTTAATCTTCGATCAAAATATGACCGGTTTTGACAGTTTTACGAGAAGAGTAAGTAGATGGTCTAGATGGAGAAAGACGAGAAGAATTAACAGACAAAGATCTTGGAAGTATATTTACAGTTCTACCATCACTTTTATGTACTGTGGCTTGACCTTTCATTTTGGGAGAAACATTTTGAGCAGAAAAGAGGAAAGAAAAGAATGGTCATCAATTACTGACAATTGAATGCTATTACACAGCCATTTCCATATCTTATTCCAGATAAAATCTATCTATTAGATAAGGTGGCAACATGTAACTTTAAGACATTGGATGATGCCTTAGCTTATAAGAGCTTAGATGTCTAAGGGAATAGTTTTATTTTCAATAAGTATAAACATCAGTAGACCCTTCGGATCTAAAAAAAATATTCCATGCTGACTTTTTTGCCTTATATAGAATGCCTGTTGATATTCTTCTAGGCGGTGCCTTTATTGACAGATACTCTCCCTATAGTTCAACTACCAAGAGTATCATGTTTACAATAGAAAATGAAAGGCTCAGAATCCTTTGCCTCATTTATGCCACTGAGCAATTTCCAAGCTCCATGACTCAAATACTAGAGCTTATAATCCTAGCTTATATTCAAGAAATAGGAGAAAAGATTAAAGCCACTATCTGTTTTGACAACCCTCAGCAGTTTTGGTCTAAATCTATGCCTGAAATGGATATCAAAATCCTCGAAGGTAAGCATATGAAGATTGGGAAGAAAATCCCAATACCCGCTCAGGATTACAATGATATGGAACTCCAGATCAAAGAATTGTAGGCTAATGGCTTTATTGAGAAATCAACTTCCCCTTTCTATTGTTATGCTTTCATGGTGAATAAACATTCAAAGCAAAAAAGAATTCCCAATACCATCTTTCACCTTTATACAGAGTAACTTTGTCCTCTATGTAGAATTCTAGACTTTCTTCTCTTGGAAGATTCATCATTGTACAGGGTAATTGATCCTTTGGATCATTCCCTTGGTTAATCTCTATATCTAGACAATCAGATATTTGTTCAGGTATGAAAGAAGGGAGTTCATAAGTTCCTTCTAATTCGGATTCATTCACAATTTTTATGGTAGATGAAGAAGAAGCTTTGCCAAATTCCATAGCGGAGAGATTTGGGGTCTGGTAAGTGAGAAAATTTTGGTAAGGGAAATAGAGGATGCAGAGATAAAGAGGCCTATGACACTGATTAAAATAGCCGAAGACTCGATGCAATAAACTTTTCCAAAGAATTTTTCAAAGCAGAGAACTCAAAAATTCAAAGCTTAGGATTTCTTACAAAGTAATAATTCCTCCAAAATAGTTACCAGTGGTTTTGATACCAATCTTTTATTGTCAGTAGATGCTTCCTTCTTTTACAACTTCATTAGAGAAAACCCGTGATAGTAGGCAAGGGTTGAATGGCTACAGCTTCACACTATTACTTCAAACTAAAATATTACAAACACTACTAAAATATTACAAACACTTGTTTCAATTTTTGATTCTCAGGATCCTTCGATACCAATCTTTTATCATCAGTAGACGCTTCCTTCTTTTACAGCTTGATTATAGAAAACCTGCAATAGTAGGCAGGGGTCGAATGGCTACAGCTTCACACTACTACTTCAAACTAAAATATTACAAATACTACTAAAATATTACAAACACTTGTTTCAATTTCTAATTCTCAGGATCCTTTGAAAAGGGCAAGAAAAGAGCATACTCTTTCCACAAGGCTACTAGATTTCTAATGCTTAGAAATTTTTTGATGAAAATGCTATGGAGAAGAGGCCTATTTATAGTATTTTGGGAGGTCCTACCTGAGTCACTGTCAAGGCAGTGTCAATTCCCGTCATACTTTACAGCGTAAAAGATAAGCTATAGGGAAATGTTGTTGGATACACTCGATGATGATGATGATGTTTGGTGACGTGGGTCAAACATTGCTTCCACTTCATCCACTAAGTCATCTTCGCTGATGGGATTGAAAAGACATCTGAGCTGGTAGGTACTGGAAAGTACCAGTGCTGGGGTCTAACTTCACATGCATGATATTGTGGAGTGATGTTAAAATAAGATTCCCACTCCAACTATCTTCTTATGATCGTATGCACAATAGTGTCTTGATCATGATTCTTCTCTTCGTGTATGTGGTGTGGGCCATGCCTTGCAATCCACTGATATAGATGTTCATTGAAAGGAGATCTGATTTTAATCAGCCATGTCCATAAAGGATGCTTTAGTAGTTCAGTGAATTGGTGATATAGAAATTCATTGTTTAATCTTTCTATGTAGATGACTCCATAATTTTTCTGGCAATTTACCTGGATGGTAGCTGCTGAAGACATTTGTAAGACTTGTCCCATTGCATATGAAATCCTTGTATATCTAGGATGCAACCCTTCTCACAGAATCTGCCCTTGGACAAGGATGTTCAGAGATGGAAATCCTTGAATATATATTCTGGTTAGGTTGAAACTAGGAATGGGTTGATGCATCATTGTGGTTGGCGGATTTCTACTAAGCCAATCTGCAATTACATTTTTAGTTCCTTTTGTGTGTTCGACAGAAAAATTAAACTAATTAAAAAATGCTTGCCATCTAACATATTTATCGCGACCATCTTTCTGACCATGATCTTTTTCTTTAAAGGTCAAAAATCTAGTACAGTCGGTAATTACAATAAAATGAGGCAAATAGAGAAGTTTTAACATGAACTTCTCTAGGCATTTCTTTACAGCATAGATTTCTTTGTCAGAAGAAATCCATTTAAGTACATCAGGATTGAAAACTCCACTATCAAATTCACAGATGAATTCTTTATTATTATGTACACAAACAAGTACTCCTCCCCATGCAATATTAGAGGCATCAGTATAAACCTTCATTTGGTCATATTTTGGGATATGATGTTCTGGGAGCAAAGCAACCATAGCTTTGATCTTTTGTGTAGTTGTTGTATGTTGTTCTTCCCAACAAAAAGCTTTCTTCTTTTGGAGAAGTTCTTGAAGAATGAACCTGTCTTCATCAGAGTTAGGATAAAATCTATTTAAATAATTTAATAATCCCAAAAAGGCTTGAAGCTTAGGTTTGTCTAGCTTCTCTGGAAAACTGATGACTTTCTCCTTGATGTGTAGCTGTATCTGCAATCTAAAATCTCGGATCACCATTCCAAGGAAATTGCATTCAGTTTTGCATAATTGAATCTTTGTCTCAGAGAGCACAATTCCTGCATCATGAGCCAATTGGAAAAACTTGGAGAGATGAGTAAAATGGTCAGTCAAACTATTGTTGAAGATTAGTATATCATCAACATATACACAAAAAAAATTAGAAGTGCCTTGGAAGATTTTATCCATGTGAGCTTGATAATATGCAGGGGCATTCATCAAGCTGAAAGGCATCACTGTCCACTAAAAATGGCCGAAAGGGCAGCTGAATGTTGTCTTTTCCCTATCAGCTTCTTTGACTCTTATCTGATAAAAGCTTGACTTACAATCAAACTGAGAGAAGTATTTATATGTTGTGACCTTCTCTAATAGATAGGTTTTATCTTAAATAGGATATGGAAATGGCTGTGTAATAGCATTCAATGGTTGGTAATTGATGACAATTCTTTTCTTTCCTCTTTTCTGCTCTGAATGTTTGTTCACCATGAAAGCATAACAATAGAAAGGGGAAGTTGATTTCTCAATAAAGCCATTAGCCTCCAGTTCTTTGATCTGGAGTTCCATATCGATGTAACCCTGAGCAGGTATTGGGATTTTCTTCTCAATCTTCATATGCTTACCTTCGAGGATTTTGATATCCATCTCAAGCAAAGATTTAGACCAAAACTGTTGAGGGTTGTCAGAACACATAGTGGCTTTAATCTTTTCTCTTATTTCTTGAATATCAACTGGGATTATAAGCTCTAGTATTTGAGTCATGGAGCTTAGAAATTTCTCAGTGGCATAAATGAGGCAAGAGATTCTGAGCCTTTCATTTTCTATTGTAAACATGATACTCTTGGTAGTCGAACCATAAGGAGAGTATCTATCAATAAAGGCACTGCCTAGAAGAATATCAAGAGGCATTCTATCTAAGGCAAAAAAGTGAGCATGGAAGATTTTATTTTGTATCTAAAGGGTCTGCTAATATTTATACTTATTGCAGATAAAACTATTCCCTTGGACATCTAAGCTTTTTTAAGCTAAGGCATCATCCAATGTCTTCCAGTCATGGATGAGTTGTGATTTTGCAAAGGAGAGAGAAGCTCCTGTATCTATCTGGGCATCTACCAGTCTACCATTAATTTTTAGGGTGATAAACTGGGTAAACTTTCCATTTATTAGCTGAGTGAGATAAGCTAGTTGTGGAATTTCCCAAGGAGGAATACCAGTACATACCAATTTTTGTCTCCCTGGATCTTGAACAATGGATTGTTCAGTGTAGATGTCTTTTGTCTCTGGTTTTGCATCTTCTTCTTCCTATAGGTTACTGCATTCACCAGGGCAGTAATCCTGATATGAGTAGAAAAAGCTTTTTACTTCGTCATCCTTTTCTTTTTCTTCTATGGGCAGCAGTATATCCCACTGTGGCTTGATCACTGGTGTATGGATTTCTCTTGGAGTATCTTGGCTAGTGAATTTGTTCTTGATCCAAAAGTCACTAGGCTTGAAAGAGCTTAGATATTGCAAAGGAGGATGTTGAGGCCTTTACAATGTTGGTGGCATTCTTGGCATAGAGGGTTGTATCCCTCTGGATGTTCCTTCTCCTCTGGAATGTCCTCTTCTTCTAGGTTTCTTTGGTCTCTCTGGTACTTCTTGATGATGTCTAGACCAGGTTCCATGTGCTTCATAATGTAGCTGTGAAAAATCATGATGCCAAGGCTGGTACCTCGGGCATTACATGTTGGTTAGTGGTTGTTCTAAGTCATTAGCTAATGACTCAAGAGCATCTGCATCATCATATTCTACTTGATCTTCTTTGGGGAGATCATCTAGAATTGCTTCATAGATGTCATCCTGTAGGTAGAGATCTTCATCAGAATCTACAATATCCCACCATGCTACTGTGTTGGAGGTAAAAATGGCTTTGACTATAGGATTATTGCAGTGGCATTGAGGAGTAATATGGCTAGGTTTGTGATAGATGTAACAAATAGGATATTTAGAGTGAGGATGAGTTGTGCATTGTTTCTTGAGGAAACGATGAGCAGGTGCATAGGAATGCTTGCTAGGAAAGGAGTGGCGCTGAAAGGAAAGATGTTTTTGGCACTGCTTTTACTATTTGTGAGGTTAAACAAATGGCCAACAGCCAAATGGGGCTATTTTTGGGAATGTTGGAGCAATCTGAGAGGCTTGATGCTTGGTGAGTTTCTGTATGGACTTAGTCTCAAAGACTAAGCACATAGCTTGCTGCTTAGAAAAATCAATCACATCTGAGAGAGAGAGACTTCAATTGTTAGTCCCTTAAGATCAATATAAGAAATAACTCTATCAATAAGATTATATGGTAGAGCATGTAAAAATTTGATCTTAATCTTAGTGGATGAAAAAATCCTACTTTCATATGCCAAGTCTCTGAATTGTTTGGCAAATGCATCAAACTATTTTAAATCGCATAGCTCCATCTTGAGAAGCAATTTCCTGGATTCCAATTCTCTATTACCAACTGGAGGTGCAAACTCACTAATTAACAAATTGAATAATGTGGCTAAAGAATCAGGCTGATTATGTACATGCTCATACTGTTTGGCTTCGGTCATGGTGTTCCACCATTGATTAATAATACCCCAAAAAAACTTTGATGCAAAACAAGTGGTTCCAGCTTGATCTAAATGAGCATTGATAGTGATAACTCTCAAGGAGTTACACCATGATGTGATCTCATTGAGTGGATTCAATATATCATCTATGTTAAGATACCAAGGCTGCAACTAGACATGTGTTCTTTGCATGAGGGTATGATTAGACTGCTTTTTGCTAGTCTTGAAATTGGAGCTGAAAGTAACTAAAAATTTTGGCTTTTTAGCAGAAGATTCTGGGTGTTGATCCTATTTGGAAAGCCAATCTAAACTATCTTCTAAAGCATCTAATTTAGAATCAATAGAAGATATTTTTTGATGTACCTTCTTTATATTTTCTTTTATATACAAAACATCTCGACAAAGATCATCAAAATTCTCTGTGAAGTGAGAATTGAACCTTGTTGTATAATTTCGTTGCTTAAATTCATTTGAGGGTTCAACATCTCTTTGATAAGCAGCCAAAAAATATTGTACAGTTCCTATTGGCTACTTATATATTCCTTTATGAGGTGGCCATCTTCCACCTTTATATAGAGTAACTTTGTTCTCTGTGTAGAATTCCAGACTTTCTTCCCTTGGAAGATTCATCATTGTACAAGGTAATTGATCCTTTGGATCATTTCCTTGGTTAATCTCTATATCTAGACAATTAGATGTTTGTTCAGGTATGAAGGAAGGGAGTTCATAAGTTCCTCCTAATTCATATTCATTCACAAGTTTTATGGTAGAGGAAGTAGAAGCTTTGCCGAATTCAATAGCAGAGAGATTTTGGGTCTAGTAAGCGAGAAAATTTTGGTAAGGGAAACAGAGGATGTAGAGATTTGGGGTCTAGTAAGTGAATTGGTGTCATATAAATTCATTGTTTAATCTTTCTATGTAGATGACTACATAATTTTGGTGGTGATTTGCCTGGATGGTAGCTGTTGAAGACATTTGTAAGTCTTGTCCCACTGCATATGTAATCCTTGTATATCTAGGATGTAACCCTTCTCGCAAAATCTGCCCTTGGACAAGGATGTTCAGAGATGGAAATCTATGATTATATATTCTGGTTAGGTTGAAACCAGGAATGGGTTGATGCATCATTGTGGTTGGCAAATTTATACTAAGCCAATCTGTAATTACATTTTCAGTTCCTTTTATGTGTTCGATAGAAAAATTAAACTGATTAAAAAATGATTGCCATCTAACATATTTACCATGACCATCCTTCTGACCATGATCTTTTTATTTAAAGGTCAGAAATCTAGTACAGTCAGTAATTACAATAAAATGAGGCAAATGGAGAAGTTTAAAATGAACTTCTCTAGGCATTTCTTTATAGCATAGATTTCTTTGTTAGAAGAAATCCATTTAAGTACATCGGGACTGAAAACTCCACTAGCAAATTCACAGATGAATTCTTTATTATTATGTACAAAAACAAGTACTCCTCCCCATGCAATATCTGAGGCATCAGTATAAACCTTCATTTGGTCAGATTTTGGGATATGAAGTTCTGAGAGCGAAGCAACCATAGCTTTGATCTTTTCTATAGCTATTGTATGTTGTTCTTCCCAACAAAAAGCTTTCTTCTTCTGGAGAAGTTCTTGAAGAATGAACCTGTCTTCACTAGAGTCTGGATAAAAGCTATTTAAATAATTTAATAATCCCAAAAAGGCTTGAAGCTTAGATTTGTCTAGCTTCTCTGGAAAACTGATGACTTTCTCCTTAATGTGTGGCTGTATCTACAGTCTAGAATCTCTGATCACCATTCTAAGGAAATTGCATTCAATTTTGCATAACTGAATCTTTGTCTCAGAGAGCACAATTCCTGCATCCTGAACTAGTTGGAAAAACTTGGAGAGATGAGTAAAATGGTCAGTCAAACTATTGTTGAAGATTAGTATATC
Source organism: Torreya grandis (assembly GCA_037957365.1). Lineage (NCBI taxonomy): Eukaryota > Viridiplantae > Streptophyta > Pinopsida > Cupressales > Taxaceae > Torreya > Torreya grandis. The sequence goes on from JARHVA010002601.1 coordinate 397,466, forward strand.
ATCAATATATACACACACAAAATTAGAAGTGCCTTGGAAGATTTTATCCATGTGAGCTTGATAATATGCGGGGGCATTCATCAAGCCGAAAGGCATCACTCTCCACTGAAAATGGCTGAAAGGGTAGCTAAATGTTGTCTTTTCCCTGTCAGCTTCTTTGACTCTTATTTGATAAAATCCTGACTTACAATCAAACTAAGAGAATTATTTACATGTTGTGACCTTCTCTAATAGATAGCTTTTATATGGAATAAGATATGGAAATGGATGTGTAATAGCATTCAATGGTTGGTAATTGATGACCATTCTTTTCTTACCTCTTTTCTGCTCTGAATGTTTGTTCACCATGAAAGCATAACAATAGAAAGGGCAAGTTGATTTCTCAATAAGGCCATTAGCCTCCAGTTTTTTGATTTGGAGTTCCATATCGTTATAATCCTGAGCTGGTATTGGGATTTTCTTCCCAATTTTTATATGCTTACCTTCGAGGATTTTGATATCCATCTCAGGCATAGATTTAAACCAAAACTATTGAGGGTTGTCAGAACAGATAGTGGCTTTAATCTTTTCTCCAATTTCTTGAATATCAGTTGGGATTATAAGCTCTAGTATTTGAGTCATGGATCTTGGAAATCTCTTATTGGAATAAATGAGGTGAGGAATTTTTAGCCTTTCATTTTCTAATTTAAACATGATACTCTTGGTAGTTGAACCATAGGGAGAGTATCTGTCAATAAAGGCACTGCCTAGAAGAATATCTACAGGCCTTTTATCTAAGGCAAAAAATTCAGCATGGAAGATATTATTTTGGATCTGAAGGGTCTGCTGATGTTTATACTTATTACAGATAAAACTATTCCCCTGGACATCTAAGCTCTTATAAGCTAAGGCATCATCCAATGTCTTCCAGTCATGGATGAGTTGTGATTTTGCAAAAGAGAGAGAAGCTCCTATATCTATATGGTCATCTACCAGTCTACCATTAATTTCTAGGGTGATAAAGTGGGCAAACATTTTCCATTTATCAGTTGAGTGAGATAAGCTAGTTGTGGAATTTCCAAAGGAGGAATACTAGTACATGCCAGTTTTTATCTCCCTAGATCTTGAACAATTGATTGTTCAATGTAGATGTCTTCTATCTCTGGTTCTATTTCTTCTTCTTCTTGGAGGTTACTACATTCACCAGGGTAGTAATCCTGATCTGAGTAGAAAGAGCTTTTTACTTCATCATCCTTTTCTTCTTTTTCTGTGGGCAGCAGTATATCCCACTATGGCTCGATCACTGGTGTATAGATTTATCTTGGAGGATCTTGGTTGGTGAATTTATTCTTGATCCAAGAGTCACTAGGCTTGAAAGAGCTTAGATATTGCAAAGGAGGATGTTGAGGCCTTTGCAATGTTGGTGGCATTCTTGTCATAGAGGGTTTTCTCCCTCTGGATGTTCTTTCTCCTTTGGAATGTCCTCTTCCTCTGGGTTTCTCTAGTCTCTCTGGTACTTTTTGATGATGTCTGGACCAAGTTCCATGTGCTTCATAATGTAGCTATGAAAAATCATGCTGTCAAGGCTAATACCATGGGTGTTGCATGTTGGTTAGCGGTTGTTCCAAGTCATTGGCTAATGACTCGAGAGCATCTGCATCATCATAGTTTGCTTGATCTTCTTCATGGAGATCATCCAGAATTGGTTCATAGATGTCATCCTGTAGGTTGAGATCTTCATCAGAATCTATAATATCCCACCACACTACTACTTTAGAGGTAAAAATAGCTTTGACTACAGGATTCTTGTAGTGGCATTGAGGAGCAATATGGCTAGGTTTGTGACAGATGTAGCAAATAGGCTGTTTAGAGTGAGGATGAGCTATGCATCATTTCTTGAGGAAATAATGAGGAGGTGCATAGCAATGCTTGCAAGGAAAGGAGTGGCGCTGAAAGGAAATATGTTTGTGGTGCTACTACTATTTTTGAGGTTGAACAAATCGCTGACAGCCAAATGGGGTTATTTTTGGGAACCCTGAAGCAATCTGAGAGGCTTGATGCTTGGTGAGTTTATGGATGGACTTTGTCTCAGAGACTAAGCACATAGCTTGCTGCTTAGAAAAATCAATCACATCAGAGAGAGAGAGATCTTCATAAGAATCTATAATCTCTATATCTAGACAATCAGATATTTGTTCAGGTATGAAGGAAGGGAGTTCAGAAGTTCCTTCTAATTTGGATTCATTCACAAGTTCTACGATAGAGGAAGTAGAAGATTTGCCAAATTCCATAGCAGAGAGATTTGAGGTCTGGTAAGGGAGAAAATTTTGGTAAGGGAAATAGAGGATGCAGAGGTAAAGAGGCCTATGACAATGATTAGAATGGCCGAAGACTCGATGCAATAAAATTTCCCAAAGAATTTTTCAAAACAGAGAACTCAAAAAGTTGAAGCTTAAGATTTATTACAGAGTAATAATTCCTCAAAAATAATTACCAGTGGCTCTGATACCAATCTTTTATCATCAATAAATGCTTCCTTCTGTTATAGCTTGATTAGAAAAAACTTGCGACAGTAGGCAGGGGCCGAATGGCTATAGCTTCACACTATTACTTCAAACTAAAATATTACAAACACTACTAAAATATTACAAACACTTGTTTTAAATTTTGATTCTTAAGATCCTTCAAGAAGGGCAAGAGAAGAGCATACTCTTTCTACAAGAGTATTATATTTTTAATACTTTGCATGCATGATATTGTGGAGTGATGTGGAAATAAGATTCCCACTCCAGCTGTCTTCTTATGATCATATGCACAACAGTGTCTTGATCATGATTCTCCTCTTTGTGTATGCAGTGTGGGCCATGCCTTGCAATCCACTGATATAGATGTTCATGGAAAGGAAATCTGATTTTATTCAGCCATGTCCATAAAGGACGCTTTAGTAGTTCAGTGAATTGGTGATATAGAAATTCACTATTTAATCTTTTTAAGTAGATGACTCCATAATTTTGGTGGTGATTTGCCTGGATGGTAGCTACTGAAGACATTTGTAAGTCTTATCCCGCTGCATATGAAATCCTTGTATATCTAGGATATAACCCTTCTCGTAGAATCTGCCCTTGGACAATGATGTTCAGATATGGAAATCCTTGATTATATATTCTGGTTAGGTTGAAACTAGGAATGGGTTGATGCATCATTGTGGTTGGCAGATTTCTACTAAGCCAATCTGCAATTACATTTTTAGTTCCTTTTATGTGTTCAACAAAAAAATTAAACTGATTAAAAATTTTCACGCATTCGAAGCATTAGAAATCTAATAGCCTTGTAGAAAGAGTATGCTCTTCTATTGCCCTTTTTAAAGGATCCTAAGAATCAAAAATTGAAACAAGTGTTTGGAATATTTTAGTAGTGTTTGTAATATTTTAGTTTGAAGTAATAGTGTGAAGCCATAGCCATTCGGCCCCTGCCTACTATCGTGGGTTTTCTCTAATCAAGCTGTAAAAGAAGGAAGCATCTACTAATGATAAAAGATTGGTATCAGAGCCACTGGTAACTATTTTAGAGGAATTATTACTCTGTAAGAAATCCTAAGCTTTGACTTTTTGAGTTTTCTACTTTGAAAAGTTCTTTGCGAAAGTTTATTGCATCGAGTCTTCAATCATTTTAATCATTGTCATAGGCCTCTTTACCTCTACATCCTCTGTTTCCCTTACTAGAATTTTCTCGCTTACCAAACTTCAAATCTCTTCGCTATGGAATTTGGAAAAGCTTTTACTTCCTCTACTGTAGAACTTGTGAACGAATCTAAATTAGAAGGAACTTATGAACTCCCTTCCTTCATACTTGAACAAATATCTAATTATTCAGATATATACATTATAGATTCTGATGAAGATCTCTCTCTCTCAGATGTGATTGATTTTTCTAAGTAGCAAGTTATGTGCTTAGTCTCTAAGACTAAGTCCATCCAGAAACTCACCAAGCATCAAGCCTCTCAGATTGCTCCAGCATTCTAAAAAATAGCCCCATTTGCCTGTCAGCCATTTGTTCAACCTTGCAAATAGTAGAAGCAACACTGCAAATGTCTTTCCTTTCAGCACCACTCCTTTCCTTGCAAGCATTCATATGCACTTGCTCATCATTTCCTCAAGAAATGATGCACAGCTCACCCTCACTCTAAATAGCCTATTTTCTACATCTATCACAAACCTGGCCATATTGTTCCTCAACGCCACTGCAAGAATCTTACAGTCATCTATTTTTACCTCCAACGAAGCGGTGTGGTGGGATATTGTAGATTTTGATGATGATCTCTATCTATAGGATGACATCTATGAACCAATTCTAGATGATCTCCCTGAAGAAGATCAAGCAGACTATGATGATGCAGATGCTCTCAAGTCATTAGCCGATGACTTGGAACAATCGCTAAACAACATGCAATGCCCATGGTACCGGCCTCGACATCATGATTTTTCACAGCTACTATATGAAGCACATGGAACCTGGTCTAGACATCATCAAGAAGTACCAGAGAGACCAGAGAAACCTAGAGGAAGAGGACATTCTAGAGGAGAAGGAACATCCAGAGGGAGACAGCCATCTATGCCAAGAATGTCACCAACATTTCAAAGGCCTCAGCATCCTCCTTTGCAATATCTGAGCTCTTTCAAGCCTAGTGACTCTTGGATCAAGAAAAAATTCACCAGCCAAGATCCTCCAAGAGAAATCCATACACCAGTGATCGAGCCACAGTGGGATATACTGCTGCCCACAAAAGAAGAAAAAAAGGATGACGAAGTAGAAAGCTCTTTCTACTCATATTAGGATTACTGCCCTGGTGAATGCAGTAACCTCAAAGAAGAATAAAAATCAGAACTAGAGATAGAAGACATCTACACTGAACAATCCATTGTTCAGGATCCAGGGAGATAAAAATTGGTATGTACTAGTATTCCTCCTTTGGAAATTCCACAACCAGCTTATCTCACTCAGTTGATAAATGGAAAGTTTTCCCAGTTTATCACCCTAGAAATTAATGGTAGATTGGTAGATGCCCAGATAGATATAGGAGCTTCTCTCTCCTTTGCAAAATCACAACTCATCCATTTTTAGAAGACATTGGATGATGCCTTAGCTTATAAGAGCTTAGATGTCCAAGGGAATAGTTTTATCTACAATAAGTATAAACATCAGCAGACCCTTCAGATACAAAATAAAATCTTCCATGCTGACTTTTTTGCCTTAAATAGAAGGCCTGTTGATATTCTTCTAGGCGGTGCCTTTATTGACAGATACTCTCCCTATGGTTCAACTACCAAGAGTATCATGTTTACAATAGAAAATGAAAGGCTCAGAATCCCTCACCTCATTTATGCCACTGAGCAATTACCAAGCTCTATGACTCAAATACCAAAGCTTATAATCCCAGTTGATATTTAAGAAATAGGAGAAAAGATTAAAGCCACTATCTGTTCTGACAACCCTCAACAGTTTTGGTCTAAATCTATGCCTGAGATGGCTATCAAAATCCTCGAAGGTAAGCATATAAAGATTGGGAAGAAAATCCCAATGCCAGCTCAGGATTACAATGATATGGAACTCTAGATCAAAGAATTTGAGGCTAATGGCTTTATTAAGAAATCAACTTCCCCTTTCTATTGTTATGCTTTCATGGTGAACAAATATTCAGAGCAGATAAGCGGTAAGAAAAGAATGGTCATCAATTATCGACCATTGAATACTATTACACAGCTATTTCCATATCCTATTCCAGATAAAATCTATCTATTAGAGAAGGTCACAACATGTAAATACTTCTCTCAGTTTGATTGTAAGTCAGGGTTTTATCAGATAAGAGTCAAATAAGCTGACAGGGAAAAGATAGCATTCAACTACCCTTTCGGCCATTCTCAGTGGAGAGTGATGCCTTTCGGCTTGATGAATGCCCCTGCATATTATCAAGCTCACCTGGATAAAATCTTCCAAGGCAATTCTAATTTTTTTTTGTATATATTGATGATATACTAATCATTAGCAATAGTTTGACTGACCATTTTACTCATCTCTCCAAGTTTTTCTATCTAGCTCATGATGTAGGAATTGTGCTCTTTAAGACAAAGATTCAGTTATGCAAAATTGAATGCAATTTTTGCAAAATGGTGATCTGAGATTCTAGACTACAGATATAGCCACACATCAAGGAGAAAGTCATCAGTTTTCTAGAGAAGCTAGACAAATCTAAGCTTCAAGCCTTTTTGGGATTATTAAATTATTTAAATAGCTTTTATTCTAACTCTAGTGAAGATAAAGTCACACAATCTAAGCTTCAAGCCGAAATGGTGATCTGAGATTCTAGACTACAGATATAGCCACACATTAAAGAGAAAGTCATCAGTTTTCTAGAGAAGCTAGACAAATCTAAGCTTCAAGCCTTTTTGGGATTATTAAATTATTTAAATAGCTTTTATCCTAACTCTGGTGAAGATAGGTTCATTCTTCAAGAACTTCTCCAAAAGAAGAAAGCTTTTTTTTGGGAAGAACAACATACAGCAGCTATACAAAAGATCAAAGATATGGTTGCTTCACTCCCAGAACTTCATATCCCAAAATCTGACCAAATGAAGGTTTATACTCATGTCTCTGATATTGCATGGGGAGTACTTGTTTGTGTACATAATAATAAAAAATTCATCTGTGAATTCGCTAGTGGAGTTTTCAGTCCTGATGTGCTTAAATGGATTTCTTTTGACAAAGAAATCTATGCTATAAAGAAATGTCTAGAGAAGTTCATGTTAAAACTTCTCCATTTGCCTCATTTTATTGTAATTACCGACTGTACTAGATTTCTGAACTTTAAAGAAAAAGATCATGGTCAGAAGGATGGTCACGGTAAATATGTTAGGTGGTAAGAATTTTTTAATCAGTTTAATTTTTTTATTGAACACATAAAAGGAACTAAAAATGTAATTATAGATTGGCTTAGTAGAAATCTGCCAACCACAATGATGCATCAACTCATTCCTAGTTTCAACCTAACCAGAATATATAATCAAGGATTTCCATCTCTAAACATCCTTGTCTAAGAGCAGATTCTGGGAGAAGGGTTGCATCCTAGATATACAAGGATTTCATATGCAGCGGGACAAGACTTACAAATGTCTTCAGTAGCTACCATCCAGGCAAATTGCCACCAAAATTAGGGAGTCATCTACATAGAAAGATTAAACAGTGAATTTTTATATCACCAATTCACTAAACTACTAAACCATCCTTTATGGACATGGTTGATTAAAATTAGATCTCCTATCAATGAACATCTGTATCGGTGGATTGTAAGGCATGGCCGATTCTACATACATGAAGAGGAGAATCATGATCAAGACACTATTGGGCATACAATCATAAGAAGACAGCTGGAGTGGGAATCTTATTTCCACATCACTCCATGATATCACGCATGTGAAGCTGGACCCTAGCACTGGCATCTTTCCAATACCTACCAGCTTAGATGTCTTTTCAATCCCATCAACGAAGATGACTTAGTGGATGAAGCAGAAGCAATGTTGGACCCACGTCACTAAACATCATCATCATCGAGTGCATCCAACAACATTTCCATGTAGCTTATCTTTTATGCTAAAAATTATGATGGGACTTGACACTGCTTTGACAATGACTCAGGCAGGACCTCCCAAAATAATATAAGCAGGCCTTACTCAATAGCATTTTCATCAAAAATTTCCAAGCATTAGAAATCTAGTAGCCTTGTGGAAAGAGTATGCTCTTCTCTTGCTCTTTTTGAAGGATCCTGAGAATCAAAAATTGAAACAAGCATTTGTAATATTTTAGTAATGTTTGTAATATTTTAGTTTGAAGTAATAGTATGAAGCCGTAGCCATTTGGCCCCTGCCTACTACCGTGGGTTTTCTCTAATCAAGATGTAAAAGAAGGAAGCATCTACTGACAATAATAGATCGTGAATGCAGTAACCTCTAGGAAGAAGAAGAAGCAGAACCAGAGATAGAAGACATCTACACTGAACAATCCAATATTCAGGATCTAGGGAGACAAAAACTAGTATGTACTAGTATTCTTCCTTTGGAAATTCCACAACCAGCTTATCTCAATCAGCTGATAAATGGAAAGTTTGCATGGTTTATCACCTTAGAAATTAATGGCAGACTATTAAATGCCCAAATATATAAAGGAGATTCTCTCTCCTTTGCAAAATCACAACTCATCCATGACTGGAAGACATTGGATGATGCCTTAGCTTATAAGAGCTTCAATGTCCATGGGAATAGTTTTATCTGCAATAAGTATAAACATTAGTAGACCCTTCAGATCCAAAATAAAATCTTCCATGTTGACTTTTTTACCTTAGATAGCATGCATATTGATATTCTTTTAGGCAGTGCCTTTATTGACAGATACTCTCCCTATGGTTCAACTACCAAGAGTATCATGTTTACTATAGAAAATGAAAGGCTCAGAATCCCTCACCTCATTTATGCCACTGAGCAATTTCCAAGATCCATGACTCAAATACCAGAGCTTATAATCCCAGCTGATATTCAAGAAATAGGAGAAAAGATTAAAGCCACTATCTGTTCTGACAACCCTCAGCTATTTTGGTCTAAATCTATGCCTGAGATGGATATCAAAATCCTCAAAGGTAAGCATATGAAGATTGAGAAGAAAATCCCAATACCATCTCAGGATTACAATGATATGAAACTCTAGATCAAAGAACTGGAGGCTAATGTCTTTATTGAGAAATCAACTTCCCCTTTCTATTGTTATGCTTTCATGGTGAACAAACATTCAGAGTAGAAAAGAGGTAGGAAAAGAATGGTCATCAATTACTAACCATTGAATGCTATTACACAATGATTTCCATATCCTATTCCAAATAAAAGCTATCTATTAGAGAAGGTCGCAACATGTAAATACTTCTCTCAGTTTGATTGTAAGTCAAGCTTTTATCAGATAAGAGTCAAATAAGCTGACAAGAAAAAGATGGCATTCAGTTGCCCTTTCGGTTTGATGAATGCCCCTGCATATTATCAAGCTCACATGGATAAAATCTTCCAAGGCACTTTTAATTTTTTATGTGTATATATTGATGATATACTAATCTTCAGCAATAGTTTGACTGACCATTTTACTCATCTCTACAAGTTTTTCCAACTGGCTCACGATGGAAGAATTGTGCTCTCTTAGACAAAGATTGAGTTATGCAAAATTGAATGCAATTTCCTCGAAATGGTGATCCGAGATTCTAGACTGTAGATACAGCCACACATCAAAGAGAAAGTCAACAATTTTCTAGAGAAGCTAGACAAATCTAAGCTTCAAGCCTTTTTGGGATTATTAAATTATTTAAATAGCTTTTATCCTAACTCTAATGAAGACAGATTCATTCTTCAAGAACTTCTCCAAAAGAAAAAACCTTTTTGTTGGGAAGAACAACATACAGTAGCTATACAAAAGATCAAAGCTATGCTTGCTTCGCTCCCAGAACTTCATATCCCAAAATCTGACCAAATGATGGTTTATATTGATGCCTCTGATATTGCATAGGGAGGAGTACTTGTTTGTGTACATAATAATAAAGAATTCATCTGTGAATTTTCTAGTGGATTTTTCAGCCCTGATGTACTTAAATGGATTTCTTCTGACAAAGAAATCTATGATGTAAAGAAATGCCTAGAGAAGTTCATGTTAAAACTTCTCCATTTGCCTCATTTTATTGTAATTACCGATTATACTAGATTTCTGACCTTTAAAGAAAAAGATCATGGTCAGAAGGATGGTCACGGTAAATATGTTAGATGGCAAGCATTTTTTAATCAGTTTAATTTTTCTGTCGAACACATAAAAGGAACTAAAAATGTAATTGCAGATTGGCTTCGTAAAAATCTGCCAACCATAATGATGCATCAACCCATTCCTAGTTTCAACCTAACCAGAATATATAATCAAGGATTTCCATCTCTGAACATCCTTGTCCAAGAGCAGATTTTGTGGGAAGGGTTGCATCCTAGATATACAAGGATTTCATATGCAGCAGGACAAGACTTACAAATGTTTTCAGTAGCTACCATCTAGGCAAATCACCACCAAAATTATGGAGTCATCTACATAAAAAGATTAAACAGTGAATTTCTATATCACCAATTCACTGAACTACTAAAGTGTCTTTTATGGACATGGCTAATTAAAATCAGATCTCCTTTCAATGAACATCTGTATCGATGGATTGCAAGGCATGGCCCACACTGCATACATGAAGAGGAGAATCATGATCAAGACACTATTGTGCATACGATTATAAAAAGATAGCTGGAGTAGGAATCTTATTTCCACATCACTCCACAATATCATGCATGCAAAGCTAGACCCCAACACTGGCATCTTTCCAGTACCTACCAACTCAAATGTATTTTCAATTCCATCAGTGAAGATGACTTAGTGGATGAAGCGGAAGCAATGTTGGACCCACATCACCAAACATCATCATCATTGAGCGCATCCAACAGCATTTCCTTGTAGCTTATCTTTTACACTATAAAGTATGATGGGACTTGACACCGCCTTGATAGTGACTCAGGTAGGACCTCCCAAAATACTTTAAATAGGCCTCTCCTCCATAGCATTTTCATCAAAAAAATTCTAAGCATTAGAAATCTAGTAGCCTTGTGGAAAGAGTATGATCTTCTCTTGCCATTTTCGAAGAATATTGAGAATCAGAAATTGAAACAAGTGTTTGTAATATTTTAGTAATGTTTGTAATATTTTAGTTTGAAGTAATAGTGTGAAGCCATAGCCATTCGGCCCCTACCTACTATCGCGAGTTTTCTCTAATCAAGTTGTAAAAGAAGGAAATGTCTACTGATGATAAAAGATTGTGTCTATATGATACCAATCTTTTATCATCAGTAGACACTTCCTTCTTTTACAGCATGATTAGAGAAAACCCACAACAGTAGGCAGGGTCTGAATGGCTACGACTTCACACTATTACTTCAAACTAAAATATTACAAACATTACTAAAATATTACAAACACTTGTTTCAATTTCTAATTCTCAAGATTCTTCAAAAAGGGCAAGAGAAGAGCATACTCTTTCCACAAGGCTACTTGATTTCTAATGCTTTGAATTTTTTTGATAAAAATGCTATAGAGGAGAGGCCTATTTATAGTATTTTGGGAGGTCCTGCCTGAGTCACTGTCAAGGCGGTGTCAAGTCCCATCATACTTTACATCGTAAAAGATAAGCTACAGGGAAATGTTATTGGATGCGCTTGATGATGATGATGTTTGGTGACGTGGGTCCAACATTGCTTCTGCTTCATCCACTAAGTCATCTTCGCTGATGGGATTGAAAAGACATCTGAGCTAGTAGGTACTGGAAATATGCCAGTGCTGGGGTCTAGCTTCGCATGCGTGATATCATGGAGTGATGCGGAAATAAGATTCCCACTCCAGCTATCTTCTTATGATCGTATGCATAACAGTGTCTTGATCAAGATTCTTCTCTTCGTGTATGCAGTGTGGGCCATGCCTTGCAATCCATCGATAGAGATGTTCATTAAAAGGAGATCTAATTTTAATCAACCATGTTCATAAAAGATGCTTTAGTAGTTTAGTGAATTGGTGATATAGAAATTCATTGTTTAATCTTTCTATGTAGATGACTCCATAAATCTGGTGGTAATTTGCCTGGATGGTAGCTGCTGAAAACATTTGTAAGTCTTGTCCCGCTGCATATGAAATCCTTGTATATCTAGGATGTAACCCTTCTCGTAGAATCTGATCTTGGACAAGGATGTTCAGAGATGGAAATCCTTGATTATATATTTTGGTTAGGTTGAAATTAGGAATGGGTTGGTGCATCATTGTGGTTGGCAGATTTCTAGTAAGCCATTCTACAATTACATTTTATGTTCCTTTTATGTGTTCGATAGAAAAATTAAACTGATTAAAAAATGCTTGCCATCTAACATATTTACCATGACCATCCTTCCGACCATGATCTTTTTCTTTAAAGGTCAAAAATCTAGTACAGCTGATAATTACAATAAAATGAGGCAAATAGAGAAGTTTTAACATGAACTTCTCTAGGCATTTCTTTACAGCATAGATTTCTTTGTCAGAAGAAATCCATTTAAGTACATCAGGACTAAAAACTCCACTAGCAAATTCAATGACAAATTCTCTATTATTATGTACACAAACAAGTACTCCTCCCCATGCAATATCAGAGGCATGAGTATAAACCTTCATTTGGTCAGATTTTTGGATATGAAGTTCTGTGAGTGAAGCAACCATAGCTTTGATCTTTTGTATAGCTGTTGTATGTTGTTCTTCCCAATAAAAAGCTTTCTTCTTCTAGAGAAGTTCTTGAAGAATGAACCTATCTTCACCAGAGTTAGGATAAAAGCTATTTAAATAATTTAATAATCCCAAAACGGCTTGAAGCTTAGATTTGTCTAGCTTCTCTAGAAAATTGATGACTTTCTCCTTAATGTGTGGCTGTATCTGCAGTCTAAAATCTTAGATCACCATTTCGAAGAAATTGCATTTAGTTTTGCATAATTGAATCTTTGTCTCAGAGAGCACGATTCCTGCATCGTGAGCCAGTTGGAAAAACTTGGAGAGATGAGTAAAATGGTCAGTCAAACTATTGCTGAAGATTATTATATCATCAACATATACACACACAAAATTAGAAGTGCCTTGGAAAATTTTATCCATGTGAGCTTGATAATATGCAGGGGCATTCATCAAGCTGAAAGGCATCACTATCCACTAAAAATGGCCAAAAGGGTAGCTGAATACTATCTTTTCCCTATCAGTTTATTTGACTCTTATCTGATAAAAGCTTGACTTACAATCAAACTGAGAGAAGTATTTACATGTTGTGACCTTCTCTAATAGATAGCTTTTATCTAGAATAAGATATGGAAATGACTGTGTAATAGCATTCAATGGTCGGTAATTGATGACCATTCTTTTCTTTTCTCTTTTCTACTCTGAATCTTTGTTCACCATGAAAGCATAACAACAGAAAGGGGAAGTTGATTTCTCAATAAAGCCATTAGCCTCTAGTTCTTTGATCTGGAGTTCCATATCATTGTAATCCTGAGCTGGTATTGGGATTTTCTTCCCAATCTTCATATGATTACCTTCGAGGATTTTGATATCCATCTCAGGCATAGATTTAGACCAAAACTGCTGAGGGTTGTCAGAATAGATAGTGGCTTTAATCTTTTCTCCTATTTCTTGAATATCAGCTGGGATTATAAGCTCTGGTATTTGAGTCATGGAGCTTGGAAATTGCTCAGTAGCATAAATGAGGTGAGGGATTTTGAGCCTTTCATTTTCTATTGTAAACATGATACTCTTGGTAATTGAACCATAGGGAGAGTATCTGTCAATAAAGGCACTGCCTAGAAGAATATCAACAGGCATTGTATCTAAGGCAAAAAAGTCAACCTAGAAGATTTTATTTTGGATTCAAAGGGTCCATTGATGTTTATACTTATTACAGATAAAACTATTCCCTTGGACATCTAAGCTCTTATAAGCTAAGGCATCATCCAATGTCTTACAGTCATGGATGAGTTGTGATTTTGCAAAGGAGAGAGAAGCTCCTGTATCTATCTAGGTGTCTACCAATCTACCATTAATTTATAGGGTGATAAACTGGGCAAACTTTCCATTTATCCGTTGAGTGAGATAAGCTGGTTATGGAATTTCCAATGGAGGAATACTAGTACATACTAGTTTTTGTCTCCCTAGATCCTGAACAATGGATTGTTCAGTGTAGATGTCTTCTATCTCTGGTTTTGTTGCTTCTTCTTCTTGGAGGTTACTGCATTCACCAAGGTAGTAATCCTGATCTGAGTAGAAAGAGCTTTCTACTTTGTCATCTTTTTCTTCTTCTTCTATGGGCAGTAGTATATCCCACTGTGGCTCGATGACTAGTGTATGGAATTCTCTTGGAGGATCTTGGCTAGTGAATTTGTTCTTGATCCAAGAGTCACTAGGCTTGTAAGAGCTCAGATATTACAAAGGAGGATGTTGAGGCCTTTGCAATGTTGGTGGCATTCTTGGCATAGAGGGTTGTCTCCCTCTGGATTTTCCTTCTCCTCTAGAATGTCCTCTTCCTCTAGATTTCTTTGGTCTCTCTGGTACTTCTTGATGATTTTTGGACCAGGTTCCTTGCGCTTCATAATGTAGCTATGAAAAATCATGATGTCAAGGCTGGTACCATGGGCATTGCATGTTGGTTAGCAGTTATTCCAAGTCATCAACTAATGACTCGAGAGCATCTGCATCATCATAGTATGCTTGATCTTCTTCAGGGAGATCATCTAGAATTGGTTCATAGATGTCATCCTGTAGGTAGAGATCTTCATCAAAATCTACAATATCCCACCACGCTACTGCGTTGGAGGTAAAAATAGATTTGACTGTAGGATTTTTGTAGTGGCATTGAGGAGCAATATGGCCAGGTTTGCGATAGATGTAGCAAATAGGCTGTTTAGATTGAGGACAAGCTGTGCATCATTTCTTGAGGAAATGATGAGGAGGTGCATAGGAATGCTTTCGAGGAAAGGAGCGGTGCTAAAAGGAAAGACATTTACGGTGCTACTTCTACTTTTTGCAAGGTTGAGCAAATGGCTAACATCTAAATGGGGCTATTTTTGGGAATGCTGGAGCAATTTGAGAGGCTTGATGCTTGGTGAGTTTCTGGATGGACTTAGTCTCAGAGACTAAGCACATAGCTTGCTGCTTAGAAAAATCAATCACATCTGAGAGAGAGAGATCTTCAATTATTAGTCCCTTAAGATCAATATAAGAAATAACTCTATCAATAAGATTATATGGTAGAGCATGCAAAAATTTGATCTTAATCTTAGTGGATGAAAAACTCTTGCTTTCATATGCCAACTCTCTAAATTGTTTGGCAAATGCATCAACCTATTTTAAATCGCATAGCTCCATCTTGAGAAGCCATTTCTTGGATTCCAGTTCTCTATTACCAACTGGAGGTGCAAACTCACTAATTAACAAATTAAATAATGTGGCCAAAGAATCAGGCTGATTATGTACACGCTCATACTGTTTAGCTTCGGGCATGGTGTTCCACCATTGATTAATAATACCCCAAAAAAACTTTGATGCAAAACAAGTGGTTCCAGCTTGATCTAAATGAGCATTGATAGTGATAACTCTCATGGAGTTACACCATGCTGTGATCTCATTGAGTGGATTCAATAGATCATGTATGTTAAGATACCAAGGCTGCAACTGGACATGTGTTCTTTGCATGAGGGTATGATTAGATTGCTTTTTGCTAGTCTTGAAATTGGAGCCAAAAGTAACTAAAAATTTTGGCTTTTTAGCAAAAGATTTTGTGTGTTGATCCTATTTGGAAAGCCAATCTAAACTATCTTCTAATGCATCTAATTTAGAATCAATAAAAGATACTTTTTGATGTACCTTATTTATATATTATTTTATATACAAAACATCTCGACAAAGATCATCAAAATTCTCTGTGAATTGAGAATTGAACCTTGTTATATAATTTCTTTGCTTAAATTCATTTGAGGTTTCAAAATCTCCTTGATAAGCGGCTGAAAAATACTGTACAGTTCCTGCTAGTTGCTTATATATTCCTGTATGAGGTGGCCATCTTCCACCTTTATATAGAGTAACTTTGTTCTCTGTGTAGAATTCTAGACTTTCTTCCCTTGGAAGATTCATCATTGTATAGGGTAATTGATCCTTTGGATCACTCCCTTGGTTAATCTCTATATCTAGACAATCAGATATTTGTTCAGGTATGAAGGAAGGGAGTTCATAAGTTCCTTCTAATTTGGATTCATTCACAAGTTCTATGGTAGAGGAAGTAGAAGCTTTGACGAATTCCATAGCGGAGAGATTTGGGGTCTGGTATGCGAGAAAATTTTGGTAAGGGAAAGAGAGGATGTAGAGATAAAGAGGCCTATGACAATGATTAAAACGGCCAAAGAAATAATGAAATAAACTTTCCCAAAGAATTTTTCAAAGTAGAGAACTCAAAAAGTCAAAGCTTAGGATTTCTTACAGAGTAATAATTCCTCCAAAATAGTTACCAGTGGCTCTGATACCAATCTTTTATCGTCAGTAGACGCTTCCTTCTTTTACATCTTGATTAGAGAAAACCCGTAGCCATTCGGCCCCTGCCTACTGTCGCAGGTTTTCTCTAATCAAGCTATAAAAGAAGGAAGTGTCTATTGACGATAAAATATTTCCTATAAAGGAATGTCCTAGGATGACTCGGTCATGGAGGAATGAGGTCTAGGGTTCTATGATGGAAGAGATCTATATGCCCCCTATGTGAGTGCTATAATACCATTATCAACACATCTAGAAATGCAATCTTAGAGTCCAAAATAGGTATACACATTATGTCCATGGATATGATGATAATTACAAAAGGGCCGATATGGTTGTCTATGTAAAAGATGTGGATCTCATTGATGAATATAAAGGTATTATGATTAACCTTCTAGCCAATAGTGATGATAATATGATAGATGGGTTATCCCACTCTAAATCAAACTATAGTGGTATTGGCTGGAAATTCTCTATATTACATATTGTGTGTGGTGTTTTGGAAACTTGCTCTTTATTCTTTACTATTTTCTTTTTTGGTTTTGGTCTTTGATCTTATCTAGGACATGGTGGATGCTAACTAGTAAGAGTTGTATTTGAAGATGCTACTATGAAATCTAAAGTAATCTGGTCAATTGTATATGCCTCAATCATTCCCAATTTATTTTCCAAAGCTATAAATATGTAA
This sequence comes from Torreya grandis, assembly GCA_037957365.1. Classification (NCBI taxonomy): domain Eukaryota; kingdom Viridiplantae; phylum Streptophyta; class Pinopsida; order Cupressales; family Taxaceae; genus Torreya; species Torreya grandis. Next base: position 414,315 of record JARHVA010002601.1, read on the forward strand.
CACAAATGTCTAAAATAAGGCTCTATCTGAAATAATAAATGCTCAAGGAGAGGTTGGTGAAGGCCCTTGATGAATATATATTGAACCTCTAGATCTGCTAATTTATATATTAATCAAAACAAATGAGCCTTAAATCTTAAGATGTATTCACTTACTAGCTTGGAAGAATTTTAATGTAGTGTGGTAATTTTATCATATGTAACACAAGGGCCCATGTTTATACTGTATTTCCTAAGAAGAGCCTCATCTAGGTCATCATATGTGTGTAACGAATTAATGGGGAGTAAATGCCTATTATGTGCATCCCCCACTAATATCTAATGAAACAACTTGAGTAGAATCAAAGGACTTGTCTGAGGTGGAAAAGTTTTCCAAAAGACCTGAAGGTGTGTAAATGGATCTCTAGTTCCATCAAAGTGAGGTAATGATGGTGTTTGGAGATGCTTAGGCAATGCAACTTTTATGAATGTTTGTGGAATAGGGTTACCATGTAGATCATTGGCATCCATCTATGACTTATAAGCTTTGTTTTTTAGTGTAAGAAGATGTACTTGGTGTTGTAATTCATCAAATACATGAATCAAAGAGATGATCTATTGGAATGGTACATTACTATCTTGAAGTGGTTCATTTAATCATTGAATTTGATTGTTAATTTTAGCCATATGATTTCTACATTTAGTAATTAGATCATAAAGAGATGGTGTGCTTACTTGAACCTTGGGAGTAATGGTATCTTAGACCTTGTGAGAGGATGTGGGCTACCATTCTCTTTAGGTGATGGGTCAGAATTGGGTTCTATTGTAGTGAGGGGTGGCTTGGGGGATTCATTGGTATCTTTATGTTTTATTGAATTACATTCTAAATTAGTAGAAGATGTGATATTTAAATTAACATTTGCATGATTATAAGTAGAATCATTAATATATTTAGAATCAACATTTTGGCATGCATGAGACTTAAGAGGAGTGAGAGATTTGTTAGAAGTATGAGATGCATTTTATTATTTAATAAATGCATGTAGTCATCATTATTCCATGCATTATCACAATCTTTATTTTGTTCACTTGAAATATAAGAATCTGAAGTATCATTTTCATATTCACTTTCATTTTCATACTCATTTACATGTTCACTATTGTATTCATAATAACTTCCATCATTGCTAGGGAGAGGTGAAAGAGAAAGATTTGATTCCTTTCTAATATGAAATAAGTTATCATTGGAATTTGGAATATCATGTGTATTTATGTTATCCATGGATGGAATATATAAATTTTCTTCATTTTCAATATGAGAAATAAGTGTAGAAGAGTTATCATTTGAACATTCTTTTGAAAGAGTAGATTTAGGAATGCATAATGCATCATTTGAACTATGCTTTGGTAATTTGATTTTATTGCATTTATATTGTTGTATTTTAAACATAGCAGTAGCAAAAGGTAGAGAGAGATTAGGTTCGCATGGAAGTAAATCATCACCAATGAGATGTTTGTTTGAAAGTGCATGATTACTTTGTGTATTTTGTGCATTGTGCCTAGGAGAATGAGGTGAGAAGTATTTTTCCCATTTAGCAAAATTATTATTTTGAGAAGAAGGAATAAAAGAGATAGGTGTTAGAGGAGAAGATGTATCTATATATTCTTCACTATTACTTTCGTATGCATGGTAATATTATTCATTAAAACAATAGTAATTATACTCATTAGATATAAAATAATTTTTCACATTTTTATCTAGTGTGAAATTTTGTAAATTGGTCCATCTGTTATCATAATTATGAAAAAAATAAAGAAATTTATCTATGGGATGAGAAGGATAAAGTGTGTTTGTGGCCATTTTATCACCAAAAAGAAGTTTGAAAAATACTCTGAAGCAAATAAATGCACAAAGAACTACTAACATTGAATTTTGAAAATTACTTTTGATAACGCAAATAATTTGTAATAAATTCAAATTATTTTTCTAAAAATTGTAAGGGGGGTAATTTAAGGTTTGATGACCTAGTTTGGGAATCTAGGGTTTTAGAATTTTTGAAAATTATGTGATATTTTTAAATTCTTAAAATTGTTTTGACATGGAATAATTGCACTATAATTTATACAAAAATTAGAATTTTGGAAATTAATTTTTTTCACAAGAAACTATTGATTTTAAAATTTTGAAATAAATTTTGACAATGTAATTATTTGAAAAAATTTCCAAAATGATTATCTAAAATCGGTAAAGAGGTAGGCTTATTATTGGATGACCTAGTTTTGAAATCTAGGGTTTTAGTGAATTTATTTAAAATGTCTTAATTAATTTTTAGTTTTTCTATTTTTAAATTTAGGAAAAATAAAGAAAATATTTCTAAAAATTAGAAATAATTAGCCCTAGGGTTTCTAGTGTTTTTGTGCAAAAATTCAAAGTAAGTCAGGTTCACCAAATGTTTTACTAAATTTAAGAAACTATACGGGTTAACTGCATAAATAGTAAAGGGGTGTAGATTAAGGGAAAAAATAGTAAATAAATTTGCCTTAATTAACCTCCTAATTTGTTGAATCTAGAAGTGTTTAATTGATTTCTAAAAATAACAAATAAGAGAAGAGAATAAAACATAGCTAGTTTTGGACTGAGATGAGATTCAGAGATTGATATTTATTAGTTTGATCAGGAAAAATATCAAAAATAGGACCCAAAATTATATTTACTATCTGTATAAGAGCACCAAAAATGGGACACCTAGAGGTCTAGCACTGTAGTCCTAGTTTCGGCACTATAGACCTATGGTCTGAGCTTTTTGGGTTATGTTCATCTATTCTGACCCTACATACCAAATTACAACTCTTGAGTCATCAAAACTCATTGTAGGTATGTTTCCATCTTCAGTACCTATACTTGTCTATGTACATGGAAATGACAAATAAATCAAATGTAAAAGGGGGAAAATTGGGTTAGGGGAAGAATGATTGCATAATTAAGAACCCCTGATGTTTTGATTGTTTCCTACATTAGCCCTCAAGTATATGACCTAGATATGTAAGATGACATGATTAGAATCCTACAAGAGGAACAACAGAAGGTAACCAATGGTCAATATTCTCAAACCATAGAAACACCAGTTACACATGACATTACAGAGGCAACTATGTCACAACAACCCCCTATAATAGCCCAACATTCTTCTATGCCACCAGTTGTAGCTATTACATCCCTATCTCTTGATGTGGTAGCCTTTGTTCAAGAGATTCAATCTCTTCAATCCAAGGTAAAATATCTTGAACATGGTACCACTAAATCTACACAAGCATTGGACTCCTTCACTCTATTGTATATACCTTTGGCACATATAGATGGTACACCCTTTCCACCTAGATTTGTAAAACCTAAGCTCACTCTTTATGATGGCAAGGGTGATCCAAAAACACATTTGAGAATCTTTCACATAGCATGTTTAGATTATATACTAAATCACTAGCTATTAACTAAATTATTTCTAAGGAGCCTCAAGGATTATGCATTACAATGGTTTTACAGTCTACTAAATCAATTAGTTAATGCATTCAATCCTCTTGCCAACATGTTCCTAGCACATTTCAGTATTAATATCAGTGATAAGGTTTCATATGCCCAAATTACACAACAAAAATAGAAATCAAATAAGCCTATCACCGAGTATGTTCTCAAATACAAAACCATATTAGCTATGATTACTAGCCATATGGTAGATCAAGAGTTATAAGACCTCTTCAAATAGATTCTTCTACCAGTTTTGCATGTGACAATCATTTTCAAACATTTCTCTTCTTTCACTGAATTATGTCACACTTTAAAAGAAAGAGAAATCAAACTCATTTCAATGGGCAAACTTAAGTACATAACTACACTAGATGTAAATAAAAAGAGTAATAGTAAAGCCCCATATAAGGTCAAATCCAATGATAGTAAAGGATTGACTCAATAGATATTTAAAGTAGCTTCAAAACCCTTATAAAGAGTCACTTTATTAGCACCTCCTTGATAACCTTTTACAAATCTCCCAGTTCCTCTAGCCAAAATTCTACAGTAGTTATTAGAATGTGACATCATATATCTTCTTCCTATCAAATAAATTGATCTAAAAAAGCCTCTTCCATGAAGATATGGCCATATTTCATTTTGAAACTATCATAGGGCACTAGGACATACTACAAATAGATGCATTAGTCTCAAACATAAGATACAGGATCTAATTGATGGTAATCAAATTAATCTAGGCACTTCAACTGAGCCTCCTCTAGCCAAACCAATGTAAGATAAGTCACTCAAAATATTTTCATCTACATTTCCATAGCATGGAAAGTCAGAGACATAGGACACATCAAGTCTACATCATACATATAAGGCACATCCTCCACTAGTTACATACAGGGACCAGTAGTTGATTCGCATCTATAAGCCACATGATTGGTACTTTCCATTCTAGTTCAGCCTTCCATCTCCTTTTCCAAGTAGAATATTATTAAGGATGACACATATTATCATGTGCTCTTCATTAGATATTTTATTCTTGGTCATCCCATTCATAGTGTTATAATTGATAATGGATCCAATGTTAACATGTGTACTATGACACTACTATAGATCTTAGGTTATATAGAGAAAGATATTACTCCAAAAAATATAGTTATCAATGGTTTCAGTGGACATAGTCAGAATACATTGGGTGAGATCCTCATTCCTCTACAGGTTGGTCCTACACACATGACCACCTCATTTACCATAGTTCCAAGCATGGGAGATTTTGACATCTTACTTGGTAGACCTTCGATACAAATACTCTAAGTAGTTCCATCTACAGTACATCAATACATGAAATTCATTCATGCAAATCAGGTTATCATAGTTACTATAGTTCCATATGATTTTCCACTTCTAGTTTTAGAGCTAGTTTTAGTTTCAGAGCCATTTATAGTTCCATTACCAATTCTAGCTCTACCACCAATTTTTTTTCTAATTCAGAATCAGACACAGATATGATATCCATACTAGTATAGAGGGTTCATACACCTCTATAGCTTTGGAATTTTAGACAGCTTTTAGCTATAGTATTCACACCTAGAGTAGTTTCATTTAGATCTCATGCATCTACACATAGAGCACATGTCCAAAGAGTTTTTATTACTTCTAGATGGGTCCCTAAGATCCCTACAACTATATCCACTTCTTATAATTATAGAGGGTCCCCATAGTTGGTTTCTACTTTAGAGACTTTAGAGCATTTACAGCATATACAAATTTTAGAGCCACAGTCTCAGTATTTCCATCATGCTTCAAGATCACGCATGATTCCACTCCTTGATATACGACACCATGATAGGGAGTCTCACATGAGACTCCTTGGTTACTATCATTTATTTTTAGTATTGGTTGTACATATTATCTCCCACTTGATTGTACATAGTTTCCTCTGCTTGATTGTACATAGCTCAAATATTTCAAAATAAAAAAATAATATAATATTTCAAAAATATGTCAATTGTATGTATCATTTATGTTTTACATTGATAATCATTATGCTAGACTTACATTACATTATTCTATGCTATTGTTTGTCAATTTATCTATATTACCAAGCTTCACTTGATCTCCTTTGAGTGTGTGTAATGCATCCAGATCCTTGATTGCTTCCCTCCCCCCATCAAGGGGACATCTTACTTCTACATTCCAGCTACATATCGATACATATACCCACTCAAATCATACTCTACATGACTACACCATCCAGGTTATGTCATTCTTACACTATACACTCTAGACATCTCATTATAGTACATTCCTTACTTGTTTACATAGATATTATATCAACATCCACTAGCATATATCACACTTTTGTGTTTCATAGCATATACATTAGTCTTGTATACTCTTACTTATTGCTTTCCATAGTTAGATGCATGTTTATATTTCTAGTACTTTCCATGCTTCCACTCTTCGCTTTGATTAGCTAGATGTGTTTGCATTTTCTAGTTCCTATTTGCTTCTTTCTTGCCTTCTAGGACATTTTCCAATGTCCTTTGTTCCTGCCTATATGTGTGTGACTTTGAACACTTGCCAATGTCATTTGTGTGTGCCTTTCATGTGTTTGTGATCATTCTGCCAATATTTGATTGTTCCCATTATGTGTGTATGTGGCATTTGAACATGCCTTGTCAGCCTTGTGTGTTTATTTGGCTCCTTGGCCACCCTTGTGTGTTTCTTGCTTCTTACTTTGTATGCTTGTTACTTTTTACTTATCTTTGTGTGAAATGCCATGATTCTAAGCATGCATTTACCTTGCTTCTTAGATGCCATGATGAAAATCATGCTTCATCCCTCCATGCCATTAACAACTAACATTTTAAATTCTAGTTTACTCTTATGCACATGCTATTACATTGTTATATCTATCTAGACATACCCCTGTGGATCAGATAATATCTCTCTACAACTTTTGCTATATCTTGAGATAATATATATAAAATGTTTTTGTAGCTTAACACACTTGTCAGGGTTCCTCTTCTAACGGCAATAATTGTAGGGTTTTCATTCCTACCCTAAAAATAAGGGGAAACAAATAGGGGTTTTCTCATAGAGATCAAAGTTCCTAATGGTTAAAAAAGTAGTTTCAAAATAGTATAGTCCAAAATCTATAACTCAACATAGGCAAACTAGACCAAGCAGATAACAAAGAATCTAGATTAGTCATTAGTTTTTGCTCTGGACAATAGCACCAAAAATGGGACTATAGCACTGGACCTCAAAGTGTCAAATTTTTGGCATTTTTGTCCAAAAAGTAGAATATTCATTTTTTCTAGAGTCAGGTAGAGAGGTGAGTTCAGTCATAGTTTTGCTAGTACAGTTCAGTCTAGAAATCAGCAATTTTTAACACTTATTTCACTCAAAAAATCTAGATACAGGGGGCATCATGTATGGTATAAGGGTTTCCATTTTTAGTTAAAACATGGTAATTGATGCAACTTTTATTTTAGAATCTATGTTCCAAACACTATTTATTATGGGTAATGTGTGTGGCATAAGGGCCTTTATTTCTAAGTTTATTGCATTTTCTTACGCATTCCTAGCAGTTGTGTGCCTTACTCCATCTATAAGTTCTTGACATCACATTCAAGTAAACTTTTATACAATTTTTCTTCCCACGTACTTGAGTTATTGAGTGGCTTCCTAAGCCTTGATTCCAGTTTTAGAAGGGGCTTCTATACAAGTCCAATCTCCATCTTTTGAAGTGGCCAATAATGGCCTAGTTTCCAATTTACATTCAGCTATCCACACAAACATTATCAGATCACAACACATTTAGGGGCTCCTTAATCCATCTCATACCTCATTCATCTATACTGATATTTTCTCATTTAGCTTCACAACACAGGGCAATGATGGAGCCAAAGGTCTAGCTAACCTTTGTATTCTTGAGCCACCTATTCAAAGGGATTAAACACATGATCTAGACATCAATTAGCACACACATGATTCATTAACCTCAAATATTTGGTGACAATGGAGCCAAAGGGACTGACTTTGCATTCTTAAGATAACTTTTAGGGGATTAAACACTCAGCTCATTCATCTATATAACTCTTGGTTTAGCATACTTCCAGCATTACCCAGCACAAATAGTATAATAAGTTTCATATTGGTTTATGTACTTGGTGAAGTGTATTCATTCCTTTCTCTTCATTCCTCTCTCTTTACCTAGATTTGTATGTTCTTATTTTAGATATAGCATATCTAGTAAGAACTGATCTAATTTTTATTTAATTTTTGTAGACCTACATATTACAATGTTCTCTCACTATGCACAACCCAACATCACACATCATCTTGGGCTTAGCCTCGTAGGTAAGTTTAGGCATGCTTCTCTTTTTTTCCTTTATCCTAGTATTTCACTTTGATACATACTTAGAATAAAGGGGGGGAAATGTAGTCATACTAAAATGCAGTTTTTACAACTTGAGCATGACTTATGACACCCAAACCATAGGTCTATCCTACTCACTTACACAACCCATTTAGGCATGTTTTCACTATTTCTCAGTCATTTGAAGCCTTCTATATTTAGCCCCTGATATCTTAGACTCCTCTCTTAAGCATAGATCTATCCCCCAGGATATCTTTCCCCATGAACAATAGCACCATAGGTTAGACTACAACAATGGGACCTAGGGTGTCCACTTTCCAACATTGTTGTCCATGTCCATAATAGCCTCAAATGGTCAGAGTTTTTTGAATCCTTATTTTTTCCCTTATTGTCCTAATGCAATATCATCTAACCTAATATCACTAGTTTCCCTATAAAACCCCATTCAAAGGTCATTTAGAAGGGTTGGCAATCATTCAAAGGCATAAGCTATAAATATACTAAATCACACTCAACCAAATCTTCCTATTCTCTACATATAACCAACCACTATTATTTCTATCCTATCTAAGCTCTTGTACCAGTCATGAATCATCTCAAGTTTTCCCAAATTTGCATACAGATGTATTGCATACATAAGATTGCACAATATACATTCAAATTGAGAGAACTACATTGGCCTTAATCCCTCTTCAAAGTATTGGTGTGTAGGCAATGTGCCCACATGTGGGGTGTGATCGCACATTCATTGCATATTACACACTAATCCCCTTTTTTCTAGTTGGATTTGAGATCACCTATGAAGTATGAAGAGGAACTAAGATCCTTGAATACAAAATTGATTACACACAGAGCTTTACAAATAACTAAGACTTGATATTTTAGTCACAGGTTCTCTCAAAGAAGACAAATAGAACCCAAAATTTTCAAAAAGCTTAGACACTAAGGAATATAGTGCCAAAAATTAGACTACAATGTTGGACCTCTAAGTGTCCCATTTTCGGTACTCCCATCCAGGCAAAAAATAGACTTCTAGATCCTATTTTTGATAGTCTACCCAGCCATATTAGTAATTTATAGCCTCTATCTCCTCTGTCTCTACCTATAATCAACTAAGTTTTACTCTATATCCCTTTGATTGTTATTTTTAGAAATCAATTAAGCACTTCCAAATTTAACAAATTAGTAGGTTAATTAAGTCACATTTATTTACTGATTTCCCCCTTAATCTAGACCCCCTTACTATTTAGGAAATTAAACCATATAGTTTCCCAAATTTAGTAAAACATTCTACCAAATTTAGTAAAACATTCTACCAAATTCAGTAAAATATTTCTCTCTATCTATTTTCCAAATGTCACAGTTATTATGCTTAGTACATTAGAGATGTCATAACACATGTCATACTCTATTGCTTTTTTATATCAATCTATATTTTCTATATGTTATGTTAGCTTTGTCATATGGAAAGATCTTTTTACATATATTGGTATACCATTCATATATATGATCTCACTCATACCATTTCATCTTTATGATCTCTACATAGCAATATGCGAATCATTGGTCACTCTTGAGTCCTTTCCTCCCACCACTAGACATAAGAAAGCCCTAGGGTTCACATCCATCCTTCCTTTCTCCACACTTGGTATATCTAGCACACATTCTACACCTACTACCAGCTCTATGTCTATAGTAGATCATGTAATCCATGCTATCACCCAAGTTTACGAGGATAGGCAAATTGGTTACAACCATGGCCATAGCTTTGTCACTCAAAATGGTGCCCTCCTAAATAAACTCTTAGTTATTGAGCTCCTCTGATGTTCAAATGTCTATAAAGATGTACTCTATGCATCCCTTCGTAACACTAGAATTCTTACTTCTATAGAACTTGTGTATGTTGCATCTATCCTCAATATAATGTAATGGACAGAAAAGCATATCTCCTTTAAGAAAGAGGATTTGCCTCCATGAACATCATAGAACAATGTTTACCTTTACATATTCAACTAAGAATTAATGATGTAGGATTAAAAATAGAATTAGTTAATAATGGATCTAGTCTAAATATCTACAACATTTCATTTATAAAATGTCTTAACATACAACCACAAGATTTAGACCACTTTGACATGCATATTTGAGGTTTTGACAACACACCAAGAAATTTTTTAGGTCAAATAATGCTCAACCTAAATTTGGGACCTAAAACACTCCTAACTACCTACCAAGTAATGCCAAATTACCTTAATTATAATTTACTACTTGGTCAACCATAGATTCACGACATGCATGCAATCCTTTCTACATCCATGCTTGCTTGAAATTCAATCACAAGGTCTATATATACACATGTCCCATAGATAATGAACCTTTAAAATATTTCTAGGTTGCTAAACCACAATAACATTACATTCCACACTTCAACCCTAGTACTATATCCACATAGCTCATTACACACAGTGTACCCTCAAACACAGTCCCCACCTCAACCCACTAGTTCACATCACCTTTTGCACTAAAATATCTTAATAAGATGGGATATCAAGGAAAAGGTCTTGGAAAACATAATCAAGGAATTATTCATCTAATTATGGCATCCTCAAAACATGGGAACCAAGGATTGGGATATCATCCTACCTCCTTTAATAGTAAACCTTTGACTAATACCTCAAAATTTATCAAATTTTTCCCATCCAGTAAATTGGTTGACCATAACATCAATCATGTCTCCATAATTTCCTTGGTCTACCCTAACCTCATTGATGATATTATTTTCCTAGATATGCTAGCATTCGACTAGTTTTCTAATGATGAATCCATTTTACAATTTTTAGGATCTTACAATGATCTCCCAACCTGCTACCATAAAAATAGATTCCCGTATCACATGTACACACATGCATATTTTAGAGAAAATTTAAAATCCTCTCAATACATACCAAAGGACCCATGTGACACCATCCCCACAATCCCATATGCACTTGATCAATCCACATTACTTAATGAGGAAATAGTAAATTTTAACTTTCGAACTGATCAGGATCCTCGCATTGTCTTATTAACCATTAATTTATGAAAAGAAGAAAACATGAACATTTTGAAAACTTTAATAGACTTTCCTAAACTTTTTGCTTGGTCTTATTCTAACATGACTAGAATCAACACATCTGTTACAATTCATCAAATTCCCTTATACCCCGATGTAAAACTTGTAAAACCAAATATCTATAAAATGCATCCTAAGGTACTTATCTTATTCAAAGACAAAATTCAATGCCTCTTAGATGTTGGTTTCATCCAACCAGTAGCACACCCTGAGTGGGTTTCTAATATTGTCCCCATCATCAAACTTGATGGTCAAATTTGATGCTACTCTGATTCACAAGATCTAAATAAACCATATACTAAAAATGATTTCCCTTTTACCAATATCAACATGATCATAGATTCCATAGCTTGTTATGAAATGTTATCATTCATGGATGGATTTTCTAGATATAATCAGATCAAACTCATTGAAGAAGATCAAGAAAAAACATTCTACACCACCCCTTGGGGCACATTTTACTATATTATTATGCCCTTTGGATTAAAAATTGTCAAATCTACATTTCAATGTGCCATGACACATATATTTCATGACTTGATTCACCATACTATTGAAGATTACATCGATGATATATTAAAAACATATAAATGAAGATAGCATCATGCTCTTGATTTACATTAAAAAAATTCAAATATTATGATAATATAATGTTCATCTCAACCCTAAGAAATATGTTTTTAGTGTCGCATTAGGCAAACTACTGGGCTTTATTATTTCACAATAGGGCATCAAAGTGGATCCTAAAAAAATCAAAGAAATTATTCATATGCTCCCCCATAAACCTCAACCAACTAAGATCTTTATAAGGAAAAATTCAATCCATTCATTGTTTTGTATCCCAATTCATGGATAAAACCCAATCATTAACTCAATTATTAAAGAAAGATACAAAATTTGTCTAGAAACAAGCTTACTAAGATAGCTTTGATGTAATCAAGAAATATCTCCTCAATCCACCCATTTTAGTCCCACCTACGCCAAATAGGCCTTTCTTACTATACATCTCTATGATAGATCATGCCTTAGGAGAATTATTAGTGAAAAATAATGATCAACATGTCAAACAAGAAGTGTACTACATCAATCACATGTTGGTTGATTATGAAAAAAAATATTCTACAGTAGAAAAATTGTGCCTAGCATTAGTCTTCACTACATAAAAGCTCAAGCACTACATGGTCCATAATCAAACTCAAGTTATTACTAAAGTAAACCCTAAAAAAATTCTAATGGCAAAGCCACACCTCTCTAGTAGAATGGAAAAATGGGTCATGTTATTAACTAAATTTGACTTAAAGATAGTCCTCTAGAAATTAACCAAAGGCCAAATTATTGTAGATCACTGGTAGCAACACCTCTCTGAGATATAACTCTAATCAATGACACATTTTGAGATGATTTTACCACCTATTCTATTCATTGAGACACCTGCACCATGTTTTTTTATGCCTCTTGATGCATGTCAAGTGTAGGAGCAAGAATCATTTTTATCGACACTTTTAGTCACCTAGTACCTATCTCATATCACTTAAGTTTTTCTTATACAAACAATATATCAGAGTATGAAGAACTTATATTAGGTCTCTTCATTGCCCAATCATTCCAAATCAAATCCATTGAAGTCTTTGGTGATTCCTAATTAGTCATCAACTAAGTTAACGATGTATACCAAACAAAAAAAGAACATCACATCCCATACAAAAATATGGTACAATACATAGTGACACAATTTGATTACTTCTCCATTGGCATCATATTAATAAAAGATAATTACCTTGCCAATTTCATGTCAAGTGTTGCATCCTTGATCCTTATTAACATTAATAATGATCATCTAATATTCATAATTAAAATACTATACTCACCATCCATATCAAATACTAATTTAGTAACACTCTCTGTTTTAGCCACTATGCATAGTTTTGCACCTCCAAAATATTTCTCCAATATTTACAACTGATTAAACAAATAAACTACACAAAAATCTTTCTCTCGAATTAAAAAACATAAATTAAAAAAATAAGCAGTTTGATATGTAATCATTGGTGGTGATATTTTTAAATGATTTTTTGATGGACATTTACTATGATGCTTAAATATAAAAGAAATTAAAGTTGTTCTTGCACAAATACATGATAGTGAATGTGGTGGTCATTTTAGTGGAAAAACCATGTCACACAAATTAAATTGACAAGGATACTACTGGCGTACTATGGAAGAATAATGTTTACAATATAAAAAACTCAGTGAAAAATGTCAATGGTATAGGAACCTATAACATGCACCACCACAACAACTATAGCCAATTTCTTCTCATGTTTACACACTAACCCTTTTTTCCATTTGGATTCAAGATCACCTATCAAATATGAAGAGGAACTAGGATCTTTAAAGACAAAATCAATTACACACAAAGCTTCATGGATAACTAGGACTCAATATTTCAGGCATATGGTCTCCTGAAGTAGATGAATAGTACAAAAAAGCTCAAAAAGCTCAAACACTAAAGACTAAAACACCAAAACTTAGACTATAGCACTGGACCTTTAGGTGTCCTATTTTTGATGCTCCTATCCAAGTAGAGAATAGACTTTTAGATCTTATTTCTGATAATCTGTCCAGCTAGATTAGCAATTTTCAACCTTTGTCTCCTCTGTCTCAGCCTAGAATAAGCAAAGTTTTACTCTCTATCCTCTTGTTTTTTATTTCTATAAATCAATTAATCACTTCCAAATTTAATAAATTGGTAGGTTAATTAAGGCATATTTATTTACTAGTTTTCCCCTTAATCCAGACCCCTTTACTATTTAGGAAGTCAAACATATTTTTTTCTAAATTTAATAAAACACATGCTAAAACATGTTTAGAGACATCCTATTTTTATACAAAAGTAGGCCTTTCGACCATGGGCCTAATCACATGCTTACCTAGCCATCTAGGTCATATTTATACTTATTATAGGTCACAGACCCAAACTATTCTCTTGGTGCTCAACATTTAGCACTCAAATACAATGAATCAATATACATAAGGTGCAAGCTTTATGTTCTCACCTAAAGTGCAGCAGAGAAGGGATCAAGGTCTGTGTTGGGATAGTTGTGCCATGGCACAATTCTATTATTTAAGGGCTTAGGTTAATGCAATGATGGTTGCACATTCATGGTTCAAGCCTTAGGTTTCATAGGCTCAATAGAATTTAGGCACTTGAGGGCCAACTAAATATCTAATTAGGGGACTTAGGCATAGACTTATGCTTAGGCATGGACATCATTTCGGGGTGTAGGGTCTTAACCATACTTAATGTATTTCCTTTCTTGGCACAAGGTTCATTGCTATCTATAGGTCTACCATGAATGAGTCCAATTAGAAACTTGTGAGATCTCAACCATACATTTGATAGAATAAAGTATGTAATCAATAAACATTAAAATAGCATTCTTCACTAATGTATTTCAAAAACTATGCATGCATAGTCCATATAAACTAAGAAAATAATCAACATAAACTACTAAGGCCCAATCTGATAAGTGAGGTTGGACATTACAAAGGGGAGCATCAAAAATCATCCTGAACTAAGTCCTAACACTAAATACAACTATCCAATAGCAATCTGCTAGATCTTTGCTACTCCAATTTGCCTCTTTCTTCAACTAAACTTGGCTTCCTTTTATTGGCTTTAAAGTATCCTAGGATTATGGGGAATGGAGAATGTCAATCACTAAGTTGGCATTGGAGGTACACATCCCACCATCTCTATTATGCCTTGTCTTTAATGTGCAGTTGTTTTCCTATACACTCGCTACTCAATGCTGTTTAATTTAAAAGGAGTCACTCATCTTTAGTGCCCAATCATTATCCCATATGCTCATTTCTTGATGCTACTTGATTTAAAAGGTTTTTTTAGTCACCAGCCAAATGACATCACTAGAAGACAAAATAGTAATCATCTTCCATGATTTTCTCATGCCTAAGTGTTTGTTGAGTTGATGTAGTTCCACTACTTAGCATGAAAAGGGGCCCAAAATTATCCCAACAAAAAATTTAGTCTACCTTTGGACTATCCTTCCAATGCCTTAGCTATGGAAAAATTGGGTGTGCTCTATAGTAGTTATATCTTGAAGTTTTTGAAGCCGTAGATTGTGAGCTTGATTTATTCAATGGCACTATCAATCTCCATAGAGGTAGCCTTGAGTTCAAGCATGTCAGTGTTATCTAGTTATTTTTGGAAGGCCTTTAGCCTTTCTTTCACTTTTTAGACCCCACCATCTAGGATGGGTCCCTACCCACTCACCTTTGTTTGGAAGGTATGAAATATTTCCTCCATGTCTTGATCCTAGGTCTTTAGTTGGGTGTTCAAAGTGTTAACCATGCCATAATCTACATGCACTCGGCCCTACTGATAGTGAATACTTGCTTCGTCAATGCATCCTTATCCCCTTTCACATTTTAGAGGTATGCATCAATGACTAATGCCTAGGTGAATAAGTTTTATAAGATAACATTAGTATCATATACATGCTCTTCTATCCTTGCAAAGAGGTCTTCTACCTCATCAAGTTTTTTATTGAGCTCTTTTTTTGTCATATGAAACTTTCCTAAAATTGATCATTAACCCTTTATAACTGGTCAAACTAACAAATTGTGGCCTCAAATCACTAATTTTAATTAAAAACATGTCAAAAATGGATTTTAAATGGGTCATTATCATTTCAAAAAAATATTGTCAAGTTTAAATATGTAGACAATCCATGTACAGGGATCAATTTTGAGAGAAAATTGAGCTTTCTGAGAGATACAGGTGGTTTCAAGACCTTAAATTTTGTATACAATGTCATCATAACTTGAGGAACATTTTTTTAAAAATTTATGGCCATTAAAGGATTTGAATTACTTTTTGTTTTGTAACAGTCCTCAGCATGTCTGTTTGAGATCACCATGGGAGTAGGCATCATTTTGGAGTGCTGCAGAGGTTCCTAAGTCCATGTAAAAATTTAAAAATCATGGGATAATGTTTTTCCATCATAATAAGACCTTTAAATATTTTCAAAACTCTAAATTTTAAGAAAATCATGCTCATACATGCTTATGCAAGCAAATAGGCATATAGGCCAAAAAGGGGCTTTTTAAACTTTCAAGCAAAATGTGCTTTCAAAGTGTTTTGATAGAATGGTGTAGACCCATTTATGATTTATTTATGAATTGAGAATTAGGTGAAGATTTAATTTTATTTTGATAAAATTTTCACTTTTTGTAGTTCTAAACGCCCTTCTTAATCTCATGTTCAGATGTTCATATCTTTCATCAGATGTGGAATTTAGATGAATTATCTTAGCATATTTTGATGAACCCTATTTAATTATAATTATTTAATAATTAATACCATTTTATGGGTTTTGATTTATTAATAATCATTAAGAGTGTAGGCATCTCAGAATACATTCAAAATCCTACAGGCAAATTTTTCTACATGGTAATTTTTCATATATTTTGTATGGGAACCCAATATTTTCAAGGATATTATGGGGGTTAGTTTGATACATATAAATGTAAATATTTTGGGATTTGGAGGTCTGTACTTCATGAACCATCATTTTGAAGATTCAACTTCAAAACCCTTTTAAACCCTCAAAAACTAGTTTTAAAAAAATTGATTTTATTTCCATAAAATCATCATAGATAAACTTGAAACCTTTAAATATTTAAATTAAAATCATATAGTATTATATAAATGTAAATTGTATGATAGATTTGTACAGATGAGGGAATAAATCATGTCTTTTGTGGGAAAAAGCATGTAAAATGAAGTACAAGATAGTTCAATGAAATATAATTAATGGATCTCAATGCCTAAGAATTTATATTAATCCTAAAATTTTAATTTGTCCATAAAGCATCTAATAATTTCTCCAACTATATTGATCAAAATGGCTAGTCTATTGAAAAATCAAGCAAAATAGGCCTAATCAACCCAGTTGACTAAATGGTGAAGGTTTTTTCATCAAAATCACATATTTGGTGATGAATATTTTTTTAGGTATAATTTTTTATTATTTAAGGTTTAATGGCTTATTATTTTAGGTCTAATGGTTTCCAAGTGCACAGATTAGCCTTTAGGCCTAATTGGTCTAAATAGCTTAATTGATCAACTTGCTAAGTTTGAGTTTGGAATGGAATTGGTAATCTTGGATTCCCACACTACATACCTATTGTTACAAGATGATATCATGTAATTTTCAACCTTTATAATCTTTTTCCATGCAAAAGAAGGCTATTTTGGGATTGACTAGTCAAAGCTCCTCATTTATTTTTAGCTTTCCATGCAAGAAAAGTTTTCAAACACTTCAAGGCTCATCAAATTCACTTCCAGTTTATTATTCCTCCAATATGTGGCATGTATTTTTCATGAAAGATGATTTAATTTTCAAACAAGGGTCCCACCACCTATTTTCCACACCATATTTTGAGAGTACATGCATGTTTTGTGAAGGAAAGCTATTTTTAGGAGTTTTCTAAATATTGTAAAAGGGAGTTGATTAAATAATTATAAAAGGATTTAGTCTTTATTTAATTAAATAATACTATTTATTATGTAAATAAACTCTACTTAGTCTATTCTTAGATTTTAAGACTTATATTTTGGCTTTTCAAACCATTATTGATTAATTCCTAAAGCAAAGAAGAAATTGTAATTGATACCATTTTATCAAATAAAAAGATATTTTTTTACATATGGTTTTGGATCAAAATAGAGTGTAATTTGATTATTTACCAGCATAAAAGTGGCATCTAATTATCCTTTTTTTATTTTCTTTCCACACTTACTATGAAAATCTCATCCTCTATAGGTCATTGGAAGAGCTAGGATTAGAAATTTGCTTTGCAAACTTCTTTCAAGCCTTCTTTTGAAACACTTATGTTTAGGATTTACTAAATAATTTATTTTGATTCATATGTGTGCCTTAGTTTTGAAAAGATTTCAAATAATATCAAATTACTCTTGTGCATCACCAAAATAGGTAGGATTTCCCATTTCAATTTTTTTCCCCTTTTCATCCTAAAAAATCAAAATAGTTTAGTTTTTAGAGATAAATCTTAAGGGAACCAACCCTCTCTATAGGTTCTTCTAAATATAGAGTCACCCACATTGTAATAATATCTAATTGTATCAATTGTAGATAAGTTATTCCTTGCACATACTCAAGCAGGGTGATCTATAGAGTGATAACAGTTTCTGACACGCTCGACAGGACTCCCATTCTACACACTAGCCTTTGGAGGCATTTAGAAGATTGGTATAGGTTTCAGGCACTTAAATATAGTTTATAATATTAGGGATCATTTCAAATATTAACTAATTTTAGTATTTGACTTACTAATGATCTCAAATGGCTTGTTTCAATATGGATCCATATTATCCTCACTATGATTAGTATGACCAACCACACTATGATCCTCACCAAGATTTTGAGGATCTATATCAAGAAAATATGCAAGAGGACTACCTAGATCCTCCCTAAGATCAACTATTCCATCATAATATTACCCCTTACCAACCCTATCATGAGCCATCCTACCCATATAGCTAACCTAATCATGGTCATTTTATAGTTATCCAATCTATACTAGCACTTAAACAAACTTTAGTTAGCCTTGAAAAGCATTCATTATATCTATACTCACAAGGATATTATGGCCAAGGTATCCCTACTCACTAGATCCATTATGTGATAGAGTCATTGTAGCAAATAAAAGATGAATGGGCACCTATTGAGAGAGCCAATTGAAGTATTCTTACTGGTGAGATGATGGCTATAAGTGGTTACATTCAGAGCATTGAGGATAAACTAAAAGGCCTCAAAGAATAATAGGCTCAACCATAGCCTTCTTATGTGCCATCCATTCCTCCTTAAGAGACCATTCCAAGTGCCCCTTTGAGTTTGCCAAATTTTTCATGTGTTTCTCAGACCTTCCCTTCTTGGAGATCTATCCAAGAGAACAATCAAAGAAAGAAAGATATTTTTATGGCATAACCTATTGTTGAGATCATTGACCACCTTAAAGATAAGATATTCTAATAGAATATTGATAAGAAAATTAGAGAGTTGGAGTTGAAGACAAGGAAAGAGGAGAATCAAAATCAAATGGCCAAAAAAGAGCCTCTATCTTTCCCATCTTGGAACCAAATCATGTAGTCAAGCCAATCTAAAGCTACTCAGGTACTTTCCCTCCTTCCTTAAGAATCTAACTCATTTATATCTTGGAAATACATATATATTAATATGCATAAGAAGGAAGAAGAAAAGGAGATTGCATATTTAAATGAGTTTCAAGAAAAATGTGCTGAGGAGGATGCAAATGTTCATAAAAAAGTTGAGGAATTAGTGCTACCATATTATAAAGAGAATGAAGAAATTGATGTAGTAGCTAATCAAATTGATCAATTTGTGGAGTAGCCAGAGATTACCAAAAAACTAAAAATCTCATTGGAGGACTTTTTTGAAGTTTTGGGAGCAGGGTATGCTCTTCTCTGAGGGGATTTGATCTTAGTTGCAGTCAAAGAGAGTAGCTTTGTCAAGCCAAACCAAGAGAAAGGAGTGGGCAGCCCTTCAATTATGCCACCTCAAGAGTTCATTATTGATAGGGACTTGTTTCAAATATTTAGAATTGGATATCATCTTCTTGATGAGCCTACAAATAAATTTATGCTTCTAAAAGGTAATACAAGTATATTTTGTGTTCAGATTAGTCAACTAGATTGTGAGGAAATAAAGCTTGATAAAGAAGAAGAGCCATCAAGTGAGTATGTATATATTTGAGGTTGTTTTTCTCCTACTATTCCAAATATGAGTATGAAAAAGGAGTTGGAAAGGAAGATACTTGATTTCTCAACCACCAAGCTTGCAAGGGAACATGTGATGTACCTTTATCCATCTCATCATGAAAGTGAATTGTCAAATTTTCCTTTTGATATAGGAGGACCAGCAAGTTAAAGGTTAGTTTGTATATAATAGACTACCTTTTGTTTCATTTTTATAAGTGCATATCCACACATGCTTTTAGTATTTGTTGCTTCTCATTTCTGTTCTTGTTGTCTTTTCCTCTAAGTGCATGTGTTTACTTGTTTGTTGTTATTTGTGTTAGTTTCTCTTGGTATGTCTTGATATGCATGCTTTCCCAATTTTAGTGTGTATCCAAGCCTATCCTTGTCAAATTTTATAATTTATTTTACCATCAGGCTGTTCACCCCTTGAAAGTCACCGTAAATTGTTAGTAATTTGACCTATCAAGGCCAAATTACTACTCCTATCATATGAAACTTTCCTAAAACTAGTCATTAACCCTTTGTAATTCATCAAACTAAGGAATTATGGCCTAAAAACACTAATTTTAATTTTAAAACATCAAAAATATATTTTAAATGGGTCATTATCATTTCAAAAGAACATTGTCAAGTTCAAATATGTAGACAATCCATACACAGGGATCAATTTTGAGAGAAAATTAAGCTTCTTGGGAGCTACACGTAGTTTCAAGACCTAAAATTTTGTATGCAAGGTCATCATGACTTAATAAAAAAAATTATGGCCATTATAGGTGTAGAGATACTAATTTGTAACAGTTCTTAGCATGTCCATTTGAGATCACCATTAAAGCAGGCATCATTCTGGAGTGCCACAAATGTTTATAAGTATAGGTAAAAGTTTAAAAACCATGGTATGATATTTTTACATCATAATCAGACCTTTAAATAGTGTAAAAACTCTAAATTTTAAGAAAACTATGCTCATATAGGCTTATGCAAGCAAATAGGCATATAGGCCAAAAAATGGTTTTTTAACTTTTCAAGAAAAATGTGATTTTAGAGTGTTTTGATAGCATGTTATATAACCCATGATGATTTTTTTAGGCATTGGAATTAGGTGAAGATTTAATTTTATTTTGGTGAAGTTTTCACTCTTTACAGTTCTATACATCCTTTCTAGGCTCATGTTCGAATGCTCATATCTTTCACCACATGTTGAGTTTGTTAGAACACTCTTATTATGATTTGAAGACCCATATTTACTTAAAATTAATGAATAATTTATATAATTTTAAGGGATTTTATTTATGAACAATCATTAAGAGCATAGGTAGCCTAGAATGTAGTCAAAACTCCACAGGTAGATTTCTCTACATGGTAACTTTTCATATCTTTCATATGGAAACCCAATATTATTAGAGATATTAAGAGGGTTATTTTGATACATATAAATTTAAATATTTTAATATTTAGAGGTTTGTATTTCATGAATCAGCATTTTGAAGATTCAGCTTCTAAACCTTTTTAAACCCTCAAAAAACTAGTTTTAAAAAAAATGATTTTATTGACATAAAATCATTATGGATAAAATTTAAACCTTTTAAAATGTCAATTAAACTCATAGAGGATTCCATAAATGTAAATTTTATGCATGGATATGTATGGATGAGGGCATAAATCATGTTTTATTGTGGGAAAAATCATGTAAAATGAAGTAAAATATAGTTCAATGAAATATAATCAATGGATCTCAAAGCCTAAGACTTTTTATTAATATTAAAATTATAATTTGGTTATAAATCATCCAATAATTTCCCCAACTATCTCAATCAAAATAGCCTGTTTACTAAAAAATTGAGCAAAATAGGCCTAGTCAACATAGTTGACTAAATGGTGAAGGTTTTCTCATCAAAATCACATATTAAGTGATGAAGAATTTTTTTTTTAAGTCTAATTTATTGATTTTTCATGTTTAATGGATTCTTATTTCAGTTCTAATGGTGTCTAGGTGCATAGATTAGCCTTTAGGCCTAATTGGTCTAAATAGCTTAATTGATTAACTTGATAAGTTTGATTTTGGCATAGAATTGGTCATTAAAGAGATAAAAATGGATTCCTACACTAAATACCTACTATTATAAGATTTTTTCATTCAAGTTTCAACCTTTATAATCTTTTTCCATGCAAAGAAAGGCTATTTTAGGATTGACTAGTCAAAACTCCTCATCTATTTTTAGCTTTCCATGCAAGCAAAGTTTTCAAACACTTCAAGGCTAATCAAATTCACTTCAAGTTTGTTATTAATCCAAGATGTGGCATGTATTTTTTATTAAATATGATTTAATTTTGAAAAAAGGGTCCCACCACCTATTTTCCATGCCAAATTTTGAGAGTGCATGCATGCTTTGTGAAGGAAAGCTATTTTTAGAAGTTTTCTAAATATTGTAAAAAAGAGTTTTCTAAATATTGTAAAAGGGAGTTGATTAAATAATTTTAAATAAAATCCACTTAGGATATTCTTATCTTTTAATACTTATATATTGGATTTTCAAAACATTTTTGATTATTTTCTAAAGTAGAGAAGAAATTGTAATTGATACCATTTTGTCAAATTAAAAGATCTTTTTTGCATATGGTTTTGGATCAAAATAGAGTGTAATTTGACTATTTACCAGCATACAAGTGGAATATACTTAATTTTTTTGTAGGTACTTTCCACACCTACTATGAAAATCTCATCCTCTACATGTCATTGGAAGAGCTAGGATTAGAAATTTGCTTTGCAAACTTCTTTCAGGCCTTCTTTTGAAACACTTATGTTTAGGATTTACTAAAGAATTTATTTTGATTCATATGTGTGCCTTACTCAATATTTAAAATCTTTTATAGAATATCAAATTACTCTAATGCATCACCAAAATAGATAGGATTTTGTATTTCAATTTTCTTTTCCCTTTACATCCCAAAAAATCAAGATAGTTCAGTTTTTAGAGATAAAACTTAAGGGAACCATCCCTCTTTAGATGTTATTCTCAATACAAAGTCACCCATACTCTAAGAAGATCCAATTGTATCAACTGGAGAGAAGGTGTGCCTTACATGTCTTCAAGCAGGGTGATTTTTAGCATGATAACAATAACATCAGCATCATCTACACACTCTTCTAGCCTTATAAAGAGGTATTCTACCTCATCGATCTTTTTGTTGAGCTCTTTTTTTATGGATTAGCAAGGGTTTTCTTCCTCTTTTGATACTAGATTCATATGAAGGATCATCTATTCTACTAGTGCACACACCTTATTAACCTCTAAAAGTTTAGAAGTACCAACACCATCTAAAAAGGATGGTTCTACTTCTTCCACATGCTTGGTCAACTAGTGAAGCTTGAATTTTATGGTGTTAAGTTTTTCCTCTACCTTAAGTGATATACCCTTCCATTTTATGGTGTAAACATCATTAACAATGTTCTTATGTGCTACCTTGAAGGCCATTTTAAAGAGGGAATTATCTGACCTTATTGGATTCATATCCTAAGGGTTTACAAGTTGGTAATCATTCCCCTCTTCTAGTTTTTCAGCAACTTGGATTTCTTTCACTGGCACCTCAAAGTGAGGCTCATCCATGTAGAAATAAAGTGCAAAGGACACTTGATGGTGCATTAACATTTTTATATCTCTAGATGGCATATACTCCAACATGTATAAATCCTCATCTTAGGTATACCCCTTTTGCACCTTCTCCCTATAGCTTGGCTCAAATTCCTCTTTTTTGATAGCCAACTCTATCTACTCCTACTCCTCTTCATTGGCACTATTTCCTTCTTCAGTGCCTTCTTCTTTTATTTTCTATAGGGGTTCTTCTTCTTCATACTTTTCCCCTTCATTTATTTCTTCTTCTTATGGCTCCTTGGCATGAACCTTATAAAATTCCTTCTCAGTGGCAGTCTGCTTCTTCCTCATCTTCTCTGTTTATTATTTTAAGTCACCAGCATCACCTTATTTGTCTCTATATACCCCTTCAATACTATGGAATGTATGTTTCACATATTCCTCTATTGGGCTAGTGTGGGCGTTAGGCACCTCTACTACTTTATCTTTTATGGGTTCTTCACTTGAGGTAACCCTCTTCTCTTCTCTCACTTTATTGGCCTTCTCTTCTTGGGCCTTCTTTATTTTTGTCTTTCTCTCCATTACAATCATGGTGGTTTTCTCCTCCTCAGCCTTTACCTCCTTGGCCTCAACTTTGTTAAATTATGCTTGGGTCATGCCCTTGGCCCTCATAGCCTCTCTTTTGTGATGTAACTCTAGTGCCACTTCAATATGATCCTAATCAAGGCACATGTTCTTTCATTTATGCCTCGACTCCTCTTCATCTTGTAGAGGTTGCATTATAGGTTCCTTGGTACACTTAATGGTCCTAATTCTCCAAGAGTGGTAGAAATGTTGCCTTGGAGAGCCTCAAGTATTTCCACCATGTTAGGATCTTCCTTTATTTCTCCTTTTATAATGCATTTTTTGGCCTCATCTCTCTCAACCCCTTCCTCCATCCTATTGACCTTCCTCATTTCTTCTTTTCTCTTTTTCAGCTCCCACACCTTCTAAATGTTTATGTCATTAAGGCCAAGCTTCCTTCATGCTTATTCTTACCTTAATTTTTAATTTTAGGGTGGTGGAGAATTTTCCTCACTAGATGAGTCATCTTTAAGTATAATGTACATCCTCTTTCCCAACTCTATCTCCTTCTCCAATTCTTCATGTGCCTCTATGTCTATCAAAGTGATGGTGGACATTGTAGATAGAAACTTTGGCTTCTTTTACTTCTCCTTTGAGATAGGATAAGTCTTTGGAATCAAATACATTCACTTATTTATTAGGTATAATGGAGAGGCTTCATCTCCTTAGGTGATTTTAAACATGATGTGCTCCTCTATCTCCTCAAGCGTTTCGCCTTTCTTCTTCTTGGGAGACTTCTTCTTTTCAACTAGAACTAGCATTCCTTCATCATTGATCCTAATGAGGGGATCATTAGTCTACTTGATTTTGGGGCCCTTTATCCTTGGCTTCATCTTATAGTGTAACCTATCGATGTGCTCAAGTATGGTTACTTATATAGAGAGAGAATTACAAAGAGAGATAGTCAAGCATTAGTCAAGAAATCATGAAAAAAGCATTAAAGACATAAAAAAACTTAGTCTATCTATTCATGCAAGAATTAAAAATGATAGTAAGAAACACTTAAAATAAAGCAACATTGATTAGCTTCCCAAGTGGATTCACCATACAAGTGTGGCTCAAAAACATGTTCTCCCTTGATCAAAAGTTCTTATCTTCATCAACAATGGTGGTAGCTCCTCCCATGTCTCAAGAATTATTTACATAACCTAGGCTCAAAGTAGATGAAATATCTAATATAGACTATCAAATGAAGATTTATAATGAAAAATAATAATAAACACAAAGGATTATGGAGACAATTTAGCATTATAACTTTGTACAAATCAAGCTTAAAAATGATGTTCGTGGTCTTTCTATTTATAGAATTTTGAGATTGATCAAGATTTACCATGACCATCCATATCAAGATTGAGATGTATGGCCATGAATTAATCCAAGTATATAATTTAATCCATAAATATCCCTCATAAATATTTGGGATAGAGTGGTATTTAAGAGGCATGGAGGGTCTTAATTCTGATATTTTGTACATTTATGGCTTATAGATACCAACCCATATGATGATGTCAATAGGTGATGTATTTAATAAAAATCAATTTCTAAAAATAAATATTCAACAACTCTTATGTAAAATCCACTTAAGCTTTTTATTTGGATCAATTAGCCTTAAACAAGGTTAATCAACATTTATGCAATTATTTAGAAATTGACCCTCAATTAATCAAAATGGTCAAAAAGTCATATTATCGGATCATATTTTGACTTAAAAATAATTAGAAGGTGATGTTAGATGTGTTTGAACTATATTTTTATTTAAGATATTACCAACATAAAATAATAAAGGTATGTGACATGTACCAATGAATTAGAAGAAAAGAGTGATCTATAACATAAAAAGGTGAAATCATCATTTTGACTTGAAATGAATTGATCAAAGTTAGGAATAACATAAAATGTATTTCCCCATTTAGGGATACATTATCCTAAATCAGCACTTTTAAATGGCAAGCTCAAACCATATAGTGTGTTTTATGGATTTTGACCTAAAATGTTTATTTGAGTGCAATTCGAGTAAGATTGATAATTTTAACACAAATGGTGTTAGGAATTTTATGTTTATATTTTACCCTTGATTGAGAAGACATAGTGAGACATTTAATCAAAGCAATGTCTTTTCAAAGAAAAGATTTGTCAATAAGAAATTAGAATAGACCCATGATACCCCCTCGAGAGGACATACTAAGATCGAACAGAAGGATGGACTCTCAAAAAGAAAGAGAAAATGAGAAATTAACCCATGAAATAGATCACATTCAAACGAGCTAATTCTTGCATATGTGATTACCATCAATGATCAAATTATAATTAGAGGTATAATAGGCCCTAGTAGATAGGAGGAATTAGAAAGATACAATCCATAAATGTATGGGACACACTTTAAATGTACCCAATTTGAGAGTACAAGCTACGCACTTATGGCATTGATCAATCTTGAGATAGGTTACACACTAAAATATTTCCATCATGGGCATTAGTGTGGAGAGTTCAAAATTAGAGGAAAAGAGAATGTGGTCTCCAAAGAGAAGATAATAAGAAGTACTCCAGTAGAGTAAATATGATCATGATAAAATATTTTTACCCCAGTAAGGCAAATTTTGAGCATTTGATAAAGAATAAATAATGGTTTGCCCTTATAGAGCTGATTTTATTTTGACATTATTTAGATGTTGTGCCCTAGCATGGGCAATTGGCAAGAAAAATAGATCAAGGATATAATCCAATAAATAAGTTAAAGTAAGTAGGTGTAAATGTACATGCAATGGTGTAATGGCATAGGAAGCCATATAAAACCCAGCATATGAGAATGCACAAAGTGATGGGAGAGATAAAAAGAAGAATGGAAATGACTAAGCTGACTTTAGATATATAAAATAAAGGGATGTTGCCTACATAGTTCCATGGGTGCATGTTCCAACATGAACTTCAGGCCAAATGTAGTTCACCCAAGTTTTGGAGAGAATGGAATGAGAAATGATGAAAACTAACCAATAATTGATTAGACTCACAATGTATGCAAAGAGATGCACATTTAAGCATAGAGTTGAGTGTTAAAATACATAATACCTATATGTCTATTTTCATACTATGAGCCTAGATTATGCAAAGTGTTTTTGAGAACTATTCATTAGAGTGATGTTGACGTTAAGACTTTGAAACCTGAGCACAAAGTGCTTGTTATAGCAAAATAAATTAGGCATAATAAGTATGAATAACTTAAAATGACATAATATTCCAATTGCACTTAGTCAGTTCAAATATGAATACATATAACTAAGGATAATGGTAAAACAATGACAAAAATTAGAGTTACAGCTATTTACATTTAAACAAAAAAGTAAAGACGAAAAAATATAAACATAAATGAACCTAACTTGAAATCAAGATATGATCAATCAAGACTTAAGTAGGAACAAAAATGTTTAAAAACAAAAATGAAGAACATCTTAATGACATGAGATCAAGATATAAATAATCAAGATCCATAAAAATCATCAAGATATTTTGAAACATAAAAGAGATAAGCAAAAACATATAGGGAAATACAAGACCAAGATGAGACAAGAAGTAATAAAAAGAGAAAATGAGAGGTGCAAAAGCACAACAAAACACTGAGAAAACACAAATAAACACACAAACAAAAAACCGAGTTAGGTAGTTTAAAAACAAATTTTCATGCACGTACGGTAGAGGCATTGCTTTCCACTACAACATAACAAATAACAATGACACAATAATTATTCTCGAATTAAAAAGGAACAATGATAGAAGAAATGGGGGAAGAGAAGAAAAGGATGGGGTTGGTCAAGTTGACTCCAGATGTACAAGACAAGTGGATGCTACCTACATAGTTTTATGGATGCATATTCCAACAGGAAATTTAGGTCAAATGTAGTTCTCCCAAGAAATAGGATAGAAGAAAAATGATGATCAAACTAGAAGGATTAATGTTTATAGAATAAATGGAATATATGATAAACAAATGATAATGGTCTTACAAACAAGTTAATGGGATGAGAAAGAATGATATTTCAAAATGGCAAGTACATGGGATAAGATGAACTGGGGTTTCTTTGCTTTCAAAATGGCAAGAGCATAGCATGGTGGGATGGGCATGTACAAATGTATAGAAGTGTGAGACAATGTTTTTTTTATTTTATGGATCATGTTCTGATGTTTTTGGTATTTCCAAACTATTTCCAATGTTTTTGGTGTTTTGGGGATAAAATATGCACAAGATGGGACCATCTAGTCAAGGAGATGTACGTCTGAGAGTAGAGATTCCATTAAAATAGCTAAGCTAGCTACAACATCCTGTGCTCACAAATTGATGAGAGCAAATATTTTGATAAGACAACAAATGCCTACAAAGAGTAATAAATGTAATATAGAATAATGTGCAACATGAAGTAACTTCAAAGAAATATCTATGTCCACTTATTTGTAATAATGTGACAAAGTTCCAAAACTGAGAGAACATTCTTGTTCACTTGTGTATAGAAAAAGCTATCAAATACTATCATCACTAAACTAATTTATAGAATTGGCATTGATTGTGTTCAAGAGACATACTCAAGATCACAATGGTATAATAATGTCTAATAAAATGGTCTAAAGGGTTTCCCCCAAAAAACTAGGCAAAGACAATGGGAAATCGGAAATGGTAAATTAAAAATGGTTATGTTGATCCTACTGATGTGGAGATGTACATCTTAGTCAATAAATGAGACAAATAGAATGATCAGTTATAAAAATTGTTACCCAACACCTCATCGAATAACTACTCTATCAAAAACTTGTTATTGATCTGAACCTAAATAATGTTGTTATGATCCTCATTAGCAATTGATTCTTCTTGCTTCAAACATCAAGATAAGATATCCTTATAACCTTAATAAAGGAAAGTGCTACCAATGATAAATGATATATTTGGGTAATAAATAGGTGGGTGATAATGGAATGTATATGAATGGGAAACAAATGAATATCAAGACTTTCAATCACACAACATTATTGATGCTAGATTCGACATAATTTTGGTTATGGTAGGGTTGAAGACCTCTAAAGATGCTTTCGATATGACCACCAAACTTTTATATTGCTTGATCTTTAGAGTATCTACCATCTAATTATGTTGTAAATTGGAAGCTATTTTTATTTGATCTTTGATATTGTCTTTAGTATGTAGTGAAGAACTAATGTGCTTAGCTATTTGCACCTCGATGAGGTTTTCACCAATGAATTTGTCTTGATCATCCCATAATGCCTCTAAGAAGGTTTCATGAAGAGATGTTAACATTTGACTTTGATTATCTTCTAGCACCTTCTAAAAGGTTTCACTAAAATATGTTGAGTTTGGTCTTTTCTCATCCCCTATTTCCTCTAAAAAGGTTTCACTAAAAGATTATTCTTCTATTGAATTAATTTGGTCTTTATCCCACTGATATTCTATAACTAATATGTCAACATGGATGCAATTCAACAAAGTGTAATTATGTTGGTCTTAATCAACATTTATGGGAGGTGGATTATGTAGAGTAAAGGGGTCCTTGTAGATCCCCATATCTTAATTTATTTCCTGATTAGAGGGAAACTTAATTTCCAGCTCATCACTTTCAATAAAGTCTTCAATAATGTGTCGTAATTGGAAACAATGATACGCAACATGACCAACAACTCAATGGAAGTTGCATCATTCATTCTCTTTGTACCAATCTAGTTTTGGTTGATCTTGAGGAAATGGCCTTGGTACTAGCCATACAATCAAATTAGCAATGATGAGATTTTGTAACACTATTTCAATTAGTTTTCTTAACTTGCTAAAGACTGAAATTGTCAAGAAATGTCCTTCATGTAGGCTGTCTTTGCAAAGTAGATGGTGGATTTGGGCGATATAATTGTACATTTAGGGGTGGCATAGCCTACATCATTTGTACATGCCTTGTTTTAGCCACCCCATTTATAACCATGTTCTTATTTTTATTAAATCCCTTAGGATTATCATATACAACCATTTTAACTGATGATTGAGTTTGATTAGATGTTTGACCCTGTGCAAAAATCTTGACAAGGCCTTTAGCAATAAGAGCCTTCTCAATTTGCACTCCTTTATTAATAATTTATTAAAATGAGTTAGAAAAATCTAATTGTAGATTATGCATGACTTCAAGATGTAAGTTCTATGTAAATATATTGACCAACTATTTATCTGGCAACTTATGTTGAAAGCAGCCTACTAATGCTCTCCACTTTTGCGGATATGTGGTAAAACTTTCATCATCACGCTATCTAGATTTATACAAGTCAAAAATGGTATATTCATTTTTTATGTTATATGAGAAATAGTTAACTAACTTTTTTTATAAGTTGTTCCAATCCGTAACTGATACCTTGGGTAGTTTAAGTAGCCAATCTAAAGCTTGTCCTGCTAAACTTCATAGAAACAGTCAAAGTACTCATTACTATAAGCAACCTCTTGACATAATACAAAGAATGCCTATATATATACTCATGTGGATCTCCCTTTCCTTTGTACTTGTCAAATTTGGGTGCCTCAAAATGAGGTGGAAAGGGGTTTTGGAGAATAGATAAATAAAATGGATATAGACATATCTCATCAAATTTGTACTTTTTAACTCCATTATTCATCTCCAATCTCTGAACAATTTCCTTCATAGAATTCCACTCTTGCATGTTTTGTGCATTTGTGGATTAGATAAGATGTTTTTGGGGTGGGATGTACCCCTAGTTTTGTTTTTGTTGGGGTGTTATGTGCCCCTAATTTTTATTGATTTTAGGGTAGAATGTACCCCTAGTTTTGTTTTTTTTGGGGTGGAATGTGCCCTTGATTTTTTTATTGTTGGGGTGGAATGTGTCCCTAGTTTTATTATTTTGGGGGTTGAATGTGCCCCTAATTTTATTTCTGTTAGGGTGGAATGTGCCCCTAAGTTTGTGTGTATCTATAGGAAATGTATACCTTTTGATACGTGCCTTGGTTCTAATTTGTTTCTCGAGTCAAGAAAATAGGCCTTGATTCTTGGATTGTAAAACATTCCTTGAATTTGGTTGTTTAGTACCTTGTTAATTTTGGAAAGTTCTATGTTTGTTTACAAATCTATGTGTTGGTTGGAAAGAACTAGCCAAATTGTCTTGAGGGATTTCCTTAATTCAAATTGAATGTTTAGATCTTTGATTTTGTAAAGTAACATAGGGTTCTTGATGATTGAATAATGTATGCTCCATATCAAATGGAACATTTTGTAATATCTCTTGTTATTTTAATTATTCATTTAGGTTACCTTGATCTACTATGGTTATGTTATCATCAAATGTTTGTTGCATAATTTCAACCACATTTCCTTGTTCTTTCGAAGCATCATTGTGAATTGGAGTGGAAAATAATGAGTTAATTAAGTCTAAGACAAGTTGATTCACATATCATTGACTTATTATCTTGATCTTACCTAGAAGATTCAGATTTGTGGGATTTGACTCTGTTTGTATTTCTTTTTCCTTTGTTAGAAGAAGAAGATATGTCTATTTATGTAAAAGCTTGTTCTTGTCATCATTATTCTCCTTCTCTAACTAAGGTATGCAATTATTCTATAGGAAAGTCTGAAGGTATTGTAGCACCTAATTCTATCAACCTAAGAAGTGTTTTGTCTTTATCTTATTAGGGTTGATATTCATTGTATTTATCTTTGGATCCTACTATTTTAAGGATGTCATCAAAAATAATGAGATTGTCTTGACCATCATAAAATTTATCATCTTCATAGATAAGGCTATAAGAGGCCCCAATACGAGTGAACCTTAAAATCACATCTAAAAAAAAAGTCATTCTCTACATTTTACTTGATTTGGATCAATGTTTTTCAAACATTCAAATAAGGTACGCTTGGTTCTCTTAACAAATGACTAAGGTACCAAAGAGACTATAAAGGAGGGAGGCTTGGAACCACACATAATTATATGATTTGGTTCATGAATTTACTCAACTTTTGGTAAAGTTTGAGTCATATATATTTTGAAGAGGTCAAGTTAACTCAAAGATCCAAGGTGAAAACTAGCACACCAAAGCCTAGATCTTTGTGATACACCTATACCATAAAAGCTAGTTTTAACTTCGATGAGTTGACCCTAAAAAATTAGAGGAAATCTCTTTGGATAATGAAGAATATTATATGAACTAACTCAAGGTGTAAAAACATACACAAATCACTAAGTACAAAGCTAAGACCAAATGGGTAACATAACGTCACCACATGGTTCTAGTAGGATAAAATATGTTCTAGGACTCGAAGCATGATTGATACACAAGATGACTTGATTCCACAAAGATAATAATATGATTTTGAGTCTAATAAATAATGCTCAATCCAAATGGAAAATTGAACCCAAGTTAGAACAAGTTTAGTTTGCAAATGGCAAACCCAATTTAAAACACCAACCCTTAAAACCTAGAAAGGTTTAATTTTGAATGTGAATTATAAATGAGGGACTTAAACAAATTGTGTAAATAATCTAGACCCAATTAGGTATCATAACTTTGCCAAAGTGGGTGACATGACACAAATTTTTGATAACAATTTGAAGAAAGAAAAGATAAATTTTCTAATTAGACAACATAACACCTCCCTTGCTCAAGAATTTTGAGGACAATGTGTTTTGGTTAAGTTAATTTGAGTTAATAAATAGTTTTTAGATGTAAATCAAGAATAAGTATGCTAATGACAAAAAACAATCATCTTAAGTCTAAAATAACAAGATTGCATGATATTGTTGGAGTCCCACATGAAATTAGCCTATTTATTGGTGTAGACACCAAAATAGTGTCTAACTCTTGGTCATCCTCCCCCTTGGTCCATTCCTAACCCATTCTTAAAACATGCACTTACTAATTTAAAAATAATAATTTATTATTAATATCCTCACCTATAACACCTCGTCTGACACCTCACCTTGGACTATTTCCCACCCTATGACTCACCCAAGACCTATTCTTACTTCTCTCTAACTGCCTAACCAACTCTCGTGCGTATTTAGCCCAACTTTTGACAATTCTCCAATGGATAGTGCACTTGGCAGATGGAGAACGGGCTTGGTGGCTCTTTTACCCGTTCTCCACCCATCGACGTAGGTCAAATGTCAGCTGACGCTAGCAAAATCATCGATGTTGGTTATACTTAAACCAATTTTCTAACCCTTTGACTGATTGAATCAAAAATCGTTAATTACTGGAGCTAATCACGAATCTCTAATCTTCTTCTGGCAAAACAAAGTTCTCATGCTTTTGCTTTCTAGTGTTTTGGCTTATTGGTGTTCTTGCAGGGATCAGCATTCTTGATAGCACTTTCTAGGCACTGAGGTCTTACATGAGACATTCTGCATAGGGATTACACGATATCTCCATCACCAGTGACAATCGAAACATAGCTTTTGCACCTTTGCCAACTCATATCACAACTAAGTATTTGTATTGTTTTCATTTTAGTGTCATTTCAAATATATTAGCATTCTATCTACTGTGTATTCCAAGCATCCTTGACCCAACCTTCTCTATCCTTCTTGGAGACGCTGAAAAGCCCTCTCTCCCATTCATCCTCTTTTTGCCTCTGTCACCAATTCAGTCCATTTCCAGACAACATTCTCAGCCCTTAGACCCCAAGCAGTCCCTCTGAATCCCTCACAGACCCTCAGACCCCCAAACGAGACCACAGTCCATTCTGTAGACCAGAAACCAGACTTGTAACCCATCCCTGGCCATTACCCTGACCGACCTCATCCATTTCCCCTACCGACATCGGTAGTCTAACTGACGTCGGTGACTTCCTGATCGACGCCGGCAATATCACTGTCGTCAGCGACTGTGCTAAGCAGATTATAGCTTATCAGGTACGCATTTGCTTTTAGTTCTTTCTTTTCAGTCTTTTATTATTTCTCTTTTTTGTCTCTGTCATATTTTGTTTTAAACAGTGGATTGTCATCCTCCAAGAAGCCTTAGCGCTTCTAGGACCAAGCTTTTGCTTGGCAATCCACCCTCTTATCAGCTAACATTTTTCGTGTTTTAGTGTCTGTCTCTTTCAGGTGTCATCCTCCACAACCAAAGAGGAGTTCTCACAACGTCTGGATTATGGTGCGCAGACTACATCCAGGTACATACAAGCCTTGACCATTTCTTTAAGTTTCTCATTTTCCCTCTTTGAATGTGAAAGCAAAATTGTGTAGAAACATTATGGCATGCCCGGTGGGACCCTTAGGGCCTTCCTTAGGTTTTTTTCCTTCTTTTTTCATTTAGGTGCATTAGGTTTCTCCCTCTTTACCTCTTTCCTCTTTTCTAAAAGACATCATAAGCAGGAATAAAAAGAACTTTTCTTTCTTTTCTTGCATTTTTAGACTAGTCAAAAATCATATTCTTCAAACCCTTTCTCAACTTGTTTTCATTCCAACTTAACATTTTGATTTGGGGCTTAAAAATATATTACATTCCATTTCTGCTTGCTTGCATTTCTTAGTCCACACTTAGTAATTAATAAACCGCATATTGAATTAATCGTAGATCACTTGATATTACACAACCAAACCACGTGCACTAAATTAAACATCAAACTCACTTGAGACAAGGCCCAACTGGGATTTCATCACCCAACGGATACCTTACCTATCCCGGTGATCCTACTTGGATTTCACCATCAAGGGGAAAGCCCACTCTGTTCTCTGGCAGAGTCTAATCTATAGGGAAAGTATATTTTGGCTAAGTGAGACCAGCTTACCACTGGAATTGTGAAGTGAGGGGAGCTTGCTCCTTAGCACCAGGCCAAGTACGAAACCTAACACAGACCTTTGATTGCCTAAACATACTTGAAACCATCTTTAGACTACCTCTTCTAGGACCCTTCTAATAGCCAACCTCCCCAAACATCACTTTAAGGCATAAGCCACACGATCCTAATAAAATTATTTCTAGGGATTTAACGCTTAGGATCTGCCTATCCTCATCTTATTTTTTGTTTTTATTTATTTTTTTTGAGCTGGTAAGGATGTTGTCTTCTTTATTTCCAAAAACTTTTAAATTTTTTGAGTTTCTGGAAAACACAGTAATCGACATCAGTTTTATAACCGACGTCGACAACTTTTCTCCACCGACATCGGTTATCTGATCGACATCGGCAGACTTCTTCACCGATATCAATTTTTATACCGACGTGGGTCACTATCCAATCTTTTTTCCCAAAAATAGCAAATTTAAAATCTAACTTTCTTGCTGTCTAAACATTCATTCTAGTTTTCTGAGACTGAAAAACATAGTTTTCTAAAACATGACCCTTTTTGCCTTGAATGGTTTTGACACGCAGTCAAACCAAGGCTCTTCTTGACCACGCTAGGCAACAACCACTTCCACCTTCACCATCCATAACCAGTCCTATAATGGAGTTCCACTTAGAGACTGAAAGAACTCCTACTCGCCCAACCCCACCCCAGACTCCTATTGTCCCAGAAGGGGACCAAGATTTCACATGATTCTTGGACCTCAACATCAAAGCCTTATAGCACTATCTCGCGCATAGCCAAACATGAGACTCCCTAGGCAACCCAATCTATGGGATGCTGACTTCTTTAGTTGAGACAAGAATCACATCAACAGCATCTACAATTCAACCTATAGACAATCAAGCCAACACCTCGACTAATAACCCAACCGTGTCCTACCTTCAAAATTTAACCTCTCCTTCTAGACCTACCTCCATGGGGGTTCCGGTACTCCCTCAACCTCAAACTACTCAACCAAATCCCACACCTTTCCAAAACCTACTGGTCTCTATCCCCCCTACTCTTGAACCTATCAACACAAGAGTAACTGTCTACCCTTCAACAAGTGTGGCCACTCCTCAACCATCCTTGACGACCCCTATCCAACTTGTGCCTACCAACCCCATAACACAAGTGCCTTTGGCTTCAACTTTTGCCCTGATAACTAGCTACCCATATGTTGCGTCTATGTCACCAACCATGTCATATGCCCCTCTCAATATCTTTCAAGTGCCTTATAATCTAGGGGGTGCTCCACCCACCAATCCATCAGCAGATATCATCAAAATACTGATGGACAAGATGTCTAGCCTAGAGACCTCTGTTTCCAGCTCACGTAATGCTCTCTCATATGAGCAAATTTACAATGAGCCCATTCATCCTTTCATCTTGATTAGGCCATACCCTAACTAGTGGGAGCTTCCCAAATTTTCTCACTTTCAAAGCAAGGAAGACCCACAGCAATACTTACGGGCATTCAGACATGCCTGTTACCTTATTTCCCATGACGATGCATTACTTTTACACACATTTCCTATGTCTCTTTTTGGTGCTACACTTGACTGATATAGCTCTATTGCCAGCCATTCCCTCTTCACATTTACACAGCTGGCCCAACTCTTTCTTGATCACTTCTCCATTAACATCACCAAGAAGGTCTCGATCACGGACCTCTATACTATCCACCAATTCGAGGACGAATCTATAGCTGACTTCATTGCTCGTTGCAGAGGCCTCATCAATCAACTCTCTTTTTCCTTACCCCAACCTTAACTTATTGAACTTTTCTCCCGAGCCTATGCCAAACATATTTCTTCCACCTTATGAGTTCAGACCTTCCGCACCTTCAATGAAGCCTTCACGATGGCCCGCAAACTTGAATTACATGCCATCGAAGAGAATAAAGTCAAGTTGCGGAGCAAGAATCCCAACTCTAAGATCAATGACTCTTCTTCTTCTAAACCTTCATCATCCAATCCTAAGTCTAAAGCTTTAGCTAACGCTGTGGTCGTTAGACCTTCGTCCTCTTCAACCAATCAGCCTGAGCCATCCACATCTCAGAGTGCCACCCACCAATTCTAGTAGAGATACGTACAACGACAGTATACTCCTCTCAGAGAATCATACGTGTCTATACTGGAAAAACTTATTAAACAAGGGGTTCTCAATCTCCCCCAGATCTGACCACCTCCATAATTTGATCCCTCACGCACCATCCCTGCGTGGTATAGGAAAAATGACTTTTATAATTACCACTGTGTCTAAGGTAATGACATGAGAAACTGCAAAACCTTTAAAAACATAATCCAAGACATGCTTGAAAAGGGTGACCTCGTCCTAGATAATCCTAATGCACCTCCTAATCAGGGCATTGACATCTTCAAGCAACCATTCCCCAATCATCCACTGACCCAAAACAATGTCCAGACCTTGATTGACAACACTCATGAACACAACATTCAAATAGTTAATACGGTCTTGCCCTTCATCTCTAACCAACCTCAAGAGGTTAGTCCATCTATCAGTCTATCACGTGTGGATGAACCTCTTTCCCTAGTTAGTTCTCCATCAACCTCTCTCATCTTGGAAGATGCCTCAACCTTACCAGCACCACCAGTCTCACCATCCTCCTTCCTACTGCCTATGGAGGACCCGACCTTACCAACTCCTCGATTGCAAGTGGAGGGCACCATAATCCCTGCCCTTTACCCGCTTGAGGAGCCACATTCTCCAGTTCATTCTCCACTAAGAGAAGAACTTGACTCTCCATCTTCTTCGACTAACGACAATCCAGTTATAACTCTCACACACCTTGGGTCCGAGACTACTGCCACACCTAACACATCTTCTCAAGGACCCAAACCTCATCCAACATCTTCTCAACCATTTTCTTGACTAGTAGAGAAAATCAAACTTCTCCCTTCAAGAAAAGTGGAGCATCAGGGATTGTGGGAGCATCTTAAAGCTCTTCAACATCCCCGTGCCCTCTCATCTCATGCCACCAATCCTCCCAAGGTAGAATCTCCCAAGCCTCTCAATAAAAACTAGACTCCTGCTTCTAAACCTGCATCTACCTCATCTAAACCGATCAAGTCACTCAGCATTCACCCTGTCTCTACCCTCACTCACCCGCAAGTGAAGGTGGACTTAGACCAGACCTCAACCAATAGTAGTCTTCCAACCAAGTCGAAGAAGACTACCAAACCACAGAAGCGAACCCCTCCTCCACCGTCAACATTACCCTCCATTTTAGGCCCTCATCCTTCTACCCTAATCAGAGTGTTCCCTACTCTGACCCTTAACCAACACAAATTACCTCCATTACTTCCTTTGCCCACCACAAGTCTACCCCCTCTCAAAAATTTGGCACCTCTCATGAAGAAAGTGCTGTCTTCACATGTGGCCGCACCACCAACCCAAAAGGTGGTACGAAAGCCTTCTTCAACACCTCTCAAGCAAAATTCACCAGCGTGTAATGCATCAACAAGCATAGAGCCCTTAGTAGGTTCATATGCTTTGATATTACGCCAACTTTTGTAGACTTCTAGCATAACCCTTCCATCTATCAAGCCATTCCAACCCCTCGAGTTAAAACCTTCCTGGTTCGATGATACGAAGATTTGTTTATACCATCATACACTAGGACATGATACTGATACTTGTTGTGCCCTCAAGACAGTCATTCACCACTATATGGAGAAAGACACTCTTCTCCTTGAGGACACTCTTGACCGACCCTCGACACCTTCCCATCTAACCTCTTCAACCACATCAACATCTCACCAGCAGGCCATGACCCCTTCTTCACCTCCTATCTTTGAAATCAATGTTATCCACATAACCACTAGGTCACAAAAGGACAAGGTGAAAGAAAAAGCTGCTATTCTTTGGACTTATCCTTTTGTCCAGTCACCTCAACCACCAAAACCCAAGATTTCCATCTTAGGTGCATCTCAACCCCCTTCTTCAGAGGCAATCAAAGACTCTATGATAAAACAACTTCACCAAACGCCTATGAAGATGACCTTATATGACCTTATCCAAAGCTCCCCCCAGCATCATCAAGCTTTAATCAAAGCCTTATAAGCAGTGGAGGTCTAACCTGAAGACCCTCAACCACTAGCTGCCCTAGTCCATTCTTTATCCCCCGTCACCTCTATCACTTTCAGTGATTTTGAAATTCCTACCTCTACCTTGAAAGATCAGGATGCTGCTCTTTTCATCATGCATAAGTATGGATCAGGGACTTATCGTCTGTCTTCTCTTGAAGGCCAGCCAGAACCTGAGCCCCTTAATGCTTTGCATCTGTGACCATTCTACTGTTAGTCGAGTACTCATCCACTTGACATTTAATTTGAGCTCATCCCTTGAACAATCCCTGTCCTTTTAATCCTCAATCCTTTCCACCCTTTTTCCCTTAACAAATCCTCTATAACCCTTTTATGACGTATGGATGCTTCGTCCTAATAAAAGGGAGCCCTTGACCTTCTATAGTCTTGTCCATGACTCAACATTCTGTCAAAACTAAATCAAGATGTCAAAATATCCAAGGTCACAAAATCAAATCAAAAAGCAGACTACTCCCTCGAAGGATAGCTGTAATATCATTGTTGTAGCTAATAGACTGCTCCCTTGAAGGACAGCTATTCAAAAGCCCTTAAATTTATAAAGCAAAATATAGACCACTCCCTCGAAGGATGGCTATGACTAAATTTTGCTACAAATAGCACTTTCTTAGAAGCTTCCCGCATTGATCAACTTCACCAATGACCACCAAGCAAAGTGACATCTTTATGTGGACTTCCCGCATTGATCAGTCCACTCTAAAAGAAAAAAAATGGGTCATGGACTTGACTTATAGTTGTCTCAGGGCCTCTTATAAAAAGGGGCAAAGTTATCCCTACTTTAAAATGGGTTACCCTCTCCTCCTATCCCATCACCTACTCAAGGGACTTCGAGCTCACTTTAATGTCAAAGTGATTTGATTACCGCTCTAACACAACTCATGGTCAATGATGCAACGCATGAATGGGGCTCTTGGTTCTAACAACCCCTATCTATGCTATCATTTTGGTCCTTGTCAATAAAAAGGCGCTTATGCCTTTTACTTTCTACTTACACTTTGGTCACATTCAACCACATCATTTGTCAAAATAATTCAATCCGACTCTTTTCAAACCACTTACATAGCCTAATCATTCTGGTTTCCATAGACATCAACACACATGGAAACTATCAACCACACAATTTATGTCAAGCATAAACCATTACTTACTGAAGCATAAATCGACCTGTAATTCATTTTTAGCATTCATCCATCATGAATATGGATAGTTGCTAGGGATGAAAAACCCCGACCAATGTTACAAAATACACCATTTGGAAAATCCTGTAGCATCATCTTCTCCTCATCATTTCAAGCATGTACCCTCAGACATGTGGGACGTGCTATATCATTTTCATGACCAAAATCAACCACTTTGATCTTTTTCCTCCCTCTTAGGAGAACTACATTGGCCTGAGGCCCTAACGACAAGGGCTATGTAGGTAGCACTCAGTTGACATGGGGTCTTCTGGGGTTAGCTCCGCCATTCCTTCATCGCATTTCTTCCATCACATTCTTTCATCACCTACCAATCACATCTCAAACAATCACATATTTTCATAATTATTAACATTAAATATCATTAATCATTAATCCTAATCATACATTCATCATCATATAAACACAATAATCTCAGCATCATAATCCTAAACATCATATCAAAACATATATCAAATCAAAATAACATACAAACACATCCATAACATTTTTCATAACACATCAATGATCAAAATCATATCATATATATAACAATGTTTTATATAATCACACAATCTGTGCCTCTATCTCTCTCTCATACATCTCGCATCAACGGCTCACAGGCTGGTATATACATAAATATCATAATCTGCCCTCAAGGCTGTGGCTGTGGTGGTGGTGGCAGTGGCCGGGAAGATGTTGTATCCTCTCCCCCCTCTGATTTGTGTCATCTGCAAGACCCAAAAGTTGTCGCTCGAGACATAGACCTCTATCGACTCTGCTCTGCCCTCATCTTAGAGTATTGTTATATCTGAGGGAACCCCCTGATGGCCCTCTCATAATATGTGATCTCATCCAGCACATCACTGTATCTAACTAGAGATACAGTCTACAATGGACCCATCAGACCTACTATCGTGCCCTACACTAAACCCTGCAGTTGTGAAAACCGTAGCTACACTGACACTAACTATGTGGGCTGCTGAAGTGGATGTTGCATCGAGCCCTATCCTCTCAAGCCATGTCCTGCCGATGCCTATGCCTGGGTTGTAGCCAACTGGCTCTACAAAATAGTGACCTGACATGTCAAAGCAGCCACTCAACCTATCAACCCTACCATCTCCTCCTATAAACCTATGACCTAGCTCTCCAAAATGGTCACTCGTCCTCATGCTACATCCCTCTCCTAGATGGCAGCATCTCTCTCCTGTCTTGCAGTGTCCCTCTCCTCCCTCACAATATCTCTATCCCTGACCACTGCCTGTAGATCAAGCTGTGGTCCTGCATGCACCCCTGTATACTGACCTGCCCACCATGTCGAGTAGGCCTTTGTACATCCCAAGTTGGCTATCCCGAGGCCTACTAGTATCTCCTCAAAATTTGGCCCCTCTATTTCCTCTGGCAGTGGGAGCGGTGCCTCTATATCATCCCACCTGTACTGTGGGAATGTGGAAGGTACATCCTGTAGCAGCCCATACTGGCACCGTACTCTCTCTACTAGGATCCTCTCAAGCTCACCAACTCACCTACCTCTGACCCATCACATGCTCTGAGTCCCAACCAGCTACTCTCCCTGATCTTTGAATGCTAAATACACTAAGTATAGTCTCCAAATGATATTTGCAGGGATCAGGGCCTCTAGTACCCCTCTGTAGTGGTCAATATCCTTGACCACTCTGTCTACCCATGTTTACACCATCACCTCGTGCCATCGCCTGAATCTGACCCTGAAGCTAGCCTGAATCACCAATGGGAGGTCGAGAGGTCATGTGAGCACAATGTGCTCATAAGCCCAACAATGCAGAAGGTGGCCGATGCATAAGCTGTACCACCACCACCGACTAATGCCCCATAGCTCTCTATACACTTGGGCCAAAAAGACTAGTGCCCAGGCGAACACTGTATGTCACTCTATCATATCTGTCAAAACTCTGGTCATAGCGACCGAAAACATGCCTCCCTCTGCATCTGGCAGTGCATAAACTGTGATGCCTATCATCATCAAAATTGCCAGACAATGTGCATCCTCATTTATAGCATAAAGGGGCTCATATGCAAAATTGGCTGAGTGATAACTCACCTCAGCTGCATGCTCTCCAAACAATGTCACCATCTGAATATCATGCACCTCTCTCGAGCATGCATATAGGTCTGCTCTATGTACCGGTAGCCACAAAATCTGGTATACATCCTCCACTGTGACCATCATCTCTCCAGTGGGCAGGTGGAAGGTGTTGGTGGAATGATCCCACCACTCGATCAGTGCCACCATCAAGCTCACATCCCGCGCCACTCTGTAGTAGCATTGCAGCCCGCTTAGTCCCACTGCGCTCATCTATGCCCACTCCTCTCCTGTGATGTCCCAACGCATCCGCATCAGCAATGTTGATAGTCGATCCTGCAGCATCAGAGTCTGCCTCACTTGCATCCACCCAAGTCAATCTCATGTTAAAAATTTCCCTCCTCTTTCTATTTTGACCAACCTATTTGACCATCTACGCCTGACCTGACCCCCGAAAAGCCCTTGGTGTAGCTTCGACCCCTCAACTTGACCATTTTTCATCCCTCTTTTAATAAGGTAGCCACTGACATTGGTTAGCGTGTTAGCAACGACACTCACCTAACTGACGTTGATCACTTAGTGACCAACGTCAGTAGGTTAGTGACCGACGTCGATCGCTGGTCAGCTAACACCGGTGACCACGCCGACGTCGGTGACTGGTTCAGCCCTAGGGCCAAATGGGGCGAGCCCTAAATTTAGGGCTTCCCCATTTATCCCCCCCCCAACACCTCTCAAAACCCTCTCAATACCTCCTAACCTATCCTAGACCCTTTCCCCACCCTCCTAGCTACCCTCCCCCCTCAATTTCTGCCTACATTAACAAAAATGTCAAAAAATAAATCAAAACAAAAGTCAACCAATTAAGCTCAGTAGGGCCTCCTACCTCGTCTCGACGTCACTGGCATAGTGGCACGATGGGTGCCACTGGTGGTGGACCTCCCGCGGGTCCTCTACTGCCCTCTACCATCACTTCTATGTCACTATGTCCTCAAGCTCCTCCTGGCCCACAAATGTCTCTACAACCTCCAATCTCTCTCCACACGTCTCTCTCCTTCCACCAATGTTTCTCTGACACCTCACACTGCTCCTCAGTTAACCTAGTGTCACTTTCACTCACTTGGCTCCAGAGCTCTTTTCTCTTAGTCAACCAAATCATAAATGACTTTTGGTCAGCTGCAAATTTGGTTTTGTCAGATTTGGCAGGCCACCGACATCGGCATAAGCGTGCCCTAGTCTGCTGACGTCGACCGATATCCTGTCGATGTCGGTCTGTTTATGTCTTTGACGTCGATTTTATCACCGACATCAGCAACATTCCAACCTCTTTTTTTCATCACGTTGCCCCAAAATCATGTCTCTAATCAGTCAACCCTCCAGTACATGTCATTTTGGCCCCCTAAGGCACACTTGAGATCACTTTTGCCTCCATCCATCGACCACCAGACCTTGGAGATCATGACCATCTCCTCTAATCATGACTACTTCCAAAGCAATTTTGCTTTGGTTATTTTTGCATGTATGCTACCTCATGATTGGTTACCAAAATTGTGCACATATTTTTGACCTTCACAGGTATAGGATCGCACGCCGATTGATCCCCACTACTTGTGTCATTTTCATGTTTTTGGGAGCACTTCCTGAGCTCAGAATACCTGGCACACGATGACCATTGGAGCTTCAGCTTAGATTGAATAACCCAATCAGTAGATGACTAAATGTTGGGGCCCAGTTATTTCAATTTTGGCACTCCTCGACCCTCAACTTGTGATAATTTGACCTGACCATCCTCGTGAAGTGGTGTACGTGCAATCATGACTTTTGTAGCATTCTCACTCTATCTTCACCCTTTTCATCCACTCTCTTTCAAATCAGCACCCGATTCCAGGTTCCCTTCTCTTGACTACTGCTTTGAGGGGGAATACCTCATCCATAATCGGGGCAACCAACCCTCCTATTTTTGTCTTGCAGTTCACTTAAACAACCAACAAGACAAAATCAACCTTATCCCATCCCTGAGGTAACCAACTCCTATTTTTGTCTTGCAGTTCATCTAAAGAAACCAACAAGACAAAAAAGGGCAAATGTAGACACCAAAATAGTGTCTAACTCTTGGTCATCCTCCCCCTTGGTCCATTCCTAACCCATTCCTAAAACATGCAGTTACAAATTTAAAAATAATAATTTATTATTAATATCCTCACCTATAACACC
This sequence comes from Torreya grandis, assembly GCA_037957365.1. NCBI lineage: Eukaryota > Viridiplantae > Streptophyta > Pinopsida > Cupressales > Taxaceae > Torreya > Torreya grandis. Next base: position 458,728 of record JARHVA010002601.1, read on the forward strand.
TCATCTGACACCTCGCCTTGGACTATTTCCCACCCTATGACTCACCCAAGACCTATTCTTACTTCTCTATAACCGCCTAACCAACTCTTGTGCATATTTAGCCCAATCTTTAACAATTCTCCAACAGATAGTGCACTTGGCAGATGGAGAACGGGCTTGGTGGCTCTTTTACCCATTCTCCACCTGTCGACGTCGGTCAAATGTCAGCTGACACTGGCAGAATCACCGACGTCAGTTATACTTAAACCAATTTTCTAACCCTTTGACTAATTGAATCAAAAATCATTAATCGCTGGAGCTAATCACGAATCTCCAATCTTCTTTCGGTGAAACAAAGCTCTCGTGCTTTTGCTTTCTAGTGTTCTAGCTTCTTGGTGTTCTTATAGGGATCAACATTCTTGACAGCACTTTCTAGGCACTGAGGTCTTGCATCAGACATTCTACACAGGGATTGCATGATATCTCCATCACCAACGACAATCGAAACACAGCTTCTGCACCTTTGCCAACTCGTATCACAGCTAAGTATTTGTACTATTTTCATTTTAGTGTCATTTCAAATATATTAGCATTTTGTCTACTGTGTATTCCAAGCATCCTTGACCCAACCTTCTCTGTCCTTCTTGAAGAGGCTGAAAAGCCCTCTCTCCTGTTCATCCTCTTTTTGCCTCTGTCACCAATTCAATCCATTTCCAGACAACATTCTCAGCCCTTAGACCCCAAGCAATCCCTCTAAATCCCTCACAGACCCTCAGACCCCCAAATGAGACCACAGTCCATTCTGTAGACTAGAAACCAGACCTACAACCCGTCCCTGGCCATTACCCCGACCGACCTCATCCATTTCCCCTACCGACGTCGGCAGTCTAACTGACGTTGGTGACTTCCTGACCGATGCCGAAAATATCACCACCATCGGCGACTATGCTAAGCAGATTACAGCTTATCAGGTATGCATTTACTTTCAGTTCTTTCTTTTTAGTCTTTTATTATTTCTCTTTTCTGTCTCTGTCATATTCTATTTTAAACAGTGGATTGTCATCCTCTAAGAAGCCTTAGTGCTTCTAGAACCAAGCTTTTGCTTGGCAATCCACCCTCTTATCAGCTAACATTTTTCATGTTTTAGTGTCTGTCTCTTTCAGGTGTCATCTTCCACAACCAAAGAGGAGTTCTCACAACGTTTAGATTACGGTGCGCAGACTACATCCAAGTACATACAAGCCTTGACCATTTCTTTAAGTTTCTCATTTTCTCTCTTTTGAATGTGAAAGTGAAATTGCATAGAAACAATTGGATTATATCCTTGAGTTATTTTTGCTTGCCAATTGCCCATACTAAGGCACATCTAAGCAACATCAGAATTAAATCAGCTGTATAGGGGCAAACCATTATTTATTCTTTATCAAATGATCAAAGACATCTAAAAAGTGTTCATCCAAAAATAAATGTGCATTATATAGTAAGGTTTTTACACCCCCCTTTTCTCAAATGACAATACGATGACATGGACCTTAAGGCACACCTTGTACCAAAAATACTTCCATGAAAAGTGGGGATTTATATAAAAATTACAAGTTTTCAAACGTTTCTATATGGATCAATTGCACAATGACTTTCATGCCAAATGATGCAAAATAAGCACACTTTAATTGGGTGTATGCAACACTTGGCTTATTGTAAAAAAGTGTTGCCCTTTTTCCAACCACTACATCCATTGCTTCCTCAATGTATTATGATGTCCATATGTAGATACATTCTAGTTATTTAACTCTATAGAACTCATGGGAGGTGATGAAATCCCCCTCACAAGACAAGTTTTCATAAAATCTAAGACATAATATAAATAATTTATGGTCACCTCAAGATCACCAATACTATTATGAGTTTTTGAGGATCACTTTAAATGACATTCTTTTTATGCCTTGGAATAGGCATGCTTTCAATAAGGATGGAGAGCATACATGTAATGTCCCTCTTTTTTCCAAAGCATACATGCAATTTATCTCTTTTTGCCAATCAATTAATTAATCACCTATTGCATATAAACTTGATAAATGAGTTCATTTTTAAGCACTAAAATAAAGATTTGGTGATGTTCTTTTAGGCCCTTGGCCTTAAATTGTGAAATTTGAATGAAAATCACAAAACTTAATCAAGAAAAACACCCTAAAAAGTTTTCATAATAACCAAAAGAAAGATTTTTAGTTCATTTTAAATATCTAAAAGAAGTTTAAAAGCTTGTTTTAGTAAATCTTTAACTTCGTCCTGTAAAGAAAAAGTCAGTATATCATTTAGCCTTGAAGCATTTACCAAATAAAATAAGCACTTTTAAAAAATGAACTCTCAAGTTTACATAGTGCTATCCCACTACTCCATAGATCAATCCCATAACTCACAGTGCAATATCACTACTTCAGAAGTTGTTATTAGCACTTAACCACTAATAGTTTATTGACAATCATATGACTTTGTCAGGCAATACCATGACTCTTAGTGTAATATAACTACTTTAGAGGTTGTGTTATTGTCACTTAACTACTAATGATTTATTGATAATCCCATGACTTGGTTAGGCAATACCACGAGTCAGGTTGATAATCTTATGACTGTCTAGTTGTGGTATTGCAATATCACTACTATAAAAGTAGTGGGATTGCAATATCACAACTTGCAAATAGTGGTATTATCAAAATATAGAAATGGAATCAAGGTTAGTGCAAAAATGCAATTGAAATTCAATACCATGACTTATAATGACAATCATGTGACTATTTTAGGACAAATCTACAACTTTTATAAAAACATGTTTTTACTAATTTTTTCACTCTTTTATGCCTCCCACTCCAAGATTCTACATAACAAAGGTTAGCAGGTTGCTTGTGAGAGCCTTTTAAAAAAATTCATGGGGTGAAATCCCACCAAGTGTGCCAAAATGTAGAGATAATTACAAAGAGAGTTAGTCAAGCATTAGTCAAGAAATCATGAAAAATACATTAAAGACAACAAAACTTAGCTTATCTATTCATGTAGGAATTACAAAGGATACCAAGAAACACTTGAAAAAAAGTAACATTGATTACCTTCCCAAGTAGATTCACCATACAAATGCAACTCAAAATTATGTTCTTCCTTGATCAAGGGTTCTTGTCTTCATAACAATGGTGGTAGCTCCTCCCATGTCTCAAGAATCCTTTGCATAACCTAGGCTCAAAGTAAATGAAATCTCTAATCTAGCCTATCAAATGAAGCTTGCTAATGAAAAATAATGATCAACACAAAGGATTGTGGAGATAATTTAACATTATAACTTTGCACAAATCAAACTTAAAAAAGATGGTCATGGCCTCTTTATTTATATATTTTTGAGATTGATCAGGATCAACCATGACCATCCATCTTAAGATTGAGATGTGTGGCCATGAATTAATCTAATTATCTAATTAAATACATAAATATCTCTCATAAATATTTAGGATACAGGGGTATTGAAGAGGTATGGAGGGTCTTAATTTTGATATTTTATGCATTTATGGCTTATGAATGCTACCCCATGTGATGATGTCATTAGGTGATGTGGTTAATAGAAATAAATTTCTAAAAAGAAATATTCAACAAATCTCATGGAAAATACACTTAAGCTCTTTATTTATATCAATTACCCTTAAACAAGGTTAATCAACTTTTGTGTAATTATTTGGAAATTGACCCTCAATTAATCAAACTGGTTAAAAAGTCATATTATTGGAATCATATTCCCATTTAGGATGATGTCAACACAAAATAATAAAAGTACATGATGTGAACCAATGAATTAGAAGAAAAAAGTGATCTAGAGCACAAAAAGATGAAATCATCATTTTGACTCAAAGTGAATTGATCAAAGTTAGAAATCACATAAAACGAATTTCTCCATTCAAGGATACATTAGCCTAAATCAGCACTTGTAAACAAAAATCTTGAACCATTTAACATATTTTATGGATTTTGACCTAAAATGTGCATTTAAGTGTAATTCGAGTAAGATTGATAATTTCAACATAAATGGTGTTAGTAATTAGAAGTCTACAACTTCTTGAAGAGGGTAGATATTGGTGTCATCAAAATCATCGCTTATTGCTTTTCTATTTGGTTGCATGAATGGGAACTACAAATTGTTCCTTTCCATGTCTAATTTCCTCACCAAAATATTCAATTTTTATGTATTGGGGATCCTTCTGAGCACGTCCATAAAATAATTGTCTAAGAAAGTGTATGGGAACTTCAACTAGCCAGACGTTTTACCATCAACCAGTGCCAAGTGGACTACACAAAATGCTACATAACGACAAAGGTTGTCATCCCAAACATGCTTTTGGGGAACTCCTAGGGGATGTGCCACTCGAGCATGAATTCCTCTATATACTTCTTGTACCACCCCATCATGTGAGTTTTATACTTTATGTTAAAGGGACTGAGGCAAGTGAGGTCCTTGTATTTCTATGCTAGGGAGTCATTATGTTTTTTAAAAATTTAGATATTATCCTCATCCCCATCTGGTATCCCAATCTCCTCCATGACTATCAAGATTAGAATAGACCCCCACTTGAAGGTCCCCTTTATTGTGTGGTACTCTAGTGCATTCTTCACAGAGTCCTTAGCAATAAATTTGGCAATGTTAAATTTTATGCCTTACACCATATGATAGGTGATGCAAAGATAAGCTTTTGTGACATTGATCCATTGATTATCAGGGAAAAGTTTTGAGCTTATGATGTATGATGTCACCCTCATGTTGGGGTCCTTAAAATATTTGATGGGGAATGTGAATCCCCCTTTGTAATAACTTAGGAGCTTCACCACATGTTCCACCTCTTCATTGTCACTCATCATTTCATAAATATCTTTTTTGGCATCTAGGAGCCTAGTTATCCTTCCTATGAGGTATGTTGATATCCTCATGTTCCTCCCCACAAAGTATATATGGTCTCCATAGACTCACAAAAGAAGGAATTGAACAAGTTCTTTTGGCTTTCCAAAGCATGGTAACTCATAAAGTTGAGTTTCATTGATAGTCATCAACCTATCTCAAATAGAGACATCAAATAATATTGCACCTTGTTTCATCTTATTCTTTGTATCAACCATATAATATAATTATAGGTCTTGTGCATAGATAGAGGTATAATGTTTGTACTTCTTTATTTTGTAGGTGTGCACAAAATAATGCCAATTTTCCCTACCAAGACTTCTGGGGGAAATTGCATCACTTGATAGTACATCTTATTATCACCTTGATGTCAACTTATGCGATGTTGACTCTTCCTAGTAACACTATTATTCTTGTAAGGGCCACTTCTACTATTACACATGCTCACTTTGGTTCTTTTTACTAAAGATCTGATCCCTTCCACTTCTTTCCCATCTTGTACATACTAGTATTGAAGTGTGGTAGGTTCGGTCTACTAAAACCTTGAATTGTTAAAGGCACTTCATAATCACAAGATCTACAACTATACATTTGGATTTGAGTTTCACAAGCCATTAATGGTGGCCTCAGTGGTAACTCACATTTCTATAGACCGGTTCTTATATAAATCTCTTCCCACACCTCTCTCCACTAATCTCAATATGAGCACAATTTCTCCTACTTTGTAATCATTCACTATAGATGCTTGAGGGTGCTCAAATTCTCTCTCTAGTAGGGTTCTTGTGGTTCATCTCTCTATTTTACTCAACATCTCAAGTTCACACAAAGTTTGTAACCAAAACTAGTCTGTCACATGATGTTTGATACCCTACTTCCATCTACCATCTTTAATGCAGGTGCATTAATGGTATGGTAGCATCTAGATTTCTAGAACTTTGCAAAAATTCATGAAATCCATGAAAATCCTATGCCACCAACTCATTTAATGTGGATATTTGTGTCTCTACCATCACCTTATTCATCTCTCCTAATGATATTTTGATGAAGTGAATTTTGGTTCAAATGGTCACTTGCCACTCAAATCTAGGTGGATGTCAGCTTTCTATGATGATTCTCCTTCTATGTTTTATTCTCTTTACATGACCTCCACTTTCAATATGGTAACTTGGGGGGCAACACCTCACATGTATGTGTTTCAACCTCCTTAGTTTTATCTTATCTTCTTATTGTTATTCTATTTCAAGTGCACTTATCTATCTTGGTATATTTATTATCCTTCATATTGGCTTAGTCTATCCTACCCCATTAAAATCCCGTTTTGGCCCTCTAATGCTTAATTCTCCTTTTTTAGTTCTCTTGCATGTGATCATATGGTGCGTCTTCACTTTCTCTCTTTCATATGATCCTATTGTGTATCTTCACTTGGCTCCTATTTATTCTAAGTCTGACAACCTCCTTGTGGTTAGAAACTTAGGTGTATGGCCCTAGGTACTTAGAAAGCAAATGGGTTTAAGTCACCTGACTAGTATTATGTGCAAAAGTGCTAGATTAGTTCTTATTTGGACCTCTAAAGGCCATATAATCTGTCTCTTGTACACATGGATTTTTTGCATCTTCTTGATTATGGTTTCATGCACCCACCACTTACATGTTTGGCCTTAGGAACTATTATAAATTGCAAGGGCTCAACTCACCTAGTTAGAATTATGTATGAAAGGCTAGATGAACATTTATCTAGGGGATTGAAAGTGGCCTGTATTTGGGATCTGGTGCATGATGGTTTGGTTTGCTTCCCTTGTCTGACTTCGGTAATCCTCACTCACCCAAAAATTAGGTGTCTAGCCTTAGGCACTTAGAAAGCACAAGTGCTCAACTCACTTGACTGAAATTATGAGTGAAGTGCCAACATATTTTTTTAGTGAGATTCAAAGTGCCACTTTTATACTCTTTACACTACTACCCAAATAATAAATAAAACAAAATTATTTGGCTTACACCAAACATTATTTTGGTCATCTCAACTCTAACCAGCTAGTGACTAATAAGTCGGTGTTCTCATGGTGCAAGCACCATGCTATTGGTGATATGGCTTCAACTTATTTCTACTAAAATGGCCAAGGAGCATTTCACTATTCAATGTGCACAACTTACATGTGCCTATCTCCAATATGTAGTGGATGATATAAGGGCCCATCTACCTTATCTATAGTTTGCCTAGGTGCTTGAAATACTTAGTGTCATAGAGCAAAATGAATGCTCTTTCTACTAGCACCTTATTATTTATATACTTATCATGCCAAAGTTTTTGGCATGCCTTTTCTATATATTGTCTCCACTTAGCTTGGGTGCGCATCTCATCTAAGCACTCTAATTCCTCCAACCTTGTGTTTAGGGACTCTTGGTCATCTAATCAACCAATGTATGTGATGTGCAATGATGGTACTAATAATTCCATTAGTAGGATTGTCTCAATGGAAAACACTAGTTGAAATGGTGTAGCCTTATTCAGGCGCTTGTAAGTTATGTGATATGGCCATAGCACTATTGACATCCCAATCCTTACAACTAATGTCACATATATTGGTGAGAAATGTTCCCAATATTTTATTAAATGCATCCACTATTTCATTTGCTTGTATATGATAAAGGGTTATTTTGTGGTGCGCCACCATATACTCAATCAGTAGGATACACACCATTTCATTGATAAAGTGAGTGCCCATGTCGCTAGTCAGACTGATCAAGCACCTGTATCATCTTATTATGTTTTTCCAAATGAATTTCATGGGTATGGTAGATGTGAAATATTTTTTTAGTGTAGCCTCATTATACTTAGTGAAATAATCTATGGTCACCTGAATATACTTTGCACCTATGCATCATGTTATGGGAGTTATCAGCCTAACAAAATCAATGGCCCATTTCTCAAATGGTGCCCAAGAAATAATGAGAATGAGAGGCATCTCATCTTAATGGTTAGGCTCATTTATTCGCTATCATATGTCACGGGCCGTAGCACATCCTTGGCATTTTAGTACAGGTTTGGCCACCAAAAACTTGATTGTAGCACTTTTTTTACCATTGTGTCTCCAATGCAATGTCTTCCTATTATGCCTTCATGAATTTCTCATAATATGGGCTCTCTTTCATGCTCCAAGACACATCAGTGTAACACTTCATCTCTAATTATCTTATATAATTATCCATTGATGAGTTGAAAGGGGGTAGCATGAACTACTAGTTGTTTCTTCTCCTTATTTGTCATAGTCTGAAGCATAATTCTAGTTATTAGAAAGGAATCAATCTCTACCAAATATTTGAAGATGTGTTGGACTCTATACAGTTGTGCATCTGGCATGTTTTCCTTAATAGGCACCATTGCATCACCTAAATTGATGTGAGACAAATGGTCTGACCCCAAGTTCTACTTTCTAGGCTTAACAACAATGGAGAACTAGAACTCCTAGAATAGAACTATCCATATGCATAAGTGCCCATGTAAAATAGGCTTGTTCATTAGTTACTTGAGCACCTCATGATCAGTGAAAAATATGAACAGGGTTGCCAACAAATATTGGCTAATTTTTTTCAAGGAATAGACCATGGTGAGTTCCTCATGCTCTGTCATCATGTAATTCTACTCTACTAAGGTCAAATTTCTATTGGAAAAGGAGATGGGATGATCCATATTACCCTTATTGAGTTTCACTAAAATGGTGCCAATCACATATCTAGAAGCATTGACATGGACATGAAAAGGTGTTGTCTAATCAGGGAACTATAAGATAGGTGCACTAGTTAATCTGAACTTTAGGGTCTCAAAGGCATCCTCTTACACTTTGCCCTAGTAAAATGGTTCATCCTTGTGTAGAAGTTATTCTAGAAGTGTCATAATATTTTCATAACTCATTATAATTTTTTTGTAATATCCACAGTGGCCATGAAAGATGTGAACATCTTTCTATGTGGAAGGAGTTTATAGTTGAATGATGATGGCAATTTTCATTGGATTAACGAACAAACCATCCTTACAGATGATGTGCCCAAGTAGGGTACCAAAAGGTGTTATGAAGATGCACTTTTTTAGTTTTAGGGATATTTGAAGCTACCTTCACCTCTCAAACATTAGGCATAGGTTGTCACAATGGTCTTTGATGAGGCCATACATTGTCCAATCATCTAGATAGACTTGGAGGAACCTATGGATGAAATATTTGAATGCAATAATCACCACTCTAGAGAACACAAATAATGCATTATTTAGTCCAAATGGCATCATGTTGTAATAAAAACAAACCCATTTAATCAAAAATGTTGTTTTGGGCTTGTCTTCTTCATTACTCTAGACTTGGTGGTAGCTAAAGAACCCATTAGTGAAGGTGTAGATTTGACAACCTATAATGCCTTCCAAGACTTCATCAATGAATGGAATCGATAAGGGGTCATTGATGTAGGTGGAAATCAACATTCTATAATTGATTCAAATGAAACTTTGCATATCCTTCTTGATGCTTATTACTATTGAGCTCACCCACTTAGACTCCTGCACAAAGTAAATGACCCCTGCACCTAGTATAGCATCGATCTCTATTTTAACCTTAGTGAGGAGGTTAGGATTCATCTTGTAGGGGTGATTTTTTACTAGTCATTCACCATAGATTAACTTTATTTTCATCTTCCCAAGGCATGTTTGGGTACCCTTTATATCCTGATAAGTCTTTGGAAATAAGTCTTGGAACTCTTTCAAGAGGTCTATGATGCATGTGAACTCTACATTAGACCAATAGGCACTTAGAGTAGCCATATTTGGCTCCCTATCTATGCTTATATCCACTTTGATGGTCTTAAGTGGGGAAAAATATGGCTCATTCTTCTCCTAGTGTGATTCCTCAACTTGTTGAGTTCCTTCTATTATCTCAACATGAAAATGAGTAGGGTCTTCTTCATTAGGAGTGTTATCATCTACTTGGCACATGAGCTTTCTTTGGGTAGTCAATGTTTTCTAGTAGCACTCCTAAGTTTCATCATCTTCTTCACTTGAGTCATTATTGATAATTTATTCCTCAAAGAAGATTAGGGGTACCAACCCTTTTTACCTAAACATGTCTTTCAAACACTCTTTGAGTATTATGGTGTCTTTGAACACTGCCCTCTGAAATAATTGTAATGGCTCAACTAGTTCCAAGATCTATGAGGAAAAGGAAAAGTTATGCACAAAATTCTCCTTAAGGGTATCCCAATTTTTTATCTCTTAGTGCATCTCATTGACCACATACCATGCCCACACCCATATCTTTAGACTCCTATAAAAGGTGTGCACCCATAAGTTTTTTGGGGTAATCATGCTCCAAGCAGTCCATGTTTCCTCACATAAGTGCACATGCACCACAAGATCATAGTCATCAAAGTATGCTGAGATATATAAGTTCTCATTAATCCTCCTAAATCTAGTGCACATGACCACCTTTGCCTTTGTCCAAGTTAGTAAGTTAGACCTTTGCACTACCACCAACACATAGCAGTTATCCTCAAGGTGTACACAAGTATACCCATTCTGTATGTCTCCTTAGGGATGCATGTTTCAAGGTCATGGACATACCTTTCCACTGGGTTTCTCCCTTAAAATTTTGGGAGTGTTACAATCTTTCCTTTTCTCAAGCAGAGTACTCTCTTTCCTTTCTTCTCCTAGCACAGGATCCATTGTTTTAGAGTGCAATCAACCTAGACCTAGCTAGTTTTCACAAGCTTTGGCACCTTAACATGCACCAAGAAGAATCTATGACTAGTGGTCTCATACACCTCTTCAACCCATCAATCATAAGTGATTTTGGTGGTATCCAAGGTTGACTTCCCATCTTCTCAAGAAAGCACTCCCTAATCAGAAGGATGGATATTCTTGATGCCTTGCACCATGATGTTATAAATATGGTTGATCGCATCTTATATATCAATGTTATCCACAAAGGGGGATCCTTGGTCACTTGAAAGGGGTATCAATAACCTTTTCTTTCCATTTTTTAAGGTCATGTATCACTTCTTAAAGCACATATCTATATTGTTGGCATAACACCTAGGCCTTACTAGAAGCACTAGGTAGATCAGCCAGCTCGATAGCCTTAAAGTCAACATAGAATTTGGAACCCATAATATCTAAAATGGTACCCTATATAATTATAATTATATGTATTCAAGTCTTGTTGGCCATGAAAATTACATGGGGAGAACATCTCAAGGCTAGCTTGCCCATCTTCCCCCATGCATTCTTGATCAGGATATTAACTTATGCATCAATGTCAATTAACACCTCACAAACAAACCATCCATATATGGTGGAATTTATGATAACTCTTGATCATAATATACATTATAAGTATGCCTTACTTCATGTTCCCACTCCATATGTGGCATAGCAACTTTAGTTGTGTGGGGCTCAACAACTTCACTTGGCTTTCTCCTTGTGTGCTCTAAGATCAAATTTTTTAGTAGGGGAATCATCCCATATATTTAAAAGAGGCATAGGATCTTTGTCAACTCTTATTATTCATCCTCCTAGCTATCTTAATTTCTATGTGATGTGGTAACATGTGCCTCTAGATCTCTAGCCAGTTGGAGTTCTCCTTAAAAAATTTATATTATGTTCATGGTTTGTTGTAGGACATCCTTTTGATGTGTTGGGTCATGATAGGGCATAAATTTTGTCTTATGTCACATGATGTGGTCAATTTGGCTTATTTCACCATATTATAGGTGTAACTCTTGTGTTGGCACAATTGGTGGCTGAGTGGTGAACCCACTCTATATGGTTTCCTGCACCTTGATTAGCTTTGTGCATGTTGGTTATGCCTTTAGATCCCATTTTGTATGTTTAGGCTCATGCCTAATCATCCCTACACCCTTGTCAACACCCATTTTACCTTAGGTCAACTTTTTATACAAGTTAGGGCACTCCTTGACCACATGTAATCCTCGATAATACCCACACATTAGATGTATCAGATAGTCATGCTAATAGTGCTCAATTGACCCATACTTATAACATGATCAAGATGAGAATCTTCCTTTCCCACATCCTCTACCTCACCCACTAACACCTCTTTATTTACCATATCTAGCATTCTATTAGTTATAACCCTCATTTCTGTAGTTCACCTACCCTCTAGCTATTGTAGTGGCCTATCATGCATCTCTCTCTATGTTCTGGTGTATTTCATCAATTACTCAATAGTCAGCTATGTTGTTAGTGTAGGCATCACACAACTTGTGTTAGATGGTTGTGCTAACCTAACTGATGCATTACAATAGGGAGCATTTTCAAACATCATGCACCTCATAACAAACTTCATAGCTAAAAAGTAGTGTGTACATTCCTCCAAGGGTAGTTATTTTATTATACCCCTCCATTTCACAATTAGTGCACCATAACTCACTTCAAGCATCTTGAGATGAATTAGCAATCATATTCTATAGTTGGGAGGCCATAGATGTAATTTGTGCCTCCATGAATGGGATAATGCTTATATTGATGCTCCTAACCACCTCAGCCCTGAGCATGGCCTCTAGCACTTCTCAAGGGTCTATGAATGTTTTCATAGATAGTGCCCTTTTGAAAGGCACTAATAGTCCTCCAAGAAATCATTGCACATGTTGGGAGAGGTGAATGTCATAAGAGAGCTTGGAAAGAAGGGTATTGAATCTAGCATCATATAAGTGTATTCTCTCTGATAATCCCTGGTTAATCTCCTTGAGTACGGTGATGTTTTGCTACTCAAACTCAAGTATATAAAACTCCTTTAGAAAGGATCCCTTTAGGGTGTCATAATAAACCATAGCTTGGTTGGGATCAAACTTTTATACCAAATATAGGCATGATCAAGCAAGGTTGTTGCAAACTAGGTTACCTTGTGTTTAGATTGGGTTATTCCCCAAGTGTGCCATTATAACTCACACTTGATCACATGCTCTATGGCATTCTCCATGCCATAATACTCTAGCAGGTGCATGGCCATCTCATAATAGATTTGGGGTTGGGGAGCATCCAGTGCCTAAGGCACTTATCTTCTTAGTGGTTATCCTGGCATTGGTCCTCTAAGGTCTCCAACCACTAGGCTAGGTGTTAGTCTAGTGGTTACTTGATCCGTAAACTACACTGCTAAACTCAAAGTGAAGTTTTAAGTATGAATATTGAAATTCTCAAAAACTTAAAAAATTCTCAAAAAACTCAAAAAAACTTGCAAATGTTTGGCAAAACATTCTCAATTGTTGAGTTGGAAAGAAATTGTCAAAAGACTTATTACATCCATTTACCAAGTAAACTAGTTTTTAATAACATTGTGTTATAATTGTCGAATTGTAAATTACTTGCATGAGTTCAGTTACTAATTAAATTCAAATCAGCAAATTGAAACAAAATCATGCATCAAAATGACAATTTACCAAAACACGAAATGTGATAATGGAGTTTGGCTCAACAATTGATGCCTACATCTTCGGGTTCTCCAAAGGAGTGGATCATTTCCATTAAGGGCACTTCAAACACCTGGAAACAATAAACAACTTTCCTGCAAATTGATATCTCTATGCAAGAATTCACCTTCACTGTGACTGAAATCAAGCCCGGCACCTTTGAATTCCATGAGTCTTCACACCTACAAAGTTGCTTCAAAAGTCCTAAAAATCTCCTCTATGGGCTTAAAATATACTCCTCCAATATGAAAATTGGATAAAAAGAGTATTAATATTGTGTATTATGGCTAGAAAATGGATAAAAATCCATTACATGAGCTTTCCCAAAGCTTTTACAAAGTCTTGGCCTCTTAAAATAAAAAACATAGTCCATAATCCCTTATCTTCAAATAGAAATTAGTGCCTTATATAACACTTCAACCTCTATGGCTAAAGTGGTCAAGGCCTATCCCTTTTGGGTGATAGGTCAAGGGTTCAAAACCACTAGCCCTTTCTTTTAAGCACTTTGCATGCATTTGAAATCTTCTCCTCCTTGTTTGGCACACTTTGACTTAGTCTTTTCTCCCACATGGGCTGCGTGTAGGGTAGTTGCATTATTTAAGATGCTTAAGCACCTCCTTGAATGTGTCAATGCCCCTTTTCATGGGCTTGAGGCACCTAGTTGGGCATGCATGTTTGGACTTGGTCTTCCCATGAACCGTTCTCCCTTGGGTTTGCCACCTTGCTCACCACTGAGAATGGTTCAAAGAAATTCAAAGATGATCTTTATTCAGCAATGAAATTCAAAGATGATCTCTCAGACGTTGACACGTGGAGGCTTCTGCAGCTACAAGGAAGATACATAGCATTTTCCACTGCTTTAGTTAAGGGTATGTGCAGCTTCCACTTTTCTTGGGGATGGAGTAGAGAGGGGTTCAGAGAGTGACACTTGGCGGCTTCCACCCATCTTTGGCACTTAATCAAAATGAACAAATTCCCTATTGCCTTTCGAAAGGGTGCAGACCCCTTTGGTTTTTGGGACACTCCCTTGAACTACCTGATGAACTAAAATTGGTTCAATAGTCTAAAAATGTGTGCCATTTACACATTAATCAAGGTATTAAACTAAAACATTGAAATAAAACATTGAACCCAGGTGTTGAACTGACTGTTTCTCAGATGCCGACACGTGGTGACTTCCACTGCTTCTTTAAAAAGGTAGCTCAGGGCCTTCTGCGACTACCACCTGGTGCTTTCCACTTCTTTGATACTTAGCTCATTAAATTCTTTGCCAAAAAATATAACAGAAGGCGAGGGCTGACATGAGACGCGGGTGCTGACACATGGTGCATTTTGCTTAGCTGTTACTAGATATGTGGCACATTCTACAACCTTCCTAAAAGTTAAAAAAAGGGGCTCAAAGGATGCCAGCTGGCTGGCTCCATGTGTCAAAGAGCGATACTTGGAGGCTTCTGTGTGAATTCAATACTTAGGCAAAAAAGAAATGAAAGAAATAAAAAGGGGGAAAGGACCCATGCTCAGAAGGTGACACTTAGCAGCTTCCACTGCACTTCGACACTTAGGCAAAAATGAACCCACCCTCTACTCCAAAACTCTACCACTACATCTAAGGTATGCAGGAACCAAAATTGCAGTGCTCGACCAAAAAATTTAAATACGACGTAGAGTAAAAATTTACTCTACAGTTACTGGTGACCCTCAGGACTTTAAGCCTGCTCAAAAAAAAAACTCCACCTCCCGCTGGATCAAAATTGTGAAAATTATAGCTTCAAAAGAGTTGTTGAAATCTATTTAAAACACTTATTTAAAAGCAAATTAGGAAAACAATGGAAAAACAATGCGAGAAAGAGAAATGATTTAACTATAATACATGAGAGACCTAAGTCAATTGAAATGTTTTAAATAGATTCCATTTATAGGAATCTCTTCAAGTTCTCCTTCCATCGACTCTAGCTTGAAAGAATTCTTTTACTTGCACGTGTGAATTCTATATGAACTAGTCCATAGCACTTCGAATTTGGTATGCTGACCCAATTTGGTGGCCCTTGCATCCCATTTCAAAACAATCGAGCCTACTTCAAAATTAGGATTTGAAGTCTTTTTATCAAAACAATTCTTAATGATTCCCTGATGCTTGATCAATGAATCATGGGCTATATCCCTCTTCTCCTAAACTTCCAAAAGTTCTGCAAGTCTGACCTAGATGGGGCCATTTTCTTCAATCTCAATTTGTTTGATCAACTGGAGAGCAGGGATTTCCAAGCTTAGGGGAATCACGGTAGACTTCTCATATACCAATTCATATGGAGACATTTTGATCACCTACTTGGGTGTGATTCTATCAGCCCATAATGCTAGATTAAGCACTTTATGCCACTCTTTGTGATGATCAGTGCCTACTCTTTTGATGAGTCTTATCAAGTTCTTATTAGTTGATTCTGCCAGACCATTACCTTGAGGGTAATAGTTAGATGAAATTTTTAGATATATTCCATGTCTCAAGGCAAAGTTAGATACTTTAGACCCCAAGAATGTTGTAGAATTATCTAAAATGATGGTGTGAGGAGCTCCAAAGTGAGTAGTGATACTCCCTAGAAAATTTAGGATCACATTCTCTGTTGCTTTTTTAAGTGGGACTACCTCAGTCCATCTGGTGAAATAGTCTGTGGTAGTTAATATCCATTTGTGACCCATATTGGACACTGGATTTATCATTCCAATGAAGTCAAGACCCCATTAAGTAAATTGTTCATCCATAATTATAGGACTGAGAGGCATGGCTGCATTCCTCCTCATCCCCATATAATATTGGCAGGATTGACATTTTCTAACCAATTGATAACAATCTACAAATAAAGTAGGCTAGAAATATCCTGCCTCACTTATCTTTATGGTTGTGGTCTTTGCAGAAAAATGCCCCCCTGATGTTCCATAATGCATTTCGTGCAGAATCCTCTTAGCTTCAGCCTATTCTACACATCTTAACAATTTTTCATCAGATTTTTTTCTAAAAAAGACTTGTTTAATTAAAACAAAATGAACTCCCTGTATCCTATAATATCTCCTCTTGTTTTGAGGGAGTTCTCTCAGATAAATCCCATTTGTCATAAATCAAATCATGCTTGTGACCCAGGATTCCTAATCAACCTCTTATAATTTTAGCATGGTCTCTATCTCTCCTTCTGAATCTGCTTCCTCAGGTAACATCTTTTCAAGCTCTTGGGTTATATATTGGCACAGCCCCCTACCTCTGACCAGCTTGGTGGGTCTAACCTCTACATCATATTTAAGGATCTTAGTGATCTAATTGCCTCTTTTCTCAGTAATCTCACCCTCCATGATGTATTCCCTGACACTTGGGTGAGCTACAAGTATCAGAATTTTGTTCCTTGATATCAAATCCCTAAATTTCTTGAGAGCTTTTACCATGGCATAGGCTTGTCTTTCCAAAAAATTGTACCTAGTCTCATAATCTCTGAGACTTCTTGAGAAAAAGGCTATTATGTGTTCCCCTTCTAGCCTGTCGTTATTTTGAGTCAAGACAGTAGCAATACTTGACTCACCTCCATAGACATACATTATGAAAGGCATGAAAAAATCTGGGTTCTTGAGCACTGGGGCTACTGAGATAGCCTTCTTGACCTCCTCAAAATTTTGCCTTCCTTCTGTAATCCACTTGAAGACCAGGTCCTTTTTTAGTAAGAGTGTCATTGGTCTAACCAAGCCTGTAAAATCAAATATGAATTTACTAACAAAATTGATCTTCCCTAAAAAGGATTGGACTGCCTTTTTATTTGCTAGAAGAGGTAGTTCTATTATAGCTGTGATTCTCTTAGGATCTATGGAAACCCCTTCCTTAGATACTATGTGCCCCAACAGTTTACCCTGAGGTACAACAAAGATACATTTCTTGGGATTCAATAATATCCCAAAATCTTGACATTTCTTGAAGACAGATTCTAAATGACCAAAATGATCATCAGCATTTTTTGAGAAAATAGTGAGGTCATCCAGATAGACCAGGATGACCTTATTTATAATTTCACCAAAGGCTATATCCATAGCTCATTGAAAGGTGGCTCCTGCATTCGATAAGCTGAATGGCATCTTCACGTAGGCAAATGTTCCCCATTTAGTAGTGAAAGTAGTTTTGTACTTGTCTTCCTCAACTAGCCAAATTTGATTATATCCAGAGAAACCATCTAGTAAAGAGAATCTCTCTGATCCAGCCACAGTTTGTAGAATTTGTTCCATGGAGGGCAAGGGATAGTGGTCTTTCAGAGATGCTCTATTTAGATCTCTGAAATCTACACACAATCTTACATCTCCATTTTTTTTCCTAACTAGGACTAGATTTGATACCCAGGTTGAGTGCTTGATTGGAAATATTATTTTTGAATCTAAAAGTTTCTGCAACTCATCTACCATTAGAGGCTCAATCCTTGGATTTACTAGCCTCTATTTCTATCTAATGGGCTTGGACCCTTTAGTCAATTATATCATGTGTTGGATAATGTCTCTATTATATCCATGAAGGTCTTCATAGCTCCAAGCTATGACTTCATCATATCTCTGGCACAATTTGATTAATCTTTCCTTATCTTCCTAAGTTGCAAAATTCTTGACTTTTAGCTTTTTCCCATCACTCACCTCTACTTCAGAATAGTCTGCTTTATCTACCTGGAACCTTTTCTTTTCCAGGCTTACATCCTCTAGGTCAAACAAGTTTTCTAAGGTGATCAATCCTTTAGGGAGCTTATTTTTCCTTAATTGTATAATCTGATCACCATATGCCTCTTCAATTTTAGTTTTCAATTGATCTGCAAACTCATTTGATTATTGTAAGAAAGAGACTACTTGAGCATCATTTTCAAAAACTTGCCAATTTTCATCATTGTCTGGGATGATCGGCCTCACTATAACGTTTACCAACTCATTATTAACCAATAGGCCGATTGCTAGGTTAAACTGTGAGCCAATCTGAGCCATCCTATTAGCCTCAAAGTTTTGACTTCTAGGGATTACCTCAATATTGAAAGCTTCAAAATCTTCTATCAAATCCCAAATTCTATGCCTATAGGATCTCATTTTCACATTTTTGGTTGCTGCCTTTTCCCTAATTTGCTTTACTACTAATTTTGAATCTCCTTTTACTTTTAGGTTCTTTATTCCCTTTTTCTTGGCTAATAGGAACCCATGTACTAAATATTCATACTTTGCATCATTATTAGTGTAATCAAATTAGAATCGGATAGCCCTTAAAATTTTATCACCATTTGGAGTGGTGAGAAAAATTCTTGCTCTAGCACCATGTTTACTTCTAACTCCATCAAAATGTTAGGATTGTGGAGCTAAAAGCTTCACTGATGCAAACAGGAGAGGAGGTTGCTGAAGGTTGCTGAGTTGCAGAGAAGCTGGGGTCGGTCTGATCAGCCGATGTCGGTAGGATAGCAAAGGGAAGCAACCGATGTCGGTCATATATCGGCCGACGTCGGTCACCTCCAGGCAGACAAGGACCGACGTCGGTCGCCTGTGTGGTTCGACTGCGAGCTATTTACGGGCAGTTAGCTAACGAACCAAGTGTTTGCATGAAGAGATCTATTTTTAGACTGAGAGCTGCGGATCTAATTATTGTAATTAGATGTCTAATTATTGCTTGGATGAGATCTATATAATAGACTCATGGTTGTATTGGAAAAGTGTGCTAGGGAGTAAGAGAGCATAATTATAAGCTCCTTCTGTGTGTGAGGTAGAGCAATGGTGCGTTCCTCCTAGTGCCTCAGTATCAGGTGTGTTGGTGTTGGATTGGAGAGCCAGCTGGGTTCTTCAGGTGTGTAGGATCTTGGTCACAGTTGCATGGCCTATATAGGAGATCTACATGGTAAGTAAGATCGTTGATCTATAGGTGTATGTGTGTGCAAGGTCGAGGTTCACAGGTGAGCAGAACCGTTGTTTGATTTGCAGGTGTGCAAGGTCATATAGACAGCAACACAATAGGGAGAAGTATCAGGCAGGATCTACTTGGAGTACAGGTGTGTACTCAGATAGAGCTAAGAGGAAGGCAAGGGAGTTCCTTCCATAAGTATGGTCTGTTGAATTGTAGGTTGTTGCAGATTCATGGGAGATCTACTTGAAGTACCTTGAGTACTTGTGGAGCACGTGGAGTGCTTGTGGAGTGCGTGGAGCACTTGTGTTGTGTGTGGAGCACGGGAGGTGAACACCAACTCTGTATTTGAGTTGGGTGTTGGGACCTGTGAGAGGGAGAGCTTTGGGGAGAAGAATTACTGTTCACTTGAGGTGTGGGAAACCTCTGTAAGGTGGTGGAGAAGAAGTGGCATCTTCTTTATTGTATTCTTTTCTGTATTAAGTGTTAATACAAGTTGTGTATTGTCTCTCATATGCTGTGTTATTCTAAATTCTAGTTACTTGTTGATTCTGGTTATTTCTGCATATTAAGTTGCTTGAAGTTTGGTAATCAATTGTACGCTTCCGGTGTTTCGCAATCCTGACACAAAATTTAAAGTCCAGAGCTCTGAATCTTGAGCAATAGGTACCTCTTCCCTTACAACATTTGGGATCTCCTGATCTTCATCAAAAATGACATATGTGCCAAAACCAGTAGAGTCATAGTTCCCATATGGGTCGCTATGCATCATAGCCAACAACTGGCTATTTTCTTCTTTTTGATCATACTCAGTCCAGTCACCTAGTTCTTTAGCAAAAATCCTTTCTTCTTTATTCATCATGACATGATATGCTTCTAATCTTGTTGTTGGTTCCTTGGTGATATGGTCTTTGGACAATGGTTCAGATAGAATTTTCATCTTTGAACTGTATCTGGTTCTCAAGATGAGGTGAGACCAGTCAAGAGACATATATCCTCCTATTTTTGTTGTAAAGTCTCTGGATAAACATAAACCAAAGACAGGAGGTATATCTATGACAACTATATCTTGGTTGACAATTATGTTGGGACATGTGTATAACTGCAAGGGGAGTTGTTTAATTCTCCCTATGGTTTGCACTGTTTTGCCATCTAGCTGCATAACTCCCTTTGTAAGGGGTTCATATTTTATTTTCAAAGCATTAGCTATTTGCTTGGGCATCACAGTTATACTAGCTCCTGAATCTATCAATGCATTATGCAGGAGTTTCTTTCCAACTATCAAAGTCAAATAGAAAGGCTCTAGCTTGGATTTACTTGTGTTGCATCGTTTACGAAAGCTATTGTCTTTGGAGGAACCGTATCTTTAAGCTTTTCCTTTCCAGCAGGTCCTTCTTTGGTAACAGCACCTTTAGGCATTGCTTGCCCCTGCAGAGCTTCTTGCAGTAGTGTATTTTGTTCAGGAATAGCCAAAATATCCCATATCGATACTTGTGCTGGAGTCCTCTTTATTTGGTCTACTACATTGATCGGTCTCAAAGATAGAGTTTTTTGGTAATAGGGATACCTCATTTTTTCCTAAATCTGGGTAGGAATCTCTTGATCTCATACTAGTTGAGGTACTTATTGTCTAATAGAAACGTTCTTTTGTCCCTGAGATGGAGGATTATTCTTGACTTGACCACTTACAATCTCAAGCTGCTCCACCATCCTCCTCTTTGATCTGGTGTAATAATCAGATTACACTACTAGCCTTTGGGAGGTAGATGCTTTGTTTAAAAAAATTGCTTCTTCATCCTCAACCCATGGAACAAAGCATGTTTCGAGGCTATTTCTTCCTCTTGTTGTAAGGACATTCCTTGCATCTGAGCCACTAGAACTAAATTTTGCATGCCGAGAGATTGGTAGGCTTGATTGTTATTGGTACTGGCAAACTGACCATCCATTCTTCTCTGCTCAGCCACCCTTTGTTGTAGATTACCCCTAGGACAATCTCTGGGTGTGTGAGCATCGTTGCAAGGGAAACACCAAGCATTAGTATCATCCACATAATTATTATGACCTAGAACCATCTCCCTATTTGAGTTGGGAGGAATGGTCTATGAGGGTGTGGGAACTGCAACTAATTGATTTGTTGGTTGATGGTTGGTTTGCCTTGGAGGGCCTTGATATTGGTTTGGCTGAGATGAAAACCTGTTTCCTTGATAGCCTTGATAAGGAGGCTTAGGGATAAAGTATTATGTTGCCTTTTTATATTAATCAACTCATTGGAAAATGTCCTTAGCATACTCTTGATATCATCCATCTCATATGACTAAGCAGGGACCAGTTACTTCACAGATGATGGAGGGTAAGTATACATAGACACAGGTGGGCTTACAGCTTTAAGAACCTCTTGAGGTAGGGGCAAGGTAATTTCTAGGAATACAGGCATGGGAGGCCTTAGAGCCAGCATCAATTAAATGACTCTCAGCTCTGACAGCAAGGTCATAAGCCACTGGCAAAGTGTGTCCTCCCAGTGACTGAATCATAACAGATATATTTGAATTCAAAGCTTTGAGATAAAACACTATGGCCATACCACATGGTGGTTTAGCTGCAATAGGGATTTTGTCCCAAGTTTTTTGGAATCTGGTGTTGAAGTCAGTCATGTCCTCTTGTGATCCCCTTTGAATGGTGATCAACTATTGTAATAAAGAAGACTTATCACCTTTCTCTACAAATATTTCAAAGAATTGATCTTCGAGCTGGTCCCATGTGGATATGGTATTTGGGGGCAAAGACCGATACCATTCTAAGGCCTTCCCTTTGAATGAGGCTGCTAACAACCTTAGGGCCACATTTTGCTCTGTGACACCATGTATGGCACAGACATCTGATACATCTTGAAGATATTCCACTGGTGTTTTTAAGTCTTGCCCACTGAATTTGGGTAGAGCTTTTAGAGCATTTACTGGGATAGGGTCCCAAATAGCTGGTGGTGTTGGGAGGATTAAGGAACTACTAGTGTTCCAGCTTGCATAATTTCTTGGGGGTACAGGGGCTCCCATGTTTGGTACTGGTACAAATTGGTTAGCTCTTCTTCTTGGACTAATTACCAGAGGTGGCAAAAAAATACCTGGATTTGTAGCAGATTGTGATCTGGTGACTGGTCCACAGCTCTGACTCCTCGTAGCTCTCTAGTTCATATGGTCTTGAAATAAACTTCAAGACGTGTCCCACTAGGCATGCCAAAACTTGTTGATGATGAAAATTGTGCTTGATCTTAATCAATCAACAGTGGAAAGTTTTAAGCTATGGGACATTGCGGCTTGAAACAACCTCCAAATTTTAGAGAAGTTGGTCTCTTCTTTTGTATCAAGTGTTTGGGGAAAAGGGATAGGAGATTAAACAAAAATGCAAATACAGGAACTAAAATCTAACTATGGCGATGCACCTGAGTGTAATCCTAATCCTAACTTGAGCACAGTGAGACTATTATAGGACTCAATTACATTTAAGAGTAGAGAAGTGCATGATCAATGTAAGAGATTGAAATAATAGAAATAGAGGTTCACAACAGGAAATTTTTTTGCTGAGATATAGAGAATGTCAACAAAGGCATAGTGTTCAATCTTCTTAATAGAATCTTTCAATCACATAAGAGGCACAGAAATCACGTATAGTTATGTAAAACTTCTTATTCAAGAAAATGGGACAAAAGCAAATGACATTCCTAATCACAACTCCAGAGAATCCATAGCATAAACTACCTTTGCAAATGACATAGATAACATCAACCAAGGCATGGAGCTCAATCTTCTTAATTTATTAAGCCACATAAAAGGTACAGGAACATACATAGTTATATCAACTTTATAACTCAAGAAAATTGAGACAAGAGCAAATGATATTACTGGTCAAAAACTCTAGCAAGTCTAAAACTATGAAAAAATCCCCCCTTTTTTTCTCTTACCATTCTTCTTCTTTTATAGCCTCGGATCACTCCTTCCATCATCCCCTTTCTCATGCAATTCTTCTTCTTCTTTCCTTCACAAGGGACAAACAGATGGCACCTTCAATGCTTTGGGGGCTCCAAAAATCTACCTGATGAACTGTTCCATCTACTCGAATTAACTCCAGCTGATTTTCCCTCCATTTTGCTTTGCGGCAACAAATACATGAAACACTCTAGTTATATTGAAACAAGAGAGGACACTTAGTCAATTTCCTAAAAATCCTCTTATTACTTAGAAGGCACCAGAAAATGACACTTGGCACTTTCCTCTGGATTCATCGAATACACGCGGCTCTCTCCGTCTCTTTGGCTATTCTGTAGTATCACTCAGGACACATATCAGACTCTTATGGATGGTGACACTTGGTAGTTTCCATAGACTCTTGAAGTAACACCTGAGGCCCACCACAATCTTTATTCAGCAATGAAATTTAAAGATAATCTCTCAGACGTTAACACGTGGAGGCTTTTGTGGCTTCGAGAAAGATACATAGCATTTTTTGCTACTTTAGTTAAGGGTATGTGGTGGCTTCTGCTTTTCCTAGGGATGGAGTAGAGATGGGCTCAGAGAGTGACACTTGGCAGCCTCCACCCATCTTTGGCACTTAATCAAAATGAATAAATGCCCTACTGCCTTCGGAAAGGGTGCAGACCCCTTTGGTTTTTGGGACACTCCCTTGAACTGCCTAATGAACTAAAATTGGTTCAATGGTCCAACACTATGCACCATTTACACATTAATCGAGGTATTGAACCAAAATGTTGAAAAAAAACATTGAACCCAGGTGTTGAACCGACTACCTCTCGGATGCCGACACGTGATGACTTCTACTGCTTCTTTAAAAAGGTAGCTCAAGGCCTTTCGTGACTACCACCTAGCACTTTCCGCTTCTTTGATACTTAGCTCATTAAAGTCTTTGCCAAAAAATATAATGGAATGTGGGGTCTGACATGAGACACGGGTACTGACATGTGGTGCATTCTATTTAGCTGCTACTAGATATGTGGCACATTCTGTGGCCTTCTTGAAAGTTACAAAAAGGGGCTCAGAGGACGCCAGTTGGTTGGCTCCGTGTGTCAGAGAGCGACACTTGGAGGCTTCCACCTAAATTCAATACTTAGGCAAAAATGAAATGAAAGAAACAAAAAGGGCGAAAGGACTCGCGCTTGAAAGGCGACACTTGGCATCTCCCATTGCACTTCGACACTTAGGCAAAAATGAACCCACCTTCTACTCCAAACTCTGCTGCTATGTCTAAGGTATGTAGGAATCAAAATTGTAGTGCTCGACTGAACAATTTAAATACGATGTAGAGTAAAAATTTACTCTACAGATACATTCAAAATAGCAGTCTAATAAGTGTTGTAAAGAATTAACTCAACCTACAACATGCATTCTGCTATTATCTCCAACTGATCAAATGAGTACAAGTCGTCTAGACAACTCATATAGCATAAATAGGAGATTCAAAAACTTAGAGTTATCAAAAAGTGAGAATTGAAAAACTTCATATGATAAACCTATCTTGAAGTGTTCCCACCAACTCTAATCTACATCTATCAAAGCTTATTCATTCCCTTAGGTGAATTCTTAACCATGCTTTGTAAAAAAAATGTAGTGATAATCCACTTAACCATTTCTTTCTTCCTAGTGAAATTGATTGTCTTAGTGGATTCCTTAGCATCATTATGGATTGATTTAACTTCATTGACCTTAGTAATAGGTTGATAAATCATCTTAGTTTTACCATTTCTAGAATGAGAAGATGATTGAAGTTTAAAACAATGATCAATTTGATGTCCACTCATATGGCAATGAGCGCAAACAACCTTCTTAGGTGAGGTCTCCTTTTTTCCTCTTCTCGCTTTGCCATAACAAGAATGGTCCTTAACACCTGCAATCTACTTAATCATAGCATGTCACTTCCAACAAAATACAACACTTTGGTTATGCATCCCACAAAAAATGCAAGGAAATGATTGCATTATCTTCTGAATGTTAAATCCAAATTTCTTAAACATAAAAAGTGGATCAAAAGATTTAGTGCTAACTCTAGTGTAGGAACTAGGAGGTGATATCTCATTACCTCAGCTACGTGTCCTCTTACACTGCTCATGCTCAACTAGTGGCCTCAGTCCTTTGCTAGTAGAAGTTTGTCTTCCTTTAGGCATGGAGGAAGTTTCTCTAATTTCCACCTACTCACTACTGTAACCCAAACCTACATGAAGAGATCTATGCTCTATTTGTATTGGGTTAGTAATTCCTTGGCCATCTTGACCAAGACCTCTTCCATTAAAGCCCATTTTAAATAATAAGTTAGATCCTATGCCCTTAGTGTATCTTTCAAAATCACCAAAAACAATATTACTAGAATCTGAATCTAAAATGGTAGAAGAAGATGAAGATTCCTATGGTGAAAAACTTACACTGCACTTTGTCATAGTCTCTACATCTTAATTTGAAGGCTTTACCTTTTCATAGTCACCACATTGCAGTCTAATCAAGATCTCATCCTTGGATTCAAGCTATGATTTCAAACTTGCAATTTGCTCTTCAAGGGAATAGAGCTTGCATCTCAGAAATGCAATCTCATCCTAAATCTAGCTATTGATGCTTTCAAGCTCTTCCATCTTGGCTTTATGTGACAACTTGCCCATGGTTTCCTACAAACACACTGATTCCACAACTGCACACTGTAATTTAATCAAGTGATATGGATAACCAATAAACTGAAAGCAACTGTCAAAACTCAATTAGAAGCTAACCCAGCTTTCTAACTGCTCTGATACCAACTTGATCTGTAAACTATAATGGTAAACTCAAAGTGAAGTTTTAAGTACAAATACTGAAATTCTCAAAAACTTAACAAATTCTCAAAAAACTCAAAAAAACTTGCAAATGTTTGGCAAAACGTTCTTAGTTGTTGAGTTGGAAAGGAATTGTCAAAAGACTTGTTACTTCCATTTACCAAGTAAACTAGTGTTTAATAATGTTGTGTTATAATTATTGAATTGTAAATTACTTGCATGAGTTCATTTACTAATTAAATTCAAATCAGCAAACTGAAACAAAATCATGCATCAAAATGACAATTTACCAAAACACGAAATGTGATAACAGAGTTCGGCTCAATAATTGATGCCTACATCTCCAGGTTCTCCAAAAGAGTGGACCGTTTCCATTAAGGGCACTTCAAACACTTGGAAACAATAAATAGCTTTCCTGCAAGTTGATATCTCTATGCAAGAATTCACCTTCACCGTGACTAAAATCAAGCCCGGCACCTTGCTTGGTCAAAGAGCTTATCTCACGCTTGACTTCACATGGCATGTTGATGACGTGGCATGTCATCAAACCATTTTTTTGCTAACCTTAGCATTTGCCAAGTGTCAACCTCCGATAGGTCCAAATGTTGAAACCACCTCAAAACACGTGTCAAATGTTGCAAGTGACATTTTTTGACAAATCTTTAAATGGCCATAACAAGAGCTCTCAAACTCAGATTTACGTTTTAAAAAAGGGTCAAAAAGCTCTCAATGAGCTCTAAAGTGTGCCACCACTAAAACACTAACTTGAAACCATTATCAGAACTCAATTTTTGATCATTACTACTGGCATAATAGAAGATGATGGCATCGTACTATCAAATAGTGGTGCAAGGTCACTTCTTATGAGTTATTGTCTGTGTTGCATAGATGACATTTATTAAATTTGGGTACTTACACTCACATTCTATCTAGTCAAGCTAGTGCTTCAAAGACTAGAGATATCTTCACTCATGTCCTCATATGGGATAACTTGTTCAATCACAAAGTTCTGGTCCAAATTTACAAAATGATCAAATTCTATAACAACAATGAGGTTAGTTATCAATCTTATATTTTCCTTTGGGGAATTTGAGACATGAGTTCATGCTTTAGTTTCAAATGGGGGTAGGTGCATCTGGCACATCTCCAATGGTCAAGTTCTAAATGAGCATTCACCCATCAACTATGGAGCTTGTTCTAAGGCTTCAAGGGTTCCTTCCTCTAGGCACAATTGCCATTCAAGATATCCTTCCCCATGCACTTCTCAGTTGCTATGGGTCCTCTCAACACTTCTAAATTCTAATCTTCTATCATTCTATGCCTCCTCTTATTATAAGCATGTCTCATGAGCTCTTAGTTATCAATCTGCTCATCTCCTTCCATCATGCCTCACCTACACGTCCCATTCTTCCTTGTTGTGTTTCTCATATGTGAGAAGACTTTAGCCTTCCATCCTCACTATTTCATAGCCATAATCTACCATTAGCTTCTTGAGATTGGTGTTGAGTTCTTTCACAAATATGCCTCTGGGCTCATGCAAGAATTGGTACTCTACTTCTTCAAGGCAGGGATACATCGATACTGTGAACTCAAGCATGTAGTTGTTCAGTGCCCCTTACCACCATTTATCTACAGCTCTAGTCTAAGTGGAATCTAAGTTATCAAGCCTCTCTAGGCACTTTGTTGTCTACTCTTGTTGTTGTCTATAGATTTAGCTTCTATGAGTTGTATAAGCATCCAACTAGTGGTACACTTGCTCTGATAGCTCATAAAATAAAACCTCATACAGGGAATCATGCAAGTGGTTCTAGACCCACTTCCTTAGTTTCTACCCTCTATAATTTTAATGCCTCAACGTAAATCTATCTTTTACTCATTCCAGCCAGTGCTCGATGTTCTTGAGGGAGAGTCAGAGCATTATTCTGATGCACCATTGCAATAACAAAATTTAATAAGTACCTACAATAGAACCAAAATGTATTAAAAAAGTAGGCATTTTGGTCATGGGCCTAGTCACATTCTTACCTAGCCATCTAGGTCAGATTTAGGCTTGTCCTAGAAGGGTGCAAGCCTAGACTATTTATTTGGCACTCAATATTTAGCACTAGACTACGTTGGCATCAATATACATAAGGTGCAAGACTTATGTTCTCACCTAAAGCATAATAGAGAAGGCATTAGGGTTTCTGTTGGGCTAGTTGTGTCATGGTGCAAGTCTATTCTTTAAGGACTTGGGTTAATATAATGATGGTTGTACATTTGTGGGCACAAGCCTTGGGTTTCATAGGCTTAATGGCATTTAAGTTCTTAAAGGCCAACTAGATATCTAGTTAGGGCACTTAGGCATAGACTTGTGCCTAGGCACAGGCATCATTTTAGGGTGTAAAGTCTTAACCATACTTAACACATTTCCTATCTCGATTCTGGGTTCATTTCTAGCTATAGTCCACCATGAATGAATCCAGTTAGAAACATATGAGAGCTCAACCATAAATTTGATAGAATAAAGCATGGAATCAATAAACATTCAAATATCATTCTTCATTAATGGATTTCAACAACAATGCATGCATAGTCGATATAAACTGAGCAAATACTCAACATAAACTAGTAAGGCCCGAGCTCACAAGTGAGCTAGGGTATTACAAAGGGAGTATCAAAAAGCATCCTGAACTAAGTCCTAACACTAAATGTAATTATCCAGCAATAATCCACTAGAGCTTCACTACTCTAGTTCACCTTTTTCTTCAATTGAACTCAACTTCCTTTTATAGGCTTCAGAGCATCCTAGGATCATGGGGAATGGAGCAAGCTAATCATTAAGTTGGTGTTAGAGGTACACATCTTACCATCTCCACTATGCCTTGTCTTTAATGCACAATCATTGTCCCATGCACCCACTTCTTGATGTTTCTTAATTCAAAAGGAGTTGTTTAGCTTTAATGGCCGATCTCTATCCCATGTACCCATTTCTTGATATTGCTTGATTTGAAAGGAGTTGTTAGCTGCCATTCAGCTGGCACTACTAGAAGATAAAATAATACTAATCCTCCATGATTGCCTCATTCCTAAGTGTTTGTTGAGTTGGAACGGTTCCACTACTTAGCATGAAAAGGGGCCCAACACCCGTCTTCCATGAGATGAGCATAATTCCTTGAATTCGATGGCTCACCCCTGAGTTTGAGTAGTTTCCCTTCCTCATATCCAGTCAAGATGACTGTATTGTCACTTTTTCTCTTGATTATGACATCACCATTATCCAAAAAAATGTAATGGCCTTGGTTCTTTATAAGCACTAGGTATAACAAGTTTCATTTCAATTAAGGAAGGTAGAGAACATTTTGTATTTTTAAATTTGGAAGCCGTAGATGCTTGAGTCATATTGTACCTCTTCATTATGGTTGTAGACTTGATCTATCTACGAGGTATACCACACCACAACTTTATTCACTGAACTCCTCAAAGAAGTCTTTTAAAAAAGTCATATGTAGATTGGCACCAATATCAAGAACCCAAACATCAAACCATGAGGAACTAACTAAAACACTATTTACTTCATTATCTATACCAACAAACACATATTCAATAATGAATTGGGTAGAGTTTGACTCTTGTTTTATTTGATTTTTATTCTTTCTTCTTATGCTATACTTTAATTTTATTCCATGGAGTTTTATATTCATGAGTCTCATGACTTCCTTTTCTGTCACATTGTTCGTAATAGAGGTGTTGTTTATCATTCTTCTTTTCACCACCTTAATTTTTCTTTTTCCTACCTTTCCCTTGTACTTATTATTACCTTCATTTTTGGAATATGTGACCTTGTTGGATGTTTTGAAAGAATTTGATTTGACATAGCACACACTTTCTTCTATTGTAGACTCAGTCTTTCTTCCAAAGGCCTTTTCTTTTTCTGTCATATTTTTAACCAATTGACCAAATGTGAGAGTTTTCAACTGATTGTTTGCTTGTAGAGAATCCAAGTAGGTTGAATAGTTGGGAAGAAGGGATTTTATGAATGTGGTCATGTAGATGTCATTTTTGACACCTATTGCTTCTACATAATGCTTGATGGCACATATCTCTGAAGTCAATCTCATCACATCACCATCTTTCAACTCGAGGTTGAACAACTTCAACTTCAACTGAATGAATTTCAACTTTGAGTGAGGATCATATAACTCCTTCAGTCTATGAAATGATTCTCATTAAGTATTGCACTCTTGAATATGATGAAACATATTTTCATTGACTGAGGCCCTCATCAAGGCCAATGCTTTCTGGTTTTTCTACTTCCATGCTTGAATATCCTTTGCATTCCCTATTGGCTCAATTGGGTATTTCTCCCCATCATAAATATTGAATCATAGATTATTGAAGATGAATGTGTTTTCCATTTATTTATATCATTCTAACTAGTTGTCATTGTTGGTCAATGTTGTGTCAATGGTAGATTTGATTGAATGCATGATTTTAAGTTTTCAATTTTGAGTTTGGAGTTTTTGTTAATTCCAAATTGGTTCCTTATCACTCTAAAATGGTCCCATTTTTTAGATACCACCAGACTGATATACCAAACTTCTATATATACCTGCCCTTCTTATATACCCATTGTTATGTGGAATAAGTTATCCCTTTATATATACTTGATAGTAAATTAAAGAGGCTTTAAGGTACGTGAGAGCATAGTGGTACATGGTACCTAGGTGGAACATGAAAAAGATTCACCCTGTCACTAACACTAGCTTAACAAGAAAACATCATACATCAATATACTTATTTTTTCTTAATTTCTAGATTTATGTTCTTCGATAGAATCAAATGGGTAAAAAATTATCTCTCCTTATTTTTCCATGTATTTGAAAAAATTAGTTATTTTTTTCTAAATTTACTTAGAGTAGCTAGCCCAAGGCAATTTCAAAGAAAAAACTTGCTCAAATTTAAATTCTTTCAAATTGAAATGAAAGATTTTTAAATCTTGAAAATTAGCATTTAAATGAATATTTTACTTTTAATGAAAAAACTTAAAACTTTAATACCTCTCTTCTCCAAATGTTTTATATGGCAGATCTAATTCCAATATTGGATAATAAATGCATGGTTTTTGAAAAATAATAATTTTAAATTCTACACCCTTCTATCACCCCATAAATGGCCACATCAACTATGCCTCATCTTCGTATGTGCTTTTTATGGTTGATAGGGTCAGGAAATGCCATGTTCTCTGCCATAGAATTAAAATAGCCAATTCACACCAATTATTTGTAGATTCAAAATCACCTTCATATCACTAGTTACTTGCAAAATGAAAACACCCTCCAAGAAAGTAAAACACAGTCAAGAAGAAACTAAAAAATGATTAAAAAAATTATCATAAACACGCAGTCCTTTAAGAGCCACAATTTTCAATGTTAGAAAGAGCCAAAAGAACCTCCACGCATCTAGGTGTATGTCATGTACAACATAAAATTATCACCACACTACCAAAGATGACTCCTATTCTACTAGAAATGGTCAAATCAACCAAATACTATCAATACAAATAGAATGCCCTCTTGCTTCACTAGTATTCCACAATGATAGGTAAAACAAATTATTAAATAAAAATTGGACTATGCAAGCCGTATGACTCAATTTAAGGAGAAAGAGAAAAACAAATTAATTGTCTAGGCTCTGATACCAATGATAGGCCAAATTTCATATGGAATGCAAATGAATTTATTTTTCATGATTCAATTGAAAAGAGGAGAAAACATTACACTATAAAGCCAAAATGGTTGTTCATTTTGCATTTCCAAGAAGACCCTTCCTATTCCTACGTGAATGGACAAATAACTTATTGAATAAGACAAAAATTATCAAAAGAGATGAAAGGCACCTAAGAATGAATAATAATTATATGCAATATTTTTACAGTGAGAGTTCGTTGATGTACTTCAACACCTTATGTTGTTCGCTCAAGTTCTCTCGCACATGTGCAAAGTAGTAATGGAATATACTGGTGTAGTCTTCCACTAACTGATCCTTGCATTGATGCAGTTTTTGGAACTTGATGTATTAATCTTCAAAGTATTAGAGAGGGTAGTACTCCTCCCTCAGTGCATGAAAAAAATTCTTCCATGATTCAATTAGAACACACTCTTGTGCATGTTGTGTACTGAAGGTCTACCACCAGTGAATAATTGGAATGGACATATTCAATATTTTGAAGGTGATTGTATCAAAATCAGTGAAGCAATTGACTAAAAAGTATGCCTCGAGTTATCAAATCTAGGCATCCAATGCTTTGACATCGATCTTACCTTTGAACAAAGAGATGTCAAGATTGATTTGTACTTTAAAAAAGGGTTATTTTTTAAACCATAGTTAAGCATAATGTGGAGGTATAGTAAAAGGTGTTAGGTTGAGTTGTATCATCAACTCATGGAATTGGCTAAAAAGTGATGTGCATTGTGCTTCCAATGCCTCGGCAATAAGCCTTTAAACCTCAAGCGCTGACTTAGGTTACTTTTGGGCATCAACGATCTTACTTTTGCCACAACATTCTTTTAGATATTATGAAATAGAATTGATTGATAAACCTTCTTTCTCAAGTTACACTCGTGTTTTTACAAGTGTAGGAAAGGAAAGAGATCTTATGATTTGATACCAATGGTCTGCATCACGAGGCCTAGGACCAACTATGCATGGAATAACCAAGTTTAATTGTGTAGAGTGAATGTACATATTCAAACAAAACAATCAAAACACATTCAATTGAGTAAAATTCTTACTTGCAAGAAATGTAACTTCTATTCAATAGCAGAGAATAGGGAAAATGGTAAATTGTGCTAAAGTTCATGTGTTTCAAAATAGATACACAGAGCATGTTATTTGTGTTAGGACTGTGTATCACATCGACCCTTGGCCGAATGCATATGTTACGTATTTAGCATGAATAATATAAGAGTAGTTCCAACTATTATCAGTTACAAAAAAGATGGTTAACAATTATTTCATCTTCCTTGTTGGATGATGGGTGAGCTTCTAGGTTGGTGGTGACTAACGGTTCAAGTAACAATATTTCAAATTGGATCGAGATGACACGTGGATGTGCTAAAGTGAGCACAAATGTAGACACGTGAGCCTACAAGTGAGTATCAAGACAATACACAGAGCTGTGAGTTGAGTGAGAAAATCTACGAACCAGTGTCGGACTTATGCACAAGAGTGTAAGCAAGCTTCACGCAAAAAAGTGTGTAAAAGTGCACAGAAGGTGTGGGCTGCATGCAAAGAAATAAGTGAGGGGCTTATTATGCTATGTAAGAGCTATGCGTGGATCAATTTCTATCCTATTAAGATTTCTAAAACCATATTAAGGTATAATAAAAATGTATGCTAAATGGTTATTTGTTTTGAAATTTAATGTTAATCTATTGATACATATTACAAGTAACTAAATATTAGAAAAAACTATAGGATAAAGGGACCTACAAATTACCCAAGTCTCTTTATAAGACATCAATGTTGTTGAAGTCGATGAAGATATTAACACATTAATTTATAGAATCATTTTTAAAGTTTGTTTCAACTCAATCTCAAGATGTTTAACTTAGATTTGATTATTTTTTATGTAAATTTACCACTAATTAGTGATAGATAACTTGTTTTAATTGAAAGTTTAGTAGATTTTTTTAAAAAAATTAAGAAGATGATAAACTCTAAATTCTAAAATATCTCCAAAATTTTGTAAATTTTTCAAATAGAAAGAAAAACTATCCTACTACAATAATCAAATGTACTTCAAATTAAAAATTAAATATATTTAAAAAAAATTAAAAATGATTTTTTCAAATTAAAAATTAAATATATTTAAAAAAAATTAAAAATGATTTTTACACTCCATCACTATTCCCAAATACGAGTATAAATTATGCGCGTGTACGCAATCATTTGAAAGTATGTAATGATACATCATAAAGTGTCATAGAATCCTTCTCTCCAGGTTCGGAACAAACAATTTAGAAATCAAGTCAGAGACGACCACTATTTTCTAAGTTTCTAGAAAAGTTTAGAAGCCAAGGTCGCCATTACAACGACAAGTGTAATTTTCTAAGTTTCTAGAAAGAGTATAGAAACCGAGTGTGGCAGGCTCCCTTATTCACATTCCTTTTAATCAATTAGTTATCACGTGCAAGTTCGTTGTAATTTCTATCATAAGCATTCCTAATTTAGAAATCAATTAATATAAAAATGTACATATCCCATGTATCGGCGGAAATAATTGTGTAAGTTAATCTCATTTATACAGAAATATGTAAAAAAAAATATATATATATATATATGATACCAGAAGGCTGGCCAGCCATACCATTCATTTATAAAATATTTTTTTTTTACTTTGACGGTTCAGCTAAAAGCCCCGACTCTTCGTCGAAGCGGTCAACATCAGATCCACCAATTTGCTTAGCCCTGCTAGCCTCGAACGCCCAGTCGGTCCGCAGGATCACAAACAAAATTGACAATGCACAAGCAAGTTGGGCAGCCACGAGGCCATAAATAAGCCCCACAAACCCTTGCTTGAGTCTAAACGCCAAGAACAAGGCCACGGGCGTCCCCACAAAATAGAAGGCACCCAAGTTAATCCTAGCTCCAATAGCCGGTCTTGCGCTGCCACGGAGGACCCCGCATCCGGTGGTTTGGGGACAGTTCCCCAGCTCGCAGAGGCCTATGATTGGTAGAACCGCCGCTGTCAACGACAACACCCCTTGGTCATCGGTAAAAACCCGACCCCAGAGGTTGCGTAATATGGTTGTCCACGTCAGGCTCATTATCGCCACTAGGATAGCGCAGCCGAGAGCGACGATAGTCGCATTTCGTGCTCTGGCAGGCCGGCAGGCGCCTAGCTCGTTGCCCACACGTGTCGACACAGAGGACCCCAGAGCCATGGGGAAGGAATATAACAATGATGTGGTTTGGATGACAATTGCAGCGGCGGCCACCGTCACCTGCGGGGAAGGAAGGTATCCAGCGAGTAGCGTCATTATCTCGTACCACCACCATTCTAAACAGACGGCGAAGCAGCTGGGAAGAGCGAGGTGCAGCAGGGGCCACCACTGCTTCAAGCAATCCACGGACCACCCCACCCACGTCTTCTTGCAGACACCCGTGTACGCAACGTAAGCGACGAGGGAGAACAACATATTGAAATTCGTGCACCATGTGGCGATGGCAACGCCCTGCACGCCGAGTCGGAAGACGAAGACCAGCAGCAGGCTCAGCGGCACGTGGACGACCACTGCCAGGAAAGAGCACCACATCATCGGCGTCGTGATCCCCTGCGAGCGCATGTAAACGCGCAGCGGCTGCAGGAGGCTGTTGGCTAGAAGATCGGGTAAGGCATAAAAGCAGTAGACGCCGGCGACCTCTGTGATAGCCGGGTCCTGCCCCAGCCGGAGCATTATGCGCTGCAGATTCAACCACAGCAGCGCGATGGGAATGCAGGCCGATAGCAGCATTAAGATTGTGCGCTGGAGCGACAGCCCAATCAGAGCCCAGTTCTTGCACCCGAACGCCTGCCCGCACACAGGATCCATGCCAGTCGCAAGCCCGTATAAGACGGAGTAGCCAGTTATATTTGTGAACCCGATGGCCAACGCCCCGCCAGCTAGCTCCAGGCTGCCCAGCTGCCCCATGCAGTAAACGGACACCATTGCCCGCGTGTACACCAGTAAGTTCATCGCTGTCACGGGTAGCCCAATTCCACACAGCTCCCTAAGCTCCTGCGCGGCCTGCACCGTGCCAATTAACCAGAGTGAATTCAAAGACATTAATGCATAACTACTCATAAATCACACACTTTTTCACATTATTGTTAGAAAATGAACTCATCCTTACTGGTTCATGGAAAATAACATTGTAGAGGAGCCAAGTAATGAAAAAGAAAACCAAGTGTGGCTTCACAGTAACGTGTGGCAAGAATCAAACCAAACAAGTGTGGCTTAAGAGTACAGTACGGACGGTATAGAACATTATATCATAAAAAAGATATGGTCGCTAGTACTAGCATGTAAGTGTTGCAAAGAGTGGGTGGTATCAGAAACATTATATCATAGCAAAGTGAAGTGTGGCTTGAGAGGATGGAGGGTATCAATATCCATATACTGTGTTCTTAAGAGTCTAAGAAAATAAGTATGGTTTGAAAGGACAGTTTCCAAACATTGTATCAGGGCAAGGTTAGAGTATATAAAAAGAAGTGTGGTTTGAAAGGAAGGTACCAAAATATTGTATTATGAAAAGTTAGAAGTCAAAAAAAGTGTGGTTTTGAAAGGAAAATACCAAAACATTGTTATAGCTAGGTTAGAAAGGAACCGACCAAAACAAACATTGTATGTATAATAGTGAGGCTAGTGTGGCTTGAAAAGAAGGTAAGGAAGATACCAAAACATCGTATTAGGGCGAGTCTAGGAGTCCAAGTAAGAAGCAAAATATTGTATTTGAAAATTGGCAAGAGTCAAAGCAAACACACAAGTATGACTTGAGAAAAGGGTATGGAAACATTGTATCAGAGCCCGGTTAGAAGTTTAAACAAAAGTGTGACTTTCAAAATGAAACTGGAGGCTAACCAGCGATTTTCCAAATCTCAACATTGTTTCAAACCAGATTAGGAGTAAACAAATAAGTGTGGCTTGAAAGATAATAGCTATATTCGGAATTGCAGGGTGCGAGTTAGCCCTTAGTGCAGCATGTAAATGGGAGGTCTCTTAAAACAAGAGTCAAATAGAAAAATATTAAAACAAGAAGTGAATACAAGAATTAAGAAAACATTATATCACTGCACAAACTCCAATTGCTCGAAAAACAAATAAATTTCACTGTCCCATACTTGTGAGGGAGTGGGAAATCTGCTCATGCTCAGCTCTTCGTCAGTTTCGCCAACCATGTCCTTCGTGTTTTGAGAATTATCTGTCTCCATGCCAGTTGGTTATGTTGTTGCATATATATATCGCTTTTCTGCCCTTGTCTGCTCCTCAACGCCGAATCCTGCGGCGCCCTCGTTGCTGATTATATAGAGGAAACAACCCAGACCCACAACCACAGTGCGCACAGACAAACATGACAGTAGAGGACCATTATTATTTTGTTATTATGACCACCACGAACAAAGAAGTCACCAGTACCATGAGTACCACCACTCCCGAGCCGACTACGATTACCTATTACCTATTACCTATTATACCAAAAGAAATTTACTGTTTGTTTATCACGCGTAAAACCCATGTTTTTCTTCGCTACTGTAGAGAGAGTGACCGAAAAACGTATGCAAAAGTCATCGTATTGAGCTATACTCCCGCTGTAAAACGAGACTATATTCACCACGGAAACAGTTGGGTGAGATGGCGGGGTTAGGTCAGATGGGGTTCGTGCTTGCGCACTGTGCGTCTAGATGGTTTGATTTTTCTTTTTAACCGCCCCACTTGAGTAAAATACATCGCATTGAATGTGAGGCATCACTACAGTCAATATCGCCGCCTGCTATTGCGCCTCCCCTTTCTCATGTGACCGCCGCGCGTATTTCTCCGCGGGTCCCGCGGATGTGGGATGAGTGTCTCCGAATATTAAACTCCGACCTGTGTGTAAAAAGCTATTTAGTGGCCGCCGCCAGCGGGGAATTTATTGGCACCCACGTGGCACGAATCTTGTATGGCGAAATCTGTAAGTTACAGTTTAATTTTTGTTTCGCACGGCTTCTGCAACTCTCATGATTGTTGCATTATGCGCGAAAAGTGCGGATCGATCACCAACCGTTTGGAGTTTGCACGCGTGGCATCAATCCTACAATACCTCAGGTTTGCCGAGATGCTGTGTTAAGACCGTATTCCAACTTTTTGAATTCGGATCTTTGCGCGCTCTGCTTCACAAACTGTTTGCTAGATTTTGTGTGACGAAAGCTTACAGCTGACTGACAATACATACTTTCTGCTAAATATTTCTCCCGACTGCCACACCCAGTGGCCCCCACATAAAGAAGGGACATTTGGAAGTAGTCCTTCCATGTAAAAATGGCGTCCATTCACCAAACCCTACAATACTATTATGGGAAATGTTAATAATTATTTTCGATAGCCCTGTTTTAGAATTAATTGCTCTAAAATATTATAATCGGAAGGTCTATTATAGTTGAGGAGGATGATAGACTATTTTTACACTAAATTATTTATAAGATTGTAATGAGGTTTTCACATATCAATTGATTGAGTTATAAGTGATAAGGAGGGAAAAGTAAAGCATTAATCAGGGCACCTAATTGTTGCAGTTTGAGGGTACAAATAATGAAGTATGATAAGTAATTGTGTTTATGGTATCGGTCAGTAATGTTATAAAGATGCTTAGGTTAGGAGTTGGTGGTACATGAATTATTGGTTTAAAGACCATGTCAAATCGACCTTCAAAGTTTATAAAAGGTAGCTTTTCTAAGTTTGAAAATGAATCTTGTGGTTTTGAAGTTTTAGGAGCAACAACTCTTGGTTGGGCCAAGGCTAAACCCTCTCAATCCCATTTTGTTAAAAAGTTGAATATGTCACCCAAAGTTATCTTCAACAATGATTCTCCAAAGAAAAAAGCTCTATTTTTTTCTTAAAAAGTCTTCACTAGAAAGTTTATAGGTATTTGGCCAAAACCCACAACCAATGATGAATGGATTAATTTCCATTAGAAACCCTTGTTGAAGAGTAGAATGAGCATTAGATGGTTTTGTGGAATAGGATTCTATAACTTTTTCTTGGAGTTATAAGTGGCCAAAGATTTGATTTTTACAAGTGGTCCATATTATGGGGGCAATATTAAAAAAAATAACAAAATGTGCCTTAGGCACCCAAACCCACTCAACATACTTACATTAGAGCCAAAGAAAATATGCATTCCCAATTAGAAGAATAGTCAACAAAATTTGGCTATCAAATAGGGTCAAACGACTATTTTTCAAATATCTTTAAAATATTAAGAGAAATTATTTAGAGCCCTTTGGAATCAAGTTGAAGTTGGATCGAGAAAGAAGTAGAATGAAGTAGGATAGCTCAAAACAAGTGAAAAAATATGTAGATCCTCCAAAGAATGAGGAAGTGGTTGGCCATTAGGCTTCTCTAACGTGCACCACTCCAGTCAATATTGAGAGTATTATGTGTGATCCATTCAAAATCCCAACTTACCTTATGATTTGGGGCTTTAATAGTCTTTCCTTGTAAAAAAACAACATTTTAAGGTATATACTAAGGAAAAACAGAAGCAAATTATGCATTGTTAAAAAAGAAATGGGTTTGATGTTTTGATTAACCCAAGTTTTATCCTTTTAGTGTGTCTTTAGTTTATTTTTATTTCCTAAGCTCTCTTTTTATATAGCCTTTTGGATTTGTGGCATGCTTTCATAATACCTTCTTTTTTTGGTCAATAATCTATATTATTTCTTTGAAATTAATATATCTCTATTTCATTAAAAAAAAATAATCAAAAATTATAATTTCTCTTTGAAAAGGTGCTGGACTATTTCTACTTTAAATACCTTAGTAATCCTTTAACTTTTTATACTTGAAATGCATAAGAAAAGAAGTAATGAATTAGAAACAAGCCAACATAATAAATGATAGACCTAAAATGAGATAAAATCAAAAGATAAATGATTTTTTAACATCATTATTGTTGAAAATTTTTGAATTGTCAACAACCATATTTATTTGTGAACAAAGTTAACTCAATGACTATTTAGATTCAAATACAATCACCAAGTTGTTCATAGTTATCAAAAACTCATACACTATTATATATTTCAAGATGCACTTGTAACATTTAATTATAAATATAGATAGTATTAATTATATGCACACTTATTGGTATTTTATTATTAGAGAAGATTATCAATCAAGTAATTGATTTAATTAATTCTAACTAATAATAAGAAAGCCTTGTTTTAAAAAAATTGATGTGCAAATAAAACACTTTCCAAAACCCTAATCCTAGCCTCATTTATTAATTATATAAGATTTTAGAAAGTTAGCAGAATAGGTTGATTAGTAGATGAAAGAGTTATTATTGTAATGTTAACATTTATGTCAAAGGTTTTAATCTAAATAGGTAGTCATACTAGTTGGATAAATCCATGTGTAATGTCTTTCATAGCTTTCATCGAGATAAATCCATGTGTATTATATTTTCTAGCTCTCACTAATTTATTTATTGTATGCATGTGTAGACACATATAAATTTAGTATTAGACACTTGAAAATGTCATTTTAGAACAATCGTTAGCATACAAAACTTATGTGTGCACAATTGACTCTTTCTCACATTCTCTCGTAGCCATTCACTTACCTATGGGCCCGACCTTCCCTATTTGCCATCATTCACACACATGATCTCCCTAATATGTGCTTTAAAAATGTATCATCTTAAGTATATAGTCTCCTAATCTCATATCAATATTCATTATATCCTAGACTTTCCAATAATAGGCGAACGAATCTAATTACCAAATTTGTCTACCTATGTCAAATCCATTTGTGCACCCTTTAATGACTTTTCTCAAATTTAAACTCTTCCTTTAAATCGGCCCACATAATTTTCATGTCAGTTTGGAGGGAAATCACCCAAAGACTCAAGTATATAAACATATAAAGGCTAAGCCTATTATTTTATAGTCCTTATCTAGACCCACTAAGAAAAGTAATTTCACAATAAGGAAAACAGCTGCACATCCTTGAGGCACTACACTAAATCATCTAAATCTGTAAACTCCTCATAGAAACAACCACCAAGCCAAGTTGAATACTATTTCAAGGTTAAAATCATAGATTGTCAAGTGTTGAAAGCCAAATAGGTTGCACTACATACTAATATATCAATGTTGAGCACTCACAGTTAGGTGGGAAAATTACATGTAATTTGAAACTTATTTGGAGTATTTGAATGTAGATAGTTCTCAACTACTCAATGAAGGGTGGTTTGGGTTAGCTCAATCAATCCTATCTAACACCTTTTATAGGAAAGGAAAGTGTCTAAAGTGGAGCTAGGGTTTTATCATGAAATAATATGTATTAGAATTTGTGCACATGACTAAGACTCTAAAATTGCACAAAATGCTTATCTATAGGCATGCACAATGATCTTTGAAGAATGATTTTATAACTTTTCACAAGAATAGATTTGGCAAAGCGCAGTTGCGTTTAGCTCCCATAGGCATCTACACATTACCAAATTTATCCAAGTGGATTCTAACAGTTAGTTTCCTTATTTTGAGTGACTGCATATCCATTTCAAAACATTGTTGATGATTGTACACTATCACCGACTATAATAGAGCTGGAACAAGCTAAGTAGCCTATATTTTTGGCCATTTTTATGAATAAATAGTACAATAAATCAATATTAATATATGTTTTACATTTAGATCTTACTAATTTAGACATAGATTATACAAGTTGAATTATTTAAAAGTTTTATCTTGTTTAGACCACTAAATATAAAATAAGATAAAATAACATGTAGATGATAGCCTTGAGGTTAATTGAATGATCAAGATTCCTTCAAATAATTTTATATGGTATTAGGTCAAAATAGGGATATTAGCTTAAAATAAACAAACCCTATTTTAAGGATAATCAGTGAATATATTCTTATTTGTAAGTAACATGTAGATAATTTATTATAGATTAGTATAGATAATGATATATGCACAAGTTATTTTTATCCTTAAAGAACATAAAATAAGTGCATCTTAGACTATAAAAACATGTATAACCTAATATATAAGAGCATCTTCCCTTAAGATTTACTTTAGAAAAGGATATGATGAAGTAAGTTACACCAGTCCAAGTAAGCTTAAAATAAACTAAGGGTGAATCTATTGTACACATATTTATATTTTATTCTTCATGTAAGGTGGGCCTTTAGCTCTCCTACACATCTAAGCTTAATATATTAGAAGTCATTCTACCTAAGTCATATATTTGTCTATATTGATTTAATGTTTTGCAAGTATACACATGTAGTTGTGAGTGATAGTCTTGAGGTTTCTTATTCAAATATCTTGGAAACTATACTGTTTCATTTATTAAACTCTTGATTTTGGCCATCTGCGTGGATGATTCAATCATTTCAAAGAGTTACACTAATGAGATACATGATGTGTCATTGATGAGGTATTTTTAAATGACCAACTTGGACTTATTTCACTATTTCTTTGGACTTTAGATTTCACAATGTAAGCATAAAATATTTGTTAATCAATCCAACTATGATCAAGACATACTCCAACACTTCAACATGGATGAATACAAGTCCACATTAACTCCTTATCGATCTAGCATCAAGAATGTATTCTTCTTATTCAGCTTATTGTATACTTTAGAGGAATTGGTGGGAAGTCTTCTCTATTTGACACATTCTCATCATGATTTGTCCTTCATAAATGGCCTAATGTCATGATATAGGTTGGACCCCCATGATATCCATTGGTAGGTATCCAATCATATCATATGGTATATTCACAGTACTATTGATTATGGAATTAATTATATGTCAAGAAGATAAGCATAGGTTGTATGTTACACTAATAGTGATTAGGAAAGTGATCTAGATGATTACAAGTTGACAAAAAGATATATTTATCATTTTGGGACATGTCCCATGAGTTTGTCTTGCAAGAAGCACTCTACTATTTCTTTGTTTACTGTAGAGGTTGAATATGTTAGAACTCTTGATGTTGTTTGTGAGCTAGTTTAGATTTGATGCATGTTTTCTAATTTTGGATTTCCTCGGGTCTAACCCATAACACCTTTCTATGAAAATAAAAGTGGCCTCCAAATTGCTCACAACCCAATGGAACAATGACACACAAAACACATTGAAATTCATAAACATTATATATGATAGTTGATACAAAACAAGGTCATTATTGTTAATGTAAACACCTAATTTTGCTAAAAGGTTTCTTAGTGTAATACTAGTGTCATCTTATGTATATGGTTCATTAGCTTGATTTATTCAATTTTTGGGACATTATCAATGTTCTTTTCTCCCTCTTTCTTCTCTATGTGGTCTTGTGTTTTCCTTATTCTTCATTTTTATCTCTTTTCTAGTGTTTTTTAGCTTTGGGGATCCCCTCCTTTCTCTTTCTTTATTTTATTTCTCATTCCTCTACTTGCCTACCACTTATTTTGTCCTTGGGATAGAATATGTAGTCTCATCAGTACTACCTTTGATGGGATGGGTGGACCATTGATCTTGTTATTTTTTTTTAGGCCCTTCATCCTTCCTCTTTTTTTTAATTGCTTGTCTAGGATTTTTTTGTTCACTTCTTTCCCACTCCTCATGTTGGATTATGAATTAATAAGTTTGTAATTCAAAATCAAGAAGGTTATATATAAAATACTCCTAAAGGTATTTGATCATCAAGTTTCCTAGAAGTTTCTAAGTGTTTTAAAAATCAATTATACTATTTATAAAGGGAAAAATTCATAT
Source organism: Torreya grandis (assembly GCA_037957365.1). Lineage (NCBI taxonomy): Eukaryota > Viridiplantae > Streptophyta > Pinopsida > Cupressales > Taxaceae > Torreya > Torreya grandis. The sequence continues at coordinate 502,276 of JARHVA010002601.1, forward strand.
ATACACACTCAAAATAATTTATTTATGCTCATTAGGATTGCATTCAAGTTTCATTGCATATTGTACCAAAATTAAGATAGGTGAATGTACATGTAGTTACATCTCCACTTGGGAATAGGATACTAAGGCTCTCACTCAATTTATTCATTTAAAATGTTCAATAACTATGTGGGGTTTGATTCTAGCATGTTGGATATGTAGCTATAACTCCCTTGTAATTTATTGACCCAACTACTTCTTCCATTTTCCTTTTGTATTATTTATTTTATTATGGTAAGTTAGGTCAAGAGCATTGAAGAGAAAAATTAAACAAAATTTTCTATCAATTCATAAAACTAAAAGTATAGGTAGGAAAAACATCTAAAGATGAACCTACTTAGGAAAATTAAAAATGAATAAATCAATGTAGGATGGGAATGATGCAGGAGAACATAATCAATGGTCAAATCAGTTAGTGTTAATCCCACCTATGAAAAGAACAGTGGAACCACTGATCCTATTCCTATTTAGTTAGAGGCTCAATTTTCACACATAGTTTCATACAAGTCTATACAATCAATTTATACCTTCATAAATTAGAGATATTGTCAAGGTGGGACTATTACTTAACTTTTGTACTTATACTTATTTGAGCATGCTTTCACATTATCCTCACTTTTGATAGTTATTATTAGTAACCACGAGGTAGATTAAGGATTTTTTTGAAATTTCATATTAAATATATTCCTTATGCAATTATTTTATGTTGATCCACACACATACCCAAGGTTCATGTGAAACAAAGGTATTAATGTGCACACAATATAGTTGTAACCAAGATAATTCATACACATAACACACCCGATGAGGATAACAAGATAACATGATGCTTTCCAACCATACCATCACACACACACACACACCCCAACATAATATACCAACAAGGAAGGCATGAACCTAGCATGATAGTCATAAATATAGTGGAAAAGACAACTTGAAAATGATAGACCTGCCAGAGTCAACATGATTTATACAAGGTAAACAATAGAAGTTATGACTGACAAATTGAACTTGACAAACATCTGGGAAAAGATGGAAGATAATGTGGTAGCTAACATGGAGTAGAACACCACATTAACTATCAATTGGGTGATAAATGAATTAACTACTAATTGGTGGAAACTGAAATACAAAATGACACATAAATCTCTTCAAATGCTTATAAAAGGAAGTGACTTGAGAAGAGAAGAGGGGGCTTAGTATATTATAATAAGGTTTTTAAAATTTGTTGGGAGTCCCAGAGAGAGTAAATAGGTTATGATTTATTCAAGTACCTTTAATCACATTGTTATTCATGTAATCTTGAGTTGATATGTAATGGAATAGTGTTTCTATCCTTATTATGAATGTAGAATGTTGTTAAACACTACCCTTGTTGTCTAGATGATTTACTTATATTTAATGATGTGTTTGGGGTTTATTTTATAAGTACATACATTTTAGCATGCATTTTGAGATTAATATAGTAAATTCTCTAAGTATTAGTGCCTGCACCTAGCGGCATGCAAGATGATGCCTTCACCAACATTACACATAACTACCCTTGACCTATCACGGTTGCCCTCTCTATGCTTTGGGTGAGTGTACAAAGATCCCTTGCATGATATGTCAATACGAGTGGATTAATTAATGGTACCCTAAGACACATGTGTATGAGGTATAGTTTGTAATAGATAAAATAACTAAACCAACATTTTAATTTTTTTGTGCATATTAGTTTAACACAATCTAATTTTAGTTACAACATAATTGGTGAACCCCAATCCACTTACACCCAACTTAGTTTTATACCTTCCTAACTCTTAGGTTTTGTTGTTTTCATAAATTTTAGATTTTTATTTTAGGGTTGAATTTACTCTTTCCACCCTTAAGGTTTCAATTCCTTTGTGTGTGACTTTTCTTGGTTAAAATCAATGATCATATTATTTAAATGGAGGTTAATACTTTAATTTTATTGTATGTTAAATTGAAAAATGATAATGTTTAAAAAGATGAAAGGATTAATCAATAAATTGTTCAATATTTAAAAGCTCATTTTATTGAAAACCCTTCTCTTATTGATGGAATTTTATATATGATTAAACATTTAAAAAATTCATGTAAAGATTCCCATAGATTTTTTGATTGTGTGCATTTATCTTCTAGGCTTTGTGATAAGTGTTTATCTTATGCTCCCATGATAAATAGTTTTCATATGGCTAACATCAATGGTAAGATCCAACCTTTTAATTAACCATTAAAGGACATTAGTGTTCCCTCTCAAGATATTGTAGGCGTAATACATTTAGTAGAGGAATTAAAATGAAAAGTATATGATTTATCTTTATAATCTATTGCATCTTCTTCTTGGACCAATTTTAATGCTGTATTGGTCAACCTCTAATGTGTAATATATATAATTCACCTTTCCCTTGTGATTTCATAATGCCAAATTTATATTATTTGATGGATTAGGTGATTCTTAATTTCACCTTAAGCCCTTTATTTCTTATTTTGGAAAATAAAATCTAGATAATATAGTCTTGCTTAAAACATTATAGAGGTTTATCAAGTTGTGATCTAGATTTGATCCTTATACTTCTTAGTGGCTCTTTACATACACATCTTGACTTGAAATAAATATTTATATCATGATATATTTACCTTAATAAGGGACCATGTGCTCTTTTTGAGCATCTTCCCTCTCTTCACCAATTTTTTTATGAATACCAAGGGATCAAAAGTGTAAACACCCAAATTTAACATAGAGATTTTCTTAAAATGTCTTTTAGCCACTTTGCTTATATGGATCTTTAGTCAAGAATTAAGTATTTAATGGTGCATATATTTTGTATTTTATCTTTAATTTTTTTATTTTATATTACTTTTTGGTTCTATTTTTCCATCCATGTCACTTATGCGTGTTGTAGAAACAAAGATATCTAATCCCCTTTTATTATTTTGAGGTCACTATCTCTTAGGTCGGTCCTGACCATTACGGTCAAAATCAACCATCAATCTTGATCCATTTCAATTGATCTTGACCTTTTCTATTTTAAATTATTTATTTGGGCACCTTTTATTTTATAGCAATTGCTTCGGTCATTTTGATTTTCTTTTGGGTTTATTTTAACATACCACTGTGTCTTTAATTCAAATTCAAAAAGATTCCTATATATAAATAGTTGTTAGGATACATTTGAGACAAGTATTTTGACATTAATATATATATATATATATATATATATATATATATATATATATATATATATATATATATATATATAATTGAATCATTAGAGATACATTGAAAGTATTGAAGGTTAAAATTAAATTTTGCATGCTTGTTCCAAAGGTAAAATATGATAAAGAACATATAAACTTGCATTCACCATTATAAACATACACATTAGTGGGAGATTTGTATTTAAGTTTGAGCCCTCTCTAGAGAAGTGGAGATGTAGTTTAGTACTTGGATGATCAATGAAGATTAATCAAGGTCAATCCTACTTAATCTCTTTCGCTCGATCCCCTCCACCCCAATTTTTTTTTTATGCCTTAAGTATTATACATGAAAATAGGGCTTGATATTTCAGGTGTATGGACCGATAAGGTATAAAAATGCATTACTGATGTAGGTGAATACTGAAGTGTTATAAAAAAATCTTATTTTTGCACTTATAATATCAAAATTGACTGCTATAGGTCTAGATCGATAATTGATATTATCTAATAACAATCGATATCAACTAGATCATAAACAACAATCAATTTCATAAATGAGTAGAATATAGTCCACTGTACATATCATCAATATACAGAATAGGTCTGAGCATACCAAGGAAACACACTAAAATAACCTGAGTTTCTCTCTATACCTTTATACTTATTTATTGTGATATTTAAATTTGTATGTTTGAATCATAGTTTTAAATTTGTATTTTATGTATATTATATTAATCTATAATTAGCTTATTATTTTATTAGTTTATATCTAAATGAAGAGTTATTATTTCATTAAACTAATTTTAGATAAAACATATTGGTGAAACCATACATTTTATTTGAACATTGATTATAAATTTTTGTCTTATAATTTTAGATAAATTTTTGAATATTTGATACTAAAATAATTTTATTTACACCTTAAATTTAACATATGATACTAAAAGAACTTTTTTTCAGCCTTGAATAAAATATTTGACACTAAAAATATTTTATTTTGACCTCAAATTTGATATTTAATACTAAAAGCACTTTATTTTAATCTTAAATTTTAAAAGAATTTACTAATATTCATACACAAATTCTATTTGGGTTTCTTCCTTCTTTATCTTTTTCCTTTAAAGTTTTTATCTATTTATATGGGAGTGTGTTTTGGGAATATGTCTTATCCTCGTCTTTCTTGCCATCCTAGGCTTCAATAACTTAAGAATGTTTACATCTACTAAGGACCATAATAGTCCCCATCCTTTATATTTCCTATTTTATAATAAGTTTATACCTTATGATTACTTTAATGAATGGATTAATTATGATCATTTTATAATTAATAATGTTAATGATGTGTATGAGGAATATGATTGTGATTATAATTATGAAGAAGCATATAGTGAGGAAGAGGATGACTATAGTAATTCATAAATAGAATAGGATTGATATTTCAAGTACATGCATACATGTTGAAGGGATTAAGAAGGCAAAAAAAATTATTTTTAAAAAAAGTGAAGCATCACAAAAGAAATTAAAATATTTCACCTATAAAAATAGATTGTTACAAATCCAGATTGATAATCAATCTTATTTGATAATAGTTGATATCAAACAAAATAGAAATAACAATCAATTTTATAACAAGTAGAATATAGTCCACTTTTAACATCATCAATATAGAGAACAAGTCTAAACAAATCAGAGAAGTGAAATAAACAATCTAAGTTTCTCTATATCCATTTGTATTTTATATTGTGATATTTGAAATTTCATGTTCGAATCATAGTTTTAAATCTATATTTTAATAATCTATAGTTAGTTTTTTATTTTATTGGTTTCTAAATTTGATTGAAGATTATTATTTTATAAATCCAATTTTAAATAAAACAAGAAGTGGCTTATATTATTTAATAATTAAAAGTTATTTAAAGAGATGTTTGGAAGAAGCATGACTCAAAAATATATATATAATTTGTAACAAAATCTAGATCTAATAATAAAATGCATTCATGACATTAAAAAAAAAATCATGTTAAAGTGATATAATTTATTATAATAAATGTGAGAATAAATTCTTCTTAAAATTCATGCCCATATAAAAATAAAATATCAATGATGGAGAAGACATTTGTACATATAAATTCTAAAGTGAGGGGTGCAAAATTGTTTTGAAAGAAGTCTAGCAATGTATAAGCACCATTGTTTAACAAAACTATCTATCACAATCTTAAGAAAAATGGATTCAAAAAATTCATAGAGATGTAAGTTGAATAAGGAGCAAGAAACATTCAAAATAATGCAACTACCAAATAACATAGAAGTGAATGTAATGTTTAATTTATTTATTTTTATTTTTTTTTACATTTAAAAAAAAAATCCATTGAGAATCACATGTTCTTGAAGAGATTAAAAGTGTTTATCATAAACATAACCCAAAAAGCATAGTGAAACACTCAATTTATATTAGAATAATTTAATTATAACTTTTTAAAAAAAAATCATAACTATGGTGCGTGTGCATTCCTCATAATGTTATAATTTCATTCATTAGGTGCTTGTTTTGTGGTTTACCTTTATATTTATAGTTTGTGTTATTTGATATTAATGTTTAGTCTATAGTTTTTTAGTTTTTAAAGTTTATAATTTATTTTATTTATATATATATATATATATATATATATATATATATATATATATATATATATATATTTAAATTATAAAATTTTAAATTTAATTAAATAATATTAATAATGATTATGTGTTAATAATCAATAAGTGTCTTTGGTTACTTCTTTTTTTCTAATCAACAATAATATTATTTTTAATATTATTTAATGTTGATTATTATCATTTTTTAACAAATAAAACATATGTATTATCAAAAATATTTAATGAAAGGTTATATTTTTAAGTGAATTTGATGTCATAAATGCATGAATTAACCCATTCTAAAGTGGGTATTTGTACCAAAATTAAAAATGTAATTTGACTTAGTAAGTCAAACATGTTAGAGGTTAAAGGCAAGGGGGAGGAGGCCTTTTAGGAACTTGAGTTTCTTATTAAATCAAATGCTATAAATTGTAAAAATAGAAAAATAAAATGAGCCTAAAATACTAAAAAATTGAAGGGTTATTAGTCATTTTCATTTGTGATGATACACTCTAAATACATAAGATAAAATACATTTATACCAAATTGACTAATGTTGAGAATGATGTTCAGTGGTAGTGGCTACCATTTACACTATTTATGATCAAGTAGAAATAGTTATGAATAGAGGTTGCAAAAATGAGTTCAATAAAAAACCCAACAATGAGTGAAGACTAGTCCTCAACATGTATATTTTGTTTATGTGTTTATAAAGTGGCAACATGTTCACACTATGTAAATAAGTGTAAAGAGAAGTGTTAATCACTATTTATTTATATTTTTTTGAGCTAATGTGTATACTTACAAATTTGGTGGATAAAAAAATGTGTGTACCCTTATTCATATTTGGGTGGTTAATGTGTTCCTATTTGTGAAAGGTCGATGTGTTCCCTATCCATAATTATATGTGTCGCATCATATTTTATGATTTATGTATACTATTCCCTTTCCTTATGTTCATACTAAAAAGAAAATGTTGAAAATATTAACACTTAATTAGTACATTATTATATTAATTTAAATGAGTGTGTTAGCGAGTTGTTTGGGTTGTTGAAATAACTCACTAGATATGGATTAGTTGATTATTTTTAGAGAAAAAATGTGATAAGGCTTGATTCTTTTATTTTAAAAGATCATTAGCCTATATGTATGTTTCACATCATTGAATAAAATCAAAATTTATGAGTGTAATCTATGACCAACACTATCAAATATGGGACATCTCCTTATTCTAATACAATTTATTCTTAAATTTTATTTTTTATGATATCATGATTTTAAATTTTATATATATATATATATATATATATATATATATATATATATATATATATAGAACCCTGTTAAGAAGCATAGATGATGTCAAATACATAAAATACATCAGCTAGCTGAAGAATCATTAGGCCACAAAAATACACTAATAACATGAGAATAAATTTAGAATATGATAACACACCAAGAAAATATGGTATATTAACCCACATAGAATATATATATTCTATGTTGTTTAATTACTCTATTTTCTTAGTGTATTCTCATTTTCCTAGTTTTTCTCATCTTCTTAATGTGGTTTGTTATGCCTAATGAGTATTCAAATACCATGTATTTTATATGTTATACATGTTTTTCACTACTTAACAAAGTCATCTATATCTCTAATATATGTTTCATATAGCTTTATGATTTCTATCTATCTAGCATGCATATTGTTCCTTCATAATTTATGTTATTATTTCTATACTCATTGATATAAATAAACCATGTTGTGTTATATAATTGACATATATTTTCCCATAATTTATTTTCCTTCTATGTGTTTGATGTGCTTGTTATGTGCTTGATATGATTTCATTATATTATGTGCATTGTACATGTTTGGAATGACTTGTGTGTCTTAAGTGTTTTGTCATCATTTAATCATCTATTTTACATCTTTTGTCATGATTTTCTACGTGCACATAGTATGTTTTATATTTTTCATGATCCATATAATGAAAAATACTTGTACCACTTGCCTAAGTTATCATGATTCCTATCATGCATCCATTGGATGAAAAATTAAATATTCACACTTTACATTAATATATCGAATGATAGTGATGTTATATTACTTATATATTGAGTCTAAATTGGGGCATATTTTGATTGATATTATATTTCTTATATCATCCGCCCATATGGGAAAATTTATTCATAACATATATGCTTCCAAGGTTATATATTTATATATTATACACTAGTGATTTTATATCTTATGTTACACATCGTGTGTCTAATCCCTTTATTTTAAGATGTGAGCTTCATAGGTTTATATGAAATCTAAAAAGGGGGGAATATATCCCACTCAACATATTCATATACATTATGTTGGGGCATGTGGATTACCGTTCTTAGCATGTTATATTTGGAGGCCTACAAAAAAATGGTTCATACCTCCAATTCACAATTATTCATATTTTATTTGAATGAGGAGGTCAATATTTGACATGGGTTTTAACTCTTATTCAAATTTATATTACACCATATTTATTTAGGATTTTACTCAATAATGTATTCATTTTTATTTATAGTACTCAAAACATTATCTATATTTTATCCAAAATACTATAAAAAGCTTTACTCATAATATTATTTCATACTTTAGACAAGTGTGTAGGGCCGAATCTAATACGGTGTCTAAATCCATTCCATTTCCAGATATAATAAGGTATCTTATTTTTAGTTGTTAAGATTTCAATAGATTATTTTTATTTAACACTCACCTATACATGTGTAGGACAATAGTGAATACTTTTGAAGATTCCTAAGTACATTAGAATTTATTTTGGAGCATCAAGTGCACAATCTTTTTATCCATACCATGTCTTCTTTGATACTTTGACATGTATGGGCACATAAAAACTAAAGTGGGATGAATTCAAAAACATAATAATGGCCTCCAGGAATTTATTAGTTGTTAAATTGCATGCTTTTAAGATGTTTATGTACTTGTCAATTATTAGCCTAAATTAGGTGTTATTGGTGTATGTTTTGGGTCATCTTCATGCCTCCAATTCTTATCTCAACCCCATATAGATTAAGGATTAAATCTAGGGAAACACACCAAATATTATGAACTGCTATGTTATACTAAAGCCAAATTCTTTTATATTGAATTAGCATGGATTTGTAAGGCAAATAAAAAATATTTAGTCCAAGATAATAAGAGAGATTCTAAAAAGAAAGCAATATCTATGAAAGAGATATAAAATATCCACTCTAACTTATAATACTACCTTCAAGAATTGATGCCAAATGTCATGCTTCATAAGATAGGGTTGCAAACCCCACTTGCTTGGTGGAAAGATTAGAGGTGGGATTGAAATATTTCCTTTTGAAATTACTCTCTTAGACTCCTCTATCGAATCACGAGTCTATTTTATTTAAATTTGGGTAAACTCAATAATCAATGGAATCTTAATTCCTCTCCCAAAACATGGATTTTTAAACTCATTAAGATATAGAATGCCAAGCTCAAGCCCAAATTAGTTTATTTTCTCTAGTGTCTAGTTTATCAAGTTCTTCCTCTTAGGGAACATTTCAAGCACATCAGGATTCATAATTCTAAGTGCTTGTATTTATCCCAACATAAAACCTTTAGGCACCTTTTTTGGACATGTTTGAGATCCCAGACTACATGGTAATGGATTCATTGCCTGTTTCAGCTTTATCACTCAAAACTACTCAAATGGTGAATGGATTTTTTGGGGATAATGCTCAATAACATCCATACATTACCTTCCCTCAAAACCATTCATACAATACTACATCCTTGAGTAGTCTTACAAATTTAACTTAAATTTTTTTTGCAATGGTTGTCTTTAACCAAATATCCATTGGCTCCTTGACGTCATCCTCAAGACCTATCCAAGTTTTGTATGTATCATCACCACATTTAAGTCTTCAAACTTTAAAATCTTCTATAAGCATTGATTCAAAATTGTGTTTGATTTCAACCTATTCCCATAACCTTCATCACCCATCACCAATAAACTCCACACCAATACGTGGAGAGGAAATGAAAGAGTGACAAATGTTATAGGGAGAACAGGGGAAAAAAGAGAAGAGTGAGAGTGTTGGTGCATTTATTTGCTTTATTACATTTACTTGTATTTATTATTTAGATTGGTGTACTAATTAATTATTTTAATTAGTTTATTATATTTATTAATAATTTACACCAAATAGGATAAGCTTGTTTAGCTAGTAGTCAACTTGGACACTTATTTTGTTACAGTGGAGTTTCACTCCACTATTCAGGGTAAGATATGATAAGATTGCTTAACTAGTAGTCAACTTGTGTTGATCATTTACACAAATTAGACATCTATCTTATTAGTGCAAAGTTGCACTCCACTATTCATGTAGTCAGATATAAGTTGAACTACATATGTTGTGTGAGTTCCTTGATCTTTATCTTGCACACCTTACTCTATATAAGCAATGGCTATTTGTGTATTCTACATCAGATTAATATTGAATTATCAGATTATTTCATTATATTTGAGTTATTTATTCATTTATGTTATTATCTCAGATATACAGTTATTATTTATTACTATTACTATTTTATCTCTAATTTATGCTTTTTATTAGATTCATTAGATCTTATAGCTAATTTTAACATAGTATGAGAACTATCTTGAATCTGTAGATTGCTAAATATTCAAGAGAAAAATATCCAGATATTAGATCAGTTTATTGATTTTGTATATATGAATAAATTAGATATTTTTGGAGAATTTCTAAGCTCACCATTGAATTTAGAGTGGTTGAGATAGTCAAAATAATCTATAATTTTGTCCAGATTGGGCATAAGAGGTAAAATTGGCAAGGGTTTGATCTAGAAGCACCACACCCAAATCCGGTCAGTACCTAAAAATTGAAGCATTTTAAGAAAAATATACCTCATAGTTACATTTGAAAGGTATCAAAACCTACATATTCATATAATTTTTTTCTAATTTGGACATAGGGGCATGAAGGACAATTTTTTCTCTCCCAGGTATGACTGTATGTACTATACAGGGGAATTTTTTTTTCAAAAATTAAAATTATGAAAAAAAACCTACAATTTGCCACATCACTGCCACTATACCACAAGGATGCCACCTTAACCACCAATTAGCAGGCCTCACATATCAGTAGGTAGATCTGATAGGGCAACTTTGGGAGCCCACCATTTGAACATCAGGAGGTATTATTGAGTGAATGCTTTTTTGAAATAGCTTAAAATTTCATTTTTTTCACTTCTATACTATTTTTTTTTTCTATTTTTTTCCATGTTTTTCTCAAATTTAGGTTTTTATATAGCAGCTCTTGCTCGTCCTCATTTTTGCAACTTTAGAGGCTCATAACTTTCACATACGATCTCGTATTGAGGTCCTATTTTTTTAAAGTTAATATTTTTTTGAGAAAAATGTATTGGTGTAGAATTTTTGTAATAAAATGTATATTTTTTGTACTTTTAGACTAGAGGGCCTAATTGAGCTTTTTGTAAACTGAAAAAATTATAATCTAGACTTGTAACTGCACTCAATTAGAAAGTGCTAAAAAATACTTGATAGGTGGGATAAAACTAAATAATTCAAGGGGGTTTTGTGGTGTGTTATGTACTTTGATTTCTACTTTATGATGGTTTATTTCTAATTACATCATTCGGAATCTTAAGTTTCCACTATTAACATCATACAATTATAATATGTGGAAACATAATATTTAGAATGCATTAATGATGCTAGGATATAAGCCTTACATAACAACTCTTCTTACTCCACCTACTAATGTAAAAGAGTTACAACACTTTTTCTTTGAAACTACTAAGTGATTAGATGCATTTGGTCTTACATGTCTTTAAATTTAAATTTCCATCTTGACAAATTTACAACTCTAAAAGAGACTTGGGATAAGTTAGCATCATTGTTTGGAAAAATAGATGAGGTTCATGGTTATCAAATTGACAATGAACTCATTAGTTTGGATCCTAAAAATTATGCTACAATACAAGACTACATCACTAAAGTCATAGATCTTAGAGCATAACTTTCTGAATGTAAAATTGATAAAAAAAAGATATTCAATTGATTTTCAGTGCCTTACACAAATTAGGTCTTGAATATTCATCCTTTGTCTCTAGCTTTTAGACTCATAGGCTTACATTGGGCACAACATATCTAATGTCCACCTTTGAGGTATTCTATGAGATTCTAATGGTTGAAGAAGAAAAGTTAATAGCTATGGAAAAAAAGAGAAGAGTGAGAGGATACTATGTATCTAGGGATATGATATATTAATGTATATGGGTTGATGGATATGCCAACATGTGGCACACATCTCCCTTAGTTATATTGGTCCAATATATTAGGATAATGGAGTAACTTGTGAAATTAGTGTATTGGGTAATGGTCAACCTACATTAGGATTATGAGGTTACCCATCCATTGTTAGTTAGATAGAGGTCTATTTAAAGGAGATGATTATCATTATAAAAGAATCAAGTAAGCATTGAGTCTTCTATTGTAAGAAGATATTAGAGGTTCTCCCCTCAAAGAGACATTGTGGAGTTATTCCTTCCTAAAGGAGTATTGTATGGTGTTGCCCTACCTTAAAGGTATTCTATTTCTGCATATATTAAATATTTTGACATCTTGGTCCACCAATATCTATTATGTTGTGTTGATCTACATTATATGATACATATTTTCTAATTATTATAAGTGTGGATCATATCAAGTGATATTTGAGCTTTGATTTGAGCAATTTGTGTGGAACAAAACCCTAGTTTTTTGGAATCATCAATATATTGATAATTTTTTATAATTTATTTACTAGATATGAATAATATTAAAATGAAGTCTCATTAAAAAAATTGAGCCTTTATGGTTAGTTTTGAGGGAGTTATTCATATTTTAGGATTTATACTCATTTCATCATATCTTTCGAAATATAACTAATTTTTTGATGAAATTTTTACTGATGTTGTATCATAATACAAGAAAGATAAAAACAAAAGTTTAGATTGTTTTGATATGTTTGGAGTGTGTTGAAATTTTATTATTTTCATATATTCGCTCTATAGGCCAAAATTTGTGGAAAATTTTCACAAATTTTTTACTAAAGTTCCACTATCATAAGAAAAAGATATGGTCAAAATTTGGGACTATTTTTATTAGTTTTGAATGATTTATTGATATTTTAGATTATTTCATTAACCCTAGTTTTTTTATGGATCATGAAGTTGTAAGTATTTTCAGGGGAGGATGATATTAATGCTAGAGAATGGTGGATCATTTTTAAGGAGAATAATACTCAAACAATTTTGTGACAAACATGTTTGCCTCTATCTTTGTCTGGGCCTACACAACATTGGGTTAATTAGTTGAGCTTCGTACACAGGTATTCTTCATGGGAAGAAATGGAACATGGCTTCCTAGATCAATGGGATATAAAAGAAAAGGAAGATGAAAAAATCAAACATAATGATAATGAGGAGAGTGTAGATGGTTCAAAAGGAAATGTAGAGGATCTCAAAGAAGAAATAGAAGAATTGGATGATAAGGGTCCAAATAATTTAGCTCTAAAGAAATCCAAATCAATTTTTCAATTTTATGGATGCATTCAAAATAAGAAGGTTGTTGTGTCCATAAACCCTACCAACAAGTATAACTTAATCAACATAAATGTGGCCAAGCATCTACATGTTCAATCAAAGAATATCAAAGGGGTTCAAGTAGATGGTAATAATATTCTAATATTTAAAGATTTGAAGCTCATTATAGAAAAATGTGTTTTGCATTCATATTTTTATGCTTTGGATATGAATGATGTGGATATGGTTCTTGGATATCTATGGTTAGAGACTTTTAGAACAATCAATATTAATGTTTAAAAGAAGTTCATGAAGTTTTGGTATAGGAAAAATGTCACTTTACAAGATATCATAGTGGGAAAGACACTGATAACAATCAAGGTAGATCATGAGGATGAGATTAAAATTGGTGATGAGGAGCATGTGAAAGATTCATATGAAGACATAGATGAAGAAATAATACACAGAAAGAAAAACACTTCATCTACTCAAGAGACAAAGAAACCACCAAAGCAAAAGGTGGAAGAGGTAGAAAAAAAGGTTGATAAGATCAAAGTATTAGACAAAGTTGAGGTATATAGACACCCACATCATTATGAGAGGAAACAGTCATGGAGCCATGTGAGGGAGTGTCATAATAATAGGTACTTTGGCTATATAAGAAATCAGAGTTCCAATAACTATGGCTATGCATGGAAGCCAAAGAATACCTACTATGGTCATAGATGTAATTAGAGTAGAAAAATATGGTGCATGGAATCACAAGAGGAATAATTATGCATGGACACCAAAGCAATACAATTATGATCATGAATAAAATTAAAGGAGCACAATGCAATTTAGAAACAAGCTTGGAGAGCTATCACATGCCAAGATCACATATGGATGGCTAGATGATCAAGATTGGAGACAAGTGTGCAATGATTTGAAGCACACTAATTAGTTGGTTTCTTCCTATGTTTCGGGGATGAAACATGTCAATGAGAGAAGTAATGCTATGTATTTAGGGATATGATATATTAATATATATGGGTTTATGGAGATGCTGACATGTGGCACAAATCATCTTTAGTTAGTTATATGGGTCCAATATATTAGGATATTGGAGTAACTTGTGGAATTAGTGTATTGGATAATGGTTGGCTTACATTGAGATTAGGAGGTTATCCATCCATTGTTAGTTAGATAGAGGTCTATATAAAGGAGATGATTATCATTGTAAAGGAATCAAGTAAGTATTGAGTCTTCTATTGTAAGAGGATATTTGAGGTTGTCCCCTTGAAGAGATATTGTGGATTTATTCCTTCCTAAAGGAGTATTGTATGGTGGTACCCTACCTTAAGGTTATTCTATTTCTACATGTATTGAATATTTGGACATCTTGGTCCACAAATATCTATTGTGTTCTATTGATCTACATTATATTCTACATATTTTCCAATTATTATAAGTGTGGATCATAACAGAGGAGGAAATCTTAACATTATTTAAAATCCTAGGCCACTTCACTTCACACGAGGCAATATTTATTACATCATTCATTTTTCAATCATTATAGTATTTTTGCCTTGAAATGATGATAAGGAGAGGAGTGACATAAATGGTAGAATCATCACCCAACATCAATTAGATTGATGATAGGACAAATTTTGGGAAAAACAAAAAAAAAATATTTAAGTAATTGAAAAAATGAGAAAGGGTCATTAATTTCTAGATATCTGGACCATCTAGGATTAACAATGACCCAAGACCAACCCATTCATCACATTGAGAACTCTCCATGGAAGAAATTGGGGCCATATTGGCCCCCACATTAGCTAGCAAGTCTGCTAAGCGGTTGTATTTCTTGAAGCAATGATCGAAGGAGAGGAAGGGAAAAAATTTGGCATACTTCTTTTCTTCATAACTTTAATCACAACCAATGAATCTCCTTCTACAATCAGAAGGTTTTTGTAGTCCTTCTTCAAGGCCATTTTAATCCTTAGACTAGCATAATGACCTTGACTCTATTATTCATAGAAACAGAGCAACCCCATAGAAAAGACCATTGTGATTCTCTAGGAGGTTTCTAAATTTAGCTACACCTACATTTTCCTTGGATGCCTCATTGACATTAAGTTTACCGAGGTCTCAGGGAAGATCCACTTAGCCAACCTCCTTCTATGCAAAGCAATCGTCAACCTGTTAACATGATATTTTAATTAATTTATTGACATCAAGATAACTAACTATTTGGGTAAAATTGTAATCCTTCCTTACATTATTTAGGTTATATAGATGCTTATTTGGTTATGTTTTAAGATAATATAATTGTTTATGAAATTTATTTTATTTTTAAAAGTTATAATAAGGAGGTAGACTTTATTAACAATTTATTAAAAAATAAATAATTATTATAAATTTTAGATTTAAAAAATACCATATAAATATTCTTCTTTAAAATTATAAAATCGGATTTAACAAATTGGTAACTAATTAATCGAAATTAATTATTTTCTTAATATCTAATAACAAACCATAACAATACTCTTTATAACATTTAATAAATTCAATAATAAATATTTATATTATATTACATTCATTGCAAAACCAAAATATATGAATGTTGTGTGTTTATATATATATACCCCACCCGGACGTGGCTTCTCTCCCCCGGGCCCCGCTCATATGAACTGTACGATTCTGTTATAAACCTAAATTGATTAATCTTCCGCAACCAACTCCTTTGAAAATCGGTACACAACATGTGTGTGTGTGTGGGGGGATGGTAGGTGAAAAGTCTCGGAGAACCTCCCGCTGCACCCCATTCAACTTACATGAACTCGCTTACCTTCTTCACCTTCATCATCGTTGCTTAACTTCATCATCGTTTGACTCTTTGAAAAATTGAAGCTTTAATTACAGTCAAACGATGAAGTTAAGCAACGATGATCATGTTTTGACTCTTAATTTCCAATACCACCTTTGGAGGGAAGAGGCCTCTCAAATGCATTTCCTACTTTGCCAACGTAATTGTGGTTGAAAGCGAATGATGCACCATCCAATTCAATGTGGGCCAAGCATGTTTAACAGTTTTTGGAGTGAACTTTGAAAAATAAATGCTCAAATCACTTCTTCTAGAAGATTTGAAACGCTATACTATATGCGATAAGGTTAAATAAGTTAATAATATTAATATTTATAAAAAATCAAAATCGGTTTATATTGTAATATTATGGTGTAAAATAGTGACATAGTTATGGTTAAGAAGTTTAATGAAGATTTGCTTTAAACCATGAAACCAAAGGAATAAACATACACATGTTATTTAAATATAAAACATAACATTAAATTTTATATATTAATCACAACATAATTATAATATTCTTCTAAGGCATAGGCTACAACTTGTGTTTGGGTTCAAGCTAATACACACAATATTTATTACAATAATGGAGTATTTAAGATCTCCATGCAAACCATTAAGTTGTAGACACTATTTATGAATTCTATAACACCTCAGTTTTGTACACTTGAGAGACATATCATGGATGGACCTTCATTTTATAGACTTTTCTTATTACCAAAAGGCTCACACACACTATCTCTTTGTACCTAATTACTTATCTCTTAGTCTGGCTTATGTTATTTTGATGACTCAGACCTTCTACCTTGCCCAAAATGTTATAAACTTGCTTATTTTCCATTTCTGTAAGTTCTAGACCTGCACCTATTTTCTAACTACCCAGACACTTGTGTCACAGTGAGACATTTGCATCAATGCAAATGTCCTACCCTAACACAAGTGTCCAGGGTCTTAAAATCATCAAATTTGCAAATAAAATTTATTCTTAAGGTTGGCCTAAGTAATTTAATGCAGGATAATCTCCAAGAGGATTAATATAAATATAAGATCAACCCTCATTCATTTGCCATATAGAAAAGACCTAAAGAGACCAAGGCAATTTATCAAAAGTATTCTATCAAGCACATAAGTGAAAAAAACTTCTCTATTTTCTCCTATTTCCATATTAGTCATAGGGACAACACATGTACATGGTTGAAGTATTGAAGGAGTAGCCTAAGAGCTATATATGCAAAGTTACAAGCCATATCACTGATTTACTTTCTTATTATATGCATCTAAATCTGATCGTTTCACTAAAATTATTGTTAATTGATATTAACATCATTAATTTCATCTAATAATCACTAATCTCACCCATTTTTATCCTAGTCATTTTTATGACACTTCCTTTCATTATTCACATCATGCACTAACCTTATTATCTTCCCACAAGTCAATTAACCTAATTAATCCCCACCATCCACTATTAAATCTTGTCTTATCTAATACTTGGGAATTTTAAATTTCCTCCCACCTACCCTAGCCTATGAGTAGCCTTTCCTACACCCTAGTCCTTAATCACCTATCTAACCACTCGTCTTAGCATCTACTAATCTTGCTTAAGTCCTCTAAAGGATTATAGAATTCTCTAATTTTAGAATCCTCCACCTATTTCCTCCTTCTCTATAAACCTCTAAATCTAGAGGCTTTTTGGGAATTTTCAATGCCCATTTATTTCCTTCTCTTCTTCTATTTATATCAACTACTCTTCCATTAAAACCAACCATGAAATCTATGATCCTCTCATGCCAAACCGGTCTACTCGTCAAAGTCATCAAGCCAACAAATGTCAAAATTTTGAGTTTGCAAATAATCCATTAAATAAAAATCCTATCAATTTGGAGCATGATCATTGTCTAAAGGATTCTAATGCTTGTATAATTTAGGTAGAATTGTTTTAAGTTTACTTTTCATTGCTTGCATTTCTATCTTATTGCTCCAAATTTTGATGATTCTTGGATTTCGATAGATTTTAATAGCTCTTTGCATGTTAAATTCAATTGTCCAAATTCTTGATCATGCATTTAGTGATCACAATGGGACCCCTCCTTTTGACTAACTTATGTTTGTAAAGTATGCAAACTCAACTTGCAGATCAGGTTTAGGAAGAATTTGGGCTCATATTTTTAAAAATCTCATGTTCCAAGTAAAAAATAACTTTGATAAGTAAAAGGTGATTTTGCACTTGCAATTTTGCCCTCAATATTCATGATTTTGTATCAAAACACAACCTTAACCATTAGATGTTAGGTTAACTTAGACATTTCATTTTGGTTTGTCAAAATTTATTCAAAAGTTACGATATTGAAGTTTTAGTTGCGATTTTGACTATTGCACTCATGATTTTGTTTTTAGACATAAACTGTCTTTAATCAGAGTATTAGGCATTATAATCTTGTTTTTATACAATTTCTCTCTCTCTATCTAACCTTGTTTGCTACAGGAAACAAACATGGATTCTATCAAAATGAAATCATAATGTCCTAATATCTATTGCTTCTAGCTAGTTACAATTTTGAATTGTAGTTGCGATTTTCACAACTTGACTTATGATTTTGACTAAATAGAAAATTTAAAAGGGATGTAATCTATAATCTGCCTATTTCTATCTATGCATATCATTACTATTTTGCAGATACTTACCATTTTTTATAGTTGTCTTGGGTTTAAAAAATATGATATTTAATCAAAACCACAACTCCTAGTTGTAATATACCTATATAGGGGTACATATTATATATTGGGGATAGTTAGTAGAATATTGAATAGTGGTTTAGGACCACATGCATAAGAAGGATGAGTTGGGTAGATGGGAACTAGTATAAATAAGAGGGCATAACCCATTGTAATTCATCCAAGAAAAAATATTTTAATTGAGCATTGCTCTTAAGGAGGTAGCCCCCTCGAAGTGGCAAGTGATTCGGAGTGATTCCTTCCATAAAAGGAATAAGATATTAATATAATCAATATTTTATATATTTTGTGTATGTGAGATATTGGGTTCCTCTCATTTGGTATTATTGCACTTTCTAAGGCCATTTTTATTATTATTATTTTTATTGCATGCATATTTAGGAGCTTCATGATTCCATTGCAAGAACACTTGGGAACTTCATGGACCGAGTCTAAGAAGTGTAGATTTTTGTTTTTTATCTTCAAAAAATATGACTATCTTTCTTCAAACTAATCACAAACAGTAATGAATCAAAACAATTTTTTTTTGGGTTTTGTACATCTTTGTCTTAACTTTCCATAACATTTTGAATTTTTGAATTTAATTTAGTATTTTTAAAGTTATCACAGTTTTAGTGACTATGAGTTTGTAAAAAAACAATTAAAGAAAAAAGTCATAGATTTTTCTATTTTATTTAAATCAATTCATTTATCAAACAATATTCATGTTGTTTTTTATAGAATTGAGCTTCACTTTCATATAACCAAACAATATGATGGAGAAATTAATGCATAGTTAGATTGGGAGCATAACTATAGTGAATGGTATATTAATTCATTTCCTATAGTTGAAGAATATGAAGCAAAAATAACTACATGGCTTGAGTTGGAGGACATTTGCAGAGCATGGCATGAAGATTTTCTTCACTTGGATGAGGGTGATTTATTTAATTTTATGTTAACTTCTTTTCTTGTTCCCTTCAATGATTCCAATAATTTAATACATTCCTTGGTGGGGTTAGCTACTCCAAACACAATGTGTGGAAAGAAAAATGTTAAGGGGGATGGCATGTATCCTCCATTAGCTCACTAGGCAGATATTTTGAGCATCCTTGTACTAGTTTTGAGATGATGATCATGCATCTTCAACTTTCATTACTCAACTATAACCTACAGACTGACTTGTTTCCAATTGAGGTTATTCCATTCATCTATCTCTATGAACATCCACCTCATGCTCCAGTGATTCAAATCCTTTTTTTATTATACATGCTCCTATCAAAGTACAATAAGAAGAATTAGAAGCCAAAATGGACACATGAACGTGCATATATCTGGTCTTCTACATATTTTTGATATGTATGGTTTGGTATTCATTTGGTCCTCCTATTTTTTATCCTGTTTCAAGGGTGAAACATATTTAAGGGGGATGGAATGTAATATAACTATATAGGGGTATATATTATATATTAGGGATGGTTAGGAGAATAATGAATAGTGGTTTAATACCACATGCATAAAAAGGATGAATTGGGTAGATGGGAACTAGTATAATTAAGAGGGCATAGCCCTTGTAATGCATCTAAGAAGAAATATTATAATTGAGCATTGCTCTTAAGGAGGTAGCCCCCTCGAAGTGGCAAGTGATTCAAAGTGATTCCTTTCATAAAAAGAATAAGATATTAATACAATCAATATTTTATATATTTTGTGTATGTGAGGTATTGGGTTCCTCTCACTAGTTGTGATTTTGAACAAAATTAATCCTCCTTTAGTCTTAAGAACTAGTGTAAATATCATAATTTGGTGAAATCATACTCAGATAGTCATTTTAAGATCATTTAGTCCTTATATATATTTTTAAATATCTTAGTCTTTGTATAGTTTTCAATATTGCTTATCCTATTTATGATTTTGCTTCTACTAGTTATGATTCTACACCTATTAGTCATGGTTTTGCGGCTTATCTGTTAGGATTCTATCTAATTATTTTGAAATATTGCTTGTTTATTTTAATAATTTTGATTCCCAATCATGATTTTTCACATACCATAAGTTATTTTGACTAGCTATCCTTGAGGTTTTCATGACTATTTGTTAGTTATTTTGCAAAACTACTTGTCCTATTTGCAATTTTGACTAGTCATTTGTAACTTTGACTCTCTGTTTGTGATTTTGCATAACACTAACTATGTATAAATGATTTTGATTATTATAGTAGAGATTTTACATAAACTATTTTTTTTAGAATTTCCCTTTGTTTTCCTCAAAAATTATCTTTTTTGAGTGCATTCTTTTTTGGGAAATTTTAGTGAAATTTTAGTCATTCTGAGGGAGTGCATCCAGGGCATTTCCCCCAAACTCTATAAGGGGTGCTTCCCCTTAACCCATAAGGAGCATTGACTTTTGACCTTGTTGGGGGATGTTTCCCTAGACCCCTACGTCTTGGCCCCTCATTCAAAAATTTATAGTGTAAAATTCATGATTTTTTTTAGTGTTTTTATTGAGGCTTATTAGACTAACATTTGGTTTGGATTTTTATAAGGATAAATTTAGTGGCATTTTTGTCTCTATGATTTTACCTATAAAGTTACAAACCTCAATATTGCCAAACTGAAACTACTAATTACTTGCTTTGTAGGACACTTGTTAAAGATTATATTATTTTGAAAATCATCTTGTATATATCTTTGTATACATCATACTTAATTAATTGACTAATCAAATTTTTGTCTACTTGTCTATACTTAAGGGATAAAATGGTGTATGTTTTCCTATCTATGTCCTTGTAACAAGTCGTGGAGGAATAAAAACCATTAACAAACCCTCCCATTTTTATTTTTTAGGGGGAAATGTGATGTTGAAGTGATTCCCATGCACTTGCCATAGTTTTAGGGGTTGGTGTCATGGATTTCATTATCTCACATTCAACAAAACTTTATGTTTTGATAGAGTATAAAAATTAGGGACTACTATTATTAGGCCAAATGGTTGACCTCATATAGGTCTTTTATGAAGGAAAAAGTTAACTCTTTAACCCAAGTATTAGACAATACCCTACATGGTGTCAATCCCCATGTACATAGTGTATATTGAGGACACCCTTAGAGAGCCTATATAACTTAGAATATGACCTTAAACTATAATAGACAATTTTTTTTTAGAGTCAATATCAGATCTCATAGTGATTGTTATGGGAAAATAGGGTTGAGAGGGTTTAGGATATTTCAGAACGGGTCACCATCCTACAACCTCACCTATAAATCTATTAGATGGTGCAATCAATAGGGTATACTCCTAAGTTAGTCACTAATTATAAGATTGTGGATTGTATTTTTTTGTTATGTGTTATGAAGGCATATATTTTTTACAACCCTTGAACCAAACACAAAAAATATTATCCCCCTAGTCAAATATAAGCTTTAAGTCAACCATCATCTATTCTTCAATCACTACCTAATCTTGACCATCACCATTATCCCTTGTCTTAAAACTTATTATCAATATCTAGTTATCTTCTTTGGATCTATTCACATTATAGTCACCCCTAAATATTTTCATATTCTATTCCATCTTGTTCTCTCATACAAACTTCATCTTGTCTTACTCATCCTTAGGGTCCTACTTACCTCATCTTAATCACACCACTTGTCTTGACCTTATCTAGCCTAATCACCTTATGCATCACCATAATCCTTGCCTATAAAAATTAGTCCTAGTCATAGTCCAACTCATCCCATTTTATATATTAGTCATCCCATCAAGTTTGTAGTTGTATAGTGGTCTTCATCTTTGTTGGCAAATAACTCTTTCTACATTAGGGTCCTTATTGTCAACTTCCTTATGTTCAATCAAGTTTGAATCCAATCCTCATTAAGTTAATCATATTAGTCTTAAGTGAGTCTTAATCTAATCAACTCCTATTCAAAATCAATCTCTTGGGATAGTCAAACCCCTCATCAAGTCCTAGAGATTGTCATAGCTCACTTAGTCAAATCTAGTCTAAATCATTGAAAGTTTAGCTCGTAGCCTGAGTTGGTTTAATTGATCTTCTATTACCCCTTCGAACAACACAACATGTAAAAATATCCAATCAAACTTGAAATCAAACTAAATCAAGCCTTTTGTCCAAATTTGTTCCACACATCCCATCTTCATCCCTTAATCTTTCCATTCAATCCCCCATACCTGCTGAATAGGGCCAACAAATCACATCATTCATAATTTCTCCCATATTGATCCATGACTTCAAAAATGTATTTATTTGATACCTTGATTGAGAAGTGCCTCATGACCAATAGGGATATACTCCTTTCCTACCTCCTTGAGATGAGCACTCCATGTCCTAGAGACTTTGACCTCATCTACCCAACATTACCTCTAGTCTGCATCCATTCTCATTAGTCAAATCCTAATATTCATACTACCCAGTTCCATTCAAATCATCCATCCATAATTCATAGCCAATCATCTAATCCTTCTTCTATTAGAAAAAGGAATCCAAACTTGACCACCTCATCTACTACTACCTTGCCCACTTAATTATGACTACAACTAGTTGATCCAAAGTCTAATGCTTCATCATCCAAGTCAAGAAGTGAATATAATCCCTATAATCCTTTTTCTTATATCCTTAAAATACCTCTTCCATCAACTTATTTCCACTGACATGATGGTTTATCCACCCATACAACATCTTGATATTGTCAAGCCTAAACCCTCTTGGTATGAAACTAAACACTACTGCATATATCACCAAACTTGGGGGCATACCATTAATCAATGTCACACCTTCCAAAACTATGTCCAAAACCTCATTGACTGTGGTGACCTCAAAATCAAGGATGAATTAAGTGAATCTAAACTTGAGGGTGAATAAAAAGAGGTATGCCAAGATTCCATTCTTGATCATGATTAAGCCCTTCCCTTTATGATCCAAGGTTAAGACACCAAGTCCATCTTCCATGCTCCACATATTTTTGAGAAATCCTCCATCGATGATAAGTCTATTTCCCATAAACCTAGTTCTCCCTTATCTCATGAGTCTTTCTTCCATGGGCCTATCTTTATCGAATCCTTTATCTCTCCATAATCACATCAAAGACCCCATTTTGAGAGGTCACTTGTAGACAAATAATCATATATTAGAAGCATTGCATCCTATACATCAAAGTCAATATTAGAGTCAACACCAATGTTATCTATATTAGGATCATGTTCAACACTAGTATCTGAATCAGATTCCTCATCGGAAACATCATCCCTCATAGATATTATATCTCATGATGGCATCTACCTATTTGAGAATACCTATAACTCAAATTTCAACCAATCACAAGGTGTACATTTTGATCCCAACCAAGATGATGAAATCATAAAAATTTTATTACAAGCTTTATCAATTGATGAATCTAATCCTACTTCAGATGCGTGTCCTACAAATAATCTTTGTGGTCCTTTTACTAATCTTGAGGAGATTTTATCCAATGTTGAAATTATGTCTCCTAAGAACCTTTATGAAGACTATGTTGCCCCATCACCACTCATTGACCTAAACCTATCATCTCCCTCACCTTCATTCATTATATATCCTTTTCTTTCTATTAATGATCATTTAATCACCTCCCTCTATAGGGATGAACAAAAACATACATAATTGGACCCTTCCTTGAGAAAAATAATATGTGACACAAAAACAAAGGTCTAAGACCATATTTGAAAAGTCATACGTGATGATCAAATCACCTTTGACCAAAAAATCACAATAAAAATAAGTCAAATCATCAACCTAATCACAAGGTGTCTTCCCCTAGTGAAACCCTCTTTGAGGCACTAGGGGACCATCAAAGTAAAATTAATCATCATATATTAATTCAAACATTAATCTCTTTTGGTGAAGCCTAAATCCAGGTACCAGGGGGTAGTCAAGATATAATAAAGTTTGAAAATTGAAACAATGTTAAAATAAATATCAAAATCGCTGATAATCTTTCAATTAATTAGATCAAAGAAGAACCATAAAGTTAAAGTATCTTGAATCTCTTACAATATTTTATCATATGGCACCAATCAAATAAAAATGTCCAAAATCTCTAATGATGTGTGAGACTGCTATTCGTAATGCTTAAACACCCATCACACCTTCTTATCATGATCATATCATCCAATCAAATCCTATACTCCATGAGACAATCCAAACCCTAAACCCATCCATTCCACACCTCACAAACCCAAGAAACATTGTCTCTTGTAAGGGTGATGAAGACACTTGGTCTAGATGTCTATAGGGATCTCACTCAAGAATCGTTTAGGGTCACAAGGACATCAATACACCTACCATCAATAACATGATCCTAATATCACATACTACAAAATGGGTATTGATTGAAGATCATGAAATTTTTTACATCATGGATCTCTCCCACTTATAATAAACTGAGATTCTAATAAAAAATAAAAAATTCAAAAAATAAAATAAAAATCATTCATCCAATGGTGAAAACTAGCCTTATGATGCCTTGGAAAAGTACCATGATGAAAACTAGTTTCCAGCATCATGGTAAATAATCAATTGTCTACATGTACCTCAACACTTAGGGGTAAGTCTATCCACATAATATCCCTTATAAAACCCCTCCAAGTTATCCTTATCTATCTTATCCCTCTGTCCATTGTTTCTATCCATCATCTACCATCATATCTTGCATCCTATTATACCCACCCTTTATTCTATTCTTAAACTTTATAAGGGAGTGGAATATGTCTTTAGACATGTTATGGAATCATCTTGGCATGTCCTCAAATGGACACTCAAGTAATTAGATATCTGGTTCCTTCATGATGTGGTCATTGGCGATCCCTAGTTCATTCTTCCTTGGTCCTCATCAACTTTTTAGCATCACCCTCATCCTTTTATCATCCCATCCATTATTCCATCCATCTTTATCTTGATTTATAAGTTTAACATTTCCTTGGCTAGTAACCCCATTTTTATAGTGTACATACATATTCTCAAAAGACCTAATAATTGAAATATTCCAAAAAACCCTAAAAATTATAATATCCATAAAACCTAAAATGTTTAAGTTATCTTATCTTATATCTTAGGTATCCCAGTCATCTTATCCTATGTCCTAAGTTGTCCATCTCATTGTCATCCTACCTTGTCTTATGTCCTAAAGATCTTGTCATTTTGTCATCTTTCCTTGTCTCAAAATCCTCATTGTATTATCTTATGTCTTAGCGGTCTTATCATTTTATCATACTATCTTATCCTATGTCCTAATCTTGGCATCTAAGACCTTATTCATAACCTTATCCTAATCCAAGTCACTAATACACTCTAACTCCATACTGTTGTCTAAGTCTATAACCTTAATCAAAATTCACATCATCACAACCAACTTAGTCCAACTCATCACCTAATCAATCATCCCATCAAATCTCATTAGGACAATAGACAATACACTAATCACAATACATCTCTATGTATATACTTGTGTATGTTACTTGTATGCTCTGTGTTTACTTATTTGCATGTCTATATTTGCACATGTTTGTTTACTTGTCTATGTTTATCTTTTTTTATTAGTCTTTTAATTAGTCTTACATCATGTCTCTTTCAATAAAGGTGTAATTAATGAGGATGCTATGATGGATCTAAGAAGGCTATAATAATGACTTTGGGTACCCTATGCAAAGTTCATCATTTGCCCCTTTTATAATCATGCACTTTGGAAAAAAATTCTCTTGGTCATACTTATATCATGGGGCATACTATTTAGTGTTATATTTACATCAAATTTATTAGACTATTATGGGACATGTTGTAATAATGATGGCTTGGTAATGGACTGTGCTCATCATTTGTCTTATCCTCTCTCACATGTCTAAATGTCTAATCATCTTAATGCCATCATCAAGTCAATCATCCCAGTCCATTCATCTAATATCCAGTCATTCCTTCAATCCATTTATCATCTCATATATATCCTATAATTACTCATCTATCATTTCTCTAGTCAACGACATCTAACATCTCATCTTCCATCATTTTTCCTAGTCCTCTATCCTCATGTATAACATCTAAGTCATATAATCTATCTAAAAATACATGTTTAACAATCATCATCATTATAATGTTCTAATAAATCATGCTCATCCTCTAATCTAGTCTCAACTACATTGACCTGAGGTATTTTTAGACTATATAGGTAACACTTAGTCATATGGTGAGCCTAAGGTTAGCTTGACCATTCTCTCTTCTTTCCCCACCATTTGTCATCACATCTCAATTGTCCTTCATCATCCCCAAGTCTTGCATTAGTCAAATCCTTGAAATATAATATTAATCATTAATTCAATTGATATATTAATCAATCACCATCCCCATAATCATCTCCTTAATCTTTTCATCAATCACCTATACCTATCGATTGGGCTTGACAAATCATAACATCTATATTTTATTTCATCAGTCATCCATTATCATTGATTGGTCAATTCCTCATTTAAAGTTTATTATTTTCTCCTTCAATTAGGGCATGACTAGGACCATAATTTTATTATCATCTCTCACTCCCTTGCATGTGTCATTACTAGGGACATCATTACTATTAATCATATCATGGCTCATTGATTCATACTTTGTAGGCCAATTCTTTCCTTTTGTATTTTGGTCACTCGATCATATCATTTATTCTCTCTCTCATATATTCTCTCTCTCATATCCATCATCTTATAATTCACCTTTATATTTAAGCTACACCTCTTGATTAATCTAATCAAATCATTCTCTTATTTTATCATGATGCTCTCTCATGCATGTATGTTTGATTGGGACATATTGACAACTTGTTTCCTTCTCTATCAATCATCTTGGTCTATATATTTCTCTAGCATGTGTCCTTTCCTAGGATATATATAAATCTTGTGACCTTTTATCTTATCATCATCATGTTACAGTTGATTCCCCCTTGGGATGTGTCAAAAACTATGACACTATCATTTTTGCTCCATGTGCATATGTATTTTCTATGGGCATCATCAATTTTTAGCTCACTACTTATGTCAATTTCATCTTATTCATCATCGATCCCCCATCTATCATACCATCCCCTTGTCTACCCATTATATCCCACCCTTTGTTTATTAGTTTTGAGTGGCCATCTACCTGTTTCCTCCTTGCATGTCCCCTTTAAGGGGAATCATGTGTATACCAACATCATTTACTAACATTCATCTATGAGTGTCTTTATTATTTGAAAGACAAATACTCCTTATAATTTTTCCACTCACAATGCCTTTCAAAGAGGGGAAAATGTATGCATCTAAATTTGCTTGCTTCACTAATGTTATTATTAGTTGATACTAACATCATGAATTTTATCTAATAATCACTAATCTTACCCAATTTCATCCTAATTATTTTTATAACACTTCGATTCATTATTACCATCATGCACTGACCTTATTATCTTCCCTCAAATCAATTAATCCACCTAATCCCCATTAACGACTAATAAATCTTGTCTTATCTAATACTTGAAAATTTTAAATTCCCTCACACCTGCCCTATCCTATGAGTATCCTTTCCTACACCCCTAATCCTTAATCACCCATCTAACCACTTGTATTATCATCTACTAATCTTTCTTAAGTCCTCTAAAGGATTATAGAATTATCTAATTATAGAATCCTCCCTTATTTCCTCCTCCTATAAAAACCTATAAATTTAAAGGCTTCTTGGGAATTTTTAATTCCCATTTATTATATCCTCTTCTTCTATTTATATTATCGACTCCTTCATTGAAACCAACCATGAAATCTATGATCCTATCATGCCAAACCAATCTACTTGTCAAAGTCATCAAGCCAAAAATGCATCAAAATTTTGAGTCTGCAAGGAATCTATTAAGTAAAAATCTTGTCAATTTAGAGCATAATCATTGTCTAAAGGATTATAATTCTAGTATAATTATTTTAAGTATAATTTTCATGGCTTGAATTTCTATCTCATTGCTCTAAATTTTGATGATTCTTGAATTTTGATAGATTTTAATAGCTCTTTACATGTTCAATTTGATTGTATAACACTTAAATATACTCGCTTCATTTATCATCACTAATATTATTATTAGTTGATACTAACATCAATAATTTCACATAATAATCACTAATCTCACCCAAATTCATCTAATTCATCATTAATAATCTCCTTCTAATTATTTCTCTAACATTTCATCATTTTTATTCATCATACTAACCTTATTCCTACCCCAAAAGTCAATTAATATTTATTCTAATATGACATTTATATTATAATATTATTCTAACCCCACTTATCCATCATATTAGAATTTAGAATTCCAATCCCATCTACCCTAGCCTATTCCTAGGATCTCCTACATCCTTTATTCCTAATCACCAATTTAATCACCTCATCTAACCACCTACTAATATTGCCTAGTTCCTAATGGATTCTAGAATTCTCCAATTCTATATTCCTCCTCTATACCCTCCATCTTCTCTATAAACCTCTAAATCTAGAGGCTTCTTGGGAATTTTTAATTCCCATTTATTCCCTCCACTTATTCTATTTAAATCCAACCATTCCTCCATTTTGAATTTAACTATGAAATTCATGACCGTCCATGCCAATCTTATGATCAAATCCATTAGTCATCTTTATCAAGCTATCAACTAATCCATGTCTTGAATCAAGCCAATATCATGTTGTCCAAGAAAATCTAAGTCTATAAGTAATCCATAATTTTTTAGTCTTTTCCTTATTTTGAATATTTTTTAGAGCAATTAGCTTTAGATCTTATAATACTATTATAGATGTTTATTTTTATTACATTAGAGTCTAATGGCTCTAAATTTTGAAATGGATTGGTGTTTTAAATAAATTTTGATATGATTGCATATCTAAAACTACTTTTAATTGCTTGCATTTCTATTTTATTACTCCAAATTTGGATGATTATTGGATTTGTATAGATTTTAATAGCTCTTTGCATGTTAAATTTGATTGTACAAATTCTTGATCATATAATTATCACACATTGCATGATTCACACACAAGATAACATGTAGGGGAGAACTACATAAGTCTAAGGCCCTCTTCAAAGTATTAGCTATGTAGACGATGATCATTGACAAAGGTCGCTATTATGTGGCTAAAATAATCCATGAAAAATGTCATCTACTTACACATCTTGAGATTCTTTATTTTTTTTTTATGCATAGGTTGATAACTTAGGATAATGTGGTATTATGTATTTCAAACCAATACTATATAGTTTAATCACTCAAATTTGGTCATGGATAATTGAGAATGTCAATTTTGGCCTAATTTCACTTTAATTGATTTGAAAACTTAATATAGACCTATTTTACCACCTCACTTTATCCTATAAACCTATACAAACCTATCTATTTATAAGTTGTTATCTTATAGTTACAAGAATGTTATTAATACCTAAAAACCCCTCTAAGAATATGTATGAACATTCCATATTCTAAATTTCACATGCTTCCTTTTAGGATAAGATCAACTAGTATGGGTCAATAATGACAATTGGTCTTCACCCCTATGGTTTAATCCTAATATTCACCTTAGCAAAGGTTAACCCTTCTTTATAGGTTGGTTCATATTTTTAGGATAGGTAGTGTGAGGCTTTCTCCTTTTAGATTGTTATAAAATACATCTAAGTCACCTATTTTATCACATGGAAATCACTTGGTAATTTCAATATTAAGGCACATTTACACTATTGTACACTAAGTAAAGCTTACCTATTCTTACCAAATCTCATTATAATCATTTGAAGTAATTTATAACCAAGTCAAGAGCCTATTATATTCAAATCGAAGAGAAACTTATCAAGTTTTCAAGCCATCTAGATATGAATACGTGTGGTAAAAGGAACAAAATCACACAAGGCACTCTAAGTGGGAGAACTACATTGGTTTCATTTACCTCTCAAGAGTATTAGATACACAAGAATTGATCAATCATCACTGGGGTGATTGGGTTTATAACTCATCCCATTACACTCTCCCTTTTGTCTTTGCAAGTTTTTAGCCATTTCAAGCTCTATTAGGGTTTTAACTTTGAAGAAGTTATTTGTAAGTCATTTGTGTGCATTCAAAGGTTAGTTTTATGCACAAAAGTGTGTTTCAAGTAAACACAAACAACTATTACCTAATTTCCATGATTTTATGTTAAGGACATAATTGACTAGTAGTGGACAGTAGTGCCAATCAATCTTGTCCCCTTCTCAACATTCTTAAACTTGAGTAGTTACAATCACAGTTCCTATGTAAATTTCATGATGAGTAAGAGTTGATCACTTCAAGTAATAAATTTATCATGTGTGGTTACATTAAAAACATAAAACAACTAAGTATTTTTGTGTTGTTTATAGCTAGCCTTATTTCATTTGATCTTGTTTTGTTGATTTTAATATTTTTCTTTCATTCTGTTAGTTACAAGTTTTTTTACAGCTTACCCTATCTTTAAATTATTTTATCTTAAATAGAGGTAATACACTTATTAATTTAAAATTATAATAAAATTTCTTTGTGAACACATATTTTATTCGAACATCACTTCAATTTTTTTGCTTAGGGTTAAGATAAATTCCTGCTATATGACACTAAAAGACTAATTTTTTGACCTTGGGTATAATATCTGACATTAAAAGGACTTAATTTTGACCTCAAATTTAATATTTGACATTTAAAGCACTTTATTTTGACCTTGGATCTGATATATGATACTGAAAGCACTTTATTTTGACTTTAGGTTTTAGGGTAATTTAATAGTAAAAATACATATTTTTTTCTTTTTGTTTCTAGAATTTTTTTCTAGTTATTGTTTACAATAACCTTTCCATATTATTTTTCTATGCCATATAAAAAACATGCCTCCCTTATTACTTTAAGGCATAATTCTAAGTTAAGTGAGGCCTATATTGAGCACATTTAAATCCCTTTTACCACTATTAAAATGGATTCATCTAATGTAAACAATGGTTTGATTTATTTTTATTTTAAATTTCTCATGAATATTTTTTTAAGAAGATAAACACAATGAATAAGCTAATAAAGATGATCATCATGCACAAGATGATTATGAAGGCGCAGTTATGATTATTCCTAATGAACTTAATGGAGTAGATCATGCACAAGTCAAACATTTATCCACATTCTAAAAATGAATCTTTTAGATTTCATAAGATATATGTAAAGTAATTGAAGTCATTTTAGCTTCTAAAAGTGCACAAAAAGTAAAAAGTTATACTTTTAGTACACGATAAGAACCACTCTTTCATAGTGTAAACCCTACCATAGGTG
This sequence comes from Torreya grandis, assembly GCA_037957365.1. Classification (NCBI taxonomy): domain Eukaryota; kingdom Viridiplantae; phylum Streptophyta; class Pinopsida; order Cupressales; family Taxaceae; genus Torreya; species Torreya grandis. The sequence goes on from JARHVA010002601.1 coordinate 534,705, forward strand.
TTGACAATTATAATATTGATATGGTTATTACATCTCCACCTTTGAGTTAGGTTAAACACAAGGATTCAAAAAATATACATTCCCATGCCTAACCAAATGACTTATATAGGTATTTTGATAATTATACATCCTACATCATCTACCTTGCCTACTACACAATCCCTTGTGCAAACTATTTCAAGTTTACATGCTAAGGTGCTGAAGTTAAATAAATCTATACGAAAATTTAGCCAATAAATATATTCATAAGCTTTGATTTAAAATCTATTAGCACAAAATATTACAATGCATCCTTTAATTATAGGATTTTTAGATCCTAAAATTCCACCCTATGAAGGTAAACTAAATCCAAAACAACATATTTGATTTTTTCATGTATCATGTTTGGATTACACTTTCAATGACAAGTTGTTAACTAAGTCGTTTTTAAGAAGCCTAAAAGATTATGACTTGCATTGATTTTTATTATTTACCTATTTAATTAGTCAAAGCATTTAATCCATTAGAAGATCAATTTCTCAAGCATTTTTTTATCAACATTGATGAAAATATTTCTTATGTGTAAATTGCTAAGTTTAAGCAAGGAACTAATGAGCCTATCAATGACTATGTAATTCATTATAAGACCGTACTTACCCAAAAAAATAATACATTGGCATATCATAAATTTTAAGATATTTTCAAGGAAAGCTTACTCGTGCCTTTGCATAAGTCAATTATTTTCAATAAATTCAGATCATTTGAGGAACCTTGTCATACAATAGGAGAAAGAGAAATCAAACTTCTTACTTTGAAAAATCTCAAATATGCACCTACATCCACTTCAAATTACACAATGATGTTTAAAATAAAACCATCTTAGAAAGCTAAGCCAAAATATACTAAAGCTAATGCAAATATCACAATTAATTCTATATCTTAAACTTTCAAAAATCTTGTTTTATTAGAACAACCAAGGAGGCAATTTTATAGATTATTTTAACCAATTCATGAATTGTTAAATTTTTTAAATGAGTGAAATATTATTTCTCTACCTCCACCATTAGAGGTTGATATGAGTAGAGATAAAAGTAAACCATTTGATAACAATGAAAACTATGATTACCCTAGATGAAATAGTCATTATAATAACATATGTTTCAAGCTCAAACACCTTATTCAAGATCTTATTGATAACTACATCATTGATCTAGGAACTCTTATAGATGAAACTAAGCCTCAATAGATTGAAAATGATAAGTTGAGTATTTTGAATGAGCCATTTCCAAACTATGATAAAAACAAGGATAATTCACTAGTGCATCATAATTATAATGCATATCCACACCCTGAGTCATATGATTATCTATTAGATGGAATTCTTGGTAAAATCATTTAAAAATCTCAACCACATCTTATGATCACCTTTGATGATAGTGAAAAAGTGGATGATGAATATGATTTTTATTATTTATGTATATCAAAATGTATTATTCAACAACCCATTCATGTGTAATAGTTGATAATAGATCAAGTGATAATGCATGCACAATGAAATTAATCAATTCATTAGGTTACATAAAACATGAAATACAATAAACATCAAAAAGTGCTAAGACATTCAATCAAAAACAAATAAATACTTTGGGACACATTGTGATGACTCTTCAGGTGAATCATAATATATTATCCATTCATTTTATATTTATATAAGAGAATGGGGTATTTTATATGATATTAGGATTCCCTTGGTTAAAAAATCTCAATGTTTTACCTTCTATAATACACAAATTTATAAAGTACATTCATTACAATCAAGTGTTTACAATTTCAAGAATTAGATATGTGTACCCTCTACATCTATGGTACCTTTTCATCTCCATCCACCACCAGAGTTAATTGATACATATATTCAAGAAAAAAACATTTATAACTATTTGATGTATGAATAAAATTTACATACCAGCAATTCAAAAAAAAGTATAAAAGTCTCAAAGCAATCAATGCAAAATCAAGCATATTGGAAAAGGGTATCAAATTCATAAAGCATGCAACATATTTTTAATTGGTGATACATAAAATTCAAAATTTGACAAAAAAAATCCAAAAATTTAGCACAATATTATACTACTCATTAGATTTCAAACCATTTCTCCATCTCATATAGTTATTCCTTCAACATGAAATTACACGAGTAGTGATCTAGATGGTTTCGTTATAGAACCTGATGCATTTTATGATTTCGAGTTATGAATATATAGCACTTTTCATCTATAAAATGTGATACTTCAAAAAATTATTGAATATTATTATTATTAATCTCATCTTGATGTAATCATTTCTTATCATGTTACAATTTTAAATACTCTAAAATGTTTAAAAAGATTCAAATAATAAAAAAACAAAAAAAATGATTGTACATAACTTCTTGATTATTTCATCATGAGATTATTATACTTATTTCAAATTTTATAGATTTGATAAATATTATAATACATTGGATATTTATGACTTTTTGGCCTCTTTTCTCTTACTTTTCTACTTTTCATATCTGAATAGTCGAAGACAGTGATCTATACTGCTATCATTTACAATTTACATTATTATTTCACAGTTTGAACAAAATAAATTTCATTTTTATATAAGAGTGTAGATACTAAAATATGATTTTATATGATATAATAGTATTTTACACTTGATAAATACCAATCATGGATTAACCCTTTTTATTTCATAACCTTCCCATTTCCTAAAGGCTCGTGTAGCCATATCACAATGCCTAATTGATTATCCTATAGTTTGATCCTAACATTATGATTAGATAGATCAGATGTAAACTTTAGTTTGCATAAAACCTAATTTTTATCTTACATATATGGTTATATATATTTAACAACTCTTTACCCTGTTAGATACTAACATCCAAATTAGGACACTAACATCGATGCTAATGTCCCAAATCCGATACTAGTGTCCCTGCCTTGAAAATGGTAAAATTAAAAAAAAATCAACATTAATAAGTCATCATATTTGTATTATTTAACCCTCCCATGATATTATTTCAAAATGTGTGGTATAAATATGAATAAAAATCATTCATTACACATCTAAGCAATACCAAGCAAGAACCTCTCAAATTTACATTACACTACTGCAAATCATTTGCACAATTGAGATATATGCCCTATTCTTACCTATTTTCAAATAAATCATAAGATTAGTATTATTACATGCTTTAAGAATTCAAAGAGAATCCCATGATAAAAAAATTGCAAGTTACAAGATATATTACTATATGCACTTGCATATAACATAATGCACAATTGCTCACACACAAGTCCACATAAGGGGATTAACTACATAGGTCTAAGGCCCAATTTAAAGTATATGGATATTTAGATAATAATAATTAATATATGGGTATTTTAAGTCATCTTGAATTCACTTTAGCCCACTATTTTTCATGGTGACATGCCAAGTTGGAGTACCTAGGGTTTTAAACAAATGACGAATGACAGGAACTTGTGCGCATGATTTAAACTAACAACCTACAAGGTGATAATGGAACATAATATACACATGTGGATATTAAATAAAAGATTTTGTATCTTGAGTCATAAAATATTTGAAACTAGGACAAAAGCTTTGATGGTAGTGTCTAGAGTGGATGATAGTGTCTGGGCTAACAAAGAGATAATTTTGAGAATCTGATGAATTGAGGTGGAAAATTAGTTTGCGTTATTCTATACCTATACACATTATATTTTCCTACACATCATTGAACAAGATAAGTATTATTTCTCCTTCATATTTCAACTTTCATAATATTATTTATTATACTTTTAAATATATATTCAGATTTAATATATTTAATAGAATATTATAAATTTAAACTCATTTACTTGGCCTAATTTAGAATAGATTATTTCGTAGTTGTCTAGGATATTCCCCATACAATTAATTATAAAAAGGGTTAACCATTTTTTTGAACCTAACCTCTAATTCATTTTTTGCAAATCCTAGTTTTCCCTAGGGTTTTATGATTTCTGATTTGTTAAAATCTTAAAATCAAATTTGCATTAATTACAAGCAAATCAATCATGTTTAATATAGATACATATAATATTTATTTCATTGCATATTAAATGATGGTATTCATTATTTTTCATCTCTCATACATTTCTAAATCAATCAATTATATAGTCAAATGGAGTAAGAAAATGTTAAAAATAAAGAGAATGATTTAACACAATATAAAAATAAAATCTCTATTTACAAATCCTATTGTACTAATGTTGAACTGTCATATAGCTTTAATAAACACTAATGTGTATACTCCTAGTATTTACCCCATAGATCATATTCAAGTGAAAACTACCATCCCAATCTCATTATTCACCCACAAATTATCTTAGACTCTAAGGTCCACAATGTCACTACATGAATAGGAAAGGGTGCCCAACCTATTAAGTCACCTATTCATATATAATAGGTTCCTTAGCCTAAACTAGTAATAAAATCTAAGGGATATGATATTTTTCAACAATTAAGTAACACACATACTAATATTTAAATCTTTGAGCTTTTGAAATAGCCAACTATAATTAAGGATATCTTATATGAAGCCTTGTGCAAAACCCAAGTACCAAGTGACATAGATCGAGCTTATTTTATGTATGTTATGCAAGATCTAAAACAATGCAAATCTCATCACTTTCAGCCATAAAAATTTACCCTCAAAGGATATCATTAATCAATATCTACCTTTATTTATACAAGTCGGTATTCACAATAAAGGAATCAAAAGAGTGTTAATCGATAATGGATCAGGTCTAAACATTTTTCACAAAAAATTATTAAAAAATGGGCATAAAAAATGATCTTCAAAAATAATGTCAGGATGCGAAACACCGGAAGCATACAATTGATTACCAAATACCAAGCAACTTAATATGCGGAAATAAACCAGATTCACCAAGTAACTAGAATTCAGAATAACACAGCATATGAGAGACAATACACAACTTGTATTAATAACTCTTACAGAAAAGAATACAATAAAGAAGATGCCACTTCTTCTCCACCACCTCTTCAGAGGTTTCCCACACCTCAAGTGAACAATAATTCTCTCCTCAAAGCTCTCTCTACTAGGTCCCAACACCCAACTCAAACACAGAGTTGGTGTTCACCTTACACCTGTGCTCCACGCACTCCACAAGTGCTCCACGCACTCCACAAGTACTCAAAGTACTTCAAGTAGATCTCCCATGAACCTGCAACAACCTGCAATTCAACAGACCATACTTATGGAAGGAACTGCCTTGCCTTCCTCTTAGCTCTCCATGTACTCCACGTACATACCAATGAGTACACACCGTACTCCAAGTAGATCCTGCCTGATACTACTCCCTGTTGTGTTGCTATCCTATCTGATCTCCAACCTACAGATCAATAAGTGGTTCTGCACACCTGTGAACCTCGACCTTGCACACACACACACCTGCAGATCAACGATCTTACTTACCATGTAGATCCTCCTATAAGTCATGCTCACTTGATGACTAAGATCATACATACATGAAGAATCCAGCTGACTCTCCAATCCAGCACCAACACCCCTGGTACTGCTATGGAACTAGGAGGAACACCCTTGCTCACCTCACACACAAAAGAAGCAAACTTTGCTCAACTCAAACTAGCCCACGATTTCCAATACAATCATGAGTCTATTATATAGATCTCATCCAAACAATAATTAGACACTCAGTACAATAATTAGATCTGTAGCTCTAAGTCTATAATTAGCACTAAGCATGCAAACACTTGGTTTGACAACCAACTGCCCGTAATAAGCTCACAGTTGAACTACATAGGTGACCGACGTCGGTCCCTGTCTGCCTGGAGGTGACCGACGTCGACCGATCCCTGATCGACGTTGGTTGCTTCTCCTTGCTATCCTGTCGACGTCGGCTGATCAGACCGACCCCAGCTTCTTTGTAACTCAGCAACCCTCAGCAACCTCCTCCCCTATTTGAATTCGTGAAGCTTTTAGCTCCAAAACCTAATAATCTCCCACTTGGAGATAAATAGCTACACTGTACCTGTACCTGTACTCTGTCTAATCTATTTCCTGGTTTGTATCCCTCTTCAAGCTCCCACCTGAAGACAACCCACCACACATCCCATGGTGTACCACCTGTCATCTGAGTACCCTGCCACATTCGAACCTGCAAATCCATGTAGTGAAGTCCTGACCCTGCATAGCATGAATCCCTGCTGCTGGTCCCTCTCAACTCCCTGAGAACTCACTTCCCCAAATTGGCTTCTAACTCTCTGACAGCTCCCACTGCATGGGAATACTCAGGTCTATACCAGACCCCATGAGATTTCAGACACTGTACCTGTCCAGCCCTTAGTGTGCTCCGGCTCTCCATCCTGAGCCTCGCCAACACCTAATTCACATCAGCTCCCATTAGAGACAAAATCTACCTGTGATCTCCATGCCTCCCATGTCAAAGAATTCCGCTGCTCCAAACTCCTCCTGACATGTCACTGAACTAATCTTACCCTTAGCTCAGCAAAACCCTGTATGTACACCCCTACTAGCTAGCATACTATTCACATACATCAACAAAATGATGTTGCAATCATCATCCCCCTGGTAAGTCAAACCACAGTAGTAACCCTGACATTGACTAGAGTCATGCTCTGTCATCCACCTGTCAAAACCTGTACCACTGTCCTGCAGCTCCTCAAGACCATATACCTGGTCTTCTGTCTCACATATCCGTTCTCTCTATTCTTCTACTAAGGAATCCATTCGTCTCTGTGCTTTCATCTAGCTGGCAAACCTACCAAATCTCCCACTTGGTTCTGCATCATATCCTGCCATGCTCCCACCTGTTTCCTGGATCCTTCCTGCTCTACAATCAGCAACAAGTATAAAGAAGAGGAACATGAATTTGAGGGCCTACTTACATCTTCAGTCCTCTGTATGGGTGTTTGAGACTCCTTGACAACAAGCTGTCCACCCAAAATTTGTTACAGTGACCGACCTCGGCCACCCCACAGTCTGCATCCGATCGACATCGGTTTCCATGCGTCTGTCCCTGACTACCAACCTGCCAGCGCTGGTGTCCCTGCTGCCGACGTCGGTCCTCCTGACCAACATCGATCTTATCTACTGCCGACGTCAGACCCCTGACTGACGTCGGTCTTACTCTGCCTGACACTGCCAGCTTCGGTCTGCACATGACCGACATCAGCACCTGTCTATTCGATGCCAGTTCCTCCTGACCGACATCGGTATCTGTATTCGCCTGTGAGTGATGACTTTTTACCCGTGAGCTCCTTTGAATCAAAACCCATGTCCAAACTGCTCTGCTCAGAAGTATCCAGCACCATCCAATGATTTCTATCCGCCATCTCCTCCAAGAACACCAAGGCTTTCCAGTTCTTAAGCTTGTCAAATACATCTGTCTTCCGCTTAAGAACATGCATCTCCTTCTTGCTCATGTGACCAAGCCTATGAAGCCATGTCTTCGCTACAGAAGAAGAATCAGTAGTATAAACAAGTAGATGAAGAGTACTTGTTTTCTTACCACTAGCTAATTCAAGTGCACCCGCTGTGAGAGTTCTTGTGCATCTCTCATCACCCAATCTTTTTGAAGAAATTAGCCATATCTCCAAACCTTGGACCTGCATGACCTTCATCAACACCTGTGTGTTGGCCGCCTGTAATTTCAGCTTCACTTCCCCTTTGCCAATTCTTTGGCAAGGCTCACCAGCTCCTCTACCTGGGGCTGCATGGAAAGAGGCAACCAAATCTTTTATCCAAGATTCAACTTTATCCAAGAAACCTGCAAACACATCCTGTGCAACAACACCTGCTACATCTGTATCTTTAGTTTCTTCATGCTGATCTACTACCAACCAACAATCTTCTTTTACCTGCTCTTTCTTTCCATGGGACCTTAAGTAACCATCTATGCTTTTCAACTCCTCCATTCTTAGCTTACTTTGATCTGTCGTTGCTCTACTCCCACTCAATCAGAAACACCTGAGAGTGCCCTGTAACCAAAACACAAAACCTGCTTCCTGCAACCTTAGCTCTGATACCACTTGTCAGGATGTGAAACACCGGAAGCATACAATTGATTACCAAATACTAAGCAACTTAATATGTAGAAATAAACCAGATTCACCAAGTAACTAGAATTCAGAATAACACAGCATATGAGAGACAATACACAACTTGTATTAATAACTCTTACAGAAAAGAATACAATAAAGAAGATGCCACTTCTTCTCCACCACCTCTTCAGAGGTTTCCCACACCTCAAGTGAACAGTAATTCTCTCCTCAAAGCTCTCTCTACTAGGTCCCAACACCCAACTCAAACACAAAGTTGGTGTTCACCTTACACCTGTGCTCCACGCACTCCACAAGTGCTCCACACACTCCACAAGTACTCAAAGTACTTCAAGTAGATCTCCCATGAACCTGCAACAACCTGCAATTCAACATACCATACTTATGGAAGGAACTGCCTTGCCTTCCTCTTAGCTCTCCATGTACTCCACGTACATACCAATGAGTACACACCGTACTCCAAGTAGATCCTGCCTGATACTGCTCCCTGTTGTGTTGCTGTCCTATCTGATCTCTAACCTACAGATCAATAAATGGTTCTGCACACCTGTGAACCTCGACCTTGCACACACACACACACCTGCAGATCAACGATCTTACTTACCATGTAGATCTCCTATAAGCCATGCTCACCTAATGACTAAGATCATACATACATGAAGAATCCAGCTGACTCTCCAATCCAGCACCAACACCCTTGGTACTGCTGTGGAATTAGGAGGAACACCCTTACTCACCTCACACATAGAAGAAGCAAACTTTGCTCAACTCAAACTAGCCCATGATTTCCAATACAACCATGAGTCTATTATATAGATCTCATCCAAACAATAATTAGACACTCAGTACAATAATTAGATCCGCAGCTCTTAGTCTATAATTAGCACTAAGCATGCAAACACTTGGTTCGACAACCAACTACCCGTAATAAGCTCACAGTTGAACTACACAGGTGATCGACATCGGCCGATCCCTGACCGACGTCGGTTGCTTCTCCTTGCTATCCTGCCGACATCGGCTGATCAGACCGACCCTAGCTTCTCTGCAACTCAGCAACCCTCAGCAACCTCCTCCCCTGTTTGCATCAGTGAAGCTTTTAGCTCCACAACCTAATAAATAAAACATGCATATCAAAGGATTTGATAATTTATGTAGCCCACCAATTGGCCAAATCACATTAAGTTTAACATTGGGACCAAAAAAAGTACGAGTTATATTCAAAGTAATATCTCAATCATTACATTATAATCTACTCTTGGGTAGACCTTGGATACACATTAAGAAATATGTGGCATATAAATTACATTAATGTGTAAAATTCATACATGATGGGGTATTATGGATAATGATTTCAAACTATGACCCCTTCAAATTCTACAAAATGTTACACTCTGACACATAATGGGTTCCTCAAATGGTACCACCCAAGCAATTTATTCTAGTCGTAAATATATCAAGTTATGAGATGGGTGAATCAAGCAAGATAAATCATTTATCTCAAGATGTTCATAAGTAAATAACATCTAAATTACACATGAATACACAAAGGAACATGAAAATGAACAAAAGGATACATAAATAGAGAAAAATCCATTGCAAAAGTAATCAATGATAAGTACACAACAAGAAAATCAAATATTTGAGATTCTTTTATTGGTAAATTATGAACAATAAGACAATAAAGGTTTTGCTTATTATGACAGTGATGATGGTATTCCTCATAGTATGATAGATGAATATTTTCACAAGTTTAGTTTTGATGCACTTGAGCATATCTCACACAATATATTCATATGTATAGGCCTTGGTACATATAAGATTATTAAAATCACTAGAGGATACAAAATCAAATACAGATAAAGGTAAGGGATAGATAATAGATGAATATGTAAATGTTTGTTATACAATCCATCCCTCTTGGCTAAAATATTTAAGTTAACCTTACAAAGGACAAATGTAAATACAACATGTTCATAGCATTGAATCCTCACAGAGGTCACTAAAACAAATTTTACAGATCACTATACAATAAGATGCTCTACACAATACTTTTAAAGTTACTTGAGCATAATATGATATCTTTACCTCCTAAAAGGAATAGTTTAGGAAGAAGTTAGTACATACATAAGGATCACCATATTTTGATTATCATTAGATAACAAGCCATAATACAGATCATTGTGAGGCACTAAATAAATAAATTCATACATACAAAAATGAAGGATATATATATATATATATATATATATATATATATATATATATATATTATGTAAGAAAAACAAAAAAGAACTTAGATCTCAAAAATAATTAAAGTCAAAAGTACAATGGAACATACTCAAAAACACCCATGATAAGTGGATCTAACTATTATTTAAAATATTATGGGGATTATTATGAGCATATAAAGACTGATGTAAATAATTGGGTCATAGTTTACAACACTATCCACTCTTTATAGAATCTCTTAGGTACATTATATTACCAATCACATGTGGATGAAAAGTAGTTGATATCACCATATGGTTAATGAATCAAAAATCACACTTGACCTTTTATTTTGGGTAGAAATGGTTAATCAATATGAAGTAAATTAAGGACACTATTGATATGTGACTAATTTTCAAATTTGAAGGTAGAATTTCACATTATACATCATGAATATGGTGATAGAACAATAGAAATAATTTATAGAAAAAAAACTACCAAAATATATTGAAGAAGTGGCAATGATTCAACATAAACAATTTTGGCAATCAAAGCCACTAGATAGTACTTTAGTTCTCGAGTGTGAGGACTTAAGCGACCAATTATTATTAAACCTGAATTTAAAAAATGTAAAAATTCAAAAAAATAAAAAAATAAAGAAAATACAAAAACATTCAAATAAACCAAAAAGTACAAAAAAAATTCAACATACACATGTTTATTAGTTTTGACATATATTTTGTTTACTTTATGTTCATAGATATAATATCATTTATTTCCTATATACACATATATTTCATGGGTACTTGAGTGTGATACATGCATACACTAGATACATGATACAACATAAAGATATTAGACCTTTCATCTAACCTCATGACACACTATATTGGGGTCATAGGACATTTTACTAACATATATGTGAAGGAAATAATATAATATGTTTATGTTAGTTACTTATATTTCACATATTCATATATTCACATGGATTAATTGAGTGTACTTCTTATTTTCTACCTTGTTTTGATTCTGGAACATTAGAAAATGTTTCTTGTTTGTTGGCCATAGTGCCACTAAATGTTGTTTATTTAGAGTGCAGACCTTTGAACATGTTACCCCCTTGAGTGTGTGGTATTTGAACATGCCCCTTATTTTTGGTATCTTTAAACCCTTTTTGTGTGATATTGAGTGCTCTTGTGTGTGTAGTTGATTGTTTTCTAAGCTTGTTCTTGTTATTTAAATATGTTTCTATGATCCATATCATGCATCTTAGGGCTTATTATACGTCAAGCTTCATTTATATATCTACATAGACATGATACAACTATATTCTTGATTACTACATAATTGATACATATATGGCATGGTTATATTATCCTTTTGAGATAAGGTGACTACCCAGTTGCATTCCCTTCACCTCAAGGGGAGACATATGGGGCATATCAGTGGGGGAATGACATAGATACATGAGTCCACACACATATAATTTACATACTTTGATATAGTTTACATGATTTAGATATACATTTGGGACATAATATTATACATTTGACACTAAATTTCATAGTTTTGGAAAAGAGTTCTCATATTTGAGACATATATTATATACATTTTATAGATCAGAGGTTAAATTTTGATAGATATTTAATCTTGAGACATATTTCAGGTGCATATTCCATGAAAATATACCAAATCACAATTACATATTTAGATTGTACACCCTTTACAATAGATTTGATGAAGGGGTATGCAAAAGTTTGATTATTATCTCACCACACATTAATGCATTGAATTTTCTAAGATGTATTGATTGATCATTTTATCTACCTATAGTAGTTAGCTACCTTGAATAGTGTGGTCAAGACTTAACACCCTCAATGGCCTTGGCACTACTCCCCTCTTTAGGTTGAGATGGTTACACCATGTGATCTTGGATAGATTGGTTTGATTGGATAGATTATGTTTACATTTGAGTTGTGTAATTGAGATCCAATGCTTTCAATGGCCTTGACACAAACTCACTCTTGCATCAAATTGGGGGAATGACCACCCTCCAATTCCCATCTTCACATATCCAAGGTTTAGTTGTGAACCTCTCTCTCCAATGATTCAAAAAGGAATTATCATCACCAAAGAAAATCACCAAGGGGAAATATGATTGCATCGACACATGTGTATTCCTTCCTTATTTCCTTTACTTTCAAATTTTTTAATTATATATATATATATTATATTATATGCATTAATTATATTTTAATGTGCTCTTTATTATAGGTAATACATAAACATAAAATTTAAAAATAGATCAAGATAAATCAAGGTGTGTTTTACACACCAAAGTACACATTTATTTCTTTTAACCTAGTAATTTCATCCTTACACATTAATAGATTGAAGGGGTGGGGTATAGGGTGGGCTGGGAAATTGATGTAGGGGCATCCTATAAGAACTCCAAAATTGACTCAATTTTGGATTTAATTAGTATTTTAATTTTTAACAGGTTTTATAGGTATTTTATTCCTTAGGTGTGGTCTAGGTTGTCTAAAGTTGCATAAAATTTGAATTATGGCTTTTCCCACCAAAATGCCTCTTTTTGAAAATTTGAATTTTACAAGCCTTGTCTAAGGACTTTAATGTACTTGTGAAGGTGGAAAGGTGTATAAAAATTGTCTAAGGGGTTTGAGACTATAATAAGGTTCCTAAAATGTTCTTTAATCTATTGTCAAGGTTCCATATAGGTCATATGGTGTAAAAGCATGAATAATGTAATGTAATTAAAAAAATGACCTCTTAGAGGAAAAAGATCCCAAGAATTAGTCATGCACCTTTCTTGGATTTTATTAAGTAATTTTTGGTTTTTAATATATCATTCCATTAGAGGATGATAGAGAATGAAGATTGGAAATAAACCTTGTTGAAAAAAGAATGTTTTATGGTGCAAGAATTTTATGTGTATGAAATCTGCATAAATGAATAGAGCATATTGTATGTTTGAATCATCAATGTGGTAATAAGTTTTGTTGAATGTTTATTTATTTTATTTATGATCAAATTATCTTCTCTAATTTGAGATAGGGAATGTTATTAAGCTAGAATAAGTCATTGGTTTAGAAGATAATCTAGTCTACTGATAGGGTATGCATATACATAATATGTTTAAAGTATAACCTAAGAATTTAATCCTTATTTCTTGATTTACGTGGAGAATATGGTGATGAATAATTTAATTAATATTTATATACAATCTTGTTTAATATAAAATTGATCAAACATTTTAAATGCCAGGTTGGTCATAGACATCATTCATTGAAACAACAATCCGCACAAAACAAAAATTCTATATACTATGCTTTTGTATTGAGACATGTATTTAATCCAAAAGAGATTATAAAGGGTTTAGGATAGTTATATAAGGTGATAATAACCTAATTTAAGGTTTTGGAGCCTTTAGAGAATGAAAGGAGAGTGAAACCCTGCATACTCCTATTCTAGCTAACAAAACACAATGCTAATAGACTGAGTTTTTCTTTGTTGTGAATGATCTAGGGGTTATATGTTGGGGATCAACCAACAATATATTACAATTGTGAAAGCAATAAATGCAAAATTAAATTAGATAGACAAGTAATTAGAATGGGATAATAGCAAGAACAAGAGATACAAGAAACCACCTTGAAAACTTGTATTAACAAACTCTTTACAAAAGGAATACAATTGAAGAAACTTCTTTCTTCCACACCTCTCCTAGATGTATAGATATCTCAATAGATCTCTATTCCTCAAGAGCTCTCTCTCTCAAGAACAATCAACTCCAACAAACCTGGATTGATTCAATTCTGTACTGTTCTTCACACACAATGAATTACAAAAATAATTCACAATAACTACAAAACTACAATAAGCTAGGAAGATCTAATTCTACATATAGAATTAGGAGACTTGAGCATGTACTTCCAACAAGCAGTTAAGCCACTTGAACAAGGGCTCTAAAAATAGTATTGCCAATAATAGAGATGTGAGCTTGAGACTACAACTCAAACTCATCATGCAAACACTCGCTTCTGTCCACGAAAATAGCTTTTTGGACACGCAGGTAATCGACGTCGGTTCCTGCTACTTGTCTATGACCACCATCGCTGATCCTCTGCCAACGTCGGTGTCTCTACAACTGCTCTTGATCGATGTCGATCGCTCCTGACTGACACCGGTGTCTGTGTAGACCCGAAACTAATAATGTATGCTCCTTGGTGAAGCTTTTAGCTCCACACCCTAACAATCTCCCACTTGGAGATAAACAGCCGCACCAGTACCTGTACAGCAACATCTTCTAGCTCCTCCATCTTCAACTCAATCATGAAGACCAATAGAAGTTGAATGAAGATTCAACTTCTCCTTTGTAATCGGATTGGTTAACATATCAGCAGGATTCCTATCCGTATGGATCTTCTCCAGCTTCAACTCACCATCTTCCAATACCTGTCATATGAAGTGATACCTTAGCTGTATGTGCTTTGTTCTTGAATGAAAGGCTGAATTTTTAGCCAAATGGATTGCACTCTGACTGTCACTATATAATCTACAACTCTCATGCTCCCTACCAAGCTCATCCATGAACTGTGTCATCCATATCATCTCTTTGCTAGCTTCTATGGCTGCAATATACTCTACTTCTGTAGTTGACAAGGCAACAACCTTCTGCAACTTAGATA
This sequence comes from Torreya grandis, assembly GCA_037957365.1. Lineage (NCBI taxonomy): Eukaryota > Viridiplantae > Streptophyta > Pinopsida > Cupressales > Taxaceae > Torreya > Torreya grandis. The sequence goes on from JARHVA010002601.1 coordinate 549,752, forward strand.
TCTAGCTAACCGCCGTTCCACCTACAGTGAAAACATAACCTGTAGTGCTCCTCCTGCCATCCAAATCACCTGCCATATCTGAATCTACATAACCATGTAGAGAAGTATCTGAACCTCCATAGCACAAGTGCCTCCTGCTGGTTCCTCTCAGATATCTAAGGATCCACTGAACTGCTTTCCAATGTTCCTTACCTGGATTGGCCATATACTTACTTACCACTCCCACTGCTTGGGCAATATCTAGTCTAGTACACACCATTGCATACATCAAACTCCCTGCTGCGGAAGAATATGGAACCTTACTCATGTACTCTACCTCATCATATGAATTAGGACATTGTTTTTTACTCAACTTAAAATGTCCAGCCAAAGGTGTGCTTACCGGTTTAGCATCCTGCATATTGAACCATTTCAACACCTTGTCCACATAATCTTCTTGAGACAATATCAACCTATGATTTTTCCTGTCTCTCTTAATGCTCATGCCAAGGATTTTCTTTGCTGCTCCCAAATCCTTCATAGCAAACGTTTGAGCTAATTTCACTTTAAGCTCTGAGATATCTTGCATGTGAGATCCTGCAACCAGCATATCATCTACATACAACAATAGAATAATATATCTACCGTTATCAAATCTCTTGAAATACACACAATGGTCTGATTGACACCTACTGTAGCCATGCTCAGTCATAAACCTATCAAATTTTAAGTACCAATGCCTAGGAGCTTGCTTGAGGCCATACAAGCTTTTCTTCAATCTGCACACAAACTTCTCCTTACCCTTGACCTCAAATCCTTCTGGTTGTTCCATATAAATTTCCTCATCCAAGTCTCCATGAAGAAACGCTGTCTTAACATCTAGCTACTCAAGATGTAAATCCTCAAAAGCAACCAAAGACAATACAACCCTTATAGAAGTCATTTTAACAACAGGAGAAAAAATCTCACCAAAGTCGATACCTGGCTTTTATGCAAATCCTTTCACTACCAATCTGGCCTTATATCTCATCTGTCCATTCTCACCTTCTTTCAACTTGTAGGTCCATCTGTTCTTAAGTGTTCTCTTACCAGCTGGCAATTCAACCAAATCCCATGTTTGGTTCTCTCTTAAGGACTCCAACTCCTCAACCATGCCACGCTCCCACTCACTCTTGGACTCCACCTGTATTGCTTCTTCAAAACTCTCTGGTTCTCCACCATCAGTTAGCAATAAATAAAATAAAGAAGGAAAATATCTAATTGGAGGATTACTCACCCTTTCTGACCTCTTGATGGGTGTCTGAGACTTGTTCACAACGTGCTGTCCACCCAAATTCTTTGACAGTGACTGACCTCGATCACCTGCAAACCTGTTACTAGTCGACGTTGGTTCTGTCTGACCAACCTCGGTACCTGTTCTGCCGACGTCGATCTCTGTACAATCGATGCTAGTTTCTGTATTGCTGACACCAGTTCTTAACCTACCAACGTCGATCTCTGTGTTTTCCTGCAAGTGATTATTTCTTTTTCTCGCGAGCTCATCTTGGACTTTCACCTCATCCAATTCACCATTACTCTGCTCAGATTGATTTAGCTTCCTTAGCTGATCACAATACATCACTCTTTCATTGAAAACAACATCACAGCTCCTGATTACCTTGTTAGTTTCTAGATTCCACAATCTATAACCAAAATCATCTGAGCCATAGCCAATAAATGTGCACCTCATAGACTTAGCATCAAGCTTCTTTCTATTTTCCTTATCTATATGCACAAAGACTTTACAACCAAAAACTTTGAGATATGAGAGATCAACCTTTTTACCTGTCCATGCCTCTTCTGGAATACCACCATCCAGAGCTGTAGAGGGTCCTCTGTTAATCAGGTATACTGCAGTGTCAACAGCTTGTACCCAAAACTGTAAGGCCAAACTGGCATGCAATCTCATACATCTTGCATGCTCCATTATTGTCCTGTTCATCCTTTCAGCAATTCCATTTTGCTAAGGTGTCCTTGGAACCGTCCTTTGCCTATGGATTCCATGCATGTAACAATAATCTCTGAACTTATGACTGCAGAACTCACCACCATTATCTGATCTCAGGCACTTTAATCTTTTACCTGTTTCATTCTCAACCATAGCTTTCCAAACTTTAAAAGTCTCAAATACATCAGATTTTCTTCTAATACAATAGATCCATACCTTCCTTGTAGCATCATCTATGAAAGATACATAGTACTGTGATCCTCCAATGGAAGCAACTTGAGCCGGTCCCCACACGTCTGTGTGAACAAGCTCCAACTTATGCCTCTTCTTAGTAGATCCAGTCTTGAGAAAACTAACCCTTTTCTGTTTTCCAAATACACAGTGCTCACAAAACTCTAGATCTATGCCTTTTAAATCTAAAAGCATACCTTTGGACTTAAGAATTGACATCCCCTTCTCACTCATGTGGCCAAGCCTTGAGTGCCACAATTTAGCATCCACATCTGAAGTAGATAATACAGAAGGAGATTTATTAGTAACACAATTACACAAATAGAGAGTACCTTCTCTCTTACATCTGGCTATAACAAGTGCACCCTTGGTCACCTTCCAAGATTCTGCTGTGAGAGTTACTGTACAACCCTCATCCCCTAACTTTCCTATAGAAATCAAAATTCTCTTCAAGCTAGGAACATGCATCACATCTCTCAACACCCATGTGTTGCTATTCTGCATCTTCAACTGCACTTTACCTTTGCCAATTATTTTACAGGGCTCATCATCCCCTAGATACACTATTCCAAAATCTCCATGGATATAGTCACTAAAATATTCCCTATTAGGGGTAGCATGAAAAGATGCACCAGAATCTAACACCCAATATTCTATATTATTATGCAGAGAGAAAATTAAAGCATCTTGTGCAATACCTGCAACCTTGGCTTCTTCCTTTCCTTCGTGCTGATTGTCCTCCTTAGGCTTTGACCAACAATCTCTGCTTATGTGCCCCATCTTTCCACAATTCCAGCATTGTGGCCTTCTGCCATTTTTGGATTTAGATCTGCCTTTTCCCTTAGATTTGGATCTTGATCTGCCTTTCTTGCTCTTCTCTTTCTGCCTTCCCATGCTCTCAAAACTTAAAGCATTCCTAGATGCCTCTTCTGTGCTTTTTTTGCATATTTACTCATTCAAGATAACACTAACAACATCCTCTACTTTCAAAATATTTGATGCAGATGCAGTATTACTTACTGCCATTACTAAGCCATGCCAGCTTTCAGGCAAAGAACATAATATTAAAAGAGCTTTTATTTCATCATCAAACACTATATTCACTGAACTTAATTGATTCACAATTCCATTGAAATCATTCAGATGAGTAGAAACAGATCCACCTTCATTCATATGCAAATTAAATAACTGCTTCATAAGATATACCTTATTAGAAGCTGAGGGTTTTTCATACAAATTTGCTAACGTAGTCATCAACTCTACTGTAGACTTTGCCTATGATAGATTAGATATCACAGTGGATGCTAGACTCAGTCTTATAGACCCCAGAGCCTTTTTGTCAAGAACTTCCCATTCTTCATCCTCCATGTCTTTGGGCTTCTTTGCAACCCCACCTAACGGTAAGTAGAGATCTTTCTGATACAGATAATCCTCTATCTGCATTCTCCAATGTTGGTAATTTTTGCCATTGAACTTTTCCATTCTCAATTTACTTTCATCTGCCATTACTTCTCCCACTCAAATAGAAATCCCTGCAGAAACTCCTGTGAGAACCTGTAATCAATACACACTACACAGATCTGAACCACCTGTTAGTGAACCTGAGCTTTGATACCAATGTTGGATATCAAGCTCTGAACCTACAACCAAGGCTCTGATACCACTTGTTGGGGATCAACCAACAATAGATTACAATTGTGAAAGCAATAAATGTGGAATTAAATCAGATAGACAAGTAATTAGAATGAGATAATATCAAGAACAAGAGATACAAGAAACTACCTTGAAAACTTGTATTAACAAACTCTTTACAAAAGGAATACAATTGAAGAAACTTCTTTCTTCGACACCTCTCCTAGATGTATAGATCTCTCAATAGATCTCTATTTCTCAAGAGTTCTCTCCCTCAAGAATAATCAACTCCAACAAACCTGGATTGATTCAATTCTGTACTGTTCTTCACACACAATGAATTACAACAATAATTCACAATAACTACAAAACTACAATAAGCTAGGAAGATCTAATTCTACATATAGAATTAGGAGACTTGAGCATGTACTTCCAACAAGCAGTTAAGCCACTTGAATAAGGGCTCTAAAAATAGTATTGCCAATAATAGAGACACGAGCTTGAGACTACAACTCAAACTCATCATGCAAACACTCGCTTTTGTCCACGAAAATAGCTTTCTGGACACGCAGGTAACCGACGTCGGTTCCTGCTGCTTGTCTGTGACCGCCATCGGTTGATCCTCTGCCGACGTTGACGTCTCTGCAATTGCTCCTGACCGACGCCGGTGTCTGTGTAGACCCGAAACTAATAATGTATGCTCCTTGGTGAAGCTTTTAGCTCCACACCCTAACATTATAGTGTTAGGAATAAAACACTTATAAATCCATATCTATTATTACCATAAACTATATCTAAATCTATGTAATAAAATTCATCATGAAAACATTTCTTAATTCACCATTAATATGAAAGCATAAATGGGAGCAAGATAAAAATAACATAGCTAACACAGATCTAATGTGGTTCACCCAATATGGGATACATCCACTAATAAAAGTTATCAAATAAATTATTAATCTAAAACAAGATTATAATTAACTCTCATAGAGATAGAAAAATCTCTTATAAAAGGTGTTGCACAAAAACTGCACTTGCACAATGTTGTATCTCACAAGTTGCTAAACCACACCTTGTAATGAACACCTGTACTTTGAAAAACACCTACACTTTGACTCTGATCCTCAAATCCACACCCTAAAAATAAACTTTCAACCTATAAAGGCCATACCACATCCTGTATATATAAGAAAATGAAGAAAATCCATAAAAGGAGGAGCAAATATGCAATGCTTATCCAAGATAAGAATTATCCAACATGTGACAACCTCCTCCACCTTATCAAGCCTATCCAAAAATCTCTCCCAAGGAGGAATTCACCATTTCCATCTCTTTGCCTTTTAAGGGCACATTTTCCCAAAAGCATGTGATCACAACCAACTCCACTCCATAAGGAAGGAGTTCCCTTTTCCAAAAAATAACTAGCTTCCTCAAAACAAGTAAACATGAGAAAAGGCATCTAACAACTGACTTGATGAAATATGGAATACATAGATATTAAGAATATACGGAATATTCCACTCACATGTGGATAACATGAAAATTACACCCCCACATATTTATAACTCTTTAAGCCCCCAAAATTTATTCCTATGGTCATGTGATAGCCCCAAAGGGCTCCACACTCAAAAAATTCCCACTTGGAGACCATTTCTCCTGAATAGAATCTATCGCTGCTCCATAACCACTATGGCCAACCAAATCTAATCATAGTTTCAACTTGTCCAATGTGACCACCTTGATCATCATATCTATAGGATTTTGGCTAGTATGAATCTTCTTTAGCTTCACCAAGTTCTATTCCAAAGCTATCCTGATGAAGTGATAATGTAATTGAAGGTTCTTCATCCTTGAGTAGAAAGCAAATTTCTTCACCAAATGAATAACACTCTAACTATCACTGTGTAGTATTCCAACTTCCTACTCATGCCCCAACTCTCAAAATAACTTTTGTAACCAAATCATCTCTTTGCTAGCCTCTATGGTAGTGACATACTCTACCTATGTGGTTGACAAAGCCATATCCTTCTATATCCTATAAATCTAACTAACCAATGTATCTCCAATAATAAATATATATTCTATCATACTCTTACTATCAATATCCCCTACCATATCCAAGTCCACATAACCATGAAAAGTAGTATCTAATCCACCATAACATAATGCAAAATCAATGGTTCCTCTCAAATATCAAAGAATCCATTTCACTGCCTACCAATGCTCATAACTTGGATCACTCATATACCTACTCACAACTCCAATTACATGGGCAATATCTAGCCTAGTACAAACCATGGCATACATCAAGCTACCAACTATTGAAGAATAAGGTACCTTGGACATCTTAAGCTTTTTAGCTTTCATCTTGGGACACTTCTCCTTTGATAATCTAAAGTGGCCTACCAAAGGAGTACCAACATATTTAGCATCCACCATACTAAACCTTTTCAAGACTTTCTTCACATACTTTGATCAGGATAAAACCATCTTCCTCTCCTTCCTATCATGAGTAATCCTCATACCAAGGATTTGATTTGTAACACCTACATACTTCATAGCAAACAAGTCACTAAGCTGTTTCTTGAGCATATGGATACGTTATATTTTATTTCCTAAAACTAACATGTCATCCATATACAATCATAAAATAATAAAGGAACCATCATCAAAAATTTTGATGTACATGAAATGGTCAAAATTACACCTTTGATATTCTTGTTCCAACATAAAATAATCAAATTTCTTGTAACATTTTCGTGGAGCTTGTTTAAGGCCATACAAGCTCTTCTTTAATCTACACACATATTTCTCCTTCCCTTTGACCTCATATCCCTGTGGCTACTTCATATACAAATCTTCATCCAAATCACCATGAAGAAAAGTAGTTTTCACATCTAACTATTCTAAGTGCAAATTCTTAACCACAACTAAACCAAGAATAGTCCTAATAGAAGTCATTTTTACAATAGGAGAGAAAATCTCATCAAAATCAATACATAATTTTATGCAAACCCCTTAACCACCATCCTACCCTTATACCTTATTCTCCCTTGATCCTCTTCTTTTACTATGAATATCCACTAGTTTTATAATGCACTCTTGCCCTTGGGTAGCCTTACCAAATCCTATGTTTGGTTCTCCATGAGAGATCTATGCTTATCATCTATGGCTTATTCCCACTTCAACTTGGGATATACTTATATTTCTTCCTCATAACACTCTAATTCTCCATTATCATTGAGTAATAAATAATTCAAAGAAATATAAAAATGTTCAAGGGATCTTCTTACCCTATAAGATCTTCTTAACATAGGATTTTGGGGTCTTTATGTAGAAGGTTCTTGAACTGAATCCTTGGATATTTTTCCATCCGTAATGTCATCCAATACTTGTACACTTTTTGTTCCTGATCTTATTCCTACACCTAATCCTTATGCATGAATTTTTCATTAAAGAATACATCTCTAAACTAAAATATTTTCCTATCTTTAATGCTCCATAAACAAATACCAAAGTCATCCTCACCATAACCAATAAATGTGCATTTATCTGATTTAGCCTCTTGCTTGGTCCTATCCTCTTTCTTGATGAGAGGAAATGCTTCACATCCAAAGACTCTAAGAAAATAATAATCAACATTCTTACTAGATCAATCTTGTTCTAGAATGCCTCCATGCAAAGGCATAGAAGGTCCTTTGTTAATCAGATATACTACTGTGTTAACTACTACCAAAAATTGTAAAGGCAACCCTACATATAACCTCATGCTCCTAACACATTCCATTATTTTTCTATTCATCCTTTTAGATACCCCATTCTACTATGGAGTTCCTAAAACCATTCTTTGCCTAGGGATTCCATTATTAGAATAATCATCAAAGAAATCATTGCTACAATACTCGCCTCTATTATCTAATCTAAGACATTTTAATTTGAGACCTGTTTCATTCTCAACCAAGAATTTCCACTTCTTAAAAGTCTTAAATACATTATGATGGGGAATTAAAAACAATAAATAGCTCTGATCCCACTTGTCAGGATCTTGCTCTTCAATAAGAGCACAATATGATTACCTTGTATTAGCAACTAAACATGCATAATTAACCACAAGCAATAAGTAACTTGAATTCACAAATAGCACAGAATATGAGAGACAATACACAATCTTGTATTAAAGAAAATACAATAAAGAAGATGCCACTTCTTCTTCCACCTCTATGAGGCTTCCCACACCTCAAGGGCTCCCAGTAATTCTCCTCAAGAGTTCACTCTCCTACCAAAAATGGTCCAAACACACAACTCACACATAGAATTGGTGTTCACCTCCAACCAGTTAGTAATAACCCTACCAGTACACAAGTACTCAAAGTACTTCAAGTAGATCTCCCATAAGCTTGCAACAACCTAAAACTCAAATGATCTTACTTACCATGTAGATCTTCTCCATGAACTTGCAACAACCTGTAATTCAAATGATCTTACACTTGGAAGGATCTTCCTTGCCTTCTTTTATTTGCTCATCTATGGAACTAGAAGGAGCTACACTTGCTCAACTCTAACTAGCACACTGGCTATCTAGCACACCTTACAATACATGCCAATGAGTCTATAAATAGATCCCACACTTAAACAATAACTTAGACTTCTAATTTGTAATAATTAGACTCACAACTCAAGACCAAAAATAGCCTTTTACATGCAAACACTCAGTTCAACAAACTAACTATTCGTGTAACGAATAGTTTTGGAACCGCATAGATAACTGACGTCGGTCCCTGTCTGCCTGGAGATGATCGACGTCAACTGACTTCCTGCCAATGCCAGTTGCCCTTTTGCACTGTAGATGACCGATGTGGTTACACTGTCGATGCTGGTATCCATGAAACTCAGCAACCTCCTCCATGTCTGCATAGTTGAAGCTTTTAGCTCCACAACCTAACACATTAGATTTATTTTTAATGCAATAAACCCAAACTTTCCTAGTTGCATCATCAATAAAAGAAACATAATAATTAGATCCACCAATAGAAGATACCTAAGCTGGTCCCCATACAAGTATACCAGGTCTAACTTGTGCTCTTTCTTTGTGGGTACAACCTTAAAAAACTTAACCTACTTTTATTTCCCATACACACAATTTTCACAAAATTCTAGATCTAGATATTCTAATTCAAGGAACTTACCTTTTAAGATCTGCATGCCTTTATGGCTCATATGACCCAACCTATAGTGCCACATAGTTGCATCTCCATCTACAACAACTAAATCAATAGAATCAACACTGCTAGTCAAATACAAAGTACCAACTTTCTTACCTTTCAAGATCATAAGAGCACCTTTGGTAATATCCCTCATTACCCAATTGCCCCACTAAAACCAAATTTTGTCTCAACATAGGCACATGTCTAACATCCTTAAGGATCCATGTATTCATATTCTAGATCTTAACAAGAACACAACCTTTACCTAATATCTCACATGGTTCATCATCACCAAGATATACATGTCCTAGATTCTCTTGAACATAATCAGTAAAATAATGCCTATGTGGGGTGGCATGAAAAGAAGCCCTTGAATCTAATACCCAAGACTTAGAAAAACTATCCATAGAAAGAATTAAGGAATATTAACATGATTTACCTGATGTCATATTTACCTCATTCATTTCTTCCTTTTTGGTATTCTCATCTTGAAGTGACCAACAATCCTTCTTTGAGTGTCCACTCTTCCCATAATGCCAACATATTATCTTGGATCTAGATCTAGACTTAGATCTACCCTTTAACTTTTCTCGATTGCCTTTGCTCTTATCATTTTGCCTCCTTATAGTATCAATGGATAAAACATTACTTGAAGATGATTCACCATTATTTTTCCTTCGCATCTTCTCACTAATGATCACACCTACAACATCCTCAAAATTCAAGCTTCCCTTGGCAAGGATTGCATTACTCATAGCCATAACCAAACTATCCCACCTATCAGGCAAAGAACATAATATTATCAAAGCTCTAACTTCATCATCAAACTTGATTCTAATTGAATTTAGCATACTTATAACCTTATTAAAATCATTTAGATGATTAGCTATTGAACCATTCTTAGACATTTTCATGTTAAACAATCTTTTCATAAGAAATTTTTTATTATAAGCTTAAGGTTGCTCATATAACTTCCCAAGTTTATCCATGAGATCCTTTGTAGTTATCTAATCTACAATGTTAAATAAAACAAAAGATGCAAAGCATAATTGTATGGCTCTTAATGCCTTCTTATCAAGTAATGATCAATTAGCAACCTTACAACCTTATTAAAATCATTTAGATGATTAGCTATTGAACCATTCTTAGACATTTTCATGTTAAACAATCTTTTCATAAGAAAATTTTTATTATAAGCTTAAGGTTGCTCATATAACTTCCCAAGTTTATCCATGAGATCCTTTGTAGTTATCTAATCTACAATGTTAAATGAAACAAAAGATGCAAGGCATAATTGTATGGCTCTTAATGCCTTCTTATCAAGTAATGACCAATTTGCATCACTCATACTTACATGTTGTCCTCCTTTCCCCTCTAAGGGGATTTGAAATTATTTTTAATATAGGTACTCTTCCATCTGTATTTTCCATAAACCAAAATGCTTACCATCAAACTTCTCAACTCTGAATCTAATCTCTTCTCCCAAAGCTCCCACTCAAGCTAAGAGCCTTCCTATGATTTACCACTTCAACAAAACACACAACCAATGGCTTTGATACTAGTTGTTAGGAATGAAACACTTATAAATATATATCTATTATTACCATAAACCATATCTAAAGCTATGTAATAAAATAAATCCTGAAAACATTCCTTAATTCACCATTAATATGAAAGCATAAATGAGAGCAAGATAAAAAAACATAGATTTAACATGGTTCACCCAATATGGGCTACATCCACTAATGAAAGTTCTTAAATAAAATAGTAATCTAAAACAAGATTATAATGAACTCTCACAGAGATATAAATTTTTTTTATAAAAAGTGTTGCACAAAAACTACACTTTCACTTGCACCTGCATAATGTTGTATCTCATAAGTGGCTAAACCATACCCTGTAATGAACCCCTACACTTTGAAAAACACCTACACTTTGACTCTGATCCTCAAATCCACACCCTAAAAATAAACCATCAACTATAAAGGCCACACCACATCGTGTATATATAAGAAAATGAAGAAAATCCACAAAAGGAGGAGTAAATATGCAATACTTATCCAAGATAAACATTATACAACATGTGACAACCCTCCTCCACCTCATCAAGCCTATCCAAAAAGTTATCCCAAGGAAGAACTCACCATTTCCATCTCTCCACATTCTAAGGGCACATTTTCCTAAAAGCATGTGATCACAACCAACTCCATTTAACAAGGAAGGAGTTCCCTTTTCCAAAAAAACAACTAGCTTCCTCAAAACAAGGAAGTAAACATGGGAAAAGGCATCTAACAACTAAATCCATGAAATATGGAATATATAGAAATTAAGAATACAAGGAATATTCCACTCACATGTGAAAAACATGAAAATTACATCCCCCACATCTTTGGAGCTCTTTAAGCCCCAAAAATTTATTCCTATGGTCATGTGATAGCTCCAAAGGGCTGCACACTCAACATATAGTGACTTGCTTATTGAATGAAAAAGTTGTGTTAACCCTAGACAAAACTATTCCAACTATTTTTTTTTGAAATCATTTGTGGATCATTATATGAAATTTTATACACTCTCAGCTTGTATAGTGTCCTCAAACCCTCATTTTTAGGGTTTTGACCATATAGGGAGATTCAAACCTTTAAAATTCACAAAAAATTATGATCTTATGTGTTTTTATGCACCCTAAGAGAATCAGTCATTTCCAAACCTATACAAATCTTGGAGTATGGACTTCTAGAGGGTGGTTTTGTTTAAAGGTTAAAAGAGGCCTAATTGGATAGGCTACAAGAGAGAAAGTGGACCTAGGGGAAGAATTAGTCCACCAAAATTGACACACAGGTGTGTATTAATAGGGAAAAGGAGAAAAATCTTTGGTAGGTCATAACTACTTGTAATTTTTTCATACAAGTGTATTTACAGTCCAAAAGGGCTACAAGGAGTGCAAGTTGTGTAGGAAGTGTTGCATAAGTGGAAGGGGATGTGTTGGAGATAGTAATAAGGGGGTAGAGAGTTATTATGAGACTCTTTTAAGAAATATTAATATTTTTTATTCTTTAAATAGTCAAGTTATTATGTATCTTTGCATGGTGAAAGGTTTCATAATCTTGTGCTTAGGGAAGTGAACCATTGATCAAAGACAAGTGTGAAAAAATTATTCCAACCTCTACATCAGATATGTAGATAACAATTTTTTTTTAATATGATATACTAGTCTTGTACACTTAAAAAATAACAATCATGTCTCAACCCTTTTCAATTCATGATCTTCTCACTGCCAAAAGACTCACATTATCCATCTCACTATGCCTAATTGATTATCCTATAGTCTAACCCTAAAATTATGATTACCTAGATTAATTTTAAGCTTTAATATACATAAAACCTTATATATATTCTAGATACACAATTACATATCTTTTCTAACTCTTTATCTTGTCATACACTAACATCTAGATCAACATAGTAACATCAACATTAGTATCCCAAATTGGATACCAGTGTCTCCTTATTCCAAATAGTCAAATTAGAAATCTCTTGCATTCATGGGTTAGCATATTTAGACTATTTAAGTCTCCCATGAGATTATTTCAAAAGGTGTGGTATAAATATGAATCAAAATTCTTCATTATACATATAATTAATTCCAAACAAGCACCTCTCAAGTTCACACTATACTACTAAAAATCATTTTCACAACTAAGATATACTATCCTATTCTTCCCTATTTAAAAATTAATCATAGGATAATTATTATTATTATAGGTCTAAAACATTCATAAATAAACCCATGAGATTATGTATCAAGCTAAAATATAGATCACTAAATGCACTCGCATATAACATATTACATAATTATTCACACACAAGCCCAAATAAGGGGAAAAATACATTGATCTAAGGCTCTCTTCAATGTATATGTCTATATAGGTAGTTTTTATTGATAATGGGGAATTTAAGGATAGTTTGATTTCACTTTATCCCATTAACCCATGTTTTTTAAGGTGATATTCCAAATTGGTAGACCTAGGGTTTTTAACAAATGACTGATTTCTAGGACCTATGTGCATGATCTAAACTAAAAAAATGTAAGGAATTAGTGAAACCCATTAGGTGTAGGTGGATATTATAGAAAATAGTATGTATCTTGAGCCAAATAGAAGTTTTAAAACTAGAACAAAATCATCGATGATACTACTTGGGTTGATAAAAGAGTAAATTTCTAGAATCTAACAAATTGAGGTGGAACATCAATGTACCTTATTCTACACCTATATCTATAAAATCTACATATGCATCATTGAGTAATCTATGTATTGTTTCTCCTTTGTACTTAAACTTTTAGAATATTGTTTGGCATTGTAGTTTTATATATTTAGCATATTCTTAGATTTAACATATTTATCAAACTATCATAAATATGAATTAATTTAATTGGCCTACTTTAGAACAAACTATTTCATGGTTAATCTATTTACCCTACCCTTAATTACAAAAAAGGTTAAAAAAAAAATACTATCATCCATTAACAGTCAGAACCAATTGCCAATACTATCCTAAGCTAGTTGATCCCATCCTGTACCATTTTTTATAGCTAAATCAAAATTTGAGCAAGTAGGGCCTTAATACATATATTTTTGATATTTCACTTAATTTAAATATATAAAACAATACTTATTCATGAAAAATATTTATTTTGTGGGATATATTGCTCATACATGCACATTACTTACATTTAAAAGTGTACATTTGATGATACAAGGATATAATTTCATTATTTATCGTATCTATTTTACCTATTATTATAGTCACTCAAATTTGGACATGAATACCTTATAATTTCAATTTTAGATATATTTAATTTTAATTGACTTGAACACTTAATTTGGACCTATTTCACCACCTCACTCTATCCTAAGCACTTATGTAAACATATTCCTTTCCAAATTTCTATCTTATGCCAAAAAAGGTTATAAACTACCATTAACACCTCTAATCATATGTATAAACATTACATGACCCAAGATTCACACATTTCCATTAAGGACAAGATCGACTAATAGGGGAAAATAGTGGTAGACATTTTTTTCCCTTATGGGTTGATCCTATCCCTAACCCTTATAACCGTCACTTCAAATTTAAACCCTCCTTTATAGCTTGGTTCATATTTTTAGGATATATAGTGTGAGGTTTTACCATTTTGGATTAATATAAAGACACATTTAAGCCACCTATTCTACTACTTGGAAATCATTAGGTAATTTTAATATAAAGGCATACTTACACTATCACACATTGAGTAAAGCTTCCCATATTCTTCCCAAATATGATTCTAATCATTTTAAGTAGTCCTCATCTAAGTTAAGAGATTATTTTATCCAAATCAAATAAATTCATGATTAAGTATTTAAGTAATCTATAGATTCATTCATATAGTCAAAGGAACACAATTTTACAAAGCACTATAAGGGAGATAATTGCATGGGCTTGATTTCCAACTTTAGAGTATTGGATACATAGGCAATGTTCAATCATCACATGGGTGATTGGGGTCATCTCATCCAATGACACTCCCCCATTTTATGTTTATATGTTTTCAACCATTATAAGCCCTATTAGGGTTTTAAATTTAAATAATTCATTTATAGGTCTCACACACATTAGAAGGTCAAATATCCACACACAAATATGATTTAAGCCTTGATTTCTAGATTTTTACAAAGGACAAGATCAACCAAATTAGGACTATATTGTTATTTGATCCTATCCTTTACAAGTTTAAGCCTTAGTCTCTATGCATTTATATAATCAATCCTTGTTAGTTAGTTCTAACCATCTATAAATTTCAATAGTCATATCTTAAATAATAAAAATTTAATCCTAAAATGAAATCTAAATACTTGGAATTAGCCTTAGATTACTAATAAAGGGGTATATAAAAATGGAATGGAACAAGGGTGTGTTGGGGGATCAAACCAACAATAGATTACAATTGTGACAGCAATAAACGCAGAAATAAATCAGATAGATAAGTAACTGAAATGATAAATAGCACAGAACAAGATATACAAGAAAACACCCTGAAAACTTGTATTGAAACTCTTTACAATAGGAATACAATGAAGAAACTTCGTTCTTCCACACCTCTCTCAGATGCACACAAGATCTCTCACTAGATCTCTATTCCTCAAGAGCTCTCTCTCAAGTACACTCAAATCCAACAACCTGGATTGATGCAACTCTGTACTATCCTTCAAACATTCACAATGTTCTACTCTTACAGTTCTACACTCATTCTCTAATTCTAAGCTAAGAAGATCTTTCCTACATATAGAAATAGGAAACTTGAGCATGCTCTTACAACAAACAATTAAGCCTCTTCAACAAGGGCTCTAAAAATAATATTGCTAATAATAGAGACGCGAGCTTGAGACTACAACTCAAACTCATCATGCAAACACTCGCTTCTGTCCACGGAAATCGCTTTCTGGACACACAGGTAACCGACGTTGGTTCCTACCTGTTCGCCTGTGACCGTCGTCGGCCGACCACACTGCCAACGCCGACGCCTCTGCAACTACTACTGACCGACGTCGGTCGCTCCTAACCAACGCCGGCATCTATGTAGACCCGAACCTATTTTATTATGCTCCTTGGTGAAGCTTTTAGCTCCACATCCTAACAATCTCCCACTTGGAGATAAACCAGCTGCACCAGTACCTATACAACAATGTCTTCTAGCTTTTCCATCTTCAACTCAATCATGAAGACCAATAGAAGTTGAATGAAGATTCAACTTCTCCTTAGTAACCGGCTTTGTTAGCATGTCAGCAGGATTCTTGTCTGTATGGATCTTCTCCAGCTTCAACTCACCATCTTCCAATACCTGCCGTATGAAGTGGTACCTTAGCTATATATGCTTGGTTCTTGAATGAAAGGCCGAATTCTTGGCCAAATGGATTGCACTCTGACTGTCACTATACAATCTGCAACTCTCATGCTCCCTTCTAAGCTCTTCCATGAACCGTGTCATCCATATCATCTCCTTGCTAGCTTCTATAGCTGCAATATACTCTACTTCTGTAGTTGATAAGGCAACAACCTTCTGCAACTTAGATATCTAGCTAACTGCCGTTCCACCTATAGTAAAAACATAACCTGTGGTGCTCCTCCTGCCATCCAAATCCCCTGCCATATCTGAATCTACATAACCATGTAGAGAAGTATCTGAACCTCCATAGCACAAATGCTTGCTGTTGGTTCCTCTCAGATATCTAAGGATCCATTAAACCACTTTCCAATGTTCCTTACCTGGATTGGCCATATACTTACTACTCCCACTGCTTGGGCAATATCTAGTCTAGTACACACCATTGCATACATCAAACTCCCTACTGCAGAAGAATATGGAACCTTACTCATGTACTCTACCTCATCATGTGAATTGGGACATTATTCTTTACTCAACTTAAAATGTCCAGCCATAGGTGTACTTATCGGTTTTGCATCCTGCATATTAAACCTCTCCAACACCTTGTTCACATAATCTTCTTGAGACAATATCAACCTGTGATTTTTCCTGTCTCTCCTAATGCTCATGCCAAGGATCTTCTTCGCTGCTCCCAAATCCTTCATAGCAAACGTTTGAGCTAACTTCTCCTTAAGCTCTGAGATATCCTGCATGTGAGACCCTGCAACCAGCATGTCATCTACATACAACAATAGAATAATATATCTACCGTTATCAAATCTCTTGAAATACACACAATGGTCTGATTGACACCTACTGTAGCCATGCTTAGTCATAAACCTGTCAAATTTTAAGTACCATTGCCTTGGAGCTTGCTTGAGGCCATACAAGCTTTTCTTCAACCTGCACACAAACTTCTCCTTACCCTTGACCTCGGAACCTTCTGGCTGTTCCATATAGATTTATTCATCCAAATCTCCATGAAGAAACACTGTCTTAACATCCAACTGCTTGAGATGCAAATCCTCAAAAGCAACCAAAGACAATACAACCCTTATTGAAGTCATTTTAACAACCGGAGAAAAAATTTCACCAAAGTCAATACCTAGCTTTTGTGCAAATCCTTTTACTACTAATCTGGCCTTATATCTCATCTGTCCATCCTCACTTTCCTTTAACCTGTAGGTCCATCTATTCTTCAGTGCTCTCTTATCGGCTGGCAATTCAACCAAATCCCATGTTTGGTTCTCTCTTAAGGACTCCATCTCCTCAACCATGCCATGCTCCCACTTACTTCTGGACTCCACCTGTAATGCTTCTTCAAAACTCTCTGGTTCTCCACCATCGGTTAGCAATAAATAATATAAGGAAGGAGAATATCTAATTGGAGGCTTACTTACCCTTTCAGACCTCCTGATGGGTGTCTTAGACTCGTTCTCAACAATCTGTCCACCCAAATTTTCTGACAGTGACCGACCTCGACCACCTGTAGACCTGTTATTGGCCGACGCCGGTTCTTCCTGGCCGACATCAGTGCCTGGTCTGCCAAAGTCGGTCTCTGTATGACCGACATCGGTTTCTGAACTACCGACGCCGGTTCCTAACCTGTCGACGTCGGTCTCTGTGTTTTCCTGCAAGTGATTATTTCTTTTTCCCGCGAGCTCATTTTGGACCATAACTTCATCCAATTCACTATTGCTCTGCCAAGATTGATCCAGCTTCCTTATCTGATCACTGTACATCACTCTTTCATTGAAAACAACATCACAACTCCTGATTACCTTGTTAGTTCCTAGATTCCAAAATCTAAAACCAAAATCATCTGAGCCATAGCCAATAAACGTGCACCTCATAGACTTAGGATCAAGCTTCTTTCTATTTTCCTTATCTATGTGCACAAAGGCTTCACTACTAAAAACTTTGAGATATGAGAGGTCTACCTTTTTACCTGTCCATGCCTCTTTTGGAATTCCACCATCCAGAGCTGTAGAGGGTCCTCTGTTAATCAGGTACACTACGGTGTCAACTGCTTCTGCCCAAAACTCTAAGGGCAACCCTGCATGCAATCTCATACATCTTGCATGCTCCATGATAGTTCTATTCATCCTTTCAGCAATACCATTCTGCTGAGGTGTCCTTGGAGCCATCCTTTGCCTATGGATTCCGTGTGTATAACAATACAATTTGAACTTAAGACTGCAGAACTCACCGCCATTATCAGATCTCAGGCACTTTAATTTTCTGCCTGTTTCATTCTCAACCATAGCCTTCCAAAACTTAAAAGTCTCAAAAACATCAGATTTCTTTTTAATACAGTAGATCCATACCTTTCTTGTGGCATCATCTATGAATGTAACATAGTATCGTGATCCACTAATAGAGGCTACCTGAGCCGGTCCCCACACGTCTGTGTGAACAAGCTGCAACTTTTGCCTTTTCTTAGTAGACCCAGTCTTGAGAAAACTAACCCTTTTCTATTTTCCAAATACACAATGCCCACAAAATTCTAGATCCATACTTTTCAAATATGAAAGCATACCTTTAGACTTAAGAATTGACATCCCCTTCTCACTCATGTGGCCAAGCCTTGAGTGCCACAATTTACAATCCACATCTGAAGTAGATAAAACTGAAGGAGATTTGTTAGTAACACAATTACACAAATAGAGAGTACCTTCTCTCTTACCTCTGGCCATAACTAGTGCACCCTTGGTCACCTTCCAAGAATCTGCTGTGAGAGTTACTGTACAACCCTCATCACCTAGCTTACCTGCAGAAATCAAATTTCTCTTCAAACTAGGAACATGCATCACATCTCTCAACACCCATGTGTTGCCATTCTGCATCTTTAGCTGCACTTTACCTTTGCCAGTAATCTTACAAGGTTCATCATCCCCTAAGTACACTATTCCAAAATCTCCATGGATATAGTCACTGAAATATTCTCTGTTAGGGGTAGCATGGAAAGATGCACCAGAATCTAATACCCAAGATTCTATGTTATTATGCAAAGAGAAAATTAAAGCATCTTGTGCAATACCTGCAACCTTGGCTTCTTCCTTTCCTTCGTGCTGATTGTCCTCCTTAGGCTTTGACCAGCAATCTCTGCTTATGTGCCCCATCTTTCCACAATTCCAGCATTGTGGCTTCCTGCCATTCCTGGATTTGGATCTTCCTCTCACCTTAGACTTAGATCTTGATCTCCTCTTGCTCTTTTCTTTTTTCCTTCCCCTACTCTCAAAATTTAAAGCGTTCCCAGATGTCTCTTCTGTGCTTTTCCTACGTATTTCCTCATTCAAGATAACACTAACAACATCCTCTACTTTCAAAATATTTGATGCAGATGCAGTATTAGAAACTGCCATTACTAAGCCATGCTAGCTTTCAGGCAAAGAACATAATATCAAAAGAGCTTTTATTTCATCTTCAAATACAATATTGACAGAACTTAATTGATTAACAATTCCATTGAAATCATTCAGATGAGTAGAAATAGATCCACCTTCATTCATATGCAAATTAAATAACTGCTTCATAAGATATACCTTATTTGAAGCTGAGGGTTTTTCATACATATTTGCTAACGTAGTCATCAACTCTACCATTGTTTTTGCCTGTGACAAATTAGATATCACAGTGGAGGCCAGACTCAGTCTTATAGACCCCAGAGCCTTTCTGTCAAGAACTTCCCATTCTTCATCCTCCATGTCCTTGGGCTTCTTTGCTATCCCACCTAACGGTAAGTAAAGATCCTTCTGATACAGATAGTCCTCTATCTGCATTCTCCAATGTTGGTAGTTCTTGCCATTAAACTTTTCCATTCTCAACTTACTTTCTTTTGCCATTGCTTCTCCCACTCAAACAAAAATCCCTGCAGAAACCCCTGTGAGCAACCTGTAACCTGTAACCTGTAACCAAGGCTCTGATACCACTTGTTGGTATCAGCTATTGAACCTACAACCAGGCTCTGATACCACTTGTTGGGGGATCAAACCAATAATAGATTACAATTGTGACAGCAATAAACATGGAAATAAATCAGATAGATAAGTAATTGAAATGATAAATAGCACAGAACAAGATATACAAGAAAACACCCTGAAAACTTGTATTGAAACTCTTTACAATAGGAATACAATGAAGAAACTTCGTTCTTTCACACCTCTCTCAGATGCACACAAGATCTCTCACTAGATCTCTATTCCTCAAGAGCTCTCTCTCAAGTACACTCAAATCCAACAACCTGGATTGATGCAACTCTGTACTGTCCTTCAAACATTCATAATGTTCTACTCTTACAGTTCTACACTCATTCTCTAATTCTAAGCTAAGAAGATCTTTCCTACATATAGAAATAGGAAACTTGAGCATGCTCTTACAACAAACAGTTAAGCCTCTTCAACAAGGGCTCTAAAAATAATATTGCTAATAATAGAGACGCGAGCTTGAGACTACAACTCAAACTCATCATGCAAACACTCGCTTCTGTCCACGGAAATCACTTTCTGGACACACAGGTAACCGACGTTGGTTCCTGCCTGTTCGCCTGTGACCGTCGTCGGCCGACCATACTGCCGACGTCGGTGCCTCTACAACTGCTACTGACCGACGTCGGTTGCTCCTGACCGACGCCGGCATCTGTGTAGACCCGAACCTATTTTATTATGCTCCTTGGTGAAGCTTTTAGCTTCACATCCTAACAGGGTGATAATCAGATCTATAACATGCCAATTAGATGATAAACTCATATACGAGTATATAATGAATTTATTATGCTAAGATAGTCTAACTATGGAAAATATAACTATGGTACATATAAAATGACAAAGAAATGGTGTACTTAGCTTGTCTTGATGCTAATATAATTATGGATCTAAAATAGGGAGAAAGTAGGATGGAAGGAGCTTTTAGAATAGTCATCAAATTTTGGATTTGCCACTTCAAGATCTTTGGATAGTAACATCAGCCTAGGATGGTTGCATCGATGCTACTATCTAGGTTCGATGCTAGTGTCCTATATGGAATACTTGATGGAATGTGGTGTAACCACCTGGATGCTTCTAGGTTTTACTTCACCTTCACTATAGTGAATTCATATCTAGGTCATGGACAGTCACTCCTTTTGAAATGGAAAAACCCTAGTTTTACATCTTCATAATGACCTTTGGGAAAAATGGGTTTGTGGGCACATAGTGTCAAGCTAACCCCAAAAATCTCACTATTAGAGGGTACTACTTACATAGCTAATAATCTATAAGAGGGCCTCATACTCATATTTCTCCCCTATATGTTGTATTATGTGTGAATCATATAATATGTGAAAATCAAGTACACTAATGACCTAGCTTGTAACTTGGAGAATCGGGCTCTTGGGTTTCTCCTTTAGTACTTCAAACCAATAGATGTGTAGTCCATATGACTGGTATGGAAATAAAAATAAATATGGAAGCTTTATTTAATTAAATTCTCTTTGAATTCTCTTTTGCCTGAATGATAGGTCTTTATAGGTGATTGTATACACCCTAATTTGGTGAAGCAAACACAAGTACTATGTCTTTTTGTTGTTCTTTCATGTAAAGGTCTTAATGATGAATGTGAGTCTTATTCACATGGTCAATTTGGTATTTTGATATTTATTATGACTTGTTTTTCATATTTACTGCACCTCCAATGGTTTAATGTCATGATATCCTAGTCATAAGGTTCCCTTGACCTATTTTCCATAGTCAATACTTAGTTTTATGGTCTCAAGACACTAGCACAGTCTTAGACATGATCGCAGTACACTAGTGCCTATTATTTCTAGTTTATATTTAACAAGTTAAACATGAAAAATACTTCTCACATAGTAAATAATATTTTTTTATAATATATTCTATTCATGATGATAAATACAATGGAGGAGTAAAATATAAATAGCTCTATGATCTCCTATAATATAGGAGTCAAGGCTAATCCTTAAACCCACAAATCTCTTCCAAGATTTATCTCTTATCCCTTTATTCTCTCTATGTGATTTGTTCTCACAAATCACTCACACACATAACTATATTATTATCATAATAAATAATGTTCATACTAATATTTATTAACATTCCCCACCTTAGTATGAACATGGTGAGAAATTACATCCATTGTCTAAGCAACATACACATGTATTGACCTTCCTCTGTGTTAATTCCTTGTACTTTGATTGTAGGAACAATCAACCAAGAAATAGGAACACTATAAACCAATAATTGGAACTTTCTCCAAGGTGGGAACATACCAACCATGAAAAGGGAACTATGTCAACCAAATCTAGGAACATGAACCAAACCAATCAAAAAGTAGTGGGAACACACCTACCAACTACTTTTATCAAGAGCATCTCTTGCTTTAGTACTGATGGTTTGGATCTCCTATACTATCACACTTTTAGGGGATTACATTTGGAAATTACATGAATAAGGATACACTTATATTATTATTTTGGACTATAGAAAATGAGCTAAAAATAGAAAGTAAAGTGACACTACTACAAAATGGTACCCCATCATTAGTGGCTAATGAGAGGTACAGTTATCCTCCATATTTATTTTGACTCCAGCCTCCTGTAGGTCATTTCTTACTCAATGAATGTGTCGATGAAGCTTATATGCATGGATTTTTTAAGGATAATCCCCCCCATAATTTAGACATCATGTACAAGCAATAATGCGTTTGTGAGTTAATTTCTTTTTTACAATTTTGACAATGACTTTATATGACATAAAATGACCTAAAAAATTAGACTCTTGACAACATGACTCAATATAATTTATTGATGAAAAAATGAATTTTAATTTTTGACTCATTTTTTAATAACCTTCTGACAAAAAATGACACACTTTAAAAATAAATCAAATATTACTTTGGCACTTTGAATATTTATATCTATTAAAGACACTCAAAATAAATCTAAATGTTTTATTAAATAGTAATGATCTAATAAATTTAATTAACATTTCCAATTTAAAAAAACCTAAAAAATGATAACCTATTAATTATAACCAAAAACTTATAAACTCTGGATGTAAAAATAAGACTCAATAACATATATATAAACCTAGATCAATGACACTATATGACCCAAAGCTTATTACATAACAAAATGACCTTTTAGAAAAATATTAACCTCAGGAACTTAAATGACACTTTGCATGGAGACTGAGGTGGAAGGTTGGCATATCACATGGAAGCCACATGGAAAAGGTGGAGCTGTATGGGTTAAAACTTATCTCATATGCCGTAGATTTTGTATTCTATTGGTATGAAGTAACTTTGAAGAAGAACCTTTAGACGCATATGTGTAGTCTAATGGATGCATATAGAGATCCATGATCATGTATAACAAACAAAAAAATGTACTGATAGATATAGTTCACAATCATTCATTTGATTAACAAACCACCTGAATAAGAGAATTTTGATAGATTTGTATACTTGGAAGCATACATGATAAAAATTGGATAGCTAAATGAATAGAGCCCAGTCATAACACACAATTTGAACTAAATGATAGATGAATGATAGGTGCTAACAGAAGTTGTGAGGATACTCTCATTCCATTATATATAAATGATAATACTATGTGATGAGAGGCTTGTGCTTCTATTTATTATCTGTAGCCTTGGATCCTGAGATAAAATGTTTTTATAGAATAAACAATCCTTATAGTAGAAGATAAAATGGTTATGGAAGGGCCACAATTGATTGGTGCATTAACATGGCTTTAATGCTTGCACATAAATTATACAATATTCTTTGTCTTTTTCAATTAATTCAAACACGTCCTTATTAGGTGCTCCTCCTATCTTTTTAATGCAAAGACTAACAAAACTCTCTTCTAAGGACATTAATAGGGGTGACGAATAATACAAATGCCCCTCCATATGACTTAATCTTTCACCATCTCACCTGATCTGATACCATATATTATTTTTGGTTTATATTTAACAAACTAAACACATAAAATACTTTTCACATAGTAAATAATACTTTTATATAATATATTCTATTCAAGATGATATAAAATGGAGGAGTATAATATAAATAACACTATGAGCTCCTATAATAGAGGATTCAAGGCTAATCCATAAACCCACAAATCTCTCCCAAGATTTCTCTCTTATCCCTTTACTCTCTCTCACACACCTATCTCTCTATGTGATTTGTTCTCACAAATCACTCACACACATAATTATATTTTTCTCATAATAACTAATGTTCATATGAATATTTACTAATAGTGTCTACCTTAGTGTAAGTGTCTAAATATTACATTTTCAACTTGTTATGAGTCCTTACCCTTCCTTCAGTCCCTTCTTATGATTTTGTCTTTCCATTTCACCTTATCAGCCAATGAACAAGGGTTTCCCATTAAAATTAAAGTTCCTTATATATAAATATTCTCACAATGGATTTTACATCTAGCATTTACTATTTTGACACATAATTACATAAAATCAATCAATAATATAGCTCACCACTCTACATATTACTAAAAACTCCCACCTAGATCTGCATGATTAATCAAATAAGGGTCTAAGCAAAAGTCATGTTAACATACCATGCATATTGATTATGCATGTTCCCTAAGGGAAAACTACATGTAATTTTAGACCCCTATCATTGGGGTTACTATAGGTTGTGGTCAAGATAATAGGGGTTCTTAATCACACAATCGCAACATCCCATAACCCTTATTTTTCCTTCCTTTTGCATTTGAACCCATTATTATTTTATAGGTGTAGGTGTTCATTATGGTTTAAAATAAGAAAAAACAAAATAGTGACATAATAATGATTAGAATCCCATAAACACACCTATATAACCCTGAAGCCTCCTCATAGCATCCCCAAAAGTCTTAGAACCCTTGTCCCTAAAAAGACACTAGCATGGTACCTTAGACACTAGTGCAGTGTACTATTATCCCTCTGACTGTGCTATTTTCAAAAATTAGTTTCATCTCTAGTTGCAGGATGAAAGAAATCCAAACTAATTTCTAAACTTATTTCAACTTTCCCTCATCTAGTGATGCCTGTTTCACTTCAAATAATTTGATTTTCTCATTATGTATTTTAGGTAAATCAATTCATTATATCTATTTGCAATATTTATCTATATTTACCCCTATACCCAACCCTTTAATGACATAGTATTTACATCTACTAAGTCTTAAATAGTTAAAATATTTGGTGGACTTGACTTCAAATATTATTTAACCCTAGTTTCATCCTAGGGTTTGGCTTTTCCATTTTTGTGTACTAAATTAAGGTTTATTAAATGTTATTTTTTCCTAAATTTTGCATATCTTAATTTATCCATATTTATTTCTCTATCATATTTTCATTGATTTAACATATCTTAATTTTTTTTATAAACCCTCAAAACCCTAGATCTACATACTAGGTCCTCATATACTAAAAAATTGGCCCTTAGGGTTTCAAGTAAATTCATTATTTTTTCATATACATTATGCTAAATATTTAAAATATTTTCAAATTTATCTATGTTGGATTATCTTCTCCCTATTATTTTCTTATTATTCATTTTTTACATTCTCTTTTTTGGTAAGTTTAAAATTACTTCCAGGAAATCTCTTTCCCCTCACCCAATTGATCAATTTCTAAAATTTTCACATAATTATACAAGTGAATGGACCAATTTTTAGAATTATACATTAGCACATGATAATGAGCATGATTTCATTCATAATGATGATGATGATGATGATGATGATGATTATTGTAATGATGGATATGATGATTACTATGAGCATGACAATGAAAGTATTGATGAGGATATATTAGATGCACCTTATTCTTCTTATCCTCTCTCTTCCACTACTTCTAAAAATCCCATTAAGATAAGGCCAAAAGAGCCCCTTATAGGTTGTGCTTTGTTTGAATGTGATCCTATTTTTTCAACCACTTTTTCTAGATCCTTATTCAAATTAAAATAATGTAAGAACAATAAAATCAATTTACCTTTGCATGGTTCAAGTAACATTATACATGGTGTTCCTAGCATATAAAATAAAAATGTGGATTCTTTTCCTTTCTTAATTTGATTCAAAACATTATGTACACATGATATTGCACCTTTTCAAGATTCATAAACTAAAGTAGATGATATTATATTATCACCTTTTTTATTTTTCAAGCTCAACATAGTGATTCCATGTAAAATATAGATAATTCAATTATTTATAACCCTTATCCTACATGTCATAATATGCCAAATTAAAATATGATTGCTAATTATTCTACCCTTGAATTGATTATTGAAAATAATGATAATACATGTATTCCACAAATAGATAGTGAAGATACACATTGCATTCCCACTACACATGATGATATATTGCATTGTAATAAAAAGAATATTCTTCTACTCTTTCTCTTAGTGAGCATGAAAATGACACCTCTTCTTTCCTTAATTATACAAGTGAAATAGATTTTGATTTTGATGAAACTTTAAATAATAATGATTACTATGATTTTAATGAAGAAGAAATTGAGTCTAGTCCTTCTAGTTTTTTCCCTAATTCACCCATATCTCATGATTAAATTGATTAATTATCAAATTATAATATGTATTTATATAAAAACATATGAACTTATGTTCATAGTTTACATAATTTACATTCACTTGATAATAATGATATGTATTTTATTCCATTGGCATGTGATACTTATTTATCAATTAACAATATAAGTTATACCAATGAATCTCCCTCACCCCCCTTAAAAAATTAGAAGCCATTTATCATCTTAACCTCCATGAGGATGATAGACAATTTCACTCTCACCAGGTCCATGATATCACCCCTCCAAAGGTTATGGTGAGCAAAACCAATGATCCATGATGTAGTATACCAATAGATAAAGTTAATAATAAGATTTATAAATTAAAAAAACCTCTTGATGATGTTAATATACCTTCACAAGAGGTAATATATTTGATTCATGTAATGGGTGATTTAAAATAACAAGTACACCAACTCACTTTGGAAATTAAAACATACCACTCGGGTTGATTCTAGTGCCATCCATTTAAAACTTATCCCACGCAAAATCTTCACTAAAAATCTACCAAAGCAGTTTCATATACCAATATTACTAAAGTTAAATGGAAATAGAGATGAATATGTGCACCTAAAAGCTTAAAAAAAGACATGACACATGTCACTTGTATTTTTATTCTCTTAAAATTATTTCTATGGACTCTATAGGGTGAAGAATTAAATCAGTTTCATCATTCACTTACCAATGGTTCACTACATACATATGATGAGATAGAAGAAGTATTTCTCATGCATTATATTTAAAATAAGGGTCCTAAAGTCACATATGATAGGTTGACTTCACTACACCAAGGTTGGTCAAAAATAGTAAATGATTACATTATTGTTAGCAACCCAAATTGCACCCTGTGAAGTAGATTATTCAATTTTGCTTCAAACTTAGACTAACATTGGATTAGTCTATAGGTTGTGGGTTAAATATAACTAGATCAAACCTATATATTATGAGGCTAGCTCATTTGATGTATTAAATTTGAATCTTTTTCCTAAACCTATTTTTATTTTGGGGTAAAATGATTTAGAAAGACAACTTAAAAGGAAAATCTATACTAGTGATGGTGATGCACCTAAATGATTCATCCACTCAATCTTGTACTCATAAAAACACTAGTGAACTAAAAATGGAATAAAATATTATATATAAAACTCTTAAGCAATACTATTTCATATGAAGATCTTTATGGATGAATATAACTTGGAGGTTAAGGGAGAGAAACCTATCTTGAGGCACTTTCAACCAGATTACACTCCAAACATGATCACTAAACTTTGACACTTCACACAACCTACATAAGATAAATAATTAGAATATAGGTGTGAAAAGGACACGATAAGGGAAAATTTATACCACTTATACACATATACATAATAATAAACACACTATAATCTAATAATGGAGAAGATGCAACAATTTATTCATTAGTTTACGAGGTCCATTAAGTATAAAACCTAGCAGAGTTTCTTCATACACAAGTGAGGGATCCTTTTCAAGGCCATAAGGCTTGAATATATATAAAAAAAAGGATAAAAAAGAGATAAAATGGCATAGAAGAAAGAATAAAAATTTCATCAATAACCATCATTAACTTAATATTACTTCAGTTACAATAAGTTATAAATAGTCCTCCAAAAAACTCTCCATGTTTGATGCACTTACATGATATTTGAATGAGTTATTTGGAGTTAAAATGAGGTGGTGGGACATAATAATCATATATCAACCTCTCCTTATTGCTATAATAAGAATTAATTTAAGATAAAGACTCCCTCTTACATTAAAGACATGGAATATGCATTGATTTCTACTTAAGGATCAATTAACTCATTCATTAACCACTTAAGGATCATTTATGCCTGATAAAGATTAGTTATGCATGATAAGGATTAGTTCAAGTGGATCCACATTCACTTAGAGATATAAATTGTCAAATTTTCAAATTGATCCATAAAATAATGTAAGATCTTGTCGAGAGCTTTTTGATGCATTTCACGATTCATAAAATGGAGTTTGTATGCACAAAAAATTGCATGCTAAAGTTTCATATCAATAGGGCAAAAGGTGACACAAGGTGACATGATGTAATATGAGCTTGCCAAATCTACCAATTATGCTATGACACATGGTGATGAATTTATGAAAGAAAAATAGTGGGTTTCTATATTTTGTCTTCAACAGGTGAATATAGATCATCTTTGATAGGTGTAATCAATAAAAGTGTAATCGATAAAAAGGTCATCTATATGGGACCATAGCTAGTGGAGTCTACTTTTATCATAGAGGGGGACCCTACCATTGATAGAATTATGGAGTACTAGTTAGATGTTGACAAGTGTTAAATTATGAGTGGTCCACATGGTGGGTCCTTAAGCCACCATGTGGCTTGCCACCACGTCATTTCTCCATAGTCTAAAAAATTTATCAACTTGAGCCTGAGTTAGGATACAGACCCAAGTTAGATAGTGAGGTGAGTTGGGGTGAAGATTGAGTTAGAGTACGAAGCCTGAGCCAAAAAACTTGGATGGAGAACCTGGTTTAGCATGTAACACGATCTAGGTCCAAATTCATCCCAGATGGGTTCCTAAATTCCCAACATGATTTGGGTCTAAATTTACCCTAGATGTCAAGACATGACTAGGTTTCTAGCTCAACATGAAGCCTATGTCATCACCATGTTACCATGGATTTTATAACCAAATGCCATATTATTTTCATGGAGATAGTCACCTCATGCCATATTTAATGCCAAGTTTGGGTTGATCCCAACATGGCTTGTGGATCAAATCAATCCAAGCATCCAACTAGGTTTTGAGATACATGCCATAGTTTCTAACAAATACTACTGAATGACATGCCATGATGGTTTAAGCTTTAAGAACATGTGGATGGGAAGGCACCCAAAAAGGTCTAAAGACCAAGTTTAAATATGGATGGGATTCTAATTAAAGACTCACATTTACAAGCCCATGCCTATTGATATTTAAAAATAGTCTTTTAAAGACTGTTTAAAAATAAAACAAACTTGAGACCCCATGAATGTGGGATAAATGGATATAGGTATAATAACGTTTGCTTTGTCATATGTTTACTTTACCTAAGGAGGATTTATTAGAGTTTCAATATCAATAATGCTGCCATCTATCAAGTATTATATCTTATGTTTCAAACTAATGCATCTATTTGTTGTATGGCATGGTGCCCTATGAAAATCACAAAATACATTCTGAGCATATCCCCGTAGAAGAGGCTTTGTTGGATCGACCTCCCAAATAAGAGGGAGTGATATGATGTTACATTTCAATAGCTATTGTAAAACTCTGGTTGGAGATACTGGTATATTGGTAAAAGTTCGTCAAGGAGGTGATGATAAAACCACTCACTAAGGGGGCTTTCATTAACCTTGACTTTGTATGGGACTTTGTTGTTACTCTTGTTTATTGTTTTTGATATACTTGTGTACTTGAGTTTTCCCATTGAAATTAATTTGACTTACCTTTCCTTTAGTGTATGACATAATTCAATAAAGGAAGAGAATGTTTTGAACATTATTGATTTATGTAAAGCTGGTAGAAGACTCTATTTAAAGATATCTTATAACTCTTGATCGGTCATGGGGCTAGTCATCTTAGCCAAGATAGTCTTATATTGAAGAACATAATATGTGAGATGTTCATTTGACCTTTCTTTCTATTATGCAACTTGTGCATAAGAAACCTTGTCACCAATGTTAATGTTGAAATGAGCTAGGAACATGTCAACTAAAGGATTGAATGCATTGACTGACTGATTAGATAGATTATAGAACCATTGTAGAGCATAATCATTTAAACTCCATAGAAATAGCTTGGTGAGTAACCAATAATTTAGCATATAGTCTAATCATTTTGCATGAAAATCTCTCAAGTGTGTCTCTAGATCACCCTTTCCATCATATAGAGTGAGCTTGGATTGAACAAAACTTGGTGGCAAGGGTATAGAAGTAATATGACATACCATTGGTGTATGAAGTAGAGCAAAAGAATCCAAGACCTATGTAGGTCTAAAGGCACCTTGATCAAGATGTAACACCTTGAATTGAAGAGATTTTATCTCTTACACAAGGGATGCCACGTTAAGAGACAAATATGTACTAGCCATAGCTGGTGGTGGCATAAAAGAAGGTTGGGATGCTATAGGGGGTTATTAAGACATAGTTGCCCCCATAGTGTCATTTGAAACTGGCTACTCTTTGTTTTGAGAAGATTGACCATTGTTCACTATTTGTTGTTATTCTTGTAGTATTTTAAGCATGTCATCTCACACGTTAGGGTGTTTAGTTAAGAGTTCTTAAAGTTCTCTTTTATCAGTTTGATCAGAACAGGTGTATTAGGCCATTGTTAAAGTAGGAAAACATATTGAAAATTGATTGAATTTTTTGTAATAATTTGTAATAATCAAAGTAATATGGAAGGAAAGTACTGAATATAATCAATGTAAAGTCCTAAAAATAATAAACTGGAAAATGCATAAAAAGGATATGAAGCTCACAAACATGTAAGGTGATACCTCAAAAGTAATGGGACCTAGTATATGCAACTAGGGTTTTGAAAAATGATATTTTTAAAATTACCAAGGAATTTTAAAAATTAATTTAAATTTCTAATTTTAATATGCAAGTAAAAAATTAGAAAAATATTCAAAAATCTTAGATTTAAAGGGAACTAGTATATACAACTAGGGTTTGGAAGAAAAATTATTTTGTAAAAATTACTATGGAATTTTAAAAATTAATGTAAATTTATGATGTAAATATGTAGGTAAAAAATCAAAAAAATATTGGAAAAATTAGGAAGGAATTTACCCTAGGGTTTCTAGGGTTTTTATGCGCAAGAGGACCTAGTAAATTTAACTAGGGTTTGGAATAAATGCTTTTAAAAATTACTATGGTAAATTTAAAATTTGAATGTAGAATTTTGATTTAAATATTTATGAAAAATTATAAGAATGATGGAAAAATTAGAATGAAATTTAACCTAGGGTTTTTAGGGTTTTTGTGTGCAAATGAAGTAAGTTGGGTTCACCAAATGATTTAACAGTTTTGGAAATATTGGAGTCTTATTCCTAATTTAATTAAGGGTTTAGAATAAATAAATCAATAAATAATATTGAAATAATTATAGTCTTGATTTGTATAATTTACCTTGCCTTTTAAACCTTTCTAAAAATAATAATAAATAAGAAGAAATGTAACTTAGTTTAAAACTAGACTGAGATGGCTAAGATAAAGACTAAAACTGATTGTACAAGATTGGAACAGTGTCATGAGCTAGGATTTGGATTTCATTTGGTCAAAGGACAAGAGCAACAAAAATATGAAACTTCAAGGTCTGGTGTTATAGTCTAGGTCCTACTTCGATTGTCCAAACTAGTCACATAGATATGAGTATTTTGGGTTTTGTCTGTTGTCTCTATATGAGCCTACCTATGAAATTTTGGATCTTGAATGTTGATAGATCTCCTTGTAGATATGATTTAATCTCCCACCCTAGAAATTCATAGTGCTTGAATAACACTTAATTAAGAGTCGGGGTTAGTGTGTGTAATATGCACTAAACATGTATCCACACCCCTTATGTGGGCATGCTACCTATATACCAATATTCCAAAGAGTGATCAAGCCATATGTAGTTCTCCCACTTGATGTGCTTTGTGCAATTATGTTATGTAGATGAGAAAATTCCAAATTAAGAGTGCTTGAGGTGGATAGGAATTGGTGTGAGGGTTTGAATATGTTTGTGGTTGTATTAGATGGTTGTATGTAAAGAATAAGGAAATTTGTCTTAGTGGTATTGCTTGATTTTGTAATATTTTCCAACCCCTTCTAAATAAAATTTGAATGGGATTTTATAGAGATATATTGGTCATGGGTTAAATGCATTCACACTAGGTTGACATAATGAAGAATAATAATTGGAAGGAAACAATCATTTGGGCTTGAAATGTGATTAGATAAGAGTGCTAGAAATGGGATGCCCTAGGGTATGACACTATAGTCCAACCCTAGTGCTCTTGTCCTATAGGCTTAGGACCTGGGGGGATGGAATTAGTATGGGAAATGTAGCCTATCTGAGATAGAATTAGGTCTCAGAAGTCTATGGATGATCAATTACAAGAAAAAAGGTGTCTGGAAGGGTTATGAGAGCATGCAAGAGGGTCCTATGGATTGGGTGTCACAAGCCACACTCAAGCTACCAATTTGGACATTTTATATGACTATAATGAGTTATCCTAGGATGTTCCTATCAAGGAGCCATTGGTTACTTGTTGTATGAGACATATGGTTTTTAGGACACATACTTATGTGAGATCTCATGTATCATAGATTTAATAGTGATGGAAACCAGTTCATAGATCTCAACCTACTTATAACAACATGGTAAAAAAATGGAAAGAAATTCAACCACCAATTTTAGTTCAACAACCTATTATGACATTTGACAAAGATTGTAGAGATCAGATTACAATTTCAGCATGATAATAGATTAAGATATTTGGTAGATATCATAGAGTTCAAAGCACAATGTCATCATGAAAAATAATTAAGATATTTAGTAGAGATCAAAAATATTAGATCACAGTGTTAACATGACCACTAATTAATATATTTTATAGAGATCATAAAAATTAGAGCACATAATCAAATCAACAATCAATTAAGATATTTGCAAGACATAATGCACATCAAAGCATAATTTTAGTATGATAGCCAATTAGGGTAATTACTAAAAAATCTACACACCTAGCTAATAGTAGTGCACAATGAGAAGCATCTTTTCTAGAGCCTACTTCTACATCTACACAACATGAGTAATGTGCTTATTTATTTTCTCTACCTTTAGGGTTTAGATAGTATAGGCCACATTTCCATGATCAATACTTAGATATACTACGTGCTTATATAACAACTATACTAAAAATTAGCATTCCTAATTTGATAAACATATCTACTCAAATATCCATATACATATTAACAACCAATTACCAATCCTTAGCCAAATAAACATATTTATATCTCAACACATGAGTAATACACACAAATCAAAATGCCAAGTAACACAATACCCATATAACCAAAAATCCCACACACACACACATATAACTCAAAACATGTTTTACTATAATAACACATAATCACTTAATAATCAGAGTTAGGTCACCAGAACCACCCTCCTCACTCTAACTCTCAGATACATATGCACTAAATCTAGATACTCTTACATCCCATATAAATCTTGATCAAGACATGCATCTCCACTCTCTATCTCATAGTAATATGACCTCATCCAATAAATCATCATGCTATCATTATATCATGATCCTACCACTTACCCCACCTAGAATATCAAGTGGGAACATAGTCTACTTTTGAAACTCAACATGTGCCTTGTCTCTATCTATAAATGCTTGCCTATATGTTATAGTGGCAAAGGTTTCTTGATCAAATAAGTGTGAATGTATAATAACTCCTAAATCCCTCTCCAAAACATCACCAGGAAGGTGACATGTCAACTCTCACAATTCAGCCTCAATAATGGTTTCCCATTGCTTGTCATATCTTTCACCTATACATACCAACATACTACATTATATATCTACTTGACAAGTCAGTTACTAAACTAAACCAAACATACAAATCTACTATAAAAACATACCCTCAACTTATCTAATGAGATCTAGATCCAATACTTCTTCCATGATAGCCCCTTCTTCCAAAAATAGTGGCAACCATCTATGTTGCCTCCACCACACTATGAAGGCATTGGTCACCCCCACATCATCTACATTAGGTATATCTAGCACATGATCTCATTACATCACTAGAATCAAAACTAAATAAGTTTTTGTGTGTCTCAATCTATTACCTAGCCACATCAAAGCCTAATAACTCCTCAACCACACCCAGTGTATGGGTAGCACATCTTGGATAACACCAAATTATCATGTCACCTGCTCATACTAAAACCTCTCAAAAACACTACCCCAACAATCATGTAATTAACAACTCACTCAAATTCATATCAACTATATCCCATCCTCAATCCATCCCTAAAATTCCTTGTAGGGATTGCAAATAATATCCCCACATGTTAATTGATCCAATACCCATCGATAGTGCATTGTGCTCCTTAATCACGCTTGGACTACAATAGTCTATCTCTCCATGAATAACTATTGGTGTGCCAAATCTAAACATATAAACCCCTCAAGTCTAACCACTACAATGTGCTCATAATACCAAAAATGTAATAATATCAAAGATCCAATATTTATACTATACAACTCCTAAGTAAAATGAAAAAAAATATAATACAAGTGGGATAGCATGATGTAACCCCATGAGTATATAGTCCCATGCTTCTCTATATCTTGTACAATCTCATGCATTTGATATGAAATAGATACACCACTACCATCCATAATGACAAATGAAGCTATTAACACTTCCAAAAACTTTTATAATTGTAGAACACTAGCTATAACAATCACACATAATAAAACATCACTATAATTCCCTTAATGGTGGGTCCCCACTATTATAGATACAAAGTACCTTGAGTCCCATTTTATATCTCTATCTCTAGTAGCATCCTATAATAAGGCTTGCTAACCAGTAATAAGCACTCTCCATATCCTATAGACATCTTGTAGATTCATAATGATCTCCTTGATGGGTTGCCAAAACATACAAGTTTTAACATTACACCATTCACACAAGGCAATCATCATATGAAAATACTAGGGAATTAGTTTAAGTGATGCCACATAACCCAAACCCACCTTATCAATAATTTTTCTCCCATCATTTATTAGGGGTAGTTTTTATAATCACTCCATCATCTACCCACTACAAAACTCACTCATGCATATATCCACCAAAAAAACACAACAAAATTGGACATTAGCATCTCCAAATGACATATAAACTGTAAAAATAGTCATTAAAAATAAATCAAAATAAAAAATTAAATTTTTTTATCCATCGAACACTAACATTACAACTAAGACACTAGCACTAGACAATAGCGTGACCCTTGGATGGTAACACAATAGCCTAGGACACTAGCGTGGTCCTTGGGATGCTACCATGACCCTCCTAAAAAGGACCCTAAATTAATTAAATTATTATAAAAATGATAAAAAAGTCAATAAATTTTTACAAAACATTTAAAATGATATGTTCCTTATTAGGGTAACCTCCTCCTCAACTTGGATGAGCACCTTCACCTCCTCGTAGTGTGTCACATTCACTCTTCATCTCCTCAACATGTTAATAGGATCAAAGCAAAAAAATATCTAAATTCAAAAGGTTTAAATGATTTTTCAAACTAATCAACCAATATATTTAAACCATGAATTAAAAATTCCACTTCCCTCTCCCTATGCATAAATTTGGCCAACTAATACATAAAGCTTTTAATTGTGATATCTCAAGAACCGTAACTCTAATTTCTAATATATTTATTATGTGTGGGACTTGATGATGATATCCCATGTACCATGCTAGTTACACTCATATCCCAATAAATTTGGATTTTTAACATGATAAAATTCATATTTTGTTAACAAATTCATTATTAACCACATGTCTATCTTAAGTCCCATTTTACAAATGATTCCTTAAACTAACTAAAAGAATCCATCTTAATCTCATATTATCATTTCTAACTATCACTAACATGCCTACCAATATCACTTTTGGTTCGACAGCCTTACCATAATATCAGCTCTTTGACCAAAAGGGGGCATATATATACACTATTCAGATTGATACATGCTCAAATATACAAACACATAGATTGACTCATATTTCCTAATTCAGTGACTTAGATATATAGATACACAATTGTCTCATATTTATTGATACAATTTAATCATATTTCCTATCTCAATAGATTAGATACTTAGACATACAAATTAACTCAGACATAGATACTTAGATTTAGATATAAAGCTACACAAACATTTAAATATATAGATACATAGTTTGACTCGGATTTATAGGGTTCCATGGTTTTGGTAGATATTGTTTCAGAATTTCATGGTGGTATATAGGATTTAAACATAATTCTAGACTCTAATTATGACTATAGGGTCATATGAATGGTACACCATCCCTATATACACATATAGTTTTATACACAAGATACATAACTACATTATTCAGATACAAGTTTGGGGGCATGATATAGGGCATGTTTTATTGATCCCACATGATTTCAAAAGGTTATATAGATGGAATGGTAAATTATAACATTCTCTATGTTCAAAATACTAGATAACACTTAGATGGTCACTAGGATACCACTTGGATTTCACCAGATTAAGTCATATGCCCATCTAGAATAATTGATCCATAGTTTTCACCAGACCTAGATTATGTAGGTTGAGTAATAATTTTGACCTTCAAGCACATTTATTCTTAGATTTAGTGGGGGAAAGTAGGGTTTGTTTTCCATTATTATATATTATTTTTTATATTTAGTTCACATATCAAGGTGGGGGAAAGTAGGGTTTTGTTCCTCATAGTTTAGTTCATTACCTAGACTCAATATTGGGGGAACCCACATTATGGATTTCCTCTTCACATACATCACTCTAGCTCCTATCCACTTCTTTGACCAAGAAGTGGGTCAAGAATAGAACACATGTATCCTCCACATAGATTGATAACATACGTAAGTATAGGTACACATTTCTTTTTATTTTACTCTATCACTTCCATTTCATTAAATTACTAGAAAAAGGGGGGAAATGTATACACCCTAATTTGGTCAATAAAACACAAGTATTATGTCTTTTTGTTGCTCTTTTGTGGGAAGGTCTTAATGATAAATGTGAGTCTTATTCATGTGGTCATTTTGGTATCGTGATATTTATTATGAATTGATTTTCCTATTTGCTACAACTCAAGTGGCTCAACTTCATGTTATCTTAGTCATAGGACCCCCTAGACTATTTTCCACATTTACTACTTATATTATTAGTATCAAGACACTAGTGCAGTCTTAGACACGAGTATAGTGTGCTAGTGTCCACCTCAGTGCTAGTGTCTGATGGTCATATTTTTAACCTTTTGTGGGTCCTTACCCTTCCTTGAGTCTCTTCATATGATTTTGTCTTTTATTTTCACCTTTTTATCTAGGGAACAAGGGTCTCACATTCAAATTAAAGTTCCTTCTATATAAAGAGAATTAAAAGGAATTTTGCATCTAACACTTACTATTTTAGCACATCATTATAGTATAACTCAACACTTTGCATATTATTCAATAATCACACATATATCTACATACTTGATCAAATAAGGGCCTAAGTAAAAGTCATCCTAGCATACTATGCATGTTGATTATGCACATTCCCTAAGGGAGAACTACATATGATCTAACACCCCTATCATTGGGGTTAAGGTAGGTAGTTGAGAACTATTTTGAGCAAGGATAAACATAAATAAAATGAAGTTGAGATGGTCAACTTAGTTTAATAAATAAAATAAAATATATTCGATCTAGTCAAATCAATCTATTGAAAGATAGTCCAAAAATAACATAGTCAAACTAGTTAATTTAGTTTTCTAGATAAAAAACAACTATAAAACTAAGTTGAGTCGATAAACTTTGTTTACTATAAAGGTAAAAATTTATAGAACTAAAAAATTAGGAAAAATAATACTAAAATTTAAATTATTAAAAATAGAATTAAAATGAAATTACTTATAATTTGATAGAAATTAATTACTGAGCTAGTTATAATCAACTTGACAAATTATACAGAATCGACCAAGCCAATGAACTAGTTTTCCTAAAGATTCTAATTTATTATTTTAAACTATGTTATCTAGTTGGAATTTTTAACCTATAAAAGTAAAAATAGAATATTTAAATGGATTCAAGTTGATCGACAAAGTAAATAAAGCTAATAAATGATAAAATAGAATAAAACTATGTCGATAAGATCAACCTAGTATGTTTGAAGTAAAAATTAGAAAATAAAATAATCAATAAGATCGATTCACTTAAATGTGAAAAAGTGGTTAAATAAACTATATCGATAATATTGATCTAGTTTTTTGAAACTAAATATTTTGCATAAAGAAAATTGAACAAAATTGACAATCTCACATCAGTTAAAAACCTAAAAAATATTCCCTAAGTTGAATGAGTAAAAAAAGTTAGAAAAACATACACACAGAACTAAACAAAGTCAATTGGGTTGACTGAGTATAAAAACATGCACACATAAAATTTAACTGGGTTGACAAGGTCTATCCAGTTATCTATAAAAAAAATTAAAAAATATACAAGGGTTAGATTCATGTTAGGTTCACTAAAATGTATGTAAGTGAAACTAGACAGTTCTATAACTTATCCTACTCAATAATATTCAAGTTCATAAAAGCTAATAAACTAATAAGTACATTTGGGAATACATTTAAATTAGGGTCATGACCAATAATGGATCTGTTAAACCTACACTAAGGGATATCTTATCACACTATGGCAAAGGATAGGTTTTCAAGCCTCTAGTCAAATGCCATCTTGTGATAATCCTAGCTAGGTCTTATGATTACAAATAATATTAAACAAGTTAATCTACTAAATAACTATACAATCTACTCTATTAAATGCATATGCAAGTTAATTTAGTGTTTACCAAAGCCTGTGGCACAAATAGGGAAGATAATAAACATGTAAATATAAATCTATATATCACATAGAAATAATATAAGGAAGGATAGATACAATCTAACATATATATAACTCTACAATATCTACTTATTGAAATATGAAGGGCTAAGAATATAATTACATTTGTTTAAGTGAACTTGTCATTCCTCAATCTCTCCCTTGACCAATGGTGATTTTCAAGAGGTTATTGTGGGATTATAAGGATCATAAGGATGAATCAATTCTAGGCTATAAGAAGTCTAATATTCATCCAAGACTTCCAAAAGATAAGTGCTACTTATTCAAGGGTAAAAACCTAGGTAATGAAACCTTCTATTGATTGTATAAGCATATTTATGAGTAGTAATAATGTGTAGTTAATTGATCCTCTCTTAGAAATGTAATAAGAGGGGGTACATATATTGATGGATTGAACCTAAACCCTCACAAGATTTTATTTTATGTAAATGGCCCACTTGACCTTATTGGGTAGGAAATATATTTGTTAAGTCTTGAACTATGTCAACTTAAGATGATATAGTTTTGTAACATGCAATAAATCCCAGAATGGGGTTGACCTAATCAACCTAGTAGGAAAAATGGTAAAAAGGCATTTTTGCTTAATTAGTGGCTATTTTGGGTGATTAAATTCTTAGGGAAATGGATAAGTAGTGTTTCAATGCCTATGGAAATGGATAGGATTAGATTGTATTGGTTTTAAATGGTGTTATAGGGGCAAACAATCCTTCAAAGTACCAAAGGTATACCAACCATTTTATCGATGTACCCTTTAAGCATTCACTTAGAGAGATTAAGATTTGATGGGTTCCTACAAGAGATAAAGAATCAATAACTGATAAAGTTTAAAATTATTGTGCATATACAAATCATATTTTATAAATTTTGGAATACATTGACCTAGGCTGACTTAGTTTCAAATTTAGTTGGAGTCAAGAAATACTACATCATGTTAGGCTGATATAGTCAAAAAAATATGGGTTTGGGTATAGTTAGGGGTTATAAGGAGGACAATTTCTTAGGGGATCAATTCTGAGGAAAGTGTAGTTGATATAGGCATGATACATAAACATAATGTCTCTCACTAAACACTATCGGTCTATCCAACCCTTTTCTAGTATACCCTTTATAGGTGCAGTCAAGGAGATTGAAGTTCAACATGTTATTTCAAAAGAGAAAGCATCAGTAAATGATAAAATTTAAAAATATTGTGTATAAAAAAGGGTTATGAAATATAGAGATGAATGTAGATATTCAATAATGGTTCTTCTTTATGTCTAAACTTGTTCCTTTTTGTCATTACACTCTTTTTTCTTATAATTTTTAAATAATTTAAAGTAATGAATGTTTTGGGTAAATTAAGGTTGTGAATCATGTTAATTAATATTCATTCTTGCACTTACTTTAAATTTAATCTATTGTAGTAGTTTCTTTGAGCATCTTTTATATTACATTTTTCACAAACATTCCTAATCAGTATGTTCTAATGGGGTTTTTAGGAATCTTCGCTAACATCTACATCTTTACCTGACCATCCAAGTACACGTAGGCTCTATTTCTATGACATTATTTTATTCTTAGTCTATTAAGAGAAATAAGGATAGTTATAGGTCATATTTGCCCATGCATGTATTCTAGTGAACTCGATGTGAATCTTATCACAATTATGCTTGGATCATTTTCATGTTTTTCCTTTTCATTTAGATTTCTTTTCACTTTGAGTTTTATTCACTATTATCATACACTATAGTGAATATTTTAACCAATTGTATTAGATAACTTGATACAATATTTTTATCTTTTCTCAATTTTATCAGCTAACTTGATATAGACAATTGTATTGGCCAACCCAATGTAGATAGTTTTTTTTCAAATCAAGTTTCCACTACATTGGTCAGTCTAATACCATCTTACTTTTTTTACATTATTCTTTCTTTTTAAGCTTACCATTCTAAAAATTTCATCATAATGTTTCCTATTAAAATATTTATAACAATACTCAACCCATTCAAATTATATATGGGTTTCTCTTTCATTCCCACTTGGTCTACCATTGATGGCAATTCCTCATGGTGTAATTTCTCTTAATCTCAACTTAGGTCTACCAAATGCAACATGGTTGAAATCAGCAAAACCTAAGATCTAGGAGATCCTAACCATATTATTAATAGTTTTGATGATAACATCATTTATACTCCAAATAAGAACGTGAACCTTATCAAACTTCCCCCATCCACTACATCATCTAGGTAAACCAACACTAATGTTTGGAATCCCTTATCAAACTTCCTCCATCCACTACATCATCTATGAAAACCAATGCTAACATTTTGAATCTTTCTCTGTAGACCAATGTTTGGAATCCTACACATAACTCTAATAAAAATATTAATCCCACTTATTATAATCCTCTAGTTACCTCAAAATATATTGCATAAATGGTCCAATAAATGGCTTTCATGTAAGCTTCTAGTAGGAATAAAATAATTCAAATGCAAAACTAAATCTTACAAGTAGATAATAAATCTCCCCAAATCATAATGAATCAACCAAACCAAAATTAGATACATCCTCCTCTTAGAAATTACAATATAAATCTTATTTCTCAACCTCCGATTCAAAATATTATGCTTTAAAATGAATTTCTATCTCCTTTCATTATGTCCATGGATATTTTAAATATTTATCCAACCATAATATATGATAGAACTATTGATATATCCCTACAAATATTTTTTCTATCTTTAAAAGGAATGGGTTAAAGTGAATACTTACACTACCACCACTATTTTAGCTAAAACATTTATTGGAGATGTGCTTGAATGGTAGAATCAACTTCCTAAACATTCCATTACACAACTATAAGACTTATTCAATGCTCTAATTAAGTAATTATAGTATAATTAACTTATTTAAATATATATAAGGGAGTCCTTACCAAAGCTATATCATGAAGTAACTAAGAAACTAATGAAATATATAACAATTCAAGGCTTGTATGGTGTGGTTTTTTTCATATCATTTTTCTCTTCTTAACCGTTTCTGACATAATATCTAGGTTAGCTTATCTTTTTATTTGATTATGTCTTTGGAGAATTCCATCATCGATGTGAAACATGGAAAAACTCCCTTGTCTTGATACCAAGCTTTGATTTTACTTCTTTATAACTATGCAAAAACCTTTGGGGTTGGAACTTTATCCACCATAAAATTGAAAGTGTTGGGAGAGAATGATAAAATTATTATTAAAGAGAAATATAAAGGTAAATAAAAATATTCTAAAATGGTGTCCATCAAAATCACTACCAAACCCATTATTTTGACCCTTTCTAGGACTCCTAAAAAATATTATTTATTTTATCTTTGAATCTAAGGATGAAGACATAAACGATAATCCTAAGAAGTAAGAAGAGGACAATGATGGGTTGGTTAGCTCTCATAGTTTTGGATTTCAAGATGTAGATATTTATAAGGAGGATATTCAACTAGAATGGTCTAAATAATTTATGAAGAAAGAATCTAAAGTGGAGATGAAAAGGAAAGAGAGAGATGGATGCTACCAAATCCCTTATTTTAACCCCTTCTAGGACTCCTCCCTTTAAAAAGTATTATTTATTTTTGACTATAAATTTGAGGATGAAGACATAAATGATAATCCTAAGAAGTAAGAAGAGGAAAATGATGGGTTGGGTAGCTCTCATAGTTTTAGATTCAAAGATGTAGATATTCAGAATGAGGATATTCAACCATAATGGCTAAAATAAATTATGAAGAAAGATTCTAAAGTGGAGAGGAAAATGAACGAGACAGATGGATTCTAGTAAGTAAAATATTATGGTGAAGATAAAGGGATTATAAACTAACATTAACTTAAATAAAAATATTTTGTCTTGGATCATGAAAAAAAATAACAACTTGAAGGATTTCATTAGTCTTTTTAAAAACTCCCCTAGAGGAAGCTTGAGTCTTCATGGTTACCACATGATTGAAGAAGATATTAGTGTCTGTTTGATTATATGAAAGTTGGAATAAAGGGTTTATACCCTTGAGATGGAGAATATTCACATGTAAAAAACATAAAACAACTAATTTAGATGAGAAAATTCACTATAAAAAATTATATCTCCAATATTTATGTCCCAAAGAATGTAATCAAAGTTAGGAGAGAGCAACAAGATAACACCAGGACTAGCAAAAGGACCAAGGGTCTAGAAAAAACAATAATCTTGGATGTTAAAGTAACTATTTTGGGGGATATTGAGAAGGTCCTAAATGACTTGGTGGGATAACGGAATCATATTCTAGATAAAATTTATTAGTAACTCATATTTCCTTTTGGATGTTGTTATTTTGTTGTGTTTTGGTTGTTACAATATTTTTGATAAACAACCTATATTTTTTTTGGCTCTCTTTAGCTTAGGTAATTCTTGTTGTAACTAAAATAGGACTAGATAAAATCCAAATTTTTTAGACACTAAATATAAATTATATAGAACCTTAGACTTGTATACTTGTAAAATACCTATCATGGTTGTACCCTTTAACTCTACGACCTTCTTGCTACCGAAAGGCTCACATTCAATATCTCTTATGTCTAAATTGCTTATCTCTTAGTCTTACCACTATTATTCTAATGGCTAGGCCTTATATACTATGAAAAATACTCTAAACTTGATATTATCCTTCTCTACTAGTTTTGGACCTGTAATTATTTTATATCTTTTTGGATACTTGCGTACCAGCCAAATGCCT
The DNA here is from genome assembly GCA_037957365.1 of Torreya grandis. Taxonomy (NCBI): domain Eukaryota; kingdom Viridiplantae; phylum Streptophyta; class Pinopsida; order Cupressales; family Taxaceae; genus Torreya; species Torreya grandis. The sequence goes on from JARHVA010002601.1 coordinate 593,833, forward strand.
ACATCAATGCAAGTGTCCCTTTTCTAATTAAGTATCCAGTGCCCAAAATTCATAAAATTTTAAAATTAAATATATCTTAAAGGTTGGATTAAGTTATTTAGTGTAATATATTTATAAAATAGATTGGTATATACATCCTAGAAAAGACATAACAAATACTGGGAATTCACAAATCAACTTATCAAGAGAACTCAATCAAGAATTTAAGTGAGAAAATATTCCATATTCATCCCTATTCACATATCAAGCATATGATTAGTATCCCCATAGTTTTAAATTACTAAAGGAGCATCCCATGAGTCATATTTACTAAGTTACATGTTAGGTCAATCTATGTACTTTCTTATCACATATTGCATCTTTATGCACACAAAATCTAACATGTAAGAGAGAAATACATAAGTATAAGGCCCTATTTATATTATTAGATATGTAGTCAATTCCCATTGATATAGGGTTCATTAGAGAGGCTTGACAATGTGTGCCTACTAACCTATTTTTACTATGTTCATTACAAGGGTGAGGAATTTAGGGTTTGATCATTTGACAAAGAGTAACAACCTGTGCATGTAATTTCAAGATAAATGAAGAAAGGGGATAGAAAACTAAGAAGGATCTAGGTGGATGGATATAGATCCAATCGCTATTCAATACTAGACACTTATATATAACTCATACACCAACATTGATGTAATTATTTGTTTAACTCTAAAATGAATCTAGGTGATTTTATTATTAACCCTATATTTGATTAAAGGGGTATATAGAAATGAAATAACACAAGGGTGATAATAAAATATACAATAGGTAAATTAGATGATAATCTCATATATAAGCATATATTGAATTTATTATATTGAGTATAATCTAAATATGGAAAGTACAACTATGATAAATATGTAAATGATAAAGAAGTATTGTATTCAATTTCTTTTGATGTTAATGGAGTTCTATATCTATAATAGAAATAAAGAAGGCTAAAAGGAGATTCTAGAATGATCATCATATTATGGATCTCTAGACACTAATGTCATCTTGGGATATTTGTATCAACACTATTATTTGGGTTTGACACAAGTGTCATGTACATAATACCTATTAGAAAAGTATGTGATAACTTGGATGCTTCTAGGTTTTACTCCACCTTCATTATGGTGCATTCATATATAGGTCATGAATTGTTAGTCCTTATAAAATGGAAAAACCCTAGTTCTCCTTCTTCATTATGACCTTTGGGGAAAATGGGATAGTGGGAACATAGTGTCAATCTGACCCCAAAGACCTCATTATTAGTTGGAACTGCCTACATAGACAATACTCTAAAAGAAGGCCTTAAACTCATGTAGTTCTCCACTACATGTGGGATTCTGTGTGAATCATGAAAAATATGTAAAAAAAGTACAATAGTGACCTATCTTTTAACTTGACAAATCAAGTTCTTAGGTTGATCCTTTATTAATTCAAACATGTAGATGTGTTATACTTATGACTGGTGTGGAAATAAGCAAGCTTTATTCAATTTAATGCTTGAAAGGGTGATTTGATAAGTTAGCTTGGTCTCTTAGGTATTTTTTATAGGTGAAGGAGGAATAAGGATTGATATTTTTATTATATCACCCACTTTGGATTAATAACTCACATTAAATAACTTAGACTAACATTAGGATACATTTTATTTGCAAATTGGATGACTTTAGGGCACTCGACACTTGCATCAGGTCAAGACACTAACATCGATGTTAGTCTCTATCCCAAACATTAATTTATAGGGAGTTTGAAAGTAGGTACATGTTTAAAAATTATAGATATGGGAGATAAGTACATTTTAATCATTTTGGTGAAGATAATAGGCTTGCATCATCAACATAATACTAGTTGGACTAAGAGATATAGGCTAAATTTCATAGGGTAGAGAATATCTAAGACTTATAGAAGTAAGAAAAATATAGGGATGATAAGAACAATGAAGGTTTATGTTTTCCAAGTGTATAAGACTGAGGTGTTAAATAATCATAAAATAATTTCTAAATTTTCTCCCCACTTTAATCTAGTAATTAAATTTCAAGTTTAAAGGAAGTAAATATGTAATTATGTGTGTATGCATACTTTATCTTTGTATGTGCCCAAATTGAGTGATTTTATAATGATTGACCTACAACCAAGAGAAAATTATAGTGTAAAATTAATGCATATAATCTGGGATTAAAATTTATTGAAATAGATTAAAATTTAAAGAGCAAGGTTTAGGAGTACATCTATGTGTCGATGTAACCACCTTGCATATTGGAAAGTCATTTTAAAAAATATGTATCATTATAAGGCTCTAAAACTAAGATTAGGAAAATTATAGATAAATATTTAAAGTGTGTATATCCAAAGAGATAAAGAGAGAGTGTGTATGTGATAGAGAGATAGATTAGAAGCCCTATGCCCCTAACCTTAGAGCAAAAGTGAGTTTCCACTTGGTAGTTAAGATTATCTTAATTGTGTAACCCAATGATACTTATACCCTGATGAGGTTAGATGATATAATTAAGTCCAATCTAAAAAATCAACATGATTAAGTGATTCAATCATCCCAACTATACCAAAAATCAAACCAACTAATGTAATAGATTGGCTCAATATTTTCCATAAAAGTCTATGGGGTATCAACACAAAAAAATATATGATGCAATAACAATTCATAAAATATTTTTTAAATCTAAAATTGATGTGGATTTTACAATATTAGGCACATGTTATATAAAATATTCACCTTAGGTATGTCTCATGTTAAAAATGTGTATAAAAATAGTACCAATGTATATAATTCTACCATAACTATGAATCTAGATTTGTTGATAATATTTTGTGATTATGTATCACTTCAATCTTGTACACTTTGAAAAATTAGACCTTGGTTATTCCTATTAGTTATGCATTCTCCTTGATTTTTCAAGCCTCACATCTGATCTATCTTGTGCCCCTTGGCCTATCTCATAGTCAAAAAAATATTATATTGATGACATAGACATTTAATCTTTCCCAATATACTTAAAATGTACTTACACCTTTTTAAGTTTTTATTTTATACATATTTTGATACTCTTTAGACACTAATGTTTGGTATATACTATAATGTTGACATTAATGTCCTCCCTAATGCAAGTGTCTAGTTCTTTAAAGTCATCCAATTTTCAAATGAAATATATACTAATGTTTGGCCTAAGTAATTCAATGCAACTTATTAATTCAAAAGGATTGATATAAATACAAAATCAACCCTCATTCATTCCTCACCTAGAAAAGAGTAAATATACCAAGGCACTTATAAAAAGCACTCTATCAAGTATTCAATTGATCAAATCTTCCCTATTTCAATACCAATCATAGGGACACACATCTATAGGTTTAAATTACTAAAGGATCAACCCAAAAGTCTAATTTACCATGTTACAAGCTTAGTTATTGTTGCACTTACTTTACACACATTACATGAATCACACATAAGCCAACATGTAGGGTATAACTTCATCAGTCTGAGTACCTCTTTGGATTATTGGAAATGTAGGTAACATCCTTTGATAGAGGGGTCATTAGGGTTATATTGATATCATATGACCATGTGAGGATCCATCCTAAACAAGTTAGTAGATAATTACAAATACATGAAATAAACTACAAAAACTAGCAATATATTAACTTAAATAAGAACTAAATTACAATGGATGAATCACAAAATCTATAGCCTCTTCGAGGGGGAAAGCTCCTTTGAGCAAGCCCAATTCAATATAATTCATGGATACCTTCACCAAGCCTTAACACTTAAATACTAATTATATTCTAACTATTATTTCTTCCCATGCATGTGGGATAATATAAATGTGCTCCATGGATGACTTACAAAGCATATACATCCATAAAAACTACTACACTAATAATACAAAGAGAAAGGTAGGACATGGGTTCCTAACATCTCCTCCCTCTTAAAAAAATATTTATCTTCAAAGCTTCAAATGTGGGAAGTGTTGTTGAATTTGGAATAATGGTTCCCATGTGGCATCTTCAGGTTGCATGCCATGCCACTAGATTAAGACTTATGTGATAGCATTAGAGCATAGTTAATGGGTGTACTAGACCAAGACTAATTTCAATTCGAGAAGGAAGGGTCCTTCATTATAAAGTTTTGGTAAAACTATTTGTACTCTAATTTTGGTTCTAAGAACTTTCTTCAAACATGATACATGAAAGATTGGGTAAACGTGGGAGGAAGGTGGAAGATCCAAATTGTAAGAAATAGACCCAATCTATTAGAGAGCCTTATATGTCCCATAAAAATTAGGGGAAAGCTTATGACACCCTTTTTATTTTAGGGATGAGTGTTTATATAAATTCAAATAAATAAAAACCATATTACTAGGATGAAAGGTGTGCTTAGAATGGTATTGATCAACCTGTTGCTTCATTTGATTCTATGCTAGACGGAGATTGTCTCATAGGGTGTATAAAATTTGATTATGACAGTAGAGATTACTATCAATTGCTTGAACCAGTGAAATTTTGAGTGTATATGGTAGGAGTTGTGGGGGTGATTAACCATAAACCACTTCATGTGGAGTCATTTTAGTAGAGGTGTGTGTGTTTTATGTAAATTTTGCTCTATTTCTGAGAAGAAAGTTGTAAAACTTGAAATAAGAGTGAGGTTAGTAGAACTTGGATTTGGTTTGCACTCCGTGATCTAGACAGTTGTATATACTCCTCGTTGGCTTGGGAGGAATGACCTGTAGATAAGAAAACACTAAATAAATGGTTGATTAGTTAGATAGTTGGGTGGATTACCTAGCAAGCTAGATCTAAGAAGCACAAGTTTCCTTGGAGGCTATCAATCCACACTTTTAAAAAATCAAGTTCTTAAAATAAAAGATAAATTACTTGCCTAAATAATAGAAGATACTAAAATGAAATACAAGCAATGATTGATAAGAATACAAATAAATTTGACTAATTATAACAATAAATAATTAGATATTAATGGTAAATAAATTAGACATGGTTCCAAAAATAGGGTGATCTGTGATCAAGCCGAAAGTCAAAAAGTGGGATTTGGTTAGGGTTTGATAAGTTAAATTAGTTTACTACTAAAATTATCACATAGTGAACATCAGTGCTGGGGTGAAAAATTCAATGGTTGGGTGACCGTTGGGTTATAGACAAACCATCAGTAGTCAAGGTGACCATCGGTGATTATTGTGGGTTTTGTTCTAGGTAAAGGTAGGTCTAGTTGGGAAGGTTATTAAGTGATTCTAGGACGTGGGTTTAGGCTGAAGGCTAGTTGTAAGATAGAAATAAAGTAACTAATTACTAAAAATAGATACTTATCTTTCTTGTTGATAATCTAAAGAATGTCAAGGTGAGTGATTAAAAAAACTTATTGGTGGAGCCTGGAGTAATTTTGATAGAGTAACAATACCTTGGATGTTGATTGATGAGTAGCAATACTTCAGATCTTTGTCATACTTGTTAGAATATTCACTATATTTGTTAAAATAATACTTAAAAATGAAGTTTTGATACAAAATATTTTATAATTGTTAATTCTCTCTAATGATTGATCCCTTTTTCACCTCTTTCCCTCTTTTTGTAGAAAGAAGGGAGAGGTGAAATAATAATTTCAAACAAGGTCTTGAAAGGTCATCTAATTTTAGTATTAACATGCATAATTATGTGAATGGATAAATAAAAAAGCAAGGTGGAGTCGAGTTGGAGTTAACCCTTAAGGCAGTTAAAAGGCTAACAATCGATGGTTGGGTCTAACCATCGGTGGTTAGGTGTCGACCATCGATAGTTGATAGGTAAAAGGTAAAATGGTCAAAATTAGTCATTTTGACTTAGGTTTAGAAATTGAGGGTTTTCAAGTGGTCTCAAGGGGGTCCAAGGGTAAGCTAGGGGTTAGTTAGACATTTAGAACCATCATGTGTGATTTTCTAGTGTCTACATTTTGTCCCTTTTTATTGTGTAATTCGTATCAGCAAGATGCAAAATAAAAATTGAAAGTTTGGTTGAAGGTTTAATTGCCTTAAAAATGGGAGGTGGTGTTCCCCCTCAAACTAAGATTTTATGTGGTGAAATAGAATTTGGTGCAGGTTTGACAAGTGGTGAAGTGGGTGATAACATTGGTTGGTTTGGGCATTGAGGGGCAAACCACACATGATATAACTAAATGTGATATCACATATCACACATTGACTAAGATACCATAGTTAAAATAGTTGGTAAAGTAGGTGGTACTAGAAAGATAAGTGATAAGTGGACCAATTGACCACATTTAGGCATGGTGGTTAGGTTTCACTCATAAAATAAAGTCTCCTTGACAAGGTTGGTGTATTCATAGGTATCTAAGGTAGGAAGTGATCCGAAGAAGACATGATTGGGTTGGTGCATAAAAGCAACACGAGTTCAATTTTTTTAAGATGAAAATTTAGTCATAGCAGTCAAAGTGAACAATGCAAGGTCATGGCATAACATGCAAAAGTCATGTGAAAATGTATTTTTTTGAGTTTGACATGGTCAGTTGCTTGGTAAAGTAGGTAAGTTTTAGTGGTAGGTAGTTGGATTATTATTATGGCATGAATGGGTGTTAAAAATCCTAATGTGATCGACCATTGATGGTTATAAGCGATCATCGATGGTCATATGTCAACCCTAAAAGGGTGATAGTAAAAAGGCCACTAAGGGGTCTTAGGTCCACATTATTGCATTATATACTAAAGTGCTTATCTCATGGAAAATATGAAAAAATGGTGATGGTTGAGAGTTTGAGTGGGTGATTGAGTGAATTATTTATTGGGTGAGGGTAATCATAGATACATAGGGGATGAGGTAGAGCATAAGGTGCAATAGTAGTTCCAAGGGCACCTCCACATCATCGGTCATGAAATGAAGTAGCTGGTGTTTTAAGTTTGGTAGTTTATGGTTGTTTTTTATGTTAAATGTTTTGGTTAGAGCTTTGGGTTGGATGTTGTGGTGTATCTATAGACCTAGGGTTTTAGGGTTTATTTTGGTAGTTTATTTAGTTTTTTGTGGGTAATAAACTGAAGTGGGTGGGTAGGAGTATGTTGTGATGTTAAAGGGTAGTTAAGATAAAGATAGTTAAAATTTATTATTTTTTAGTTCTATTTGTTGGTAATTTTTAAAGCCTTAGGGCTTGAGGATCACTGATGGTCACTACATAATGACCATTAATGATCACTATCAACTAATGATGGTTGATAAGCAACCACCCAATAGTCATTATGGTGACTATTGATGGTTGAATACCTAAATATTGGTGGTTGATAGTTGATTGGTGATGGTTTCAAAAGCAACCATCATTGATCGAACCTCGACCATCGATGGTTGTGAGGAGGTTAGAAATGGGGTAAGTTAAGTTAGAAGGTTTCAATGATAGTGTAGAGATATGGTTAAAGGCTTAGAGGAAAGGTTTAAGTTAGTGGGTAAGGGTTGTGGTTTGTGATTTAGGTTAGGGTCATAGTTGGTGATTTAGGTTAGGGTTAGTGGGTTGGTAATGATTTATGGTTAGGGTAAAGGTTTTAGGGTTATTAGATAAGGGGTAATGGGTAATGTCTTGGTAGAATGTTTCAATGATAGGGTAATTCTATGGTTAAAGTAAGGGTAGTGGTTAAAATAAGATAGGTTAAGGGTTTAGGGTAAGGGTATTGGTTAAATATTGTTAGGTTATTTTTTGGTTATGTGTTGGATTAGGCATAGTTATTGAGATGACTAGTTTAAAATATAAGGTAGTAGGATAAATAAATGGGTTAGGGTCATGATGGGGTAACTAGTTAATGTTGAGAGGTAAAGTTTGTGGGATTAGGTGAACTAAAGTAATGTTATCAAACCTTGTAGGTATGGGAGTAGATATAAATGAAAAATTAGGTACCCTAGATACTTGATGAGGTATAATGAGGGATGGCCAACACTGATTAGGATCATATGATAGATGTGGGCCTTGGAAGCATGAGGTACTACTAGCACATATCTTAGGATGTGGAAATGTTAGTGGCTCTCATCAAGAGTTAGGTTCATGCTACTAACACATTCTTGATTCCAATAGTTGAGATGACCATTTTACCTAAGTATATCCATAGGATCATACAAATACCCATATAGGGTGAGCCAATATACCATATTAACATTGATGAGTGGGATAGGTAGATTGAGCACTTATATGGAGAGGACTTTAAATTTATGAGGTGGCATTCTAGGGGTTTGCATTACACACCAATGTATCAGAGGGATAGAGATGTGAGGTCAATATTCACTATAATCATGATAGATGTGACATGTTATACTTTACTAGATTCTAGTAGTGGGAGGTTCCCTTATTGTTAAGGGTACTTGTTAAGATGTGGTTGGGTCATACAATGTTTTCATGTGATCTTATGTTATTATTTTATATTTATCAAGACCTATGTGGATTCTATACCCATAAGAGATATAAGATCAGTGTAAGTTTTGTTCTACATTATTGGGCCTACAAGCATATCTGGGTAATGAGACTCAAAGGACTAACATGTGATGGTTTTGTTTAGATGGATTTCAAAGTTAGATACATGTGATGGAGAGGTGATTATGCTCTCATAGGACAAAGAGGAGGAGGCCACACCATTGACTAGTATAGAGACCAACTAGATGCCCTAGGGTTGGGAGATGTTACTTAGAAACCATATATTATATTCTTAGTGTGGGTGAGCTACACTCAACACATACGATCACTATAGAGCTACAGATGGATACTCGAGAGGCATAATCATGAGATCAAGCTTATCCTATTTGATAGGGTGAGGAGGTAGTTTGGTCTTGTATAGGGTATTCCAAGAGAGTTCCCTAGATATAGGAGGGAGGACATAGATTTTTCCTTACTTTATCTAGAGTGAGCTAAGGTATTTATTGATCATGAGGAACTACTGCCTAGGGCTGAAATTGATGTAGGAATTATAGATTAGTACCCTGCATGGCTCTAGGCTCATTATGATGTAGAAATTTTCAAAAGAGATAATGGGATCCAGTAAGACATGGATGTGGATGTAGGGGGAGGTGTAGATTATATGGGAGGGGATGGTCTAGATATATAGCACTAATCATTGAGAGGGACTAAGCATGAGTGGCACTAGTTATGGCTCCGGCATCCTTGGTAGTAATTACCCAAAAGAGGGATGTTACACAGGGTCAGGTGGCTGCTCTTATAGAATATAGAGGTTAGGCTAGGGCTCATCTAGCCATGGTTATATAGGAGAGAGATTCCCTCTGATAGGTAGGAGAAAGAATACTAGCAGCTAGGGGACCACTAAGGACTATCTCAATGGAAAGATATGAAGTGACTATGGAAGAGCTCTAGTATTATGAGGCTTTGTTTTTAAGGCATATACTAGACGAGTCTTGATGGGGTGAGTATAGAGCTGGAATCATTGGGGGTACTTTCATAATGACACCAGGTCAGTGGGCCACTTTTACAAGTGGATAGGTAGGTGTAGGAGGGCAAGATTCATGAGGTAGTGATGCTTCAAGGGCCTAGATTATTATGAGACATTATATTTTTGATATATCATATGATTTTTATACCAACCTATGAGATAATGTAGTGAGATGTATACATATTTTAAGACATAAGTACATATTCGTATATATGATTATCATGTTGATTATGAGCTCATGATTTATAGATATGATCCTTGTATATGGTTTGTGGTTCATGGTTATGATGTTCATGCTATGTATTTATGATTTGATATGATGGTGTTATGATTATGTTCATGACGGTTTATGTGGACTCACCTACCTAGGCATGTGATTATATAAATTTTTAATTTATGTTTATGATGATGTTCATATTGATTGATGTTGTTTATGTGATTATGATGTGATGGTTATACTTGATGATCTTGATATGATTGTGTGATGATAATGTGATGTTGTTTATGATTAGGATGATGTAATTATGGTTATGAAATTATGGTTGTAGTTGATGGTGTTATTCATGGATGTGATCATTTAATTTATGTTTATGATGATTTATCATGTTATGGTGTATGTGTACTCACTTAGCTAGGCACGTGATGATGTGGCCAGGATGATTTTTATTTATTGATGAATGTTTTTTATGATATGATAATGTGTATGTTGAATTGGACATGACTATGATGGTTGTGATTATTGTTATGGTGATGGATGATAATGATGTACTTTAAGTTCATGACATGGTTATGGGTTAATGGATCATAGTTCTTATGGATGTGATAGATGGTAGTTTGATTATGATGTTATGATTAGGTGATGCAATATCCATGATGTTTATAATATGATGATGTTTGTTATGATGAGATGATTTGTTAGACATGTGGATAAATCTTTTATTTCTTACTTAGATAGGCATGTGAAGGATAACATATGTGGATGATGTATGATTGAACAATGATGGATATTTTGGGATTAGCTAGTGTTGTTGGTTATTTAGATGAGTTGATTGTGATGTTATTGTGAGTAGAGACATGTGAGGTAGATTTTATGTGATGATTTATTGACTTATGATGTGATAAGAGGTAATGTTGTGATGATTTTATGTTTTTTACGATGGCTAAGATGTTCTTGTGATGAAAAATACTTAAACAAGGCACATCACATAATAAAACACATAATTAGTTTTTTAAATGTTTTTAATGAGCTACATATGATTAGATGCAGGTGGTTGACACATAAAGTAAGTTGGATTAGAAAACTAAATGTGAGGAATATAGGCCAATCAAGAGACAAACATCATAATAAATGTATCAACAAGTAGATATGAGAGAATAAGAAGGTATGATGCTTCTTCTTTGGAAAGGACTAAAATAGATTGAATTACGATTGGATTATGAATATAATTCCTTTGAATGCTTTGCATTAGCATCCATTAGTTGGTTAAAAAGTTATCTTGATAACATAATGTCAAGTAAACTCAAAATCCCTTATTAATAGAGTGTAAAAAGGGGGGATGGATGAAAAATGGAACCTTTTTATGAGGCTAACATGCCTCTTCTATAGGTTACCAAAGAGCTAGTATAAACAAGTCCATTTCATATAAAGTGTAGATTTATTGATGCAAGAAGTCTACTTATGAAAGATGATTGTGTCCTCTAAATTATTTTTGTATTTTCTGATTTTGATAATTTGTATTTTACAATTTTGTTATGGCTTGGAGGAATGGGGAAGTTTATAGATGTGTGAAGCTTCCAATAAATTTATATGCTTTGACAAATGCTTTACTCATCCAACCTTTAAGGGAATGGTATAAGTTTTTGAGCTATGTTTAAGGCATGTGATATCTATCCTTGAAGGAACTAGTCTACCTTATATTGAGAAATTTTGTTATGTGTTGGTAGCTATCCTTCAAAGTAGTACCCTATGAATACTTAGTATGACCCATATGAGTGTTGGCCTTTTGTGATTTTGTAATTGATTGTGATTTTTTCTATGGACATAGACTTGCTTATATGGGCTCAAAGGGTTAACCTATATGAAGGGAAAACTAGAGCATAGAGAGGTTAATGATGGGTAAAAGAGGTTTAAGTGACAATAACAATGGGAATATGTCTTATAAAAAAGGGTGGAAAGTATAATGAGAATCAGGCCATGAGTAGAGCTGTGGTACCCATGTTCAAGATTAGACAAATGCTATAATGGATAATCACATGATTTAGCTTTAATTAGTTTTCCTTAAAATAAGGAGTTGCATGTAGGTAAAAACAAGGGATGAGCTTAAGTTAGACAAAATGAGTTTGATCCTATTTACAAAAAGAAAGGATGCATATGCAAAGCATTGAGGGGCTTAGGTTCTAATTTCCCTTCAAGAGAAGACAACTAGTAAGCTCCAAATCCATACTTGTGTGTTATGATATAAGGTCCAAGCTAATTGAAAGCAAACTTACCCTACTTGGTTTTATCCATATTGGTGGCATGATGATTTTATTTTAGGATAAGGTCTTTGATATTGAATTCTTACACTTTGAGGTGTTTATTATAAGCACACTTGATTCTCTCTTGATAGACAGGAAGGTGGGTAAGAACGGATAAATGATGTTCATCAAGTAGCTCAAGTTGGGCTAAATGTTCTTGATGGCAATCATTATAAAAAATGAGATATTTTAGGGAAATGTGAAGAGAGGGAATTTGGACTTCGAGAGGTGAAACAACCTCAGCTCCAAAAACTAGAGAAAAAGGGGTAGCACATATAGGGGTTCAAATTATAGTACAATATGCCCATAAGGTTAAATGGATGTGAAAATGCCAATCCCAACTATATGTATTAACCATTTTAGTTAGCATGTTGTTAAGAGTTTTGTTAGAGGCTTCTATTTGTCCATTAGCTTATGGATGATAGGGTGATGAGAAACTTAACTTGATATTGAACCCATCATAAAAACATTAGACTTGTTTTTTGTTTAAAGATTTGCCATTGTAAGTGATAATTTTATGAGGAAAACCAAAATGATGGATAATGTGATGGTTGATAAAATCTATAATCTTTTTAGATTTTGTTGAGACAAGAAGAATAGCCTCTACCTATTTGATAAAATATTCTATTGTGGTAATGATATAATGATGTCTTTATGAAGAAAGAGGGTTAATTTATCTAATGAGATCCATACCCTATTATGAGAAGGGATAGAGATCCTTGGATATTTGGAGACTATGGCTAAGTATGTGATGTAAATTGGCATGTTATTAGTATTTGACACATTTTTTCACATAATCATAGCAATCTTGGTTAAGGGTGGGCCAATAATATCCAAGGTGAAGGATGCATTTAGTGATGATAAGGCCACTAAAGTGTCCCCCATATATTCCATCATGCATTTCTTTGATAGCTTGAGAGGATTCATGATGACATAGACAACAAAAGAGGAGACCATCAAAGCTACATTTGTAAAGAGTTACCCTATTATGGTATAACATGAGTTGATCTAGATAAACTCTCTTTGATCATTCCTAGAAAAGTTGGGAGGGACAATAACAAGGTTGAGGTAGTTGAAGGTTTATTGGTATCAAAGGTCAGGTTGGGTTTCTTCCACATTGAAGATGGTAGGAGAGTCTGATTTGACATAAGAGGGTTGGGTAAGTTGATAGATAATGAAAAATATCTTAGAGTTAGATGATGCAGATGGGATTTGGGAAGTGAGAGAAATTATCATATTGGCAAACTTGTTCAAAGATCATAGAGTGGTTTGGATATGGTAGTGTTTAAATGAGGTTAAGAGTACATCAACTAGTTATTTGTAATATTGTTAAACATCATTATTGCACTGATAAGAGCCATTAATTTGATGCTAATGCAGTTTGGAGACCTATCACTAGGGCTTCATACTCAGCCATATTATTTGTGAATTCAAAATATATATTTAAGGATAAAGGAAGAGTGGCCATAAATACCAAGGAAAGGTAGATTTTTTTAGTATGAGTGTATCAAGTCATGTACTCTACAATTATATATGACTAATGTAATAGATGGATTTCTCTTTATGTTGGTCATCCCGATGATCCAACATCACCCCTAAAGAGTGGTTGGTGGTGGAAATATAAAGTTAAAAAGTTTGATCTTCTTTAGGAGGAATGAGGATAGGTGGAGATAGATAGTACTCTTTAATTAAATCAAAGGCCTTTAAATAGTCATTATTCCATTTAAAATATACATCCTTCTTAAGGAGGTGATGGAAAGGTTGGCATCGATCAGAGAGCTGAGAGATAAAGTGATGAATGGATTGGATCTTCTCTTGTAAGGTGTGGACTTGTTTGAGATGGGTAAGAGGACGAATTTCAAGTATTTATTTTATTTTTTTAGGATCAACCTTGATTCCCTAAAGGGAGTGATAAAGCCAAGGAGCTTTCCTAAAAAGACCCCAAAAATACACTTATTTGGGTTAAGGCAGACATGGTAATGGATGATTCATTCAAAGATAATCTTAAGAATGGCCAAATTATCTTTACAAAATTTGGATTTCCAAAAAATGTCATTGATATAGTCTTGGATAATTTTGTTAATAAGGTCATGGAAGATTTAGGTCACAGTGCATTGGTAGGTTGCACCAGTGTTCTTTAGACTAAAAGGCATGATGACAATGTGTGGGTTATACAGAGTGCCAAGTTGATATCCCTAGTGGATTCATTTAACAAAGTTGAAGTCTCAGGAGGGAAATATTTGTGGATAGAGGAATCTTCTACACCAAGATAGGTGAGAATGGAATCATCATCCTAACTTTAAATGGTATGAATGGTAGGAGATTCATTTCTAACCATCTCAAGATGGGTTAGAGGAATAGTCATAGTCACCCCATCCTTTTGATAAGTTAGGGGTTTGAGGATGATCATGTTGATGAAAAAAAGTTTGGGGGATGATTTTTGAGTCCTCAATTGTTGATAGTGGAATGGAAGGTGAGGATGGGATTTTCTCATCAATGATGGTAATGAGAGTAAGTTAGTTTGCTTCTTAAGTGGCACAAAATTGAGGCCATGATTTTAATGAAGTTTTTGGGTCTTGATCAGAAGTAACTCATGTATCCCATATTCATATCAACCTAGACTAAATCCCTTCCAAGCACAATTATAAAGATATGTCTTGACAAACTCTGGTTTATCTAGATAAGATAAATTGGAGGTAAATGATCAAGGTGAAAAAGAGGTAGCAAAATTTTCAAGGGGTTTATCAAGTCCCCTATAGATGAAATTGGTTTGACAAGTTGAGGGCTTAAAAGGTATAATGGTTCCAATATTTGGGTCATAACTAGGTTTTTGGTCAAGATTCCCATACTCTTGAGGAGTAGTAAAACTGTCTAGTGTCAAAAGGAGATACTCCCCAATGAAAGATGTTGTAAGGTTGATTCCAAAGAGTTCATTGTGGGGATTTAGGTGGAAGGGATGGATGAGCTAGTGGATGCTTTATTGGTAAAAGAAAATGGGGATTCATATTTTATTGGTGAAGGCTTATTGGATGGAGGAAGGAGAACATCATTGGGTTGGTACATCATGTTGCATGATGTAAAAGGACTCATGTCAGCTTAGATGGTAATAATTTGACCTTCATGTTCAGATTTGATGCATCGATGTAGGGTGGATGGCACATAGCCCATGAAATGAATTCAAGGGCTTCAGAGAAAAAATTATACTGGAACTCACCTTATACTATGTAGAAAAACTCAAGAAGCATGTGGGGTCTTAGGTGAATGTGAAGGACAATAGTTCCTAAAGTTGTGGCCATGGTATCATTGAATACTCAAAGTAATATTGAGATTTTAAACATAATGTTCTTAGGTAATTTGAGTTAGTTGAATGCATGGGATGATATAATGTTGATGCTAGCTCCCCCATTAATTATAACCCTCTTGATGTGGGTTTGGTTGATAGACATGGTAATAAAGAGGGGAGGATCTGGGTCATCTAGATGGATGGAGGGTATTTTTGAATCCTTAAAGGTAACAAGATTAGAAAGTTGAAGAGCTATGACAAAGGCTGCTAGAGGTTATGGGTTTTTTAGTTGAAATTCAATGGATTGAAAATCCTTTATCATTACTTGGTGGTGGTGGGGTGAGGTATTGATGATTTCATACAAACTCATCTTCATCAGTGTTTAGTGAAGCTATTTTATAACTACTTGTTGGATTGATTCAGATAGCTTGGATTGAGGGGGACCCAAGATGGACACCTTGGGTTTGGTTAAAGGTAAAGGTGTTTGGTGTTGTCTGGGTGATTGGGTGGTGAAAGAGGTATATGTCCATGGAATGGACACCTTTGCCTTTCCCTTATCCTTTAATTCAGCCTATGAACATGTGACCATATAGATGGTATGGATTTGGGGAGGATTTAGGCTAGAGGATTGATTTAATTCCTCTTCACTTTGAGTTGAGAGTGGAGGAGTAGGTAAATGTTGGTTGATAGCTCTTATTTTTTGGGTTAGTGGTGGGATCATAAGAGGCTCTTCTGATAATAAGTCATCCTCATGATACTTCCAATGGGTTAATACTTGTGTATCTTTAAATTTATTAGTATCATGCCCAAGTTTCCTATGGTATGAGCATACGAATTTTTCATTATACCAGGATGGTTTAGGACTATGTGGGTCAAATGGTCTTATAGGTGGTAAGGTTAGGTAAGATGCTTGTAATAACCTCTAAAGGATGGTTGAGTAAGACTCAAGAAAAGGTGGCAATGGCATGGAGGTATTACATTTAGGAGTCGAGGTGGAAGCCATTTTAGGGGTGGGTTTGATGGTAAGATATTTGGGTGAAGGAGAATTATTGGTAGATGGTTTTGGTATGGATTACTTGGGGGTGAAAGGTGTTGGGGTAGATGCCTAAGAAGTAGGTGGTTTGGTTATAGAAGGTTTGGAAAAAATAGGTGAGGATGAAAGTAGGAATGATGGTATAACCAAAAATGGTGATTAGATTTGGGGTTTTTATAAGATGGTCAGTTTCCTTACTAAGGTAGAAGGGTGAGGTCCCAAAATAGAAGGTAAAGTGGAAAGGGGAGGCATAGTTTTGGTTTGTGGAATCTTTGGTGGTTTCACCTTCTTTGTTGGTTTGGTTTGGGGTTTCTTTGATAGGTTTGATGAAGTTAAGTCCAATTTCAATGAGGTGTGAGTAAGGTTATGAATAGGGAATATGCCAAGGTTTTTCATGGGCTTAGTCAGAATGGTTGAAAGTGACTTGGTTATTTTAGGTGGGGTTACTTCAAATGGTTCAGTTATGGTTTGATTGGTAGAGGTTTCTAATGACTTGATTGTGGTGATAGTGGGTTTTATAGTGAAAACAAGAGAATGGGGTAAAAATGGAATGGTTGTAGGCTCTTGCTTGGTTAGGTAAGGAAGCCCATGATGGTGCCAAATTGTGTCACGATTTGTATTAGGTTGAGATAAGTATTCTAATTTTTGAACTAGTTTATTGAAGGGCTTATAGATGGGTTTTATCCATTTGATACTGAGCTCAAAGATCAAACCCATGGGTGGAGAGAGAGAAGTGTTTACCTCATCTTTTTGCTCAATCAAAGGCTCTAAGGTTTGGGAAGATGAGTCTCTTATGGGTGAGATAGGTAGAGTGAGATCTTCCTCAGGGATGTTTTCCAAAGGAAGAATGGATTGTTGTATGAGGAAGGGGAAGGATATGGTGGTAATGGATGCCTCTCTTGGTATGTCTTCCAAAAGAGATGTGGGTGACTCAAATAACTCAATGAGTGGATAAATTGGAGGGGTTGTTTGCATGGTCACATTTTCAAAAGGAATGGAGAGTGACTCTACTACCTCAATAAGTGGAGGGGAAATAAAGGTAGTTTAGTCAATGGTTTCTTCAACAATGAGTTGACTAAGGACTACATTAATGGTATAGACTTCATGGTTGTGAGAGGGTTTTGCTCTATTATTTTCATTTTTTGTGGAAGGGGCATGGTTGGGAAATGGTTGTTTAAAGATGTTAAGTGATTGATTTGGGGGTGTGTTGGGGTTATCCAACACAAGTTGCCCCTTGTCGATAAGATTTTGGATGATGTTATTAAAGGTATTACACTTACTAATGTTATGTCTAATGACATGGTGTAAATCACATAATTTTTTCTCCTTATACCAACCAAGTATAGGATGATAGGAATCAAATTGTTATGGAGGTTTTATCAATGGGAGTTTTATGATATTCATTTTTAGCAACTTTTACAAGACCAAAGCATATGACTCTCCTAGTGGAGTAAATTTATTTTGGTTGTGGTTTAGGTTCCTAGTGTTTTGATTGGAAGAATTGGAAGAGTTAGATTGGTTAACAATGGGTGGAAGGGCGGTTTTAAGGACAACCACATTTGTGGTTCCCTTATTTTTGGTGTTAGTGTTAGTTTAATTATTAGGTTTAGAAAAGGGAGCCTCATTTGATTTGAAGGTGGAATTATTCTCTAACTTTTGTGTCATGGTGAAAGCCTCATCAAAGGTCTTAAAAGTCTGAACCTGTAAAGTGGAGGAAATGTGTTTGGAACAAGCTCAAACAAAGAGTTTAATTAGATCAGGTTGGGGCAAAGAGAAAGAGAGTTGATCTATCAAGATTCTCCAATGGGCTATGAAGTTGGATATGGACTCATCGTCAAATTATCGAATGGAGTAAAGATTGGTGATGGAAACTTTCTCAGAGATGTTGATGGAAAAATGATCTAAGAAAGTCTAAGCAAAAGAGGGAGTGATTTGTAATATCATTGTACCAATAGAGTGCTAGACTTGATAGAGACATGAGAAAGGTATGAAGAAGGATAGCATCATCATAGGTGATCAAATAAAAAGAATGCCTAAATGCTCTCAGATGTTGTTGACAATCTTCCTTGCTCTAAAATTTTGAAAATTTCATAATTTCTTATTGAGGATGATAGGTTTGAATGGGGAAAATTGGATGAATTGGTTCATTACATATTTGGTTGTAAGATAAGAGGTTGTGGGCACCAAAAATAGATGATTACAAAGTAGTCATTTTATCTATTAACATTTTGACAAGGTATATTTGTGGTTGTGTACCCTCATAATTGTAGGGTAGATTATGTTGGGTTTCGGTAGGTGTAACATATGGCTAGCTAGTAGGGGGTTGAGAAGCTACCACATATTGGTGTGTGGACATGGGTGGTTCGGATGATGCTACATATGAATATGTGGAGATAGGTGGTTGGGTGGAAGGTAAAGGCACATACCCTTATGGGTTAGGGATGTATCTTAGGTTTAGTACAATGGGCACCTATTGAGGGATTAATGTAGGTTGTGTACGAGTTATGGTTAGGTTGGTAGACAGAGAAGAGGTGGTAACTTTGGTACTAATGGGTGGAAGGGTAGAAGGTATGGGGACCACCAAACTCTAGAATGGAGTGGAGGTAGGTGTATTGGGAATAAGAGGAATGGTGGTGACACTAGTAGAGGGTACTCCCATGGTAAGTAGAGTATCAGTGCCCAAAGGTTGGGTTGTTCCTATATTAGAAGGGTTGTTGGTTGGGGTAGATGGTGTTTAGGTATTGATTGGTATGGTGGGTTGGCTTTATATGTTAGCTTCAATGGGATTATTAGTATAAGATGATGTCTAAGTGACTAAAGGTTGGGTGGAGATGGTGGAAACATAAGTGTTGCCCATAAGATGGGATGGCAAGCCATAGAGTAGGTCAATAGGTGGAACCAAAGTAGGGTTATGGTGAGATATGGTATTAAGGTAATGTTAGAGGGCTATGGGGTTGTTATCTAAAAAGGTGGAAAAATTTGCATCACCTTGGGCAACCATCTGAGGGATGCTAGGACTTCTATAATGATGGGGAGAGCTCTTTGCATATGAGATGTACCCCATGGATGAGGGAGAAGAGGAATATGGATGATTATGAGGTGGATCCTGATTTACTTAGTTTCTTAGTTTTTGCCTAGTTAAAACCATGAAAATAAGGTCAAGAATAAATATACAAGCAATCTCACAACTCAAACAAAAAGAAGACAAAAAAAGTCAAGGAAACAAAACACACACTAAAGCACTTTAAATTCTAAGGTTATTTTTAGTCTCTCTTTTGGCTTATGACTTAAACTTTAATAATTATGTGACTCAACTTGGATTGTAAAATGGGTATTAGAAAATAATTCTATGGTTGGTTTCAATAAGTTAAATCATCTCAAAGGGATCTATGTTGGAAATCAATACAAAGCTTGATATTGGGGCCTACCCCCTCATTTCACACATCGATGCGATAAGTGTATCAGGTGCTTAGCCAAGATATATCAATTGATAGATATTATACTCAACCATAGAATTGATTTGGTTCTCCCCTTGGTGATGAAATATAAGTAAGATAGTCAGGAAAGGTGAGCACTAGGTGATGAAATCCCAGTTGGGCCTTATGCTAATTTTTTTATGCTTGATTAAGCTTAAGTGGTTTGGTCTTGTGTGTGTGATAAGAGTGAAACTATGAGTAATTCACTTTATTAATTAATATATGTGAGCTCAAATAAGCAAGCAAATAATGTATGGAGTCAATTTTAAGCCCAAAATCAAAATTTGATTTCATTGTATGAGCAAAAAACAAGAAGAAGAAGCACCTAGATGCAAATATGAACCCGAGAAAAGACTCAAGGGTCCCACCAATCATGCCAAAATGTTTCATGTAAATTTTTCTCTATTTATAAGAAGAAAGTTGTAAAACTTGAAATAAGGGTGAGGTTAGTAGAACCTGGATTTGGTTTGCACTCCGTGATTTAGATGGTTGTAGATAGTCCTCTTTGGCTTGGGAGGAATGACCTGTAGATAAGAAATCACTAAATAAATGGTTTATTAGTTATATAGTAGGTAGACATATATAATTGCAAATGATTATGTAATCATAACATTGTCTCGAGAATCATGACTTTGTCTAGACTTCCATTTAAATTGTTAACTATTTGCATACTATTTCACTATATTTCCTATGTTGACAGGACTTATGTGCATTACTGTAAAGGGATTCTAATTGAGTTACAAGTCTGATCCCTCTCTATGTATATAATCTAGTTTTGAATTACAAATCTAGTTTTGTTCTTTGAGTAGTGACTTTAAACATAAAGACCAAACATGATCTTAACAGGTATGTGTCAGGGAAGTCCAAGAACAAACACACCTCTGTTCTGATTCCTCTTGTTGGATCTTGCTCCTCAGAAAGAGCACAGTATGATTACCAAATATAAGCAATTATAAATGTGGAAATAACCAGAAACACAAGTAGCTAGAATTCACCAATAGCACAGAATATGAGAGATAATACACTATCTTGTATTAACACTTTACAGAAAAGAATACAACAAAGAGCTGCCACACTCTTTCACCTTACAGAGGTTTGCCACACCTCAAGTGTACAATAATTCTTCTCACACAACACTCTCCTACACAAAAACGGTCCCAACAACCAACTCACAAATAGAATTGGTGTTCACCTCTCCAACTAGTCAGTAATAACCCTGCCAGTTCACCAAGCACTCAAAAGTACTTCAAGTTGATCTCCCATGAACCTGCAACCTGCAATTCAATAGACCATACTCACATGTAGATCCCCTATGAGCTTGCAACAACCTACAACTCAATGATCTTACAATGGAAGCAACTTATTTGCCTTCTTTCTATCTCATGCATTAATTACAATACATGCCAATGGGTCTATAAATAGATCCCTAACTCAAACAATAACTTAGACTCTTAATTTAGACAATTATCCTCGTAGCCAAAGACTCTAACTAGCCTTTACATGCAAACACTTCGTTCACTTAACTAACTATTTGTGTAACGAGTAGTTCAGGAACACACAGGTGATCGACATCGGTCCCTGCTAGTCTGGTTCTGCCGACGTCCACCGACTCCCTGCCGTCGCCGGTGGCCTTCTTCACTGGGTCACAACCGACGTCAGTCCTGCTGTCGACGCTGGTGCTCTTGGATCTCAGCAACCTTCCTGTTCCTTCTATTTGCAAAGAGTTGAAGCTTTTAGCTCCACAACTCAACAATCTCCCACTTGGAGATAAATAGCTGCAACTTGTACCTGTACTTAGTCTAGTTTGTTCCCTTGGCTTTGTATCCCTCCTCAAGATCACTCTTGAAGACCAACCACCACAAACCTATAGTGTAAAACCTGTCATCCAAATCACCTGCCACATCCACATCTACAACCATGTAGAAATTAACCTGAACCTGCATAGCATGTGCACCTGCTGCTAGTCCCTGTAAGAATCCACTGAACTGTTCTCTAATGGTTCTCTCTCGGATTGGCTCCAACTTGTGACAACTCCCACTGCTTGGGAAAACTTAGGTTTAGTACATACCATGCACTCAACCTCATTATGTGAATCAAGACACCTGTTCATAGAACTGTCCAACCATCGGCGTGCTAACCGGTTTCACACAATCATCCTGAAACAAAGTCAACATATGACCTACCATGTCTCTAGAACACACTCATGCCAAAGAATCTTGTTGCTCCCAGATTCTCCATGACAAACACCTGAACTAGCTTTACCTTTAGTTCAGCAATACCTATATATGTAACCCTGCAACAAGCACATAATACAGAAATAGGATAGTGTAGCTAATACTATCCAACCTGGTAAAGAGAAACACAATGATCAAACCTCCATTGCCTTGTAGCTAATACAAGACCATATACCCTGATCTTCCATCTCACGTATCCATTTTCGCTCTTCTTTATCCTAAACATCCATTCGTCTCTCAGTGCTTACATCCAGCTGGCCACTCTACCCAAAACACCTGTTTGGTTCTCCTCCAAGGAATCACATCCTCATCCATGCCTAGCTCCCACTATTTCCTGGATCTACCTATTCTGCTTCTTCAACAACTTCCTGGTCCTATGCCATAAGTGAGCAACAAGTTGTGTAAAGAAGGGAAATGATAAATTTAAGAACTTACGCCTTTAGTCCTCCATATGGGCACTTAAGACTCCATGATAGCTTGCTGTCCACCCAAAATTCATCTCAGTAACCGATGCCGGTCACATCTCAGTCTGCAGACGACTGAAGTTAGTTTCCTGGGACTGCCACCTTGCTGATGTCGATTTCCCCTGGCCGACGCTGGTCAATATCTGCCCTGAGTCACCGACGTCGGTCTGCACATAGCCGACGTCGGTCCCTGTCTAGACGCCGATGCCAGTTTTCCTGCCGACGTCGGTTTCTGTGTTTTTCTTGTGAGACCTAACTTTTTCCCGTGAGCTCTTTTTGGATCAAATCCTTGTCCAAATCACCCTTGCTCTGCTTAGAATTCTTTTGCATCTTGTGCTAAACTCTGTCCGTCATCTTCTCCTTAAAAACCAAGGCTTTTCTGTTCTTGTCACTAACATTGGATTCCTCAAGAAACGTTACCTTCTTCTTTTGCATACAGAAACCACGATCCATACCTTCCAAATCTGAAAACATATCCTTTGACTCAAGAACAAGCATCTCCTTCTTATCTATGTGACCAAGCCTATCAAGCCACATCTCTGAATCTACAGCTGAAGTAGAAAACCCAAAAAGAGAATCAGTAGTACAAGTAGATAAATAAAGCGTACCTACTTTCTTACCTCTAGCTACAACAAGTGTACCCTTGGTAACCTTCCAAGAGTCCACTGTGAGAGTTACTGTGCAACCCTCATCACCCAAACTTCTAACAAAAATTAAATTCTGCTCCAGAACTGGGATATGCATGACTTCTTTTAACACCCATGTGTTACCTATCTGTAGTTTCAGCTTCACTTTCCCTTTGCCAACAATCTGACAAGGCTTACCATTCCCTACATAAATTTCTCCAAGATCTCCCTAGACATACTCATGAAAAAATTCCCTATGTGGGGATGCATGACAAGAGGTACCAGAATCTAAAACCCAAGATTCTAATTTATCTAAAGAACATACCAGAGCATCTCGTGTAGCATAATCTACAACATCTGCTTCTTCTTCATGTTCTTCATGCTGATCTGTACCTGATCTACAATCTCTCTTTAGGTGCCCTTACTTTCCACACTTCCAGCAGGTTATTCTGCCATGCCTGGACTTAGATCTTCTGCCTGTCTTGGACCTTGATCTCCCATGCTCTATCTTTTCTCTTTGCCTTCCTCTGCCTTCAACACTCAAAGCATTTCCTGATGATTCACCTGTGCTATTCCTGCGTATCTCTTCATTCAAGATCACACTTACAACATCATCCACTTTTAAGACTTTTGAAGGAGACATAGTATTAGAAACTGCCATTACCAAACCTTCCCAACTTTCAGGTAATGAACACAAGATTAAGAGAGCTCTAATTTCATCATCAAATACAATATTGACTGAACTTAACTAGTTTACCAAACCATGTAAATCACTAAGATGGCTATGAACAGATCCACCTTCCAACATTTGCAAATTAAATAAACGCTTCATAAGAAATACCTTATTAGAAGCTGAGGGTTTTTCATATAAATTTGCCAAAGATTCCATCAACTCCACCGTTGTCTTACACTGTGATAAGCTAGAAATAACAGATGATGCAAGACTCAATCTAATAGATCCCAGAGCCTTCCAATCAAGAACCTCCCATTCTTCATCTTTCATATCCGAGGGTTTGCAAGTAACCCCTCCCAACGGTAAGTACAAATCTTTTTGATACAGATAATCCTCAATCTGCATCCTCCATAATTGGTAGTTCTTGTCATTGAAATTTTCCATCCGTAGCTTACTATCTTCTGTCATTGCTCAACTCCCACTCAAACAGAAACCCTGTGAGTACTTGTAATCAAAACACACTAACCTGATCTAATCCAATCTGTTAGTATCCCAACCTGAAGGTTCTGATGCCACTTGTCAGGGAAGTCTAAGAAAAAACACACCTCTGTTCTGATTCCTCTTGTTGGATCTTGCTCCTCAGAAAGAGCACAGTATGATTACCAAATATAAGCAATTATAAATGCAGAAATAACCAGAAACACAAGTAGCTAGAATTCACCAATAGCACAGAATATGAGAGACAATACACTATCTTGTATTAACACTTTACAGAAAAGAATACAACAAAGAGCCGCCACACTCTTTCACCTTACAGAGGTTTGCCACACCTCAAGTGTACAGTAATTCTTCTCACACAATACTCTCCTACACAAAAAATGGTCCCAACAACCAACTCACAAACAGAATTGGTGTTCACCTCTCCAACTAGTCAGTAATAACCCTGCCAGTTCACCAAGCACTCAAAAGTACTTCAAGTTGATCTCCCATGAACCTGCAACCTAAAATTCAATAGACCATACTCACATGTAGATCCCCTATGAGCTTGCAACAACCTACAACTCAATGATCTTATAATGGAAGCAACTTATTTGCCTTCCTTTCTATCTCATGCATTAATTACAATACATGCCAATGGGTCTATAAATAGATCCCTAACTCAAACAATAACTTAGACTCTTAATTTAGACAATTATCCTCATAGCCAAAGACTCTAACTAGCCTTTACATGCAAACACTTCATTCACTTAACTAACTGTCCATGTAACGAGCAGTTCGAGAACACACAGGCGACCGACGTCAGTCCCTGCTAGTCTGGTTCTGCCGACGTCGGCCGACTCCCTGCCATCGCCGGTGGCCTTCTACACTGGGTCATGACCGACGTCAGTCCTGCTACCGATGCTGATGCTCCTGGATCTCAGCAACCTTCCTATTCCTTCTGTTTGCAAAGAGTTGAAGCTTTTAGCTCCACAACTCAACAGTATGTAATTCATCTTTGGTTTTGGTCTATTTTCGTATCCATACATATATTCTTCTTAAAATTGCACCCATAAATGTTATGACTATTTTCTCTACATATCATAAGGTTTTAATTAATTATATCATGGTTTTATATATGCACCAGTCCATCTATAAAGTTTCCACTACACCAAGGGTGAAAACAATGACCATTTATAATTAATTAATCACCTTATTTTTCATCTATTGTGAAATATGGCTTATTTGCAAGTTCCAAAAAAGGTAAAAAATACTTAAATCAATTTCAAAACCCATGTTTAACTCTTACCTAGTTTGATCATATAGTAATCTTAGTTTTTGGTCTACACATTTAATAATACTTGATGACTTGTTAGATCACTAGTCACTACGAATCACCATTTATTCTATACTCATATCAATATTCATTTTTTGTAGTTTTGGATGTCACACTTATATTTTAATCAATTTTTATTCTATTCATAATCTGATTGGATCTAATTTTATCATTATTTAGTTGTGCTTATTCATTAGTTCAGGTTGCTTATAATATCATAGCTCTAAAAGTTCACCAACTCACAGCTTTGACATAGGGTATCCGCTTTCCATTGTGCTTTGATTGGAATTCATACCAACATGCTTTGTATCACACCTTATTTTAAGACTGCAAGTTCAGTGTGGATGATATGAACAATCATTTGGCACATTTTTGATACATTAAATTTTTTGACTAGGACATGATATGAATAATCAATTAGCATAGGTCAGTGAATTAGAAACTTTTAATGTCTTAGTCAAAACTTTTAATGTCCTAATTTTTGAATTTTCAAAATTAATGAAATAGTTATCTCAATTTTTATTTGAATTTGAGTAATAAAATAAAAATAATAATAAAATAAAATAAATAATATATATATATATATATATATATATATATAAACTCATCATAGTTTAATAGATATAATATTCCCCCTTTTTAAACATACAAATAGAGGGGAGTTATTTTACTAATCTATAGGTACAAGACTATCACCAACACTTCATAACTAATAACAATGTGATTGCATGAAGAATGGTCAAAAGACACATTTTGAACTACTAACATAATTTTTCTTTGCAAGATCGCTTGTCAAAACGCATAAATAGAAAACTACTAACCTTTTATATGCTTTCAAATTAATATTTTTGAGTGAATTTATTTTTGGTAAATTTTTATGAATTTTGACAAATTTTGAATTATTATAAGCATCCCATCAGCCTCACATTTCTTTTGGTTTTATGGGATCTGCACTTCAACCCCACCCTATACTACGATAGCGAGTGCACCTAAGGCATTTCCCCTAAACCCCATAAGGGGCACTTCCTGTTAACCCCATTGGGGGATGCCACCCCTAGAACCCCATCATGGCCCCTCATCCAAAGAATTTATAGAGAAAATTTTCAATTATTTAGTATATTTATTAAGGCTTATTGGACTGACATGTTATGTCTTACATGGGTGAATCTATTGGAAATTTTAGCTTACTAGCATCTTCTTTTACATATAATATTTTTGTCTAATGTCTTGTCTTGTAGGTTGCCCCTTAAGATTTCTAATTAAAACTATTGATCACTTACTTTGCAGGACACTTATCAAAGATTTTGGAATTTTAAATCATCTTGTATATATATTTGTATTTATCACACTTAATTAAATTAGACAATAGTATTTTTTTTGCTTGTGTGTCACCCAAGGGCTATAGTGGTGTATGCTCTCCTCTTATGTCCTAACGATGAGTCTCAGAGGATTAAAAAACACTAATTAACCCTCCCATTTTTTATTTTTTATGGATAACATGACATGGAAGTGAATCTCACACACTTGCCATAGTCTTAGGGGGATTGTGATCATGTATTTCACCACCACACACAAATCCACACTCTATATTTTGATGGAGAATAAATATCAAGGAAATTTTTTTTTAGGCCCACTCATAAATCCACGCTTTATGTTTTGATGGAGAATAAATATCAAGGAATTTTTTTTTAGGCTAATTGGTTGACCCCATATAGGTCTTCAATGAAGGGGAAGAGTTAATTCTCTAAACTAGTCATTAAACAACACCCTTCATAGACTTGGGCACTATATACATAATATTTTCAATTTTTATCAAATAATTATCCTTTCTATCTTGCATGAACCCATTGAGTCTCAATCTCTCTGAGTGTAGACCTTAAGGGGTGCACCAAGAAATGGGTGGGTAAACCATTGGTGCTTCTCAATATTGTTTTCCCTTATTTCAAATTATTACCAATCTAACCAGCTCCTAAAAACATAACCCTAAGATATTACTCCTCTTTTGCATACTCCTCTAGTATTTTAACATCTTCTATACCCCTTTTGATAATTTATAGTACTAGGTCAACTAGGTTGACCTTGTACTCTTATTAGTGAAACTAATTTAGGGTCTAGGTCAGCTCTTGGCTAACCTAACTCGTGACCTAATGATTTTTTATCAATAACAATACTAGGTCGACTTGGTCGACCCTATTGGTCAAATTTTTTGTAAGGGCTTAGGGTTAAATCTACCTATATATACAAGATCATTTCACCATTATTGGAGAGACTTGAAGAGTTATTATTCATTTATGTTTCTTTACAATCCATTCTTCTACCATTCGACTTGAGGAGTCATAGCTTAGGGTTTCTACTTAGAAAATATAGTCTTGTGGAGAAGTCTTGGATGCTTTGGCATTTCTTAGTGATCCTTACAAGCCATAAAAACCTCTTGTAAATCCCCTTTGTCCAAGGGAGAGATTGAGTTTCGACGAGTTCATATTTTAGGTAATTTTCTCTAACTTTGTTCCTCTCTTTAGTAGATAGAACTATCATAAGGATTAGCTGTCAAATAATATTACTCTTCTTCTCCATGCATTAGGGTCTTACATATACATAGATTAATTAGGATTCTTTTATACATGTTTATTTTCATTTATTTACTAACCCCCCATATTTTTCAACAAGCTTCGGTGAGCACTAGATTAGATTTATTTACTTTACTTGTTATTAGTATAGTGAATATGAAATTGTAGGAGTTAGTTAGGGTTATTACCTAATTATGCTTGATCGGAGGATTTGGAACCCTCCCTAGTATTATTATTGTGATAAGATATCTCCTAGTTGGGTTAATAATAGCTACATATTATTCATGTTTTCAATTATTTGATGTATCCCCAATCATAAGTGTAAGTAAGATCTATCTTCTCCAAGCTAGGATTGATTTATAGATCTGATGTATTTCTAATTGCATATATTCTGGTGGAACTGACATGAATTTAATTATTGAAGGTTTTATTTCACATTTTTCATTTTTAAATCATTTTATTTATTATTTTTCTATATTTGTGATACTAGTTCGATAGGGCCAGTATAGTCTCTAACTTATGTGTGCAAGTTTAACATAGTTGCATCAAAAAGGACTTTATTCTTTTTGTGTAGGCCTTCATTAGATATAGGTTACTAGGTTGAATAGGTCAACACAATACTATTATTCACTTATATAAAACATACTAGGTTGACTAGGTTGATATTGTATTCTAGACAACTTCCAAAAAACATACTAGGTCAACCATATCGGTATATTCTTCTTAATAGGCTTCAAAAAATAGGGAATTGAGGAACTAGGTTGACCCAATCAACACAATTGGAAGAATTTGTAAGTAACATTCAAGGCACTTCAATAAAAATCTCACATTTTTCATCATCTCTCTCTCTCTCTCTCTCTCTCTCTCTCTGTCTCTCTCTCTCTCTCTCTCTCTCTCTCTCTCTCTCTCTCTCTCTCTCTCTCTCTCTCTCTCTCTCTCTCTCTCTCTCTCTCTCTCTCTCTCTCTCTCTCTCTCATTTTAGTTCTTCCTTATAGTTCTATTTTGCATAGTTTATAGTCTTTAGAACTACCACATACAACAAACTAGGTTAACCTAGTCAACCTAGTTTTGTATTTTATCTTTTGTCTAAAAGACTAGGTCAACCTTTTTGACATAATTCTTAAATACCCTTGCTTATGTAGTATAGTATCTACACTATTGACTCTGTTCTATAATGGTTGCATACAATGTTGCCTATACTAACTTTGTATTATGTTTAAATTGGGAAATTAACAATTATATGATAATAATTACTTCTTGTTTTTAATTTTAGTTGTTTTCATGCTTAGATTGGATCATATATTCTAATTAGGTGGTTTTTAAATATACCATTTAGTTTTAATATTTTTATCTTTCTTGCACACACTACCCAATAACATAATTTTAGAATGCATTTAAAATTTTGTCTACCAAAGGCCTACCTACTTAGATTTAATCACCAAGGGGGAAGCCAAATTGATTTTCTGGCCAAGTATAAAGATGTGGTTAATGGTATATATTATAAAATCACCTTACACCCTTATCATTGTGGGATTATTAAGTGAGGGGGTAAGCTCCAATATCAAGCTAGTACCATTACTAATGTAGATCCCTTTCAGTCTAAACATCCTAAAACCATCCATAGATTAATTTTTAGTTCCCTAATTTTATCCAAATTCCCTGTCACACTTAAAATAAAAATTTATAAATCTAACCACATTTAGGATGACTAATTAGTTAAAATTTACTTTTTTGTTTATTGCTTGCTCGTTGATCATTGTATGTTGTATTAAAAAAACTTGCATTAGCTAGCATTGGTGTAAGGTTTTGTGTTATGTTCCTCAATTAGATCATCCTCATTGATCCAAATACTTGTGTGTTTTATTTCATTTATTTATTTCAAAGTACATTTCAAAATCTTTCCCTATTTTTAGTATACTATCAATCTTTTCAACACAGTCTCTTACAAACTTTGTTTCTCCCTACCTGCAGTACTAGGTCGACCCAATCAACCTTGTATCTCTTTTACCAATTAGATTTTAGTACTAATTCAACCCAATTGAATTTTTAATCTTATCAAACTCTTTTACCCCTAGTTTTTAGTATTAGTCCAACCTAGTTGACTCTGTACTCTTACTACCTACCCTATCTATCCAGCTTAGTTCTCTATTTTCCTTAGCATTTTGTTCATTTTTCTCAAATCACCATGTAATCCCCTATCAGAATCTTCTTGGACAACATGAATCCATTTATATATTATATAGTATTATCATTACTCCCTCTCTTTTCCTCCCAAGAGAACCCTTACTCTTAGAGCACCTCTTCCCCTCCTTCGTCTATGGCTTGCAACATGGTGCAAATCACACCTCAAGATGAAATAGGTGGATCTAATAATTTTTATACCTATCAATACAATTATCATATTCAAACCATTAAACATAATGTGGGGTAATTTGACATAATTATATCCAAAAATCCCACTAATAACTCTCCCCTACTACCAATTCAGGGAGTTCTCCTACAAACACCAACCTACCAATTGATATGACTCAACTTATTACACAATTCATACAACAAATGAACATAATGCAAACTTATAAAACCTCTCAAATGATTCAATTACAATGTCATTTTATCAATATGAGTAATCAACCTCCAGCTATAAATTCTCAAACCAATCCAAATTTGATTCCTCCACCTCTTAGAGATGCCTTAGGAAATGTTATTCCCCAACCTATTATAAATTAAAAAATGATTCAAAACATCCAAAATGAGACTTTTTCTCCCTTAATTATATCCATTTATATTGTTAATATATCCCCAACTATCAAGTATGATGGGACTAAAAACCCTGCATCCTTTCTCAAAGCATTTAGTAATCTTTATAAAGAGTTGATCCAAACTAATACTTTCACCACAACTAAAGTTATAGTTAAAACCTTCACTGATGATGTGTTAGAATGGTATAACCAACATCCTCAACATTTTATTTTTCAACTTGAGGATTTAGTCAAAGAGTTTCAACATAATGATCTTTTTTAGAAATTACCTTATTCATGTCATCAATGCTAAGCAATCTACCATCGTATCAGCTCATGATTTTATTAGAAGATGGAAAAATCTAGCTCATAAAGCTGACCATAACATGACTAATGATAATTTGTTTAAAATCTTCATCACTGATTTAACTCCTTCTCTTCAATATAAGGTTCAAACTTTTGTTCCCCAAACACTTAATGAAGCTCTTGACCAAGCTAAATGTCAAGACTTTTTCATGAAGTAATTCAAACCTAATACCAAATTCCTTAAAGGATATTTTTAAAATTATACCAATGCTATCACTGGTAATACTCTACAAACCAAATTAGGATTTTCCAAATATGACATTCCCTCATCTTCTCACATACCATTCACTCTATGGTAATTGAAACAATTCTTACAACCCTCTAAACCCTTTACTTATCCTAATAATCCTCCTAAGTGGTATGACCCTAATTAATTTTATTGGTTCCATACTAACGTTGTTCATTTCCATAAATCTTGTAGATGTCTTGCTAAATTTTATATCTCCTACATTCTTGATTATTCCTTCAATAATGAAGCCATGATCAACCTTCGTCATCAAGAGTATAACACTACTTCTCAAAAATGGCAAGCTTCCAAAGCTTCTTCTTCTAATAACCAAAAATATTTTTCCATAATTAATAATCAACAAGCTACCAAGGATGTTTGTGTTATTTATGCCAATTATGACCAATATTACAAAAATTATTAATATGTTAACACCGATAAGGTCAATTATCATTACAAGCTAACTCACAAAGATCCTATCACAAAACCAAAGAAACCATCTTTAGAAGAACAACTAGTTAAATATACGAAAACCACTACTCTAGATTCGAAAGCCCATGAAGAACCACTTCCTCCTTTTGAACCCCTAATAACTTTTATTCCTTAAAAATCTAACTTACGTTCTCAAACTCACATTGGCTCTTTTTCTAAATCTCATTGGAACTTTCTTGAAGAAATCAACTTCATGACTTACAAGATTCCACTTATGGAGTTAGTTTATACTTTCCCTTATCATCATAAGTTCCTTATGAAATAATTACAATAAATTAAATATCCATATTATATATATGAGTAACCACCGTCTATTTATCCTTAACCTACCAATGTGCATACAATTGAAACTATTTATCTTTCCTCTAAACCATTTTTTGAATTTCTTGAAGAAGACATGATTAATGATGAATCCCTTTTTCATGCCGATGATCCACCACCATTCATTAAAATAACCATTGATACTACCATTGTTTGTAAAGTTTTAGTTAACGAAGGGTTTGGTATTAATGTGACATCTTGTGGCTCATCTAAGAACTTGGTTATAATAAGGATCATCTCAAGCAAACCTACCTTACCTATCATCAATTTGATAAAACTAATAAAAGTCCACTTGATTGTATTTGGCTTCCCCTAAAAATAAGACCTAAGACCATTTGAACTAAACTTATGGTCCTTGATTTTCCCATATATTATAAAATACTCCTTGGTCACCTATGAACTCATAGAATGAGGTCCATCACTTCTTATGGTAGCTAATGCATTAAATTCTTACATTAGGTCAAATAATATAAGCATAAAGCTAATCCCAACCCTTGGATTATTCAACTTCCTAATCCAAAATATAAATATCACATTCCTACCATTCCTACCATCAATAGTGTTCCCTTACATCAGATCATGAACATCAATCCTGACCTACAAGTCACTCTTACAAATTTGGATAATGATGAACCTAATGAATTATAACATACTTACAACACTACCAAGATACCTCCCTATATATCAGAATGGCTTTCACCTTCTTTATTACCTCATGATTTCATTATTCATCTCATTGATGAGATCACTAACTTTCCCCTCCATATAATTCTCAGGAACCTTCTCTACCAGAAGATGCCTTCACCTACAATTATTATGGAGTGGCCAAATTATTTATAGATCCTCTCATCTTGTCTCCACACATGTACAATAATATTGGTATTTCATTTTCTAAAAATCCCCTTGAATCTCAAGCATGTACCATTTTTCCAACCTATGATGTAATTACATCATAGCCCAAGCTCAATCTCAAGACTTGGATGTTTAACATTATCAAAAAAACTTATATCAAATACATGTTTTCAATTGAGATGTCCATATCATCTCCATGGATCATGAATTATATCTTAAAGGTCATGTGCCTCCTATTAATTATCTACTTCTTGATACTTTTTGGGTAGTAGAACAAATCATACCTTCTAAACCTCTAAAAATTTATGCATCTTCTCTACCACCTATTGATCCCATCTCATCTAATCCATCTACTTCTCCTACTACCAAAATTACATTAGATTCCAAGGCCATAGATGTCCATCAGATAAATTCAAAATATTATCACCATGGTAATCAAATCCTTAATCTCAAAGTAGATGTTGATTATTTTTATCCTTTTCCAACTTTACCTAGTGATTAAA
The DNA here is from genome assembly GCA_037957365.1 of Torreya grandis. NCBI lineage: Eukaryota > Viridiplantae > Streptophyta > Pinopsida > Cupressales > Taxaceae > Torreya > Torreya grandis. The sequence goes on from JARHVA010002601.1 coordinate 627,472, forward strand.
CTATTCTTGAATTACTTCATGCTTGAGAACCTCAAATTCTTTGGCAACATCACAAACTCAATAATTTCAAAAACAAATCCCTTTGTTTCAACAACTTCATCACTAGCATCGACCCTACAACTAATCCAATTTCTTCTTTACCAAATGCACCATACCACTTTTAAGATGGTAATGATATGCTTATTGAAGAAACTACTCACATTAAAAATGGTAATTCCTCATGCCCTTAACCAATTATATTTTTTCGTGAGTTCTCATCTACCAAACATGATAAATTTAGCTTATTTTTTGATAAATATTGTGAGATCTTCATGTAGTCCTATGAGGATATGCCTAGTATTAACCCTGGCATTATGGTGCATAACATCATCACTTATCCCCATGTCAAACCTATGTGTCAAAAGCAACAAAATTTTTGATGCTAAGTATATCAAACCATTAGATTATTCTTAATGGGTTTCTAACATAATTTTGGTTTAGAAAAAGGTCACTATGATCATTTGCATCTGCATTGATTTTCATAATCTTAATATCACTTATCCTAAGGATAATTTCCCTTTACTTTGAATAGATGCCATTGTAGATTCCATATCTAGTTATGAAATATTATCTCTTATGGATGGTTTCTTAGGCTATAATCAAATTAACATTACTCCTAAGGACCAACATAAGACCACTTTCACCATAGAATATGGTACCTATTGTTATGTCAAAATTACCTTCAACCTCAAAAATTTCAAATCCACTGATAAAAGAGTGATGACTCATATCTTCCATGATATTATCCATAAAATTATAGAAACCTATGTGTATGATTTCATTGTTAAATATATAAATCATAAGACTCATCTTTCTGATCTTACCATCATCTTCGACTGTTTACTCAAATACTGAGCTAGACTACATCCTTACAAATGTGTCTTTGGTGTCACATATAGAATTTTTTTAGGATTATTAGTCTCTCTCCATGTCATCTATGTTGACCCTACCAAAATTATTTCTATCATCAACATGCCCATTCCTCATTCCATTCTAGACATTCACACTTATCTCGATAAACTTGGGGCAATTAGATGATTCATCCCTAAAATGGCTTATGGTATCCACTCAATCAATTCTCTTAATAAATTTAATGCTTTATAATGGATTCATATTTATCAAAAATAATTTGATAACATGAAATAATAATTGCTTCACCCACCTACACTTCATCCTCCTTCAAATGATCGACCTCTAGTCTTATACACTTCTTCCACACACATATCAGTTGGGGCAATGCTTACCCAATAATGTGATACCAAAAGAGAGTATGACATATAATATATCAGTTGAGGCCTCATATATTATGAGAAACATTACACAAAAGTGGAATGTGATTGCCTCACCATATATTTTGCAACTAAAAAGCTTCGACATTACATGCTTTATTAGACCACTTATCTCATCATTCATTCTGACCCCCTTCATCACTTATTTTCCAAAGAATTCATTATTGGAGATATAATTATAAATTTTATGGTCCTCTTTATGGAATTTTATCTCTAAATTGTTACTCAAAAATTGTCAAAGGACAAATAATAGTCGATCAAATTTTTGCAACTCATGTGCCCACTACCAATCACCTTCAGGATAGTCTTCTTGATGATAACATTCTATATATTTAAGGTTTCAACCAAGAAATTTCTATTAAAGATTAATTCTATAACTTCACTTCTAATCTTGAAGAAAGTAATCTCAATGAATATGTTATCCTCCCTGATACTACTAAACTAAAAGTAGTTATCAAAAAAATTCCTAAAATTAATGTTGAATTACATGAGGATATTTAGACCCTTCACTTAAATGGTTTTAAATACCTTCAAAGATATAGGTTAGGTTTAATTCTTACCAATCCTCTTGTAAAAATCATTCCTTTATCTTTTCACTTAAGATTTGACATCACTAACAATATGGTAGAATACGAAGCTCTAATATTAGGCATGAGAGTTTCCCTTGATTTAGATATCTAGTACTTGCATGATTTAGGTGATTCCCAACTCATTTCCCACCAAGTCAATGGTAATTACCAATGCAAAAGTGAGAACCTCATTTATTATCATCAGATTGTAATCACTCTCACCAAAGATTGCATTTCTTTTACCATCAAGCATATTCCTCGTGATCAAAATTTCCCTTACTTCCTTAGCATCTATTTTTCATCTATATCTAGTTCTTATTGATCCTAATTTTATTATCCAAATAAGAAAATCTCTGTCCTCTACTCAACCACATGATTTAGTTATCTACCATATTGAGGCTATCACCATTTGACAAATGCCATGGTATAAATACATTATTCAATTTTTGGAACATCAAACATATCCTCCCAAGCTAGATTCTCATGAAAAGACTCAGATTCATAAATACATTTTTAAGTATATATTTTAATATAAAATAACTTATTATCTTAATTCTAAAGGTACCTTCCTCTATTGTGTTATGCAAGATGAAGTTCCACCTCTTCTTGAACAAGCACATGGGGGAATTTGTAGCAACCACTGTAGCAGACATGATATAGCCTACAAATGCCTATGTCTGGGATAATTTTAGCCTAATCTTAAAAAATATGACATCAACTTTGCTAAAAAGTGTATTCCTTTCCAAAGTTATGATGATTTAATTCATTCACCTTTAGTTGAGCTTCAAATTGTAGAATCTCCCTAGCCATTCTCCATGTGGGGATTAAATCTCATAGGTAAACTACCTCTATCTCAAGACAGGCATGCATTTAAAATCATAGCCACATAATATTTTACCAAGTGGGTTGAGTATATCCCCTTTGTTAATGTCATCAGTGCTACCATCTCCAAATTTATCCTTAATCAAATAATTTGCCACTATGGTATCCCTCATACTATCATTTCTAACAATGATGGTAATTTTAAAAACAAAGATGTCAAATAGCTTTATGCTAAATCCAAAATCAATCAAAAATTTTCCACATCCTATCATCCATAATGTAATGACCAAGCTGAGGACACCAAAAAAATTCTAAATAAAATTCTTCAAAAGACAATTCATAAAACCCACATGAATTGACACCTTCATCTCTATGCTACCCTTTAGGCCTATCAGACTAGCATACGTACTTTGATTAGGGAAACACTTTTCTCTCTACTCTATGTCTCTGAGTCAGTATTTCCAATAGAAGTTAAAATTCCATCTCTACATATGTTTCTTCATGTTATCACACCCAATGAAGAATTAAGTGAAGCTTGCCTTCATGCTCTCGATCTCCTTGTTAAACATTGTCTTTCTACTTTACAACACAATCACCAATACAAGGCTTGTATTGCCAAACAACATAACAAACATGTCAAAGTTTTTACATTTAATTTATTTGATCTTATCCTTAAATTAGACTACACTCATGCTAAAAAAGGTAAATATGCCCAAAAAAGGTGGGGCCCCTATTTAGTCAAATATATTTTTGGTCTAAGTACCTATTTCCTTCAAACCAATGAAAGTCATATTTTCAAAGAGCCCACCAATGTAAAATTCCTCAAGAAGTATTTTGCCTAGTCATTCCCATCTTTTCATTCTTTCTATATTCTATCTAAATAACACTTTTTGTAGGATACTTGCATGGGGCTCACCCTCTATAACAGTTCTCTCTTTTTACAAACCTTAGTCCTTTTTATTGGTCTTTTGGTTTCCTTTTTTCTCATGAGTTGCATTGTAAAACCATGGATATGACCTTGTCTTCCTCATGATGTACTTTTAAACTCTTTATTTCCACACTTTTTACCCACTTTTTAGCACCCCTTGGGTTTCTCTTTTTGAGTTTCAATGTAAGACCATGGATAAAACCTAGACTTCCTCATAAATACCATATTTTTCTTATCCTATTTATTTTTTCAACACTTTTTAGCACCCTTTTGGGTTTCTCTTTTATGAGTTATAGTGTAAGACCATGGATATAACTTGGCCTTCCTCATAAAATCACCATATTATCATTCCTTTTCTAAAATGTATTTTTCAATGGTTAATAGTTTTAATCCTTATTCTCAACTTTAACTTTTGCTTCTTTTGATAGATGAACTTTGCAAACAAACTATGCTAACACGTTTTCCTACATTTTCCTCATTCTTATGATAAGGAATCATATTTTACTATCATTATATCCCTTTTTTCCCTTTGTCACATTTTTTGTTATTTGAATTATTTCAAATTGTTTCATGTTTCATTCCTATTGATTTCCTTTCCTTTCACTCCACATTGGATAAAAAAGGGTCAAAGTCAAGATAACACTTTTATTTCACCTAGATTTATGACACTCTTAGACACCAGGCTCTCTGAGTTATCTCTCTTATTAACCAAGTCCCAAGTATTCAAATTAAATTCATATTTAGAACCCTTGTTTGGTTTTCCAAATTTGTATGGAGGAGGAATACAAAAATCCATCAAAAAAGTTAAAATCCAAATAATTTAAAGAAAATAAAATAAAATATAAAAGGCAACATACAAATCTCAAAAGTCAACATCACTCCAAAAGATGTGATTACAAGCATATCTCCTATCTCCAATCAAATCTCAAACTCCATAGTTGGCCTCACAATAGAGCTAAGTTCAATTGGGGTATGGTAGGCCAATACATTGGAATAGGAGAGTTCAAGAAACTCCATGGTGATACCTTATTTCTCATGTAAGTGCCCAATATTTGTAGTAGATTGATAACTCTATAAGGGGTCCTAAGGAATGGGGAACACATTGTGGGAAGAGAGGTCCATTTTAATTTTCATGCATATAACCTTCATAGGATGATCTTTATATGTCATTTATTGACTTAAGAATTGTGTGGCTAAGAGAAGTTATTTAGAGTCCTTAAGGTCGATGATCCTCTTGTTTTGACAAACCTAATTTCAGTGTCTTGAATTCGATAAAGAGTTATTCTACCTTGAATTTTCCTTCATTCTCCCCTCCACCCATTTCATTCCCCCCTTGAAAGGCAAAATGTGATTCTAAATCTATTTTCCCTCTTCTACACTTTTTTATTCTTCACATCTTAATAACATGCTAGCACTATTTTGTTTAAGTTTTATCTATCCTTAGAACAAAATAATATGATCGAGTAATTATGGATTACTTTCTTTACACCATAGCTTACATTTCTAGATATTCCTTGATTTCCTTTTACCATTTTCCATTTGTTGTACCACCTTTTTTGTGGACACCTGAGTCTATTATCTACTTTCATGTACTTTTTCCATTATTGAGTGAGGTTGGCTTGTTACTTTTCACTCACCAATGTTGTTTGCCCTTTTATGCACCTTTTTCCATTGATGTTTGAGTAAGGATTATTGTTGCTCACTTATCAATGTTATTTTACCATTTTTCCCCCATATTTATTTAAGGATTGTTACTACTTTAACATTGATGTTTAATAGCCATCCTTTTTGACATGTATCCTTGGTTTGACTTGGTGAGTTTGCCTTTCTTACTTAAGGTTTACTTGTTTGAGTTTCTCAATATTCAATAGCCTTGGATTTTCAGTTACCTAATTTACTCTAAATTTTGACTTGATAATTTGATCTAACATAACACTTATCACCCTAGCTTGCCAAATTTCCAATTACATCCCATCCACATAAAACCAGTTACATTAGCTTTCCTATGTTTATTTGTTTTTGCTCTTTAGTTTTATATTTTTGGGTTTGTTGAAAATAGTCTTTGTACCTTCCACAATAAAAAATATAAACATAGTATACAACCATCAGTGATAAGGGTAAGTCAAGGTATGCATCACATTTAATTTTCATTTATTTCCCTTCAGGTCATTTACTTTTCATTATTTTTGCTTTAAAATATTGCAAGTTTTTTTAGCCTCAATGTTGTGTATTACTATGTTGTTTCTCAAAGAACCATCTCATATTACGCCTGAGTGACATATGATGAGATTTGAGTGGGAAATATGTGTACACATAATATTTTAAACTTTTATCAAATATTGATACTTTATATCTTGAAGGAACCCATCGAGTCTCAATCTCTCTAAGTGCATACCTTAAGGGGTGCATCGAGAAAGGGGTGGGTAGACCATTAATGATTTATAGGATTGTTGTCCCTTATTACCAATACAACTATCTCCTAAAAACATTACCCTAATCTATTTCTCATATTTTACATACTCTTCTATTCTTTTACCATCTTTTATACCCCTTTTCCTAACCTAAAACCTGTTTTGATAGTTTACATTACTAGGTCGACTAGGTCGACCTTGTACTCTTATTGGTGAAACTCATTTAGGGTCTAGGTCAGCTCTTGGTTGACTTAGCCCATGACCTAGTGAGTTTTTATCAATAACATTACTAGGTTGATTGGGTCTACCTGATTGACCTAAACTTTTAGAAGGTCTTAGGGTTACATCCACCTATATATACAAGATCATTTCACCATTATTAGAGAGACATCAAGAGTTATTATCATTTATGCTTATTTACATTATTTTTTTCCACCATTATATTTGAGGAGTCTTAACTTAGGGTTTCTACTTGGATAATATAGTATTGTGGAGAAGTCTTAGATGTTTTGGCCTTTCTTAGTGATCCTTACAAACCATAACAACCTCTTTGGAAGCCCCTTTGGCCAAGGGAGAGATTGAATCTCGATGGGCTCATCATTTAGGTAAGTATTCTCTAAATTTACTCCTCTCTTTAGCATATAAAAGTATAATAAGTATTGGCTTTTGGATAATAATACTCTTCTTCTCCATGCATTAGGGTCTTACCTATATATATCTTAATTAGGATTCTCTTATGCATGTTTAATTTCATTTGTTTATTGATCCCTCATATTATGTCATAAGCTTTAGGGAGCACTAGATTAGATTTATTTACTTCACTTATTATTATAGTGAATATGAAAACATAGGACTTAATTAGGGTTATTATGTGATTCTACTTGAATGGAGGCTTTGGAACTCACCCTATTATTATTATTATTATTATTATTATTATTATTATTATTATTATTATTATTATTATTATAGATCCCCTTATTAGGTCTAGCAGATCCACATATTGGTCATATTTTTTTATTATGTATTGTATCCCTAATCAAAAGTGTAAGTCAAATCTATCTTCTTTGATCTAGGATTGATTTATAGATCTAATTCATTTCAAATTACATATAGGCCCCACTATACCAAGTGTATATTAGGGAATCCCTTAGAGAACCTATACAACCTAGGTTATGACTTTTTGACCTAACAAGTGACTTGGTTATGGGGTTGAGAGGGTTTGGGAGATTCTATAATGGGTCACCAGCCTATAGCCTCACCCATAAAGATGTTAGATGGTGTAGCTATCAAGTTACACTCCTAGTGAGTTTATTAATCTTAGGTTTATGGTTTGTTTGATTTAGTGAGTGTTGTGATAGACCAGTGTTATTTGTGATTTAGGCTAACCTTTTACCCAAGCCGGTCCATATTTATCTAGATCTCTATATCATCATCTTGTATATCCTCATTGTCTTGTACATTCTATCCATATCCCTATCTTGTGCATTCTTATTCTTCTCATATTTAATCTTTTATAATCTTGTCTATCATGTACATCCTACCATCTGAAGTCATACATGTCCTAATATGATTTTTTCTTGGCCTCTTCCTATCTATAACATCCTTATATTATTACCCTCATCTAGTCTCACCTTGTCTAAACCAAATCCATCTCATTTTGTCATACAACACATCTTTTTGGCTTTTTAGGTCACACAATTTTCCAAACCATATCTATAACAATAATCTTACCCAAAATCATCATTACATCATCACCCTTTATCCCATCTTCCTTTATCCCATTTATACTACATCACATAATCTCATATCCCACCCCATCTTGGATAAATTGGTCAAAGACTTGAGCTAGTATTTTGGTCATATCACTTTAAGTCCATTATCATTTTTCTATCTCCTGTCACTTTGTTAGATTTCATACTTAGTCAATACCCTATTAATAACCTATTAATTTTTTAGTTTTAATATAACATCCAATCATCATAAATCCCATCATCTCTAATCTGATCATCTTGCCTATTCATAACTATCACCCAGATAATCATTGTCTTGCTAGTTTGAGTCTAGACATTAGTCACATCCCCAATCCTTTTGCTATCTTGAAAACTAGGAATTGTTGATATATCATTATCACCTATCATACTATAAGTCTAAAGTCTCATCCTACTTTTATATCATAATTCATTTGGACTATCTCATCCTCATCATAACCTATCAGACTACCTCAATCATTTATACTTATTGCTTTGTCCAAGACCCTGTCCAAATCCCTAGTCTACCATCAAATCATCCCCCCTTTTGTCCATCATCCACCCCCATGGATTTGAACCCATGTCTCATAGAATAATACCTATTTTCTATCAGAGTTGTTTCCAGGGTTTGAATAATGTGAATGCAATGGTCAAGTGATCACGTGAGACAAAGCTAATGCACACCACAAAGAAGCTAAAGCAAAGTGAAATCATTGAAAGAGATAATTTACAAAAGACAAATAGGAGAAAAACCCAATATTTGATTAACTTAAGATGGCCAAATTGAAGAATACATATAGGAGATCACGTAAGTAACTCCTCCACAAAAGGTGGTCAAAGCACCCCAAGAATAGACTTTTAACTCCTCCATGAAAGGTGGTGACAAGGTGATAAGAATAGAGAAGTAACTCCCATACCCAGAATAGCCAGTCGAAGGAGTTACTTATGACATTCTTATGACACCTATGACGCATCTATGACACACATCTCCACATAAGCTAGCCTATCCTAAGAATGTAGGAAAACTCCATGTATGCACAAATATATAATATTTCCTAATTAAATAATAGGGAAAAATAAAAACCTACACTAACACCCCCCCATAAGTGAAACTTAGGTGGGCAGTGTGGAAATATAAAATGGGTCCCGACAACTAGGCCTGATGAGGTACCCATGTACAAATGCAATCTCCCATAAGATAGAGAAAAAGAGAAAACCCGTAGGAAAAAACTCCCCCCCAAAAGAGAGACATAAAAGAAATGAAGAGGCTAGTGGGCCCCCTAAAGATGATGTTGCTGTAGATGTGGACCCCACCCCAAGAAGAGCTCATAGATGAATGAACTTGCTCTCGATGAAAGGTTTGGTGAAGATGTCTGCAACCTGCTCTGAAGACTGGCAAAATATCAAGTCAATGACCTAACTATGAATAAGCTCCTAAATGAAATGCATGTGAATATCTATGTGCTTGGTCTGCTAGTGCTAAACTAGATTCTTGAAAATCTGAATGGTACTCTAGTTGTCACAATAAATGATGGTGGGCTGCCTAATAGGAATGCCAAACTCAAAAAGTATCCCCTAAAGCCAAATATCCTTAGTAGTTGCATTAATAACTCCCTTATACTCTGCCTCTGTGGATGATATAACAATAGCATTTTGCTTCTTGCTAGACCAACTGATAAGACCAAAACCTAGAGAGAAATTGTAACCAAAAGTGAACTTGCGAGTCTGTGAATCACCAACCCAGTCTAAATTTGTATACCCAAACAAGTCAACCTCTATGCCAAATCTGTAATGAATCCCATATCTAAGTGAACCCTATATGTAATGTAAGATCCTCTTAGATGCTTTCCAATGCAGCTCATGAGGTTTTTGCATAAATTTGGAGACAAGTCCCACTGCATATGATATGTTGGGCCTGGTGTGAGTCAAGTAGATGAGACTACAAAAAAGTTGTCGATATCGAGTGGCATCAACTAATGGTGAAGAATAGTTAGCCTCAAGCTTGACTCCTGATAGTAAGGGAGTCAGAGATGGCTTGCAATTAGCCATGTGAAATTGAGACAATAAAATAAGAGCATACTTAGGTTGTGTAAGAGAAATCCATAAATTTGACTATGAGATCTTGATGCCAAAGAAGTAGTGCAACAAACCCAAGTCTGTCATGTCAAATCTATCATGGAGAGATGCCTTCACCATTTCAATAGCTGATGAAGAACTCCCTGTGATCAAAAGGTCATCAACATATAGAACCAAAATCAGGAGTGAATCATCCTACCACAAGAAGTAGACATTGGGGTCAGAATGGCACCTAGTGAAACCCACTGTGAGAAGGAAGGAATCCATCTTGGCATACCAAGCTCGAGGGGCCTATTTGAGGCCATAGATAGATTTCCTAAGTCTGCATACTAAGGAAGAATCTTGAACAAATCTTGGTGGCTGCTCCATGTAGATCTCTTCCTCTAGGTCTTCATGAAGAAAAGCATTCTTCACATCCATTTGGTGCACATCCCAACCATGTGTTATGGTAATAGCTAAGGTGAGTCAGATAGAAGTCATCTTTTTAATGGGTGCAAAGGTCTCTGACTAGTTAATGCCTGCCACCTATGAAAAACCCTTGGCAACCAATCATGCCTTGTACTTATCAACTGACCCATCTACTACAAACTTGGTCTGATATATCCACCTACATCGAACCATCATCCTTCCCTTAAGAAGTGAAGTCAAGTCCCAAGTGTGATTTTTGATTAAGGAAGAATATTCTTCCTCCATAGCACTATCCCACTTAGGTACTCCCGATTCCTGTCAAAAAGTCTATGGATCTAAAATTGAGGCAAAGAAGGCATGTGGATCTCTCTAAAAATCCCCCTTAGTATGTTTGTCATCTGTGGGATCTCTTGCCCAAGTGCCAGCACTCTCAAGTGTTTGTCTGGCCCAAAGTGGCCTGGAAGTGGGTGAGTCAGGTGTTAACTCCTCACCCTCTGACTGATTAGAGGTGAATGACTCTACATCACTATCCTCACTGTCTGAACTTGAAGAAGAAGAAGATGTCTCTGGCTCAAGAACTTGTTGTGGCTAATCTGAATCTGAGGAATCATCATGAAGAAGTAGATCTGATGAGAGAGAAGAATTGCCAAGTGTTGAGTCTCTAGGACTCTCCTGAAAGTGGAAACTTCTCTCAATGAACAACTCATGAGTGGTCAAATCTAGAAGGTGATACCCCTTAACACCATCCAGATATCCTACAAAGATGTAAGGCTTAGACTAACATTTCATAGCTTTGCATTTCTTCTTCGGTATGCAGACCATGGTTGGGGATTTGAAAACCCTAAGGTGCTCAACATCAAGTTTTCTTTTATGCCAAGCTTCAAAGGGTATTATCCCTTTTAAATCTTTGTGAGGAACCTTTTTTTGAATGTAGAAAGCACAATTGATGGCTTCAGCCTAGTACTATGGTGTTAAGGATTTAGAGTGAATCATATAGCTACCCATCTCTTTCAAGAACCTATTTTTGCATTTTGCAACCCCATTTTATGAAGGAATGTAAGTGACTGTGCATTGCAAATCAATCCCCTCTATGGTTCAAACCTACTCAAACCTGTTGCTAACATACTCCCCTCCATTATTAGTTCAAAGAACATTGATGGATTTCTCACTTTGTTTCTCAATAAGAGTCATGAAGTCTATAAAATTTTCAAACACTTTAGACTTTTGTTTGAGAAAATATATCCAAGTTTACCTAGAGAAATCATTAATGAAAGTGAGGATATACTTGGCCCATGAAAGATGGTTTGGGAAGGGGCCTCGATACATCATTGTGGACTAACTCCAAAGGTTGTGAAACCCTCTAAGCTTTGCCTTTGTCAAATTTTGATTCGAGATGCTTCCCAAGGGAGCACCCCTTGCAAAGTCCTTTTGAGAATTAGACACGAGGCAAGCCAATGACCATGTAATGTTTTCAAAGTTGCTTAAGGTAGCAGTAGTTAAGGTGGCCAAACCACTCATGCCATAATTTGCTAGCTCCATATGAATGAGTTAGCAATGCTAGTGGAGAAGAATCAGGTGCAAAATGTGAGAAGGTGTATAACCTTGCTTGGTGATCTGCCCTACCCACTGCGACTATAGTATCACTATGCAACTCCTTGATAGCCACTAAATTTGGTGAAAACTCAACTCTCATGTCCCAACCAATGTGAGTGATTTGGTACACTAATAGGAGATTGGTTGAAAGAGAAGGAACACTTAGAACATTATTGAATGTGTCAGGAATCTAAAACAACAAACATGCTCTGATTCCACTGTTAGGATCTAAGAAGCACCATTGATTACCATGTACAAGCAACTTAACATGTGGAATTAAACTAGAAGTAACAAGTAACTGGAATTCAAAAATAACATAGAGTATGAGAGACAATACTCAATTATATTAATACTCTTCTAGAAGGAAATACAAAAAAGAAGATGCCACAGTCTTCTTCCTTACACACCTCTAGGGCTCCCACACCTCTAGGGCATAAACAGTAAATCTCTTTAAGAGCTCAATCTCTCTCTTATGGTCCCAACAAGCAACTTACACACAAAGTTGTTATTCACCTCCAACTAGTCAGTATCACTACTACCAGTACACAAGTGCTCCATGCACTCCAAATCTGAGTACACACCGTACTCCAAGTACACAATCATACTTCAAGTAGATCTCACCTAATCTTGCTCCTTGATATGTTGCTATCACCTTTGATCTTGCTACCCTGCAGACCTCCTTTGACCTCGCACACACACACATGAAAATAAATGATCTTACTTACACATGTAGATCTCCAAATGTGGCCTTGCACACCTACCAACCAAGATCATACACACATGAAGAACCCTTTTGATTCTCCAAACCATCACCCCTATGGATCTTCTATCAAAACTTGCAAAAATTGTAGCTCTACCTAATCATACACACTTGGCACCCCTATGGAACTAAGAGGAACACACCTTGCTCTCTTCACTCTGAAGGAGCTAACCTTGCTCTTACTCAACTAGCCCAAATTACAATATAGCCCATGAGTCTCTTAAATAGATCTCATGCAAACAATAATTAGACATCCAATTACAATAATTAGATCTATAGATCAAGACTAAAATTAGCCTTTCAACATGCAAACAACTAGTTCCTTAACTAACTGTTTATGAACTAGTAGTTCTGGAACCGCATAGGCGACCAACGTTCATCCCTATCTGCCTAGAGATGACTGACATCGGCCGATCCCTGACCGATGTTGGTAGCTTACTGTCTACACATGACCGACATCAGTTGGCCTTACCGACGCCGGTGACTGTGACACTCAGTAACCCTCCATGTTTGCATTTGGGTGAAGCTTTTAGCTCCACAACCTAACAATCTCCCACTTGGAGATAAACAATTGTACCTGTACCTGTACCTATACACTATCTAATTTGTTTCTTAGCTTGTATCCCTCTTCAAGCTCAATCTTGAAGACCAACCACCACACAACCTATGGTACAACCCTTGTCATCCAAGTAACCTACCAAATCTGAAGTACTTGACCCTACATAGCATGAATCCCTACTGCTAGTTCCTCTCAAATACCTGAGAACCCACTGAACCGCTTTCCAATGCTTCCTTCTCACATTGACTACAAACTTTTTGACAGCACCCACTGCTTGGGCAAACTCAGGGAGTACACATGTACTCAACCTCATCATGTGCTTGGGGGCCCTATTCTGTGAACTATCCATCCATAGGTGTGCTTGCCATATTGCATCCTGCACTACCTTCACACAATCATCCTATGACAACATCAACTTGTGATCTTCCTTGTCTCTAGGATTACTCATGCCAAAGAATTTCACTGCTCCCAAATCCTTCATGGCAAATCACTGAACTAACCTTACCTTTAGCTCAGCAAAACCCTGTATGTCTGAACCTACAACAAGCTCATCCTCCACATACAGTAATAGGATAATGTCACGACCATCATCCACCCTAGTAAGACAAACACAATGGTTACACTGGCATTGACTAAAGCCCTACTTTGTCATCCACCTGTCAAACCTGTACCACTGTCCTGCAGCTTCCTCAAGACCATATGCCCTAGCCTTTCATCTCATGCATCCATTCTCTCTATTCTTTAACTAAGGTATCCATTCATCTTTTAGTGCTTTCATACCGGCTGGCAACCCTACCAAATCTCCCATTTGGTTTTGCAACTTCCTCATTCATGCCATGCTCCCACTATTTCCTAGATCCTTCCTGCTATGCAGTGAGCAACAAGTATAAAGAAGACGAACAAAAAAATTGAGGCTTACTTACCCTTTCAGTCCTCCATATGGGCATTTGAGACTTCTTGACAGCTTGCTATCCACCCAAAATCTCTTCTAGTGACTGACCTTGATCACCACATAGTCTGCATCTGACCGATGTCAGTTCCATGCAACTATCCTAGTCACCGACACCAGTTATCCTATCGACATCGGCCTCCACCTACTTGACACCACCAACTCCTCTATTCTGCACATGACTGATGTCGGTACCTATCTATTTGATGCTAGTTCCTCCTGACTGATGCTGGTACCTGTGTTCACCTGTGAGTGATGACTTTTTACCCGTAAGCTTTCTTTGAATCATACCCATGTCCAAACTGCCTTGCTTAAAAGTATCTAGCCCCATCCATTGATCTCTGTCCATCATCTCCTCCAAGAACACTAAGGCTTTCCAGTTCTTAAGTTTATCAAATACATCAGTGTTCCTTTTCTTATAATAAATCCAATCCTTTCTTGTAGCATCCCACTGCTTACAAAAATCTCGATTTATGCTCTTTGAAGCTGAACTCTTACCATTTGACTTAAGAACATCCATTCCCTTCTCACTTATGTGACCAAGCCTACAAAGCCACACCTGTGCAATAGAAGTGAAATCAGTAATACAAGCAAGTAGATAAAGAGTACCTACTTTCTTACCACATGTTAATTCAAGTGTATCCTTGGTAACATTCCAAGAATCTATTGTGAGAGTTACTGTGCATCTCTCATCACCCAACTTCCTTGAAGAAATTAGCCGCATCTTGAAGACTGGGACCTGCATGACCTTCTTCAACACCCATGTGTTGGCCGCTTACAATTTCAGCCACACTTCCCCTTTGCCAATATATTGACAAGGCTCACCAACCCCTCTTTTTGGGGCTGCATGGAAAGAGGCAACAAAATCTATAAAACAAGATTCTACTTTATCCAAGGAACATTCTAGAGCATCCTATGCAACAACACCTACAACATCTACTTCTTCAGTTCCTTCATGCTGATCTTCTACCAACCAACAATATTTCTTTACCTGCTCTTTCTTTCCATAACACCGTAATTGACCATTCGTGCTTTTCAATTCCTCCATTCTTAGTGTACTTTCTTTTGCCATTGCTATACTCCCACTCAATCAAAAACCCCTGAGAGTGACTTGTAATCAAAGACAAACTTGTTCCCTACAACCTTAGCTCTGATGCCACTTTGTCAAGAATCTAGAACAACAAACATGCTCTGATTCCACTGTTAAGATCTAGGAAGCACCATTGATTACCATGTACAAGCAACTTAACATGCATAATTAAACTAGAAGTAACAAGTAACTAGAATTCAGAAATAACACAGAATATGAGAGACAATACCCAATTGTATTAATACTCTTTCAGAAGGAAATACAACAAAGAAGATGCCACAGTCTTCTTTCTTACACACCTCTAGGGCTCCCACACCTCTAGAGAATAAATATAAATCTCTTCAAGAGCTCAGTCTCTCTCTTACGGTCCTAACAAGCAAATCACACACAGAGTTCTTATTCACCTCCAACCAGTCAATATCACTACTACCAGTACCACCAGTCAGTATCACTACTACCAATACACAAGTGCTTCATGCACTCCAAGTTTGAGTACACACCGTACTCCAAGTACACAATTATACTTCAAGTAGATCTCACTTGATCTTGCTCCTTGATATGTTGTTGTCACCTTTGATCTTGCTACCCTGCATACCTCCTTTGACCTCACACACACACACTTGAAAATCAATGATCTTACTTACACATGTAGATCTCCAAACATGGCCTTGCACACCTACTGACCAAGATCATACACACATGAAGAACCTTTCTGATTCTCCAAACCAACACCCTTGTGGATCTTCTATTAGAACTTGCACAACCTACAACTCTACCTAATCATACACAATTGGCACCCCTATGGAACTAGGAGGAACACACCTTGCTCTCTTCACTCTGAAGGAGCTAACCTTGCTCTTACTCAACTAGCCCAAATTACGATATAGCCCATGAGTCTCTTAAATAGATCTCAATCTAATTACAATAATTAGACATCCAATTACAATAATTAGATCCATAGCTCAAGACTAAAATTAGCCTTTCAACATGCAAACAACTGGTTTGTTAACTAACTGTTCATGAACTAGCAGTTCTAGAACTACACAGGCAACCGATGTCGGTCCCTGTTTGCCTGGAGATGACCAACATTGATTGATCCCTGATCAATGTCGATAGCTTACTATCTACACATGACTGACGTCAATTGGCCTGACCGATGTCGATGACTATGACACTCAACAACCCTCCATGTTTACATCTAGGTGAAGCTTTTAGCTCCACAACCTAATAGAATGTTCCTCCTTCCATTTCAATTGACCCTCTCCCTACAATGGAAATTGATGTGTCATCACCCAAACTAATTGAAGTCATGCTAGAAGGCTCTAAAGATGAAAACTCAACTAGGGAAGAGCCCATGTGGTGAAAAGCACCTGAGTCAATGACCCATGAAGATGTAGAAGCTATTGTAGCTACAAGGGCCTTACCCTTTTTTCTCCTTACCCTTGCCTTTTGCCTTAGTAGAATCTTGGGTAGATGAATTCTACTTGATGGGCTTAGGAACACCTATGTTGTGCTTCTCTAGAAGATGAATTAGGTGATCTATTTGTTTCTTTATACATTTGTGTTCATCATGCCCTGTGTTCTTACAATAGGCACACTTAACCTTCTCCTTCTTAGGTTTAGCATTGGAGGAGGAAGACTCAGTGTTTTTTTTGGCAGGATTGTTGTTTTCTTTCTTCTTCTCTTGGTCCTTATTCTTTTTCTTCTTTTCCTTTGTTGAAGTCTTATCCTTACCATTTCTAGCTATCAAAGCTTGGGGTTGAGTAGACTTCATTGTGCCCATTTGAATTAGCTTATCTTGATCCCTAGTCAAGTCGGCAATGAATGAATCCAAAGAAGGCATATTCCATGTAGTGCTAAGGGCACTTTTTGTGGCATGGAAAGTGGAGACAAAGACTGAATAGCTTGGACCTAACTTTACAAGAATAGAAAGGATGAGTTAATCATCTTTCTTCTCTATCCCACATTCTTTCAATTGCAATCTAAGGGCCTTAAACTTAGTGAAGAAGTCCTGTAGGGTGTCAAAGTTGCTAGTACTTAGACTTATGAGTTCATTCAAGCTTCCCAAATAAGACTTCTAAGGTGTCCCATATGTCTTTGGAAGTCTTGATAGTTTCTAAATGGAAGAGAAGTTTTGGAGACATGGACAAGCTCAGTAATCTATAGGCTTCATCACTACGGTTGTACCACTTGACCTTTTCAGCATCAATGCTGGTATCTACTTTAGTACCCATGGTGATCCTATACAACCCTTTAATTCAAAGAATGATTGACATTTTAACCTTCCATTCATGATAGTTGAAGGGTGTTATGGGTTTAAGTTGAAAATAATCTATTTTAAGCTGAATTTAGGTGAATTTATGTTGATTTCAAGTTTGTGAAAGTATGTAGAAAGGAGAAAGATAACAGAAGTAAACAAAGTGTTGAAAGATAATCACACCCCCCAAAATGTTGACCCCCCCCCAAATAAGCAAGTGCACGCTCAAAATATGTCAGAATCAGCTGAAAATGCATCTTCAAGCAATATGTGCAAGTCAAGTTAATAACCCAAGCAAATAGGACGTCGGACTCAGCCAAAAATGTGTCTCGGGATACCCAAATTTTTGGCACTTTATAAAGTAGTGCATTTTTGACAATTATCTAGCTTAAGTTGTGAAAAATTGAAAACTAAGCACTTTTTCAAAATATGGCACTCGAATTTGAGCTACCATTTGCAAGATTTTAAAGTTTTAATTTCTCGTAAACTAGTAATTTTGCAAAAAAATAGCACTAAAACATTAAAAAATGCTTGTTTTGAGAGAGAAAATGGCCTTCCAACCACTTGTTGGACTTGGCACGAAGGGAGGAATCCAAAAGAGGTCTTTGTGAGGGGGAATTGGCCTCCTACCAACCAAGGCCTCACCCTTCGTCTTCGACAGGCAAAAACTCAAACTTAAAATAAAAACCCCAAATTGCCCACAATGTAAAATACAACCTTAAATATTTATTTTTTAACTAAATTGACTGATTCAAGATTTGAAAAGTCAAATTTGACTAAGAATTTAAGAAACAAAGGTAGATTTTACCAAATAAAGGCTGTGTGAGGGCCTACATGGAGTGCCAAAATGAAAAAGGGCACCATTTTTTAGGGTTTGGTCTTTTTTTTTGTTGTTTTGACTGTGCATCAGTAGAAAGACTATGTAGATCTCCACGTAGCAGCTTGGTGAAGACAAAACAACTCCAACACCTCCTTTTTCTGTTGTCCTTCCATGCAGGCTTCACTCCTTTGAGATTCCAACACCCAACAGCTGAAAGTGGTCATTTTCTCCTTCAACACAGGTTAAATGAACATCAAAAAAGCCAACACTATGTGTCAAAATGTGACGCCAATCCTGGAGAAAAGAAACAAAAACTACAGAGGATGCCAAGTGTAGAGCTGTCAAAAAATGGCGCCACTTCTCCAACATCTACACCTTAGATCTGAAATGTCATTTTGACATAGCAGATGTGCATAGTAGTTGAAAAAAATTTGTAGATCCAAACACCACGAAGGCAGTCTACAGGGAAGATAAATGCAACACAAGAAATGATATTAAAAGGATTTTTTAGATCATATCTGGAAATAAGAAAAAGAACATAAAGAGAAATCCACTCCTCACATTTTCAAAATAAACTAATAGCATAACCAGACACATGATTACCGGGGTGGCTTTGATACCATATCAAAGTTGTTGCCAGGGTCTGAATAACGTGAATGCAATGGTCAAGTGATCACATGAGACAAAGCTGGTGCTGCACACCACAAAGAAGCTAAATCAAAGTGAAATCACTAAAAGAGATCATTAGAAAAAGACAAATAGGAGCAAAACCCAATATTCAATTAACTTAAGATGGCCAAAGTGAATAATACATATAAGAGAGCACGTAAGTAACTCCTCCACAAAAGGTAGTCAAAGCACCCCAAAAATAGACTGTAACTCCTCCATGAAATGCAGTGACAAGGTGCTAAGAATAGAGAATTAACTCCCATACCCAGAATAGCCGGTCAAAGGAGTTACTTATGACATTCTTATAACACCTATGACACATCTATGACACACATCTCCACATAAGCTAGCCTTTCCCAAGAATGTAGGAAAACTCCAATTATCATGACAACCAATCCCTTTCCATTCCACCATACACTAGTCTTGGTCTTAGTCATGACCTTCTTAGTCTAAGGATTACCTTGTTTAATAACTACATTATTTAAAACAAAGATGCAATCCGCTTATGGATCTTGGAGATGGGTGTATAACTTCCCAAAGGTCTTGACCATATCCAACTAACCTTACCTCTAGTTTGTACCTGTTCATAATCAAACCCTCCATCTACCAGTCATAGTCCTTTACAAATCTCACTTCCTACTAGTAAAGGGAATCCTAACTTGTCAACCTCATCTTATCCTCCACCGTCCCTTGATGTTATGACATCACCATCACATGCTTCCACTTTTAAATTTAATATTTACACATCCAACCCCATAGACAAGAAATATACCCCTCTCCCAATAACCATGAAAGTCTTATTTTATAAATAGAGATCTATAAACATGATTACCACCCTAAAACATTACCTCTAAATTTGTCTAAACATGTGGCCTCATGGTATCAAGATGAACTATTTTTTATATGCCATAAAGTCCCTAGGAATTACATTACTATCTTTTCCCTTTCAATTATTATATCCAAAACTTAATTGATAATGGTGACATTAAAATTGAAGGAGAATCCAATGCATCCATGCATAGGAGTGTACAAAAAGGGGTATGCAAAGATTCCTTTCCTAACTATGATCAAGCTTCTTCCCTCCTCAACCAAGGTGATGACCCCAATTCTTACCATACCATAACCATACTCAAGAAAAGAAGGTACTTGAACAAAATAATATGGCTACTATTAGATAATTATTTACTAGTGAAATCACCTCATCAACATCCCTATCAAACTCAACATCAAAATGGTAAAGATCATGTTAAAAATTAGCATCAATCGAAATCCATGTCAAAAACATCATCCTTTTAAGATAATTAAATTCATGCCAACACTTATCTATTTGAGGATGTCACTAATTCAAATGTTAACCAATTAGAAGGCATGACTCTGGATCCATCTCAAGATGATGAAATCATAACACAATTCCTGGATGGTTTATCAATCAAAGATCATCAAGCTAGATATGAATCATGTTTAGATTCTAATTCTATGAAGATTTTTAGTGATCCTTTTGATATTTTTTAGGACACTTTCTCTGACATCGAGGCTAGGTCTCCTAGTATCTCTCATAAGGACTATGTTTCCCATTATCCCCTTAATCCATCCCTTCCACCACACATCCCAAATCATCCCCATACTATTAAAAATCCCTCCATCCCACTTCATAAAATGGACAAATAGGAACACACATCATTGTATGACCCATAACATGCAATCTTATGTTTCAAATATACAAGGACCCAAGCCAATAACTAATTAGTCAAGACAAATAATAAAGTCAGCTATGATCTAAATATAATCAATCAAAGTCAAGCATAATTTTGTAATCAACCAAGTCAAAAGGTGTCAT
This sequence comes from Torreya grandis, assembly GCA_037957365.1. Classification (NCBI taxonomy): domain Eukaryota; kingdom Viridiplantae; phylum Streptophyta; class Pinopsida; order Cupressales; family Taxaceae; genus Torreya; species Torreya grandis. The sequence goes on from JARHVA010002601.1 coordinate 648,296, forward strand.
CCCCTATTATAAATATCCTTGAGGTGATAGGTAACCATAAAAATCAAAATCATCATCATTTATCAATTCAAAGATCAAATTCCCATGGTAAATCCTAGTTACAGGCACTAGGGGCAATCAAAGTCTAATCTAATCATTAAATCAAAACAATGCCAAAAGTCATGTGGCCAATAATCTTCTTAATATTTAGATCAAAGAGTAAACTAGTCAAAATATCTTAGATCCCTTATTCTCACAACACTAAACAAAAATGTCCCCTCAACCATATCCAGTAATGTATGCAACTATTGAACCCAAATTTTCTCCCCTTCTAGTTACATTGTCCATCATAACCATATCACTCATTCATATCATATATCCCACCATCAAAATCAAGACATAATCCCATCCATACCATACCTCAAATCCCTAGGCAACATCATCTCTAATAGGGGTTACAAAGACACCTGGTTGATATATCTAGAGGATGTTAAATCAAGAATCAATGAAGGTTACCAAGACATTAGTAAATATATAATTGACAATATGATCCTAGCATCACATATCTTTAGAGTAGGTGTTGATTGATAGATCATGAAAATGTATTCATCCTACATCTCACCCATATCCAAAGTATCAAGATGCCAAAAAAAAAAGAAAAGTCAAAAAAAATAATTAAAATTAAATAAAATAAAAATTCATTCGTGCAATGATGAAAACTAGTCTTCTAGTGCCTTGGGAAAGTACCATGATGAAAACCAATTTTTGGCATCATCATAAAATAATCTATTATCCAAATTATACCTCAACACTTGGGAGTAAATCCATACATTATTCCTACCCATCATTGGCCATCATATCTTGAATCATAATATCCCTTATTCTAGTCTTGACATTCATAAAGGATTGGAAGATGTCGTAAGAAATGTTTGGAATCATCTTGGCATATCCTCCAATGGACACTCAAACAACTATGTTGTGGTCATTAAATATCCCCAGTCCATACTTCTTTTCTCCTAATCCCCTTTTCTGCCTCTTTTTGTCATCCCATCCATTATTCCATTTATCTTTATCCTAGTTTCTAGGCTTGGTGCTCCCTTTTCTAGTAACCCCCTCCCCACCTTTTGCATAGTATACATACATATATCAAAATCCCTTAAAATGAAATATGTCAAAAATTCAAAAAAATCAAAAAATTTGGAAAAAGACAAAAATATTCCAAGATGTCTTGTCTTGTGTATATTCTATCTCCATGTCCTTCATCCACCATAACTCAAATCATAGTCATCCATCCCACTCTTATCTCTCATACCTTATTCTAAACTTGGGTAAGTATAGTCTAACTTTAGCTTGATAAAGTATAAGTCTCTCATCTAAGATCATGACATGGTCCATCCTTAATTCAACCAACCCCTATGTTCTAGTTGAAATCTATTCAAGCACACCCTATTCACAATCACCAATCACTATTCATCCTAATCTAATTCACCAATCTACTATAAATACATATCCTTATAAAAATCATTATCACTCATCCTCTCCAAATCTATATCCTTATACTAATCCAAGTCCCTTTTCTACTCTAAATCTATATCCTTATCTTAATCCAAGTCACCTTTCCACACCAAATCTATATCCTTATCCTAATCTGAGTCACTAGTTTACTCCCAATCCATACCTTATCCAAGATCCTATAATTAATCCAAAATCACATCATGACCCACTTCGTATAAATCATCACACGATTAATCATTTCATTGACTCTCATCAGGATAATTATATAAGACATAATAACATTTCATGTACATACTTGTGTGTGTTATTTATTTTCTCTATGTTGATTTCCTTATTTGTATGTCTTTTATAATGTATATATTTGTTTGGCTTATGTTCCATTTCTTTTTCTATGTTTCATTTTAGTCTTGCATCGTGTCTCTTTTTTACTATTGGGTAATGAACAAGGATTATATGATGACATGAAAAGCTATAGTGATGATTTTAGGTACCCTTAATGATGTAGAGTTCAATATTTACCCCCTTTTATACACTTTAGCATAATGTCTTCTTGTTCATACTTATATCATGGGGCATACAACTAAGTGCTACATTTACATTAGATTTCTTATACTATGATGAAGCTTATTACAATAATGATGGCTTGATCATTTATTCTCATCTATTTAACCATCTTAATCCCATCATCAATTTTATCATCCATGTCATAACAACTAACATCTCATATCTAATCATTCATTTGAGTCCTTTTATCCTCATAAATAATCATCTTTCTAGTCATCAACATCTATCCTCTCAAATCAGCTCAAAATCTAATCATCATCATACCTAACATCTATCTCACAACTAATACATCTAAATCCATCATGATTATCCTCTAGTCTATCTTATCATCTATAATCTAGTAAAAACTACATTGGCTTGAGATCTTTTCAGACTATGTAGGTAGTGCTTGGCCACTTTTAGTTCCCAAGTTAGCTCGGCCACCATCTTTCCTATCTCCATCATTTGGTCACTCAATCATATCATTTATACCATCTCATCCCATTCATAATATTTCTTGACTTTAGATTTGAGCTATACTCACCATTACTCTTATCAAATCAATCTTATTTTGGTCCATAGTTCTCCCTGGCATGTGTCCTTACCTAGGATACATCAAAAACTTGAGAAATTAGCTTTTATAATCATCATGTTATGGTTGATTCCCCCTTGAGATGTGTCAAAAACCATGACATAGTCATTTATACTCCTTATGCGTATATATTTTCTAAAGGCATCATTAATTTGTAACTCACTGCTCAAGTTGAGTTCATCTTCTTCATCATCTATTTAAGATCTAGCATCCCATGCCCTTATCTATTTATCACATCCCTCCCCTCATTTCTTCTTAGAGTGGCCATCCATCTCATTATTCTATACATGTCCCCTCAAGGGGGAATTATATCCACTAACATCATTGATGTAATGGTTTTTCATTTAAATGCCATTACTCCTTCTACTTTATCCAATCGCAATACCCTTTCAAAGATGGGGAAAATGTATACATCTAAATTTTGATCCCTCTATTTATCATCACTAATATTTTTATTAGTCGACACTATTTTCACCTATCCCATATAATCTCATTTAATTCCATCTTAATATCACCCCTTCTAGTCATTTATTTAACATCTCCATTCATTCTTCTTTATCCATTAACCTTATCCCTACCCCATAACTCAAATAATTCACCTAATTCTCTATTATCTACTAATTAATCCCACTTTTCTAATATTTGGGAATTTAAAATTCCCTTGACCCACGTACCTACCTAATCCTAGGCTTTCCTACAAACATAATGAATAATACTCATCTAAACCCTTTCTAATCCTCATTTTGTCCTAACATGATCCTAAAATCTTATAGTCTCTATAAGTTTCTCTCATCTTCCACATTTTCTATAAATCTCCATTTCTAGAGAATTCTAAGGAATTATCTTAAAAATGAGGATAATTCCTTATAATGATCTAAAAATGGAGATTTATAGAAAATGTGAAGGATGAGAGAAACTGATAGAGAGTAGAAGCTTTTAGGTTCATGTTAGGACTAAATGAGGATTAGAAGGGGATTAGGTGAGGATTATTGACTAGGCTTGTAGGAAATCCTAGGAGTAGGTAGGTAGGTGGCTCATGGAAATTTTAAATTCTAAAATATTAGACAAGTGGGTTTATTTAGTATATAATAGGGAATTAGGTGAATTAATTGATTTGTGGGGTATGGATAAGGTTAATGTAATAGTGAAATAGTATGCAAATAGTTAACGGTTTAAATGGTAGTCTAGAAAAAGTCACGATTCTTGGGATAATATCATGATTACATAGTCACTTATACCTATAGATTTTTGCTTACAAATTTTTTTGAATTTGGGAGCAACCAATTCTCCTTCAATCAACTTTGTAATCTCAATTAAATAGACTAGAAACTCAAGTTTATCAAAAGGAGGCTCCCATTATGGTCACCAAATGAAAGATAAAAAATTTAGGCAATGAGATTTGATTATACAATTTAACCAAATACCCAAAATATCAATCTACTTCATTAAAATTGAGAACCATTAGATTAAAATGATTCTCAATTTTAATGAAGTAGATTGATATTTTGGGTATTTTGGTTAAATTGTATAATCAAATCTCATTGCATGAAATTTTTATCTTAGTGTCATATCAATAGTGTGTTTCACCACACAATGTGTATGAATTATTTTGGTATTTAAAATCCATCCTTATATCCTTTTAAATTTAGTTACAACTATGTGGCTTCCTATGTTGATGTTGGAGGAAAAGGGTTGATAGTTGGTGCCTCAATAAAAAATTTCCATTCAAATCTTACCATCAAAATTATGAATTTACTACTAGATGTGAATATCTTATTACACTACTTGGTACTAATGAGCGCTAACTTTAGAACTACTTATAGTGTTTGGTATTTCATATAACTAATAGTTATGATAAAATTTCTATGATTTGCTTCATATACTTCATACTGATATTAAATAAATGGCTAGCACATTAGAATATCACATACCTCTAATGGAGAAACATCCCAAAGGAATGTATCTTGGAAAGTATTAATGTTGTACACTACTTGACACTACTAAGTGATGTGTTTATTTGATCCCACACTAAACCAATAATGGATTATGGTTGTGGGTGAGGTGTCAATGATAAGTTCAATCTATGAACTAATCTAGGAGAAATCAAGTTCTTTTGAATTTCATTGTCAACAATGAAATATATTGGTTGGGACCATATCTACATTATGGATTAATCTTTTTACTTCTATGATGGGGTAGTATAGATGTTTTTGGTACCTACCATGTTGTTAATCTCAAAATCCATGATCTTCTTAGCTTTCATTGATACTACAGTGATGGTACTCATTGTCTCAAGTTGTGAAAGTAATTTTTTCCTAGTGTGAGATTCATCATTAGAATGACTACTAGAGTTATGAAATAAACACCACTTGCCAGTCTTGGACTATTTAGTTTGGTCATCTGATATCTAATATTTCTTCTTTGGATGGTGTTTGTAGTTATTCCCTAATTTTAATTCTATTCGGAATACTTAGATTATTGCTTGGTCTAAGACTTCAAATATTCTTTCTTAGTCTTCATCTTGGCCTTTGATTTGGACATCTAAGAACATATGTAGGCTTCCCCAATTGAGGAAATAGTTAGGAAATCTAGATTTGACTAAATGTGAGGCCTTAAGCCTGACCTATACTTTAGAACAAAATTTTTCTCTGAATATTGAATTCCAATTTTGGATATAATGGTGTGAAAAGTATTTGTATATTATTTTATAGACTATTCTTTGCCTTGGCACAACTAAGAAAAATTGATGTACTAGTCATCATAGTTTCTAGTAGGACTATAGGTAGATTTGAGTACTTCTATGAAACCATTCTATATGTCTACATATGTGTCTAAATTGATATATTATTTATGTGAATTATAAAAAATTTCCCACCATTTATTAACTAATAAATAAAATTTAGAAGAGAAAACATGATTTAATATTGATCATAGAAGTGATTAACCACATAGTATAAACAAATAAGGTTAATCTAGTTATCTAGTGCATATTTATCTATTTTTAATTAAGATATAAGAACTTCTAGATTGACGTGTACCTTATATGTCATTTTTCCAAATGGCTAATGAGAATAAGAGGTTATTGGTGAAGTCTATGTATTGAGAAGAAGTGAAAATTGATTAATGATACTTGCTCATTTACATGCATATCATTCTTAAAAATATTCCTTTTATCTCTATAATTCATTCTCTATCATTTTTTAGAACATATATGGATTTAGGATCATTGAAAATTTGTGTCCCATTTAAGGACGTAAATGAAGGTATGACGAAGGGCCACAAGTCTCAAGCCCTAGATTCATATAATTATACCTTATATGAGTGGGCATAAAAATAATGAATAATCTTAGAAAAAACCAAAATACTAGTTAGGAATGATACAAAGTGTGTACGTTATGATACCATTGATCTAGGGACCAAGAGGAGACCTAATAGAGAACCTACTTAAACTAGGTTAAAATAGTTATATACTAAATCAATTTGATAAATGATAGAAAATATGAACATGTCGTAAAGAATATGGAAATCAATTAAATGTGACAATACATATATAAATGTTAGAGGTAATTTTCTAGATGCATCATGTTCAAGGAAATGGAGTTTGACATTTTGAGTCTGATATAGAACTATAATAGCAAGATTATATTATATTAAGTTTTGTACAGTCTGAGAGATCAAATGATGTCAAATACTTCCCAACTCTATTATTCTATGTTTTTTTCTTAATGTAATGCTCACCTACAAATAATGGAGATGTACATTATTATAGAATTTAAGAATATGAAGCATCAACTAAACTATTACAATAGTTGATATCAATTACTTCATAACTGCCAAGTATGGTGACATCACTAAATGTCATTAATGAAGACTTGTAAAAAATTCTAACACTACAAGAGTTGTGCAGTAATGAAAACGCATAATTAAAATAAATTAATTAGCGCTTAGGTGTGAAACCCACTTATTTTTTTGTTGACATTAGTGTAAGGTTGGAAATATAACTATGGTGATTAGTAGTATGATCTAGTGAATGAAATCCTCCTAGATCAACCATCTTCCATTATCTCTAATTGTGATCCCACATTCACTATTAACTTCTAGCAAGAACTATTTAAACTAGAAGGCATTCAATTGAACATGAGATAGACACATATTACCTATAGACTATTGGGTAGACATATTTTAAATTAATATTTGCAGATTTACTTTCTTTGTTTTTATTTAGATCAATAAACTCATTGAGCTAAAAGGTTACCTCTAGTTGAATGCTAGTATAACACATCTTACCACACCTCTAACAATATACACTATGAATTTTTATATGACCAACCTCCATGCTCTACCACATCCTAAATTTTAGGAAACTCTAAGGTTTGGGTAGTTGACACAATCCTAATCCACTATGAAAATAAAATTCAAACTCTTAAAGATAACTTGATATAGGCTTAGAACATTATGAAGCAACATGAATATAAACACTATTCATAATACTCATTCATCATGGAGGGCATGGTTTTCCTACACCTATAACCATATAAGAAGACATCCCTGAAACTCAAAAGTAGTCAAAAGTTATCTCCTAAATTATATGGGTCATATTAGTGCTAAAACAAATTGGGAAGGTCACATATAAATTATACCTAATTTTGTCATCAAAGATTCATCTTGTCTTCCATGTGTTATGTTTGAAAAAGGTCCTTGGATAACATGTTTAGGTTTAGATTGTCATTTGGATGAAGAAAGATCCATCATATTTGAACCCAAGGTTATTTTGGAAAAATTTACATGTTCACTCCACAAGTTCTATATCACTAATGTTCTAGTCCAAATGTGATGCTTTTAACCAGAGGATACCACTTAAAAATCTCTCCAATAGTTATATAAGCAATTTTATCAACATAAACTTAGAGTATAAAACATTTCAAATGGTGAGGTCATGTCAAAACCTTGATATCATAACCATCTATTACTCTTTGCATTATATCATCCATGTGTTTAACCCTAAAAAATGTAGATGTGGGGAATATAGGGATAAAGGGCTAGAGATAGCCTAGGGCACAAGGATGGTAGATTATCTCTAAAGAAGGCAAATTATTTGTGAAACTCAATTATAATATATATTTAAATTATCATTATAAATTACTAAAATATATAAAGTAAAGTTATGATATATATTGTAATGACAATGAAAACAAGATACTTAGTTGTTTCTGATGTTAATACAGATCTAGATCTAGAATAGATATAAAGTAGAATGGATCTAGATTTTGGATCAGTCCCCTAATTTTTTAAATTATGCCTCTATATTCATAGAGACTTATGTTATCCTAGGATGGTTCCTTCGATGCTACTATCTAACTTGGATGTAGGTGTCTAGTATAGAATACCTACTAAAATTAGATGCAACCATCTAGTTGTTTCTAGGTTTTTTCTTATCTTCATTGTAGTGAATTTAGATCTAGGTCATGAACTATCACTCCTTGTCAAATAGTATAACCCTAGTTTTTCATCTTAATAATGTCTTTAGGGGAAATAGGCTAGTGTCCACATGGTGTTTAACTAAGCCAAAGACCCATATATTAATAAGTGATGCCTACATAGCCAATATTTTAAATAAGGAATCACACTTATTTAGTTTTCCCCTATGTGTTGGATCATGTGTGAATCATTCAATGTGTGATAATCAATTAATATAGTGACCTATCTTATAACTTTGAAGATATATCTCTTGGAGTTCTCCTTCGATAATTCAAAATTGTAGATGTGATGTCCTTATAAATGATATGTAAATAAAATAAAATATAATAGGGAAGCTTTGCTTGTTTGAGTGCTTTTGGTAAGTTTAATTAGAGTTGCTAGATATTTTTAGGTTTGTGGTAGGTTATGAATGGATGAGGGTTAATTTTATATTTATACCAATACCTTTATATAATATCTCACATTAAATAACTTAGGTTGACTATATAAATATGTTTAATTTGTAAATTGGATGACTTTAGAGCACTGGACACTTACATTGGGATAGGATACTTGTGTTGACATATGCATCTAACTAGATGCAAGTGTCTAGGTAGTTATAAAATAGGTTCAGGTCCAAAACTTGTAGATATGGAAGATAAGCATGTTTATAATATTATAGGCAAGATATAAGTCCTAGGTCATCATAATAACATTTGTCAAACTAAGATATAAGTAATAAGGCATAAATAGATAGTGTATGTGAGTATTTTGGTAGAGGGAAAGGTTGAGAAGTTGAAGTTACATCCATGATATGTGTTTTCCAAGTGTACAAGACTGAGGTGTTATATAATTCATAAATAGTGTCTATATTTCCCCCCTTTAATCTAGTAATGAAATTATTGATTTAAGTGAGAATAGATGTGTGTCTGGGCTTATATAACACACTTTATCTTTGTTTGAGTCTAACCTAAGTGATTTTTTAGTGACTAACTTTTAACCAAATGAATTTTATGGTATATAATCAATGCATATAATCTTAAATTGAAAGAGAGAAAGGATTAAGAGTACACTTGTGTATCGATGTAATCATCTTACCATTTGGCAATTTGATTTGAAAGATGTATCTTTATAAATCACTTAAACAAAGATTAAGACAAATATAGATCTAGAAAATGCATTTATTTAAAGATATAGAGAGAGATATTAGAGGACACATGCCCCCAACCTTGGAGAAAATATGATTTATCACTCGATAGTTGAAATTAGCTCAACTATGTAACCTAATCATACTTATAAATTAGTGAGTTTGAGTGAACCAATTCAACTCACACTATGAATATGGTGAGTCTAGATGATGTAATCAATTCCAACCTATAAACTTGGAAAGATTGTGTGATTTAGTTACCTTAACCATACCAAAAAGTGAACCAACTACTGCAGTATATTACAGTATGTAAAAGTCCAACCTAGTGGGTGATAACAGTCCATAGAAGTATTTGAATTCTAAAAGCTAATTTGATTTTACAATATTGGGCACACATTGCATATCATATTCACCTTACATATGTATCATGTTAAGACTATGTATAACAATGGTACCAATGTACATAAATATGCCACAAATGTGTATCTAAGTCATATAATTTTAAATTTTAGCCAATTTGAAATTATGTAAGTGTGGAGAATATGTTTTAAAAACATGCCCCCACTATAATATGAAACTAAAATCTAGTATAAGTGTTTAGAAAATGTTTCCAAAACATTCCCTCACTATATATGGAAAAATCCAAAAATTGATATAAGTGCCAATGTGGAGAACATGTTTCAAAAACATGCCCCCACTATAATCTAGGTATGTTGCATACTAGATAAATTTTGATAACTTGTTTCTAAAACATACCCCCACTAAGTTTGAAATTGTGAAAAATGTGGAAAACATGTTTTCATAACATGCCTCCACTATAATATGAATCTATGAACCAATGTGGAAGTCCTACCTCTATGGCATGCCCTATTGATATGCACCTCATTTGAGGTAAGGTAAAGTAACAACTAGTACTTACCTTACCTCAAAAGGATAATATAACAATGTAAATTGTGAAGGTAATATGTATCATATAGAGGGAACATGTCTAGGTAGATATATAATTGAATCATGAAGAATATGATCACACCAAGTCCTAATATTCATGATGTGAATCATGGAAATGTCTATATAGTAATAGTACAAGCTCAACAAGAAATCAAGCACACACATAATATCACTCAAAAATCAAATCAAGAGACAAAGTTCTAATAATATTGAAAATAAGGGGAATGTTCAAATGCTTCATAATCAAATGGATATGACTTATTCAAATGTCTAGAAAGCAAGAAATGATATTCAAATGTTAGCATACAAAAATCAATGATATATTCAAATGTCAAAGAGGAAAATAAAGGCATGAGGGCTGAAAATAATGGAGCATATTCAAATTCTCAAATAAAAAAGATAATATCAAGGTAATATACTAAAGGAAGTGCATGAATACAATCATAAAAAACCAACGTAAACATATCATACTAGTCCCTGGATATATGTGTTAGTTAAAAATGTTATGTACATATCATATAAAGTATACTACAAATGTTATAAACATTGATAAAGGCATGTGCAAGTATAAATATGAGCTCAAACATGATAATTTAAAATTACCATAGAATTGTATAACTTGGATGTATCATGATCATAGAGGTGGATGCCCCCAACATCATGGTGACATGAGTAGAGGGAAAACCCAACATCTAAAAGTGCATATATCATGTATCTATTTGTACTTGAATCACACTCAGAATATGTGGGAAAACCCAACATCTAAAAGTGCATATATCATGTATCTATTTGTACTTGAATCACACTCAGAATATGTGTGAAACACATGTGTATATAAGAAGCATTGATATGCCATCTATCAACATGGAACCAACAACATGTATGTCAAAGAGCTAATAGGATAGGTAAATGATGAAAATATTTTTGGGTTTTTGAAGTTTTTGGGTATTTTTGGAATATATGAGACCTTAAAACCTTAATTTGGATCTTTTTCATTATTTTTATCATGGTTGGATAAGTAAAAAAGGTATATGGCATGTTCATCTTCACATTTTACATTTGCATTATAAAAAATAATACCATCATTTGGAATATGGATCAATTTACCTTCATGAGAAAATTAATTATCATTATCACTTGAAATGTGCACCCATGTATGAAAGGCTCTTTCATGCACTAGCACATAACATTTCTATGCCTAGTTCCTTGGGGTTATATGTTGAAGAGTGATTCAGTGTCTCTTTGTAACAAGGGATTATTTGCCAAGGTGTGGGACTCTTGTACTCCTTGGTATGAACCTCCAAAGTAGGTTGACTTCTTTTTATTCTAATTGCACCTAGTTTAGGACTAGCATGCAAACCTACAAAGAGAAGAATGAAATATATCACTAGCACTAAATCTAAACTTGATAAAAGGGGGAAAGTGAGAGAAAAGGTAATAAGGTTGTTGGAATGTAAAAGGTGATGCACCAATAATAGAGTGAGCACCTCACCCACTTAATGACACAATAAAACTAACAGAATAGATACATAATCTTTAAAATAGGTGCATTGCATAAGTTTTTCACATGGAGGCAAGGGAACACAACACTTCCTTAGGAGGGATGAAAAATTGCCCATGTATAATGCCTAGGTAGACCCATGTATACATAACATGCAACTTGTAGAGACTTCTATTTTTGTATAGAGGTACGAAGGGAGGAGGGCAATAAGAGGGACAAATACCCATATACAAAAATCAATAACCATGAATGTACATAGAACATAGAGCATGAAGAAAAGTAAATCGTTTCTTATTAATCTCAATGTCTAAGGCAATATTACAAAATTGAATGGGTAGAGCTTTGTTATACTAGGAGATCACTCTTGGATGGAAAATTTAGGTAATGTTATGATACCTAGAAATTTGACCCTTTTACAATAAAATTCAAGGTTTATATAGCATTGGGAAAGGCTTTGCACAATAAATTTGCCATTGGAGGTGGTAGATAGGAATTTGAATTTGAAATGGTGCCCTAAATCCCAAGGCCCATTAAGAGCACTAAAATTCTTTGTAATAACTGCTACAATCCATGCCCATTCAATTTAGTATGATAATATAATCATGGAACTAGTTGGAAGGTCATTATTCTACCTTTAGGTGACCTGCATGTTTATTAAGGATGGAGAGATGCTTATTTAGTTAGAGGGGATTTATGTGTATGATTTGATGCTCTAACAGCCACCCTTGCATTCAATTATGTTTGGGTTTGACTCCAACATCCAATCAGGCCCAACTATCACCTTTATTCATGGTTTCCACCTGTTAATCAACTTAGACTAGCCCTCTGACATAGAAATACATAATCATATCTTTAGGTTTTTCCATGTCATCATTCACGCACAATCAATGAAATATATCTTTCATAATGGTGTGTGTTGAAGGATACATAGAGAGTTTGTTGTGTATTCAATCTTTGAGCCTGTGAAGGGCATTGAGGTAAATCTTCTATAGAAATGCTCAAAGCATTAACTTCTCCTTACCTATCTCTTCTGATGGTCTTCATAGTCTGCACCTTACATTTATAATGTATATCAATCTATGAAGGAGATAGTACACAACCTAGATTATATTTTGTGCTTCACAAAGGCATAAATGTGAAACCCTATGATTTGGTGTGGTACTTCACCATTCGCTCATAGGGAGGCCTTTGAATAAGAGTGTGCAAGAATATTGAAGAAATTGAGAGTGCTCTTCATGATTTGGAACTGCCTTCAACGAACTTTTCTCTTTCACTACTTGAATTCTAAGAGACCCACACAATCTAATTTATGCACCATGTTGGTGTGATGAAGGATATTTTCATGGGGCATACATTGGTAACTCCTCATAGGTGAAAATCAACACTTAGTTTCTATGCAAACTTGTGCTGAATATTGAGTGCACACATTAATTAGAAGCATCTATGTGCAGGCTTAATTTAAGGTAACTTGACACTATGTAAGTGTGAAAATTCTTATGTGATCTTTATGAGTTCAACATTTTTTTGGGGGTGCCTTAGAGAGCCAACAATTATGGTGACCTCTACAGGCCACTTTCTTGTTAAATGGGAATCTAGTAGCTTTGAGGTAGTCCATTGGGTATGGAGTCATCTAGAATCCCTTAACCCTTTCTTCATAGTGAAATTAGCATGAAAATTCCATCCAGTATTAGAAATAACTAATATACCTTTCAAAAGGACAAAAAATCAAACAATCATGTTGAATGATGCTTAGAGGAAGGACTATTCTAATCTAATAGAATTTTGTACAAACAATTAGAGGAAATGAAACTATTCTAAATAATAAAACATGCACGTAATACTTAGGGAAATAAAAATCATCTAAACTATTATTTACAAGAGTGTTCACAATCATCAAATATATTACTTAAGATGAATCCTATTGATAGGGATGGGCAACACTTTGGCCTTATGAGCTGGTATGCATAGGCATGTTTACAACTAGCTATGGTATATAGGTTACTCCATACAACATCAAACTATGTATGCTTCCTAGCCTTTTCTCTATCTATGTCCCATTTAATTATAAGGTCTCCTTTATTGAAGCTTTTATTGTCATACATTCTATCAAATGTTTTCTTGGTCCATGCCTACTGAAGCTCCATAGTGCACATGGCTTATGCCCTAAATTATTTGAGATCCATTAGCTCACATAATCTTACTATAATGGGATCACTCTTGATTAATTCTAATTTATGGGATAAATCTAATGAAGGAAGCTCAAGAGACATGGGAAACCTTGCTTCCTTTCCATAGACTAACATGAAAGGTGGATTCCCCAACACTCTTTTTGAGATTATTTGATCTACCAAAAGAACTATCTTTGATCAGTGGCTATCTTCCATGGTTCATTTAATGATGTGAATCAAGTTTTTGTTAATCAATCTAGGTAAACCATTACCTTGGGGTTAATATTTTGAGGAGGTGCTTAGATGGATGATATGTTCGATCATCCATTCATTGATCTTGGCTCCAAAGAAAGCTAGTGCATTATCTGAGATAATAGTATTTAGAACACCAAATCTTATGATAATGCTTTCATAGAATTCCAACATGCAAACATCATTAGCCTCTTTAAGTGTTACTACTTTCATATACCTCATGAAGTAGTCGATTATCGTGAGGATCCATTTGTGTCTAGTGCTTAATGGCATATTTTTCATGTTGATGAAGTCTAGGCCCCACTACTTAAAGGGTTGATGAACTTGTATTGTGCATAGGGGTAGGTCCACCAATCTCTATTTTCCTATAAAAATGTCACACTTATTAAATCCTCATACCCATGAATACACATCCTTAAATAGATTTGTCTAATAATAGCTAGCTCACATGATTTTGATGGCAATGGGTTTAGGTGACTAATGGCCTCTTTGTTGGGTGAATATTTTGTTGACCAGCTAACTGGCGTTCAAAATAGTTCCTATCACCACAACATAGAAATATTGGTCATCTGGATGTGCAGGTTTACTGCATCACAAGGGGACAAATCTCTCCTCTCATCAAGGGGAGGTTCCCTATTAAATATGTGGAGGCTATATACTTTATATATATGCAAAAAGTAAGACACAGGGGTGGGATGAACCATCCATCTCTTTTTTTTCAGAGATGATGCAGATAAACAAGGAAGAAATCTTGGGTGATGGGGAAGGTGCTTCTCTTCTTTCAGAAACAACTGTCAGCCAAGAGCCAGATTCCTTCCTATATAGTAGAAATCCTGGTGCAATGTCAGAAGGCCCTTCTCTTCTTTCAGAAATGTTCTTTAGCAGGCAGTAGGAATCTTTCAGGTGGCAAGTAATCAATAATGGGGGTGTTGAGTGACCGGCAACCTGAGAGAGGAAAACAAAGAATAATGAGGGCACCACGTCATCCCAAGGTTCTTTACATAGGAAAGGAAAATGCAAACACACTGAAGGTACTGATGGGGGCACAATGTCGTCCCACAGTTGGCCTTCAGGACACCTTCCTGATCACCTCCACTAGTTCTACTTTTTAAATCAAATGGAAAAGAAAGCTTCTAGGAAATAGACATACAAACAATCTCCTAAGATAGCACAAGTTATAACAGCACAAAGTCTGCAAGCAAACTTTTTTCTCATTCAGATAAAATAATATGAATTACAATCTGAGCTCATAGTCTCAGTAATACCTTTCAATTTGGGTAGAGTTTTGCTTCTGATAATCAAAAAGGTCTCTTTTGAAATGATGCAAGAGATTACATTATATAGAGGCCTAATGGAGGTTTGGAACTTTGTCCCATGGAGTGACCCATTTGGTGCATTTAATGCCTTGGATGCATTATGGTCTTGTCAGGAAGGGCCATGCTGGAGTAGGGCAACTGCCTTGACTATGGCATGTTGATTCATCTCTAATGCTTCCTTCTTAGCTTGAATCACTCATTCATTCACCTGCTTAGTCATGCAACTATCTACTCTATCCTCACCTACAAGGGGACAAGTAGGCGACACTCTCAATGCTACCAGCTCCCCAAATATCTACCTGGCAAATTGCTTCACCTACTGGTAGTAACTCCTACTGAGTTTCCCTCTCTGTCTCTTCCTTCTCTTGATCCTAGCTTTAGGCTTTTTGAATGCATCTGGGTTCATCTTTTGAGTCTAAAAAATCAATAGATGCTTAAATGCAATTGATTTGGCATTTGTGTGTCTTTTCCTTATTAAGTGTTAATGGCTAGTTGGTCACTTTAAATTTGACATCCGTGGGCTTGTCATTATGTCGTGATGTAGGTGAGGACACGTGGTGGCATCTGCTATTTTTAAATAAGCTTATTGGAATAAGATTTGAAATTATTAAAGACTAAAGGGAGTGTGGATGCAGACACATGGTAGCTTCCACTGCACTGGGTTGGGACACGCAGTGGGTTCTGCTCCTTTGAAACTTGATAGGAACTGTGTCTTGACATATGACACTTGGTAGTTTCCACTGCACCTTGAGGCTTGGCCTTTCTTGAAGGTAACTTGCCCTTTGAGATCTTGAATAGGTTCCATTTTATGTGTCAAGTGTCCCTCTGCAAGGGTCTCTATCCTTCTGGATCTTCCAAGTGGCCTTCGGGCTTCAATTTCTTCAGAGGGTTGTTGGTCCTTTTATTTCCTTTAGACAAAATGTCTGAAGGAATTCCTTTGGACAATTTGTCTAAAGGTAGTCACCTCCCTTTGATTTTATGTCTTTGCATTTGAGGGGGGGCCATCCTTTGACACATGGCATCTTTCGCTATTGACACTTGGCAACATCCACCTCCTCGGGCCTTTACAACATCATAGAAACATTTGGGGCTTAGTCGGGCTCTCGTAGATGATGGCACTTGTCAGCCTCTATCAATCTATGCAAGGACACGTGGTGCAGTCCAAACACATCTGTTAGTCACATGGATGTAGACACATGGCACGTTTCACTTCATTTAGTCATTCATTCCCAAGCCCACCATGGTCTTTACTCAAAACAGTGAAGCAAGGGGGAGAGACTATGGATATTGACACTTGTCAATTTATGCCAAGCTTTGGAGGGGACATGTGGCACATTCCACTACTCTTTGATGAATACACTAGGGCCTTCTGCAATTGCCACCTATCACCCTCTATTGAACTTAAGAAGAATCTTTATCGAAAGGGACACTTATAGCTTATAAGAAACTCTGAAAAGTGAATGCTGACACTTGTTGCGTTCTACTGAGTCACAAAGGGGCACGTGGCATGGTCCACATATTTCTAGCACTTGTGCAGATGTAGACACATGGCAGCTTTTGAAGATTTTTCAAAAAGGGACACATGGCACCTTCCACCACTTCTTTCTTTTGTGCGCATTTCTCTTCATAACTGAGGTAGTCTTTGAACCTTTGAACTCGATGCGTTGAACCAATGAACCTTGAAATCGTTGAACCAAAGCATTAAAACTGTTAGTCCCTTTTGAGAAAGTGATGAAATTGAATGTTTTAGAACAAATTTTTGGAAAGGCAAAAAACAATTTTGGCCATGCAAGACCAAAATAGTCCTATGTTGTCTAAAAAATGAGGAATCACTTTTCAGGGACAATAGCTGGCTCCTATTGGGGAACTTCCTTTAGATGACAACTCAGAATAGCTGAGGGGAGTAGAAACTAGAATCTCTAGTGCCTTAAAGCATGCCATTGGGCTACGGAGTCATGCTACCCAAAAAAGAAAGGCTCCAAACAATAGACTATACAAATATACATATGTACAGGGCAACCCATCCGATACTTCAAGAGTTGAAGTGCTTCAGATGCTGCCCATTGTGAGGCAAAGAAAAGAGAGTGCCATATTGATATTTCAACAAGAAAATATTTTTACCATTAAACTGATGAATAGTAAAATGGCCCCTCCACAGGGAATCAAAATTTTCATGCATCCCCTTTAGTTCTCTTCTCTTGTCCCATAGCAGGACTTGATCTCCAATATGGAAATCATGATTCTTTGCTTTTTGGTCAAAGAGCTTCTTCACCAGACTTTGATGGGCAGAAATTTTATCCACCACTGTAGTTCTTTGCTCATTTAGCTCAGTAAGGCACATGATCCTCTTCTCAAGTGAGCTCTCATACATTTGATCTTTAATTGCCTTAGCTAATTTCAATGCTGGCAATTCCAAGGTGATTGGTATCTCAACATTTACACCATAAATAAGTTAGAAGGGAGACATACCAATTGCTCTCTTTGGTGTAATTCTATCTACCCATAGAGCATCAACCAATGCCTTATGCCAAGTCCTTTGGTTGTCATCTACCAGCTTCTTGATGATAGTCACCAAGTTTTTATTAATTGACTCAGCTTGTCCATTCCCTTGTGGGAAGTAATCAGAGGAATGGGAGAGTGTAATTCCATAGTGGAAGCAGAATTGAGTGATCTCCTAGGAAGTGAAGTAGGTAGCATTGTCAATGACAAATTTGATTAGGACCTCAAACCTGGACATGATGTTTTCTTTGAGGAAATTGCATACTACTTCTAAAGTAGCATGTTTGGTTGGAACTGCTTCCACCCATTTAGTGAAGTAGTCTATTGCTATCATGTCTAGCACTTAACGATGGGTTCATAGCACCAATAAAGTCAATTCCCCATTATTGGAAAGGCTCTTTTATGACCACTAGTTTGAGAGGTAGGGCAGCTAGCTTGGGCCTTCTGACAAACTGTTGGCACAATTCACATCCCCTGACCCACTTGTATGCATCTCAAAAGAGAGTTGGCCAATAGTACTTGGCTTGTAGGATCTTATGGGCAGTAATTGGGGAAAAAAATGTCCCCCACAAGCCAAATTATCGAAGGACTTCAGAAGTTAGCTTTGTTTCTCCTTGTCCACATAGCGAAGGAATGTTCCATCAAGGTGCCTCTTGTACAAGCTGTTGTCCCAGAGGACAAAATTAGCAGCTTTCAGATTGATGGTCCTCCTTTCTTTATAAGATAGGTTTTTAGGACACTCAACATAAGTAAGGAAATGAGCAATACCTGAATACCACTCATTTGTGGTGGAGACAAAGAGGATTGTAGGTGAGTCATCCACTTCTAGTTCTTCATGCTCTGTCTCTCCTGGCTTGTTATCAGTAATCAGTTGGCATATCCCCTTCCCATGCACTAACTTCATTGGCTTGAGGATTAGATCAAACTCTTAGATTTTTTTAACCTAGTTGCCTCTTTTCATCCCAAACTCTTGCTGAGTCAGTATAGATTTCACTGTTGTGTCAGGGACCAAGGCAGTCACTCAAGAATTGAGGATGTAGAAACAAAAATGTTTCACAGCCTTCACCACTACCTAAGCATGCTTCTCCATATTTGAGTACTTTAGCTCATGAGCTTTAAGAGGATAGCTCATGAAGGAAATGGGAGATTCCATACCTTCTTTATTCTATTGAACCAGAATTGCTAAAAGTGTATGTTTTGAAGCATAGCTGTAAATAGTGAACTCTTTGATGTAGTCTGAACAAGCCAAAATTGGAGCATGGGCAATAACAGTCTTGATATCCTCATAAGGTGACTTGCCTTCTTCATTCTAGCTAAAGGTGGCTTTCCCTTTCATCATGTTTACAATGTCCCTAGTCTTCTCGGCAAACTCAGGGATGAACCTCCATAAGAAATTCACCTTCCCAAAGAAAGAGTGCACAACAGTCTTGTTTATGGGCAAGGAAAGTTTTTAGATAGATTTGACTCTGTCTAAGTCAATCTTTATGTCTCCTTTGGACACAATGTGTCTGAGAAGTTTCCCCTCAGTTACTCCAAAAATTGACTTCTTGGGGTTCAGGGAAATGCCATTCTGGTGGCAGCGTTCTAGCACTTGATGCAAATGGCTCACATGATTTGGGCGATGCTTAGAGAAAATAGTCAAGTCATCAAGATAAACTATGATGAACTTACCCATCTCATCTTTGAAGGCAAGGTCCATTGCTCTTTGGAAGGTGGCACCAGCATTTATCAAGCCAAAAGGCATCCTTTTATATGCAAACGTGCCCCAAGGTGTGGTAAAAGTGGTCTTATGCTGGTCTACTTCACCAACCTCAACCTAGTTATATCTTGAAAATCCATCTAGCATTGATAACATCTCCAAGCCTATCACTATCTGTAGCACTTGATCCATGATCGGCAAAGGATAATTATCCTTCAAGGATGCCTGATTCAAATTTCTAAAATCCACACAAAGGCAAATTTCACCATTATTCTTCCTTACAGGCACTATATTGGCAATCCAGGTGGAATGATTGATGGAGAAGATTATCTTGGCATTTAGCATTTTTTAAATCTTCAACAAAATAGTACCTAATATCTTTGGATTGTAATGCTAGGACTTTTGCCTGTAAGGTGTTGAATCAACCTTGAGAGGAATGTTGTGTCAGATTTGATCAGTCGAAGTGATTTCAGGTCATCATAGGAGTATGCTAGGACATCCATGTATTCATTGAGCAAAGAGGTGAACTTGAAATGCTCTTCATGAGTACATCATTTCTCAATGTTCATCACCTTGGGGTCTTCTTTGGTTCCTAGATTTATTTGATCAAACTCCTGGGAGGAGCTTGAATCCATTTGTTGTTGTTTGATGAATCTATCATGCTTATCAAATAGCTTCTCAAGGGAAATAAGTCCTTTGGGAATTTTATTCCTTTTCAGTTGTAAGAACTCCTCATCTATGCTTGAAATTGATTTAGGAGTCGGTTCAGGCTCTTGAAGTTTACTACCTTCAAAATGCAGCCGTTTGAAGCTGTCCTACTCTAAGAAGGCAATGATGTGATTGTCATTAGCAAATACCTACCAATGGTTGGCATTATCAGGCATGCTTGGTCTAAAGACCAACTCAACAGTGTACCTATCTCCTTTGAAATCTAGGTGGGGGACTAAGAGAGTGGCTGAAATAGCTAATGCATCCGCCCAATCATTGAATTATCTGAGAACTGTAGAGATGCTAAAAGCATCAAAGTCTTCAAGCTGGTCCCAGACTAGATTGTGGTAATGATGCAATCTTTCATTCTTGGTTTGGTACAAGTTCCTTACCTAACAAACCACTAGTTCAGCATGTCCTTTGGCATGAAGGAGCTCGATGCCTTTATCCCTAGTAGATCTTAATCCCAGCAACAGAGATTCATATCAGCTATGTTATTGGTGTTGCTAAATTGCAACTTATAAGATGAAGGAAAAATATCTCCCTGAGGAGATATTAACACAACTCTAGCTCCTGAACTGGTGGAGGAGTAGTTGCCATCGAATTCAAGAATCCATACCTCATTTGATAGTGATCTTCTTTAGGGTTTTCCTTTATTTTGAGGGGGGGATTCTTCCACACTTGCATTAGGCTCAGCCAATTCTTCTGTTGTTCCACCTGACTACATTTCCAAGTTATCACTTGTAGGAGTTTCATTAGATGCCTCATGAACTTCATCTGTAGATAGAAAGTAGTTACCCAAGCCTGAAGACTTGAACAAGATTTGAACAAGATATAGCCTCCATGTATTTAATAAGGAACCTCCCCTTGATGAGAGGAGAGATTTGTCCCCTTGTGATGCAGTAAACCTACACATCCGGATGACCAATCTCCCTATGCTGTGGTGATAGGAACTATTTTGAACACCAATTAGCTGGTCAACAAAATATTCACCCAACAGTTTTTGGTGACTCTGCTGGGGAAGGACAAGCAGTTTGAAGCCTCAAGCTTCAAACTAAAGTAACACCAATCCTTTTCCATTTTTGATCCACAATTTGGCAACCCCATGCTATACCAGAAGCCAGAGAGCTCAAGGTGTTGTTGATCTTATCTTTGAGTTGGCACAGCAAAGAGATTTTGGCTTGCTTTCTCCCCAACCCCAAGTTCAACGATCTAGGAGTGTTCCTCCTACCTGAACCAGGACACCAACACAAGGCAAAGCTACTTTTCCTATGGTTAGTAGAGCCTTGCCTATCCAAGCTCTACCCAAATTTGTTATCCCTGCTTTCAATAATCCTATCATGGCAGCTCGAGGCCCTTGGGGTAACTCTTTTGGCCAGATTAATTTAACTCCACCACTGGATGAACTTCCATGAAGCTCGAGAAAGAATTTCCCTAAATTCTTTGGGGATGGAAAAGTCTATCCTGATGAACATGTTGCTGCCTTCAGCATAGCCTGTGGCATGATAGGCATAGAATTTGAGGACGTGGCAGTTAGGATTTTCATGGAAACATTGCAAGGTGCTACTGCAGAATGGTTTTACCACCTATATATATGCTTAATCAGTGACTGATTGGGACACACTCAAAGCCAAATTCAAGGCCAAATTCAAGCCTACAGAGGATGCACATACCTTGATGGCTCAACTCACGCAAATGAGAAGGAGCCCCAAAAGCCTATGAGGGATTTCATAGCAAAGTTTGATAAGCTAAGGAACCAAATTCCTGCTATTACTTAGCCAACCCCTGAAAACCTCAAATGCTTCTTCATTAAATCACAACTGTCTGAAGTGAGTTTCCTGCTAAGAAGAGCTGGTCACATAGATCTTAAAGCTACTCAAGATTTGGATCCATCAAGGGGAGGTTCCTTATTAAATACATGGAGGCTATATATATATATATATATATATATATATATATATATATATATATATATATATATATATATATATATATATATATATATATATATATATATATGTAGAAAGTAAGACACAGGGGTGGGATGAACCATCCATCTCTCTTTTTTCAGAGATGATGCATATAAACAAGGAAGAAATCCTGGGTGATGGGGAAGATGCTTCTCTTCTTTCAGAAATAACATTTAGCCAAGAGCCAAATTCCTTCCTAAATAGTAAAAATCTTGGTGCAATGTCAGAAGGCACTTCTCTTCTTTCAAAAATGTTCTTCAGTAGGCAACATGAATCTTTCAGGTGGCAAGTAATTGGTAATGGGGGTGCTGAGTGACCAACAACTTGAGAGAGGAAAATGAAGAACAATGGGGGCACCGCGTCATCCTAAGGATCTTTACATAGGAAAGGAAAATGCAAACACACTGAAGGTACTTATGGGGGCACAACATCATCCCATAGTTGGACTTCAGGACACCTTCCCGATCACCTCTACTAGTTCTGCTTGTTAAATCAAATGGACAAGAAAGCTTCTAGGAAATAGACATACAAACAATCTCCTAAGACAACACAAGCTATAACAGCACAAAGTCTATAAGTAACTTATTTTCTCATTTAAATAAAATAATATGAATTACAATCTGAGCTCATAGTCTCAGTAATGCCTTTCAATTTGGGCAGAGTTTTGCTTCTGATAATCAAAAAGGTCTCTTTTGAAATGATGCAAGAGATTACATTATATAGAGGCCTAAGGGAGGCTTGGCACTTTGTCCCATGGAGTGACCCATTCAGTGCATTTAATGCCTTAGATGCATTCTGGTCTTGTCAAGAAGGGCCATGCTGGAGTAAGGCAGCTTCCTTGACTGTGGCATGTTGATTCATCTGTAATGCCTCCTTCTTAGCCTGAATCACTCATTCATTCACTTGATTAGCCATGCAACTATTTACTCTATCCTCACCTCCAAGGGGATAAGCAAAGAGTGCTCTTAATGCTACCAGCTCCCCAAATATCTACTCGGTGAATTGCTTCACCTACCGGTAGTAACTCCTACTGAGTTTTCCTCTCTGTCTCTTCCTTCTCTTGATCCTGGCCTTAGGCTTTTTGAATGCATTTGGGTTCATCTTTTAAGTTTGCAAAAATAAATAGACACTTGAATGAAGCTGATTTGGCATTCATGGGTCTTTTCCTTATTGAAGGTTAATGGCTGGCTGATCGCTTTAAATTTGATGTTTATGGGCCTATCATCATGCCGTGATGCAGTTGAGGACACGTGGTGGCATCTACTATTTTGAAATAAGCTTATTGGAATAAGCTTTGAAACTGTTAGAGACTGAAGGAAGCATGGATGCAGACATGTGGCGACTTCTATTGCACTAGGTTGGGACACGCGGTGGGTTTCACTCCTTTGAAACTTGATAGAGATTATGTCTCGGCATACGACACTTGGTAGCTTTCACTGCACCTTGAGGCTTGGCCTTTCTTAAAGGGAACTTGCCCTTTGAGATCTCAAATAGGGTCTATTTTATGTGTCAAGTGTCCCTCTGCAAGGGTCTCTATCCTTTTGGATCTTCTAGGTGGCCTTCGGGCTTCAATTTCTTTAGAGGGTTATTGGTCCTTTTATTTCCTTTGAATAAAATGTCTGAAGGAATTCCTTTAAAAAATTTGTCTAAAAGAAATCACCTCCCTTTGATTTTATGTCTTTACATTTGAGGGGGCCCCATCCTTTGACATGTGGCATCTTTTACTATTGACAATTGGCAGCATCTACCTCCTCAGGCCTTTGCGACATCATAGAAACATTTGGGGCTCAGTCAGGCTCTCACAGATGATGACACTTTTTGGCCTCCACCGATCTATGCAAGGACATGTGGCACAGTCCAAACACATCTGTTAGTCATGCAGATGCAGACACATGGCACATTTTACCTCATTTAGTCATTCATTCCTGAGCCCACCATGGTCTTTACTCGAAATAGTGAAGGAAGGGGAGAGACTGCGGATATTGACACTTGTCAGTGTCTACCGAGCTTTGGAGGGGACACACGACACATTTTGCTACTCTTAGATGAATACACAGGGGCCTTTCACGGTTGCCACCTATCACCCTCCACGGAACTCAAGAAGAAGCTTTACCAAAAGGGACATCTACAGCTTGTAAGAAACTCTAAGAAGCAAACGCTGACACTTGTCGCATTCCATTGAGTCACAAAGGGGCACGTGGCATGGTCTGCATATTTCTAGCACTTGCATGGATGCAGACATGTGGTGGCTTCTAATGATTTTTCAAAAAGGGACACATGGCACCTTTTGCCACTTCTTTCTTTTGTGTGCATTTCTGTTCAAAATTGAGGTAGTCTTTGAACCTTTGAACTTGGCACGTTGAACCGATGAACCTTGAACCCGTTCAACCAAAGCGTTAAACCTATTCAACCTGTTAGTCCCTTTTGAGAAAGTGATGAAATTGAATGTTTTAGAACAAATTTTTAGAAAGGGCAAAAACAATTTTGGCCATGCAAGACCAAAATAGTCCTATGTTGTCTGAAAAATGAGGAATCACTTTTCAAGGACAACGCTCTTGATGGCCCATCATGTAACTTTTCAAAGATCATGTTCACCTGATTTTGTTCTATATATCATAATATAACTCCATTTATGTCTCTTCTAAAAATTTCACTACTAAAAATCACATAAGGAATGGCTTGTAATCTAAAATATTTGTGCTTCAATTTATTCAAGCCAAGTAGATACATGCTGGTCTAAGGAAGATCATCATGTTTTGAATCCAATATAATGTAATGTCCTAGCCCATTAGTTTGTATTTTCATAGAGTAAGGATTTCTCTATTTTCTATCTTCACATCCTCTACTAACTACTCACAAACTCCTTTTCCTTACACTAGCTTGGTGATTTGGATGTCTATGTCATATTCTATCACCTTTGTGACCTAACCGGCTCTCTTCTCCCCAATATTCTTATTGAGTAAGAACTCATTTATAATTGATTGTAATACCATGAGATGAATCTTATTGTTAGAGAGCATATGCTTAAATTTATTGAGTACTCTTATTACTACAAGGGTGTGCTCATCTATAAAGCTGTATCACAACTCATAATCCTTGAGTGCCTAGCTAAATAAAATGATAGGCTACTCTAATTAATATTTATTTTGCTACACCAAAATAGTTGAGATGCATTTAGTTTTGATAAATGCATAAAAGATAAATTACTTGCTATAATCTAGGTTTATAAAATTAGGAGCTTATTTAATGGTTTTCTTCATGGCTTTGAAACTTCTCAACCCTCCTAGGTCCTACTAAATGCAGTACTCTTCTTGACCATTATTGTAAGCAGTTTGACCAAAGTTGTAAAACTTGACACAAACATTATAATGAAGTTTATTTTTCCCAAGAAGCTTTGGATACCCTTATTGTGACCTAAGAGAGGGAGTGATATAATATCCTCAATTCATTCAAGATCAATTATGAGCCCCTCTTTGGAGATAATGTGTCCCAAAGCCTTCATGTATAGTGAATACATACTTGCTTGGGTTCAGAGAGATCATAAACTCTTGACATTTTTAAAAGACTTACTTTAGATAACCTAAGTGATCTGTTATGTGCTTTAGAAAAATAGTTATATCATTAAGGCAAACCAAGATGATGTTGTTGAGTAGTCCCTTAAATGCCATATACATGGCCCTATAAAAGGTATCTCCTACATTTTTCAAACCAAAGGGAATCCTTTGGTATGTGAAGGTACCCAAATTAGTGGTGAATGCCATTTTAAATTGATCACACTCTCACATAAGTACCTAGTTATGCCCCAAATAACCATCCAATAGTGAAAATCTTTCTGCACCTATGACTATATATAGAATTTGCTTCATTAGAAAAAGGGGGTAGTGGTCTTTGAGGGAGGATTTTTTTAGGTCCCTAAAGTCTATGCATAATCAAACCTCTCCATTCTTCTTATGCACTAGGACTATATTTTCCACCCATGAGGAATGTTTGATTGGAAATATTATGCTGGATTCAATGAGTTTTTAGATATCCATCCTCATTAAGGGCTCAATCTTGGGATTATGTGGTTTGTACTTTTGATTAATAGGCTTGGTATTAGGGTCAAGATTGATAGTATGATAGGCTAAGCCTAGATCAAAGCCTCTAAGGTCTTAGTATCTCCATGCAAATATATCATCATATCTTTTGCTTAGCCCAATGAATTCTTCAACTTTAGATAGAGAGCATGTTAAGGTGTGGAGCTAAAAGCTTCACCAAATGAGCGAGTTTGCAAGTTGCAGGATTTACACAGTCACCGACGTTGGTCAGGAGAGACCGATGTCGGTCAGGAGTCAACCAAGAGATGCCCGCGTTGGTCATAGATCAGTCGATGTCAGTCACAGATAGATAGGTAGGGACTGACGTTAGTCACCTGTGCATCCAGAATGCTATTTCCATGGACAGAACATAATATTTGCATGGTAGGATTAAGTGTTAGTCTTAAGTCCGCATTTCTATCTTTAGTAAGACTATTTTGAGCCCTTGATTAGGAGGTGCATCTAATGGCTGTAATTGTATGCTCATGATCCCTAAAAGTTATATAATAGGGATAGATCTTCATAGCTTATTGTAATGTAAGAGTAACAGTACAAGTATTGTATATGTGTATCAATCCAAGTGTTGGAGTTGATTGTAATTGAGAGAGAGAACTCTTGAGGGAAAGAGATCTGGAAAGAGATCTGTACATCTGAGAGAGGTGTGGAAGAAAAGAAGTTTCTTCAATTGTATTCCTTCTGTAAAGATTTTAATACAAGTTTTCAGGGTGGTTTCTTGTATCTCTTATTGTTTGTTATTTTCTGATTCTAGTTACTTATCTTTCTGGTTTAATTCTTCATTTAGTTGCTTTCACATTGTAATCAAGATTATTGGTTGATTCTGAACAAGTGGTATCAAAGCTTGGTTGTTGATCCCCAACAAGTGGTATCAGAGTTCAGGTTGACTAACAGGTGTTTTAGATCTGGTTAGTGTGTATTGATTACAGGTTACTCACAGGGATTTCTGTTTGAGTGGGAGAAGTAATGGCAGAAGAAAGTAAACTGAGAATGGAGAAGTTCAATGGAAAGAATTACCAATTATGGAGAATGTAGATAGAGGATTATCTGTATCAGAAAGATCTATACTTACCGTTAGGTGGAGTTTCAAGGAAGCCCACAGACATGGAAGATGAAGAATGGGAGGTTCTTGATAGAAAGGCTCTTGAATCTATAAGATTGAGTCTAGCATCTACTGTGATATCTAATTTATCACAGGCAAAGTCAATGGTAGAGTTAATGACTACTTTAGAAAATTTATATGAAAAATCCTCAGCTTCAAATAAGGTATATCTTATGAAGCAATTATTTAGTTTGCAAATGCAGGAAGGTGGATCTGTATCTAATCATCTAAATGATTTCCATGGAATTGTAAATCAATTAAATTCAGTCAAAATAGTGTTTGATGATGAAATTAAAGCTCTATTAATCTTATGCTCTTTACCTGAGAGCTAGCATAGCTTGGTAATGGCAGTTAGTAATACTACATCTGCTTCAAATATTTTAAAAGTAGAGGATGTTGTTAGTGTAATCTTGAATGAAGAAATTCACAGGAAAAGCATAGAGAAAACATCAGGGAACGCTTTAAGTTTTGAGAGCAGGGGAAGGAAAAAAGAGAAGAGAAAGAAAGGGAGATCAAGGTCTAAGTCAAAGGTGAGAGGTAGATCCAAATCCAAAAATGGCGAGAAGCCACAATGCTGGAATTATGGAAAGATAGGGCACATAAGCAAAGATTGTTGGTTAAAACCTAAAGAGGACAATCAACATGAAGATAAAGAAGAAGCAAAAGTTACAGGTATTGCACAAGATGCTCTTATATTCTCTTTGCATAATAATATAGAATCTTGGGTGTTATATTCTGGTGCCTCTTTTCATGCTACCCCTAATAGAGAATATTTTAGTGACTATGTCCATGGAGATTTTGGAATAGTTTATTTAGGGGATGATGAGCCTTATAAAATTGTTGGCAAAGGAAAAGTGCAGCTAAAAATGTAGAATGGCAACACATGGGTGTTGAGAGATGTCATGCATGTTCCCAGCTTGAAGAGAAATTTGATTTTTGCAGGGAAGTTAGGGGATGAGGGTTGTACAGTAACTCTCACAGCTGAATCTTGGAAGGTGACCAAGGGTGCACTTGTATTGGCCAAAGGTAAGAGAGTAGGTACTCTCTATTTATGTAATTGTATTACTGATAAGTCTCCTTTTGTATTATCTACTTCAAATGTGGATGCAAAGTTGTGACACTCTAGGCTCGGCCACATGAGTGAGAAGGGAATGTCTATTCTTAAGTCAAAAGGTAAGCTTTTAGATTTGAAAAGCATAGATCTAGATTTTTGTGAGCACTGTATTTTTGAAAAACAGAAGAGGGTGAGTTTTCTCAAGACTAGGTCAACAAAGAAGAAGCACAAATTGGAGCTTATTCACACAGACGTGTGGGAAACAGCTCAGGTTGCTTCTATTGGAGGATCATAGTACTATGTCTCTTTCATAGATGATGCTACAAGAAAGGTATGGGTCTATTGTATAAAGAAGAAATTTGATGTTTTTGACACTTCTAAGATATGGAAAGCTATGGTTGAGAATGAAATAGGTAGGAGATTAAAGTGCCTAATATCTGACAATGGTGGTGAGTTCTGCAGCCACAAGTTCAACTGGTATTGTTATATGCATGGAATACATAGGCAAAGGATGGTTCCAAGGACACTTCAGCAAAATGGAGTTGCTGAAAGGATGAAAAGAACAGTAATGGAGCGTGCAAGGTGTATGAGGTTGCATGCTAGTTTGCCCTTAGAGTTTTGAGTAGAAGCTGTGGATACTGTAGTTTACCTGATTAATAAAAGACCCTCTACAGCTCTGGATGGTGGAATTCTAGAAGAGGCATGGATAGGTAAAAGGTAGATCTCTCATTTCTCAAAGTTTTTGGTTGTGAAGCTTTTGTGCACGTTGATATGGAAAATAGAAAGAAGCTAGATGCTAAGTCTATGAGGTGCACATTTATTGGTTATGGCTCTGATGATTTTGGATTCTAGTTTTGGAATCTAGGAACTAACAAAATAATTAGGAGCTGTGATGTTGTTTTCAATGAAAAAGTGATGTATAGTGATCAACTCAAGAAGCTGAATCAATTTGGGCAGAGCAATGGAGAATTGGATGAGGTGACGGTCCAAAATGAGCTCACGAAAAAGAATTATCACAGACAAGAAAACACAGAGACTGACTTTGATTAGATAGGAATCGACATCAGTAATACAAGAACCGATGTCAATCAGACAGTGATCAACATCGGCCAGGAAGGAATCGACATCAATCAGGGAGAACCGATGTCGGCCAGTAATAGGCCTGGAAGTGACTGAGGTCGATCACTGTCAGAGAATTTGGGCAGACAACGTGTTGTGAATGAGTCTTAGACACCCATTAGGAGGTCAAAAAGGGTAAGTAAACCTCCAATTTGATATTCCCCTTCATTATTTTATTTATTGCTTACTAATGGTGGAAAACTAGAGAGTTTTGATGAAGCAATACAGGTGGAATCCAAGAAACAGTGGGAGCTAGGCATGAATGAGGAAATTGACTCTTTGAAAGAGAACCAAACATGGGATTTGGTTGAGTTTCCAACGGGAAAGAAGACACTGAAGAACAGATGGATCTATAGATTGAAGGAAGGTGAGAATGGACAGATGAGATATAAGGCTAGGTTGGTAGTGAAAGGATTTGCACAAAAGCCAGGTATTGATTTTGGTGAGATTTTTTCTCCTATTGTTAAAATGACTTTTATACGGACTATATTGTCTTTAGTTGCTATTGAGGATTTGCATCTTGAGCAGCTTGATGTTAAGACAACGTTTCTTCATGGAGATTTGGATGAAGAAATATATATGGATCAGCCAGAAGGATTTGAGGTCAAAGGTAAGGAGAAGCTAGTGTGCAGATTGAAGAAAAGCTTGTATGGCCTCAAGCAAGCTCTTAGACAATGGTATCTGAGATTTGACAGGTTTATGACTGAGCATGGCTACAGCAGATGTCAATCTGACCATTGTGTGTATTTTAAGAGATTGGATAATGGTAGATATATTATTCTATTGTTGTATGTAGATGATATGCTGGTTGCAGGATCACACATGCAAGATATCTCTGAGCTTAAGGTGAAATTAGCTCACACATTTGCCATGAAGGATTTGGGAGTAGTAAATAAAATATTTGGCATGAGTATTAAGAGAGACAAAAAAAATCATAGGTTGATTTTGTCTCAAGAGGATTATGTGAACAAGGTGTTGAAATGGTTCAATATGCAAGATGCAAAACTGGTAAGCACACCTTTGGCTGGACATTTCAAATTGAGTAAAGAACAATGTCCTAATTCATATGATGAGGTAGAGTACATGAAGAGAGTTCCATATGCTTCCATAGTAGGGAACTTAATGTATGCAATGGTATGTACTAGACTGGATATTGCCCAAGCAGTGGGAGTTGTTAGTAAGTATATGGCCAATCCAGGAAAGGAGCACTAGAAAGCAGTTCAATGGATCCTTAGATATCTGAGAGGGACCAGCAGTAGGCATTTGTGTTATGGTGGGTCAAACACTTCTCTACATGGTTATGTAGATTCAGATATGGCAAGTGATTTGGATTGTAGAAGGAGCACCACAAGATATGTTTTCACTGTTGGTGGAATGGCGGTTAGCTGGATATCAAAGTTGCAGAAGGTTGTTGCCTTGTCAACTACAGAAGCAAAATACATTGCAGTCACAGAGGCTAGCAAAGAGATGATATGGATGACACGGTTCATGGAAGAGCTCGGAAAGGAGCAAGAGAGTTGTAGATTATATAGTGATAGTCAGAGTGTAATTCATTTGGCTAAAAATTCAGCCTTTCATTCAAGAACCAAGCATATACAACTTAGGTACCACTTCATTAGACAGGTATTGGAGGATGGTGAGTTGAAGCTGGAGAAGATCCATAAGATAAGAACCCTGCTGATATGTTAACCAAGCCGATAACAAAGGAGAAGTTGAATCTTCATTCAACTTTTGTTGGTCTTCATGATTGAGTTTGAAGATGGAGGAGCTAAAAGATGTTGCTATACAGGTACTGGTGTAGCTGTTTATCTCCAAGTGGGAGATTGTTAAGGTGTGGAGCTAAAAGCTTCACCAAATGAGCGAGTTTGCAAGTTGCAGGATTTACACAGTCATCGGCGTTGGTCAGGAGCGACTGACATCAGTCAAGATTCGACCAAGAGATACTGGCGTCGGTCATGGATCGGCTGACGTCGGTCACAGACAGATAGGCAGGGACCGACGTCAGTCACTTGTGCGTCCAGAATGCTATTTTTGTGGACAAAATAGAATGTTTGCATGGTAGGATTAAGTGTTAGTCTTAAGTCTGCATCTCTATCTTTAGTAAGACTATTTTGAGGCCTTGATTAGGAGGTGCATCTAATGGCTGTAATTGTAAGCTCATGATCCCTAAAAGTTATATAATAGGGATAGATCTTCATAGCTTATTGTAATGTAAGAGTAACAGTACAAGTATTGTATATGTGTATCAATCCAAGTGTTGGAGTTGATTGTAATTGAGAGAGAGAACTCTTGAGGGAAAGAGATCTAGAAAGAGATCTGTACATCTGAGAGAGGTGTGGAAGAAAAGAAGTTTCTTCAATTGTATTCCTTTTGTAAAGAGTTTAATACAAGTTTTCAAGGTGGTTTCTTGTATCTCTTATTGTTTGCTATTTTCTGATTCTAGTTACTTATCTTTTTGGTTTAATTCCACATTTAGTTGCTTTCACATTGTAATCAAGATTGTTGGTTGATCCCCAACAGAGCATACCTCATCAAATTTCAAGAGTTTGCCATCAGAGATGGCCATTGACTTAAAGATTTCCTCCTTCACCACCATATTTCTCCTCTCACCCTTAAGTTGGTCATCATAGTTGAATATGATTTCAAGCATGACTTACCCTTTAGGTATATTATTTCCCTTCAGTTGAATGATATTCTCCTCATATTGAGTTTGGATCCACAGTTGATTGTTGGAGTAGAACTCAACTTTATCTTGTAGTAATTTGACAATTTGTTAGTCACTTTTAAATATTTGCTAATTGATTACATTAATTAGGACTATCAATCTAACTATAAGTTTTATGAGCTACTCAGACTTGTTTATATTATGTAGGAGGTCATAATATGCACCCATAGTTGTGATCCTATCAACATCATCATTTTGTACCATTGGTATTGAACAAATATTGAAATCACCAAACTCCTTAATTATGTCCCATGTCCTACGTTTATAAGCTCACAATAGATTATTTTTGGACATGTTTCATGATCTAACCTATTTTACCACTAATTAGTTTTCTTTAAAATCTTAAAACACCTTGATTCCTTTTTTATATACTAATTAGACATCCTAGATCAGTGCCTCATATTCAATAACATTGTTTATGCAGCCAAACTATAATCTAAACACATGGAAATATTTTTCCTTTTGAGGGGAAACCATTACAAAACCAGCCCCTATGCCATTTTTTAATTTATGATCCATAAAAGTATAACTACCATATGCCTTTGAGGTCTTCCTATGCCTTTACAAGGTTAAACAACAAGGTGTCCTCATTGAGAATGCAATATGTGCCTAGCCTTGTTTCCTCTATATTGTCGCATGGATCAAACTCATAGTTATTACATGCCCATTCGTCAAATAGGTCATTTAGAATTTCCTCAATAGGTGTGACAGTGTCATGAAGAATTGAATTCTCCTCTTAGTTGAATAAGGTGTAGCTTGTATTAACTAGGATAAGAGTGCATAGCTCTATATAATTCTTCAAAATAGGCTTGGTCTTGATGGTCAACCTAGTTCCATATCTATTCTTGAGTAGCATGTGTGACCAATCTGAGGATAGATATCTACCTACCTTCAGAGTGAAATCTTAGGAGAGACATATAGCAAAATAAGTAAGTCAATAATTGTTTTGTCTTACGTAATAAAAAGGCTCAGACATGTGTCTACAGTTAGACTCAAATCCCTAATGATTTCCATAGTTTTAACTATTATTCTATCTAACTAGAAAACCCATTTTAAAATGGGAAAATGTGTTATGCCTAGCATGTCCATAATTTTATTTAGCATTAATGAACTAATCATGCCTAAATCTATCATATAATTATGTAATATATTCTTATCGATAATTAGAGAGATATAGAATGATGGTGATTTTCTATATCTATTAACCACTTTCTTTATTTGACATAGACTTGTGGGCATAATAGGCACAACCTACAGTAGCTCATGAGATTAGAAGATCCATAGGGTGTCCTACAACCAATTCTTTTAGGAGGGAATAGAAAGAGTGTCCCACATGGTAACTTTCAAGCCAATATTATTCAAATAATCAACTATGTTAAAGGGGATTTGAGTCTATTTAATCTTCCCTTTGAATGACTACATCCTCTCATACTTGTTGACTAACTCGGGGATGACTTTCCTTCTGCACATCCATTTCCATGCATGCTTAGAAAATCTTCACATGTACTTTTCCCTATGTAACTGCATATGGAACTTGGGGCACAGATGTTGAGGGTGCTAAAGGAGATAACTCTCTCTCTAGTTCTATCTTTATGAATCTCATGTTAAAATTAATTGGATTACTTCTTACACTCAACATTTCATTCTAATTCACATCATTAAAATCAACTTCCTACCAATTTAAGAGGGTAGATCTACCTTGCTATTGTGTTGATGCCTATGGTTCATCTCTTAGTTGATATGAAGTAGATGGAAGTTCCTAAGGTGATGGTGCATTTTACATCATATGTAGCTCATTCATCATTCCATTCACACAAGTGGCTTGATCATGTAGATATTTTCATGGGAAACACCATTTATAATCCTACACCACATTATTTTTCACAAGCATGAGAGACATAGAGGTGCTTGTAGTGTTAGAATTTGGTGCATAGGGTGCTCTATTATATGTGAGCTAGTTCAGAGCCTGTGCAACATGTTGGTAGGGATGATTATTTGATTTATATTATTAGTTGAAGGGTTGATAAGTCTTGGAATGCTATGCTTATTTATTTTGGAGTGCTAATATCTCATATCCAAAGATATTAAATAAGTACTTGACTTTATGCAACTCACTTAAAGATGTATAAGTTGATGGAATTGGTGTGCTGATAATAATAAAAATGGGGGATAGATTTGTAATGAGAGGTAAATCGGGTGATCTTGTACATGCAAGATTATGATATAAGGGCATAAGGGATTTGGGCATAATTTTTCTCACTTGGATCAAGAAATTTTCTATGTGCACAACAACCTCATATTTATCTATTAATATTGTGCCTCCCATATATTAGATCATTATGAACACATCGTTGTTCAACACTCTCAAAAAACTAAGAATGCGGTGTTAGGATTTGGCTTTACCAAGAGTGGAATTTGATCCCAAGTCTTTTAAAATCTAAAGTTTAAGTCAACCATTTGCTCATTTATAACCCTTTTTATGGTCGTGAGATACTCCATTAATGACAGGTGGTCACTTTTTTCTTCACATTATTTGCATAGTGCCATGCCTAACTCATCCCAATTTTGAATAGTATCAAGCAGTAAACTATGGTACTATTAGAGAGCTCTCCCTTTTAAATAAGAGTCAAGGAATCATACTATGATGTTGTCTTTAGTGATATTATAGACAAAGCAAATATTTATCATGTCTTGTATGTGCTCTACCAAGATATTATGATTTTCTATTGTAAATTAGGGGATGTTATTAAGAGTAACTATGGGAATATCATCATACTATGGAAGGCTCAATGGGTTGCCTCCATTAAATGGAAAAAAGGTTTGGTTTCTAAGGGTATCCATGAATGGGATGGGGAATAGTGTTCCTTTGTGTGCAGGTAATATACCAAATGGGGGTGTAGACTAAGATCTAAGATAATGTTGTCTTATGTCAATATCCCTCTTCACAAGGGATGAGGATGATCTAACTCTTCCTCTTATAGATGGTATAGGTAACTCTATGAAATGAAGGCCAACACCTCTTTTTGATGATCTCATTTATCTTGGTATATAGATTAAGCACTAATCTTTGTGAACTAGAAATACTTAGAGTCACCAAGTTATATATAGAGTGTATTTAACATGGTTGAACAAAAATTTCTCCAAATCCTTAGTTGAATATTTTAAGGGTCCCACTAGGCATTCTAGAAATTTTTATCATTCAAAACATGCATCCATGTATGAAATGCTCTTACACACATTAGTACAAAACATTTATACACCTAGTGCCTTGAACTTGTGTGCAAGAGAGAGATTCAATATATCATTATAATAATGGGGCCATCCCCTAAGGTGTGGGAATATTTCACTCTTTAGTATGAACCTTTGAAGTGGGTTGACTTTTATAAAAACACCCAGTTTAGGACTAGCGTGTAGACCTAAAAAGTGTAGAATGAAACCTACCACTAGCACTAAACCTAAAATTGATAAGAGGGGAAAGGGATAAAAAATGTAAGAGGTTTATTGTAATGTAAAATGTAATTCACTAAGAATAGAGTGATAGTATCACCTACTTAATGACATAATAAAATTAAAAGACTGGATACATGATCTTCAAATTAGGTGCACTACATAAGTGTTTCACATGGATGTAAGGTAACACAACATAGCATTAGGAGGGATGAAAAATAGCCCAAAAATAATGCCTATGAAAACCCATGTATACACAACATGCCACTTTTAGAGACTTCCAGTTCTATGTAGAGGTTCAAAGGGAGGACATAAGTAAGAGGGACACATGTCTATAGATAAGGATCAACAACCATGAATGCACACAAAACAGAAAACATGAATAAAAATAAATCAATTCTTATTAATCTTAAGGTCTAAGGAAATATTACAAACTTGAATGGGTATAGCTTTGTTATACTAGGAGAGGGTTATTAGAGGGAAAATTTTAGTAGCATTATGATACCTAGAAATGTCAACCCTTTTACAATAAAAGTTAGGGTTTATATAGTACTAAGAAAGGCTCTGCATAATCAATTCAACATTGGAGGTGGTAGATATGAAATTGAATTTGAAATGGTTCCCCAAAGCCCAAGGTCCATTAAGAGCACCAAAAGTCTTTGAAATAACTACTATAGGCCATGTTCATTCAATTTAATCTAAAAATCTAATCATGGAAGTAGTTAAAAGGTCATTCTTGGACCTTTAGGTAGCCTAATTATTTATCAAGGATGGATATATGATTCTTCAATTAGATGGGATGTGTGTGCATTGTCTAACACTCTTATAGTCACCCTTGCATTCAATTTTGTTTGCATTCATCTCCCTTGATGTCCAATTGAGCTCAACTACCACCCTTATTCATGATTTCTACCTATCAATCCACTTGGACTAGCCCTCTAGCGTGGAACTATGTAGGCATATTTTTGGATTCTACATAAATATATATTGTGAAAGGGTGCATGCTAAAGGATACACAATGACGATACAATATTATGAAGGGTGTCAAGGGTAATCTTATATGAAAACGCACAAAACCCTAAATTCTCCTATGTTTAGTCTCTTATGATGGTCTTCAGAGTTTGTGCCTTCTATTAAAAACATATATCAATCTTTGAATGAGATGGTGCACAGCCTAATTTTTAGTCTAAATTTAATAATGGTGTAAATGTGAAAACCCTATGATTTTGAGTAGGACATCACCATTTATTCATGAGGTGGCTTTTGAATAAGAGTGCACAAGAAGATTGAAGATCTTGAGCATGATCTTCATGATTTAGAATTGGCTTTGGTGTACTTTTCTCTTTTATGACTTAAAGTTTAGGAGACTCATGGACTTTTATTTGTGTACTATGTTGATATAATTAAGGATATTTGCATGGGGATGTATTTTTAACTCTTCATAGGTGAAAGTCAACACTTAGTTGATATGTGAACTTGTGCTAAATTTTGATTGCAAACATGAATAGGAAGCATCTATGTGCAAGATTACTTTTATGAAACTCAACAATATGCAAGATCACAACCTCTTATGTGGCCCTTATGATTTCATCTTTTTTTAGGGGGTGATTTGGAGATTCAAAAAATACCTTATTGATTTTTATCAATTTTTGCTTCCATTTGATATGACCAAAGAGTGCCCAATGTAAATGCATATGGAGAGGTTTGTGGTATAACCTAAACCCATGTTTTAATCACTTTAAGACCACAATAAATTGGTAGTTTTATATAGACCAAGGAGTCTTTCCAAATGACTTTTATTTATAAGTTTTTAATATTAAAGCAAATCTATTGAGAACATCACACATTGTAAGTAGTTTTTGTTTGTGTAGGATCAATATGGTTATGCCAAAAATGAAAACCACCCATGAATAATATGATTGTTAAATAATGTTGGCATGGATGTTTTTTGATTTATTTAATTTAAATTTTTTATTGTGTGTTATATGCCACTTGCACTTTTGGTTCCTTCTTTGAATGATCTTGTAAAAGATTGTTAAATATTTTCTACTTGTGGTGGTCACCAAGTTGTGAACCTGATTCCTTCGAAATATTATCAAATGTAATATTTTATTCATCAATGAGGTCTTGGATATTATGCTTCAAGGTAAAACATTTATTTTTAAAATTCTTATATCCTTGGTGATAGTTACAATAAGCATTCACATCATACCCTTTGAGTAGATGTCTACTCATATCAACTTTTATAGGATGATAGAGAGATATAATATGACACTCTACAAGATATGGGAGTAATGAAACATGAGACTTGAGTAAATGTATAAATTGTCTCCTTGGTGCATTATTTAAGATAAGTTACTTAGATTTTTATAATAGTGTATCATCCAATGTTGTGTTATTATTTAGGAGAGATGGGTTGACTTAAACCCTGCTCAAGTTTTCCCAACCCTTGTCCTTTATAACCATATTTTAGCAAATATTGAAGACCAAAATTAGGTTTATAAGATTTTTATGTAGGATCAATATTTTTTTAGTAATTGCATGATGTTTGAAGGGATTACATCCATTAGACATGTATAAATAAATCCCTGATGTTTGAATTTTAAACATGCCTGTAAAGTAGATAGAATTGGATAAATTTCAATAGTATATTATAGTTTGAATCATTTGGTACAATGTGGTACAAAGTAGGTAATGTATGGGTTCCCACAATAATGTTCAATTTTATTTACCCTAATACTTGTCATGAAATATTATCAAATCTTTTGGTGCTCATATGGAAGGTTTCAAATCATTAGGCCCAATACCAAGTAAGGAAATAATGGATATGTTACAAATATTGAGTCCTGACCATTGTCCACAAAGATTCTTTTTACAATTTTATTTTACACTCCAACCTAAATGTATAATGGTAAACAATAATCTATGAGGTCTTAAGATCGCAGATCCTCCTTTTCAAAGGATATATTATGTTTAGTCTTTTTTATAGAATTTAACACACAAACCACATATGGAGGCTCTACATTACTTGATAAAAATTCAAGTGTAATACATCTAAAATAACATCTTTGTAATGGGAAGAGTGGCATAGCAAGTCCCAAAGTGAAGTTTTAATTATAATATTTTTAGGAGAGTTTGTAGCATGGTGGCATCCAGATAATAGCCCTATAATATTACAAAATGAATTATGAAGAGAGATTAAGTGTTGTTTTCACTTTAAAACCCTCTCATTATATTGATAGATCTACTTATTTCTTTAGATGATACCTTGGATTAGCATAATACAATATCAGATTGTTGCTATAATTATAAATTGCAACATAAAATGAGCTACATATGCATCCATATTGAACATATTGATAGAAAATGAAATTTGATTTTTAACTAGTAAAATCATGTTAAATAAAAAATAAAAAATAAAAAATAGAGAATCAACAAACCCTAGATAAATATCTAAGTTTTTTCATATGAAAGGTTGGGTTTACCAAATGTTTAACCCTAAAATTTAGATATGAGAAATCTAGGGTTGAATGGGTAGAGATAGCCTAGGGTATAAGGATGGTAGAGTATCTCTAAAGTAGACCAATTATTTATGAAACTTAGATAAAATATATACTAAATTTATTATGATGAGATGCTAAAAATATTACAATGATAATAAAAATAAGATACATAGCTAGTTTTGATGCTAATACAAATCTAGATCCAGAACAAGCAAAAAGTAAACTGAATCTAGATTCCAAATTATTTATTTGATTCTTAAAATTATACCTCTATAGCCATGGACACTTATGTCGACCTTGGATGGTTACATTGATGCTACTATCTGACTTGGACATATGTGTCCAGTATAGAATATCTGATGAAATTGGATGTGACCACCTTGATGCTTCTAGGTTTTATGTTATCTTTGTTATGATGTATTCAAATTTGGGTCATGGACTATCACTCCTTATCAAATCAAAACCCTAATTCTTCATCTTCATAGTGGTTGTGGAAAAAGTGGTTTAATGGCTAGATGGTATCAAGCTACCCCAAAAACCCCTATATCAATGAACACTATCTATATAGCTAATACTCCAAAAAGGGACTCAGACTTATGTAGTTCTCCCTTATATGTTAGATTATGTGTGAATTATTCAATGTGTGATAAGCAAGTACAACAATGACCTAGCATGTAACTTGGTAAATAGCTCTTGGGTTGCTCCTTCAGAACTTTAAACCTATATATGTGGTGTCCCTATGACACATATGGAAATAAGATACAATAGGGAATTTTTACTCAGTTGGGTGCTTGATTGAGTGCTTTTGATAAGTTGCTTTGTTAGTTGCTAGGTCTTTCCAAGGTTATGCTAGGTGAGAATTGGATGAGGGTTGATCTTATATTTATATCAATCCCTTTGGATAATATCTCACATTAAAGTACTTAGGTTGACCATAAAAATATGTTTCATTTGAAAATTGGATGAGTTTAGGGCATTAGACACTTGTATTAGAATATGACACGTACATCGATGTATGCATCTGACTGGGACATAAGTGTATGTGCAGTTAGAAAATAGGTGCATGGCTAGAACTTACAAAGATGGAAGATAAGTAGGTTTATAACATTTTGGGCAAAATAGAAGGCCTAGGTTATCATAATAATAGTGGTCGGACTAAGAGATAAGCAGCTAGGCATGGAGAGATAGTGTATGCAAGCCTTTTGGCAGCAGAAAATATTAATAAACTGAAGGTACATCCATGATATATATTTGTCAAGTGTACAAGACTAAGGTGTTATATAATTCATAAATAGTGTCTACACCTTTGTTAATTAATTATCTAGGTTGTAAGGTCAACCTTTAAGTAGTAATCATAGTTAGGTAATTAACTCAAAGGCCTATTTTGCATGTAAGGGCAACCCTTGCATACTAAGGTTAGGATTGAAAGGATATTAGGTTCATAACGCCAAAAATTGATGAACAAGATTGTTAAATCAATTTTTATATTTTTAACAGTTATTAGAAATGGATCTAAAAGGTTCTAAAAAATAACTCTAATAATATCGAAAAAATGTATTGACTATTTTGAAAAGAAATATATGAATTTTATTCACCTCATTATTAAACCTTTTTTTTTAACATCATCTCTAAATTTATAACAAATCATATATTCTTCTTAAAACCCTTTGTTTTATTTATTATTATATACAATTAAATTTTATTTTACTCCTTTAAAAATAAGCATCATGCTTATTTGAAATATGTTATGGATATATGTTGAACTAAAACCACTTTCGGAGAGAACAAAGTCAACTCATGCTTCAATTGAATTCTATATTAACTTTTTCATGCTTTATCTTCTCTTCTAAATAATTCCTTCCACTTATAAGTGGAACTATTTTTAAATTTTAGAATAGCACGGGGAATGCACTAATCACAATGATTTTGTATTGGTGTTATACGCTTGAAATAAATAAAAAATCAAGAATTCAATTATGGTTATACCATTTCAATTATGGTTATACCAAACGATTATAATGAATGTGTGATTTTGACTCTCTTATGACAATGAAGTATGAATGATTTGGTGTTTGGTTAAATATACGCAATTTAGAAAACAATTGTATAACATATATTCTTCCTCATTTTTATTTTTATAAAGTGGAATGTGTTCTATCACTTTCTTCACCTAACCTCATTTAAAATATTGTCAACGTTGGTTGGTTGTTTACAGACACAAGACAAGATTGTTCAACATAGATTTGGGGAGTGGTTGAGGAATCGTGCTCATTGATTGTAAACCTCAGGTGTTTTTTCTTTGATCTTTTGTTTGTTTGTTCCACCACCCCCACCACACACGAAGGAAATAAGTGTCCAAGTACGCTAAGGTGAATACAAACTATCCTTGGGTGACTAGAACAAATTATTATTATCTTTTTTTAATGTTAAGTTGGGTTATGTTAGTGATAAAATATCACTTGTTGTGTACGTTAGATTGAGTATGCATCTATTACAAATCAATTTTAAAGATTAGAGTTTGATATGAACATATATTTGGTATATACTTATATTTCATATTTTATCAAATTTGATATTTTTATTGTAGTTAATATTAGAGAGGATTTCTTGATGTTGTTGAACTTCTCAATTAGTGTAGAGAGGATGTCACGTCATCAATAAGAGTTAGGGTGTCTCATATAAGTTATTTTTCATTAAAGGAGAATTTGAGGGGTCAACATTCTACATGTTGGGTGGGGAAGATCTTATCTAACACGCAAGTTTATATTTCCAGGGTGCTTGGGGAAAAAGTTTTTTTTGTCAATCATTATCTTGGTAATGTTAATTTCCATGGAAAGGATATCAAAAATAGTATATTGTTACCTTTTGTGGGTAATCATATACTACGTTGTTACCCTTGTTACTTTTTTATGTTGCCATCAAGAAGAGGAAGACATGTGTTCATATTCTTTCCATTGCATGCAAATGGAAGTGGATCCTTACAAGGGGGAAATGTTTATAAGTAGGATTGTTGTTAACAAAACTTGGGAAGTATATTTCCTATAAAGTAATGTAGAAGCATCCCTGGTATAGAGCATTCTTCCATCACCCTAAAATACCTAAGTATGTTCTTTTAGTAAAGTTCCAACATATGTGCATTACACATAGGGGCGTAGTGAATCAATTGTTAAAGGTCACATGAGTATGCATGTGTGGAGTTCAAAAACAATCACAAAAAATGTAGACATTGGTTACAACAAGTTTTGTCGAGGTTTTGGTCTACATCGAATCATGAACAAAACCATCAAGTGCATTAACACATAAAGCTCATTGGATGCACAAGCATTTGGTCAGCAAGAGTGCAAATAGATCATGTGTTTTGAATAAGCATAAGAATGCATGAATACATCATCCACTTACAACAAGTAAAGAGGTCAATGTCATGTAGAGAAGTAGAGATTTACATGTGTAGACGTTGTTGCATGAAAGCATAAAGGACTAAGGAGACTTAGTGCATAGGATGAACCTGATGCAGCTGTATGAAAGTTAACTCCAAAGATGAAAAAATGGACTTTTGACTCCAAAATTATTATAATGGACCATTGACTCCAATATTATTGGATATGGACTCAAAGGACACATGTTACTCATATGATCTTGGTTGGGCAAGAAGCAACCCTTAGGGGCAGATGGTAGCTTGAATGAGTTTGCATGGATCTTTCTTGACACATTACACTTGAAAAGGCCTATACAAAGTCATGGTGGGTAAATAATTGAGGATTGAAGGATAATTATAGATGAACATTAGGGCCATTAGATCATGGAGAGAGGTTGATTTTAGAGGCTTGAAAGTTTGAGAAACTCAATTATTTAAATATTGCATTTAAAACTTATGATCCAAGTGTAGCTTATAGATAATGCATTTTTAAATATTTCATATAACCTTTCTTTGTAAATATATGAATAAAAAAAACCCTGTGTGTGTGTGTGTGTGTGTGTGTGTGTGTGTGTGTGTGTGTGTGTGTGTGTGTGTGTGTGTGTGTGTGTGTGTGTGTGTGTGTGTGTGTTGGGCTATGTATTTCCTTCATGGGAAACCTCATCCCTGTGACCACATCAATCTAGTATCAGATTAATGTTTTGAACCTTATAGAATGTGGAGTGAGGTGGCCTATGTATAATTATGAGATGAGATCTTGCAACAACAAGGTTTGTGATCAAAGAGTAAATATGCCTCTAAGGAGAGTTTCTAGTAAAGGGGATATCATAACAACAAACATGGCTAGGTTACTCAAATATGTCTTTAGAATTTTATAGGTTCTGCATACTAGGTTGGATGTTATGAATGAATATCTAAGAAGGGGTATTTCCCCAAGAGATGATCAGAGTGCTGTTGAGGAATAATCATATCATGTAGAAGGAGATGCAGATGATGAAGATGAGGAAACACACATGGATACAAGCAAAGGTAAACTCTCAATAATTATCTAATGGATTTAG
This sequence comes from Torreya grandis, assembly GCA_037957365.1. Lineage (NCBI taxonomy): Eukaryota > Viridiplantae > Streptophyta > Pinopsida > Cupressales > Taxaceae > Torreya > Torreya grandis. The sequence continues at coordinate 692,107 of JARHVA010002601.1, forward strand.
TGAGGCACCAAGGTGGATGAGTTTTTTTTAAGACTAAACCTTGAAGAACCCATTAATTAGATCATAAATATTGAGGATTATTTTGAGTTAGATGATATAAGTGATTTGTAGTGAGTAAAGATTGTATAGAGCAAGCTAAAGGTTCATGTATTGCTCTAATGGAAGGAGCTTCAGAATGAAATAAGAAGAAGAAAGGAAAATATAGTTAAGTGGGACAAATTGGTCACCAGAGTGATAGGTAAATTCCTACATGGTGATTACCTGATGAATTTTATGAAAATTTAAAAAACCTAAGGCAAAAGGAGTTATGGCAAAGAATACATTAAAAAATGTTATAGAGTCACTTTTAGATCTGGTCATAGTGAAGTAGATGAAGAGTAAGTATAAATATATCTAAATGGATTGAGATTTGGCATCCAAGAAGAGTTGAGCATGTCTCAATATAAATCATGGCAGAATTTTATCAGTTTACATTTAAATTTGAGGATAAGTTGTTCCATAGACAATAGAATGTCAAACAAAGAAATGGGGGATTTGCTCATGGAAGAAGACAAGGTGGCATTAGAATAAACCAAAAACAGTAGGAAGGAGAGACAAGCATTGTTTGAAAAAATACACACGTGCATAAAAAAGATGATGTGTGCAATGGATGTCTTGGTTACCTATGAGGAGGTAGATCTTACACATATAGAAGGCATGGAAAGTTTTACAAAGGAAGGGAAAGAGGTTTTCTCAGATCATGTTTTAGATGTGGACAACCTAGACATTGAGCTAATGAACATCTCTAGGCATGAAATGAACATAGCATAACATTGAAAATTAATGCACATATCCATCATGGAGATGAGGAGTTCATTGGGTCTTCAAGTCATTCTAAAGAGTTGGAGTGTATATAAAATATCATGATGAAAAGGGTATTTCTATATCCATCAAAGGAAGATAATGAACAAACTTAGATAAAGGGTCTCTTCTAAATAATTTTTAAACCAAGAATTATTGTAAGGTGATAATAGACAATGGCAACACATATAACTTATTTTTGTGTGAGATGAAAAAAAAGGTTTGAATAAGGTAGCACACCTAAACCCTTATAAGGTGTCATGGTTGGAAAACAATCATCAAATATTGGTGAGCAAAAAATAGCTTGTGAAATTTTAGATGGGACTATATAAAGATGAAGTTTGATGCAATGTGATGCTAATGGATATGTATCATATACTTTTGGGAATATCATGGTAGTTTTATAGAAAAGTTGTACAAGATAGAATTAAAAAGACACACTTCCTAGAAAAAGATGGGAAAAATATCACCCTAAGTCCATTAAAGGAAAAGGGAGAAGAAGGACTAACAACCTTTGCTCATGTGTATTGATGCTGTTGGGAAAGGAATTACTAAAAGACATGGAAAAATAGAATGCATGTTATGAAATCATGCCAAAACTAATATAATTCAAGCATGTAGGCACATAAAAATAGGATAACCTTCCATGTGAAGTGAAGGAAGAAATGAACAAGTTCACAAAAAAAATTCAAGAGAAGATATATTAGATGGGTTTACCACCCATGTGAAGTATCAATCATCACATGGATCTGATACATGGATTGAGTTTGACAACGAAGTAACATAAAATTATATGCTTAAATAGAAAAGGATATGTAAAGAAAAGTGCAAGAGTTGTTAGATAAAGGGTTGATTATAGAAAGCATGAGCTTTTATGTAGTACTTACAATGTTGGAACCTAAAAAAGGAGGTGAGTTGTGCATGCATACAAACTCAAGAGTATTCAACAAGAAAAATATCAAGTATATATTTTCACTGCACATGGATGACTTGATTGATTTCCAAAGTGGTGTGTAGTAGTTCACAAAGATAGATTTGAAAGGTGGCTATCAACAAATCAAAGTTAAGAAAGGTGAGTGTTGGAGGACTGCATTCAAGATGAAGGAAGGATTGTCTGAATGGATGTTCATGCCATTTGTACTGATAAAATTTACCAAATACATTAATGAGACTCATGAAGTCCTAAATCCATTCCTAAATGCATTTGTCATAGTCTTCCTAGATGACATTATGATATTTAGAAAGGTGAAGGAGGAACACTTAGGGCATCTGAGAAAGGTATTGTAATGGTTTCAAGAATATAAGTTGATAATAAATATGAATAAGTGTAGTCTCATGAAGGATGAGATCATATACTTGGGTTTCGTGATATTGTAAGAGGGTTTGAATATGGATTCACAGAAGGTGCACACTATCATAAAGAGGTCCTCGCCAAGAAAAACATTTAAATAATGAAGTTTTCATGGTTTATCAAGTTTCTACAAAAAGTTCATCATAAAATATAGTGAAACATGCATGGTAATCATGAAGGTGATTAGATGGTATTTCTAATCCACACCATGGGGCCCAAGACTGAGGTGTGTGATGGACACCCAAGCTATGTCTATGCAAAGCAAATATGTAGTGCAATATTTAGGTGGAATAACCAAAATACATTCGATGAAGAGGAAGTCGTAACTTACAGTAAATGCAACTTCTATTCACTAATGGAGAATAGGGAAAATAATATAGTGTATTATGTAAACAGTGCATGTGAATCAACTAGTTTCATAGAGCAATCTAAATGATGTTACATATATGACATAAGAATACAAGATCAGTCATAACTGTTATTTAGTCAACAAAGAAGATATCTGTAGCACATCGATCCTGCTAGATGTGGTAGTTGGCAATAGTTAAAATAGCTAATGTCTAGGCTATAAACCATTTGAATTCAAATCAAGGATCTCCTTTTGGTGGTAATGGTAATTAGATCACTTGGAGTACGTGGTCAATTCGACATGTCCATGAGTGGATGATAGTAAGGTGCACAGAATTGTAAAGCATAGAGGGTATAGAAGTTGGTGATGTGTTATGACTATATGGAGCACATGTGCAAGACTTAGCATGGGAGTGAGAGGCACGTGGGTAATCTGATGCACTATAGTTAGCAAGTGAGCACAAGACTTAGTGTATGACTGTGAGGCAAGGAGTGCACAGAAGTTGATGAGTGGGTGAAATACTTAGCACATAAGTGTGAGTGGTGTACAAGAGTCTATGAACTAGCATGGGACTGGTGTGAATGGTTTAGAGTAAGCCTTATACAAAGGGGTTTACATAATTAGGTGTGAGGTGTGTGCTCTGTGTAGTAGAGAAAATGAGGAGTGAGATCGATTGCATAGGGACTCAACACTGATCAATTTCAAATAGTTTGTCTAGATAACAAAAGTTAAGTGCACCTTTTATTAGTTGAAGAAGAAAGTGACTAAAAAGTTAGAGTTGACACTATTAAATTTTAACAAAGTGTTTAAAGCAGATTTTGATATCAGTGGTGTAGTAGTTAGAGCAATGTTGAGTAAAGACAATATGCCTATATCATTTTTAGTGAGAAGTTCAATCATACAATAATAAAGTATTCAATGTATGATCAAGAGTTAAATGCCATAGTGTAAGCGTTCAAGATATGGAGACATTATTAGTTTTCAAAGGAGTTTGTGTTATAGATAGACCATTAAGTGCTTAAATTTATTAACAGTATGAGGAAGATGAATCAATGACACATGAAGTGGGTTGAGTATCTGCATATTTATTCATTTATGTTAAATCATATAAGTGGAAAATTGAACAAGGTAGTTGATGTTTTGAGTAGAAGAATTATATTGTTGAATGAGATGTGAGTGGAAGTCTTGGGATTCGATTCCATGAAGGTTTTTTACATAAACGATGAAGATTTAAAAAGTTATTAGAGAGAATGTGAAAATCCATTGAGTGTAGATTAAACCCCATAATTGGATTATTTTTTGTAAGAAGGGATCTTGTTAAAATGGGTATAACTATGTATACCAAGAGGATCAATGTGCAAGAACCATATAAAGAAAAAGCACAATGAGGGTTTGATAAGACATTTTGGGAGTGAGAAAACTTACATGCAGTTAGAAAAATTTACTTTTGATCAAGGATGGGCACAAATGTATGCAAATATGTGAAAGAATACATAGTTTCCCAGTTGGTGGAGGGGAAGATTCAAAATGTAGGGTTGTATAAATCACTACCTATCCCAAAGTGATCATGAGACATATTAGTTTGGTTTTTGTGTTTGGATTACCATGAACTCAGAAAGGAAATGATTCCATATTTTTGGTGGTTGATATATTTTTGAATATGGTTCATTTCATTCCATGTAAAAATATAAGCTATGCAACAAACATTGAAAATATTTTATTTAGAGTAGTGAGGCTACATGAATTGTTGCACAAAAAAGTAGTAGACCAAGACACAAATTTCATTGGTCATTTTTGGAGAAATTTTTAGAGGAAGTTTGAAATGAAGATAAGTTTTAGTTTGGTGTACCATCCATATATTGACGAAAAAATGAAGGTTGTAAACATGATCCTTGGAAAGATGTTGAGATGTTTATTTGAAGACAAATCAAAGTAGTGGGACTTGATTTTAACATAGGCAAAGTTTACGTATAATAATTAGGTGAATAAGATCACTAGGAAAACACCTTTCTATATTGTGTATGAGAGCAACCCAAGAAGATTTGTAGAATTGAAATAAATTAAAGAGATGAAAGGGAGAAGCATATACAGAGTATGTGCATGACATACATCAGTAAGTGAGGGAAAAATTGGAGCAAATCAATCTATAATATAAACAACGTAGATATATAAGGTGTATAAATAAATAATTTAAATTTGGAAAGCTAGTATTAGTGCATTTGTGCAAGGAGAGATTTCTAAGAGGAACATATGACAAACTAAAGTGGCATAAAATAGGGCCGAGTAAGGTGTTGCACATGTTTTAAACAAACACATATGAGATAGAATTATCTGAAGGCATGGACATATCACCCACTTTTTATGTGTCTATTTTTTATGAATATCACAAAGGGAAAAAAATTCAGAGAATGCAAGTATAGGAGAAATAAAAGGAAGAAATAAAGGCCATTTTGGACTTTAAGGTTGTTAAAAGGATGCATAGAAAAAATATAATAAATACTTGGTGAAATGGAATAATTTCATAGTAGATGACTCAACATAGTTGGATCTTGTAAATATTGGTCATTAAGGCCATTCTCTCAAATATTTCAATAAGACATGAGCAAGAGCTCACATATTTTTCTAAATACCTGGTTTGTTTGATGTAGCAACATCTATGGTATAGATTAATATTGCATCACCCTAAAACAACTAAGTTTGGTTTTGCCAATAAATTTACAACATATGCACGTTGCACATAGGAATGTAATTGTTTGGCTGCTAATGGGTGCATGATTCTACACCTACAAAGGAGTTCAAAAGTAGTCACATAGAATTTGGAAATTGGTTACAAAGGGTTTTATCAAAATTTTGGTTTGTGTCAAGATGTGCAGGGAAGCATATTATGCATTTGTGTATAAATTTCATTGGTTGTGCAGGAATTTTGAAAATAATATAACAAATAAAGCATGTGTTTTGAATGAGAAAAATAATGCATGAAGACATTAGCCACTTGAATTAGACATAGAGGTCAAATTTGTGTAGTTATAAAGGAATGCATCAAGGAGACTTGGTGCATGGGATAAAACTAGTGTAGCTATGAAAATGTTGGCTCCAAAGACCTTGGAACGGATTGTTAAATCCAAAGTTCTTGAAATGGACCGTTGAATCCAATATTCTTGGAGATGGACTTAAAGGACATGTGTTACTCATCCAGTCTTGAGTGGGAAGTAAGCAATCTTTGGGGATAAATGGTGGCTTGAATGAACTTGCATGTATTTTTATTGACACGTTGCACTTGGAAAGTCATATATAAAGGCATGTTAGGTAAAGCATTGAGGATTAGAGAAGTATATAAGAGCATTAGGTACATTAGCTCATGGAGAAACACTGACTCTAAATACCTATGTGAGGATGAAATTATGAGAGACTCCATTTTTGAAAGATTGCATTTCTAGCTTATGATCCAAGCATAACCTATAGCTAATGCATTTATAAAGATGTGTTGTAATATTTGCTTTCACAAATACATGAATAGAAAAACCCTTTTGCCTTTTTATTTGTGGGTGTACATGTGTGTATTTATCTAGTTGTTGGGTTATGGATTTGCTTCATTAGAAACCTCATCCCCGTGATTACATATAGTTATAGCCATATTGATGGGAGTGACTTATTTTAGATAATTTCTCTCTTAATGGATACCACATTGCCTTCTGAGATGGTTCTTGTCTATAAAATACAATATATAAATAAATAGTGCAATGTATTCTTTCAATTTTAAAAACTAATATGTAAACATTATGAAACTATATCATTAATTTTATAAGCATCTTCTTGACTTTAATTTGTGACTTTAAGGACTGCTTTAGATAGCCATTTTACTAAAACAACATGGCATAGGCACTTTTGCAAATATATATCTTGAAGGAGTGATATCATGCGGCTTACTGGCTGATTTGAGTTGCATTATGGTCAGGTTGGGAGCCTCACAACACCATCAAATTAAGAGGTTTTTTGGTTTAATGCCACAATTAATTCTCACATGATGGTTGTTATGGAATTTTATCTTTATAGAAAAATACCCAAACTCGGGTAATTCATCTTCCATTTAACTCCCTATAAGAATGTCTTATCTAGCTATGTGAGGAACATCGTATGGTCATTGACATTGAGCAAAATCAAATGCTAGAGTTTATAGGATGGAGGTTGAAATATTACTATTATTAGGTTGACAAAGTTAACAATCATTTGTGCATTATCCAATGAGATAATCAGGGTTATCCAATGATATATTTCGCATCATTTACATTAAGCCTCTCAATGTTTTAAATATTTTTAAAGGAGTCTTGTAAAGGTGTTTGGAGTTGGCGATCCACTTTTCTAACCTCTTAACACTTTAGATTACTTTCCCTAAGCAAGATGAATTCCACCTTTTTTGTGATCCCGCAATAGGTGAATTATTTCAATTCACCACAAAGTTACACATAGCTATTACCGCCAATTCAATTGATGTATATTTCATTAAATGAACTATACGTGATGATTTTCTTGGTCATTTATACAACCACAAGAAAAGCTTATTTTGGTAATTGCATTATCTATCAACCCTATGATCTTTGGAAGAGTGGATCTAACACTAAGAAAACACGCTTGAAGGGAAGGATGAGATTTGATAGTTGGCCTTGACCATTTAAAAAGAAAATGATGATGGGAAGACACCATTTAAAAATGTCATTATACGTTGACAAAATATTTGATCACATAAATTAAGAGGGCAAATTAAATTTATACAAAAATATAGATATACATGTCATTTAAATTAAATCTATGTAAATTTCCTTAAATTTCTATTTAAATTATTATTTTTTGATGATTGACTAACAATCAAACGTAAAATATACATTCACTATAAATAGTCACCCATCACTAATGACAATGTAACATTACTACATATAAAATACAAGGAAAAGAGTGAAAAACAGTTGAGATAGGCATCAAATCTCAACTCTACTTAAACCATCACACATCTTATTTTTAACTACATAAAGTTTTTATATATAATTAGATACTAACTATTGAGACTTACATTTTTATTTGCTTATACAAAAAAATTCTCCATTTAATTTAAGTATTTTGTGATCTTTTAACACTTATATTTTTTTTACATATACACTTTTTAAAAACCACCAATCATATATATATATATGATAATTATCCATTCCACATTTCCCCTAAATACAATCCATATAGATATATAATCTTCGAAAGTCGAGTGAAACTTTCTGCCATCATCTTACATTATTTTAGTCTTGGAAAAATAAAATAAGCCCACACGGCCGTCAAATTTAAATAATATCACTGATGCCGCCCAGGGGTCAATTTTTTCTCATCCCGAATTGACTTTTGTCCTCCAATGCAACTCTATAATAATAAAAGGGCGAAATCGTGGTATCGTATGAAAGAAATATTAATTAATGTATTGTGCACGTTAAACAATCTTGATTGTATTGGATTTGTCGGTAAGAGGAAGAAGCCTTAAAAAACAAATTTGAACCATCACAATGTTTATTATTATTATTATTATTATTGTTATAAGTTTGAGACTCGCAATTTAAATTAAATGTGGAATTTGTCGGCAGCTTTATGACTGTTGTCATGGCGGGGATTTGAATCCTGTACGCTCACATGATACATCTGGCAAATCTTTCAATCTTCATTCAATCTACTCAAGTGTACCACTATCAACTATCAACTTTATCTGCATCAGACTTAATATATTTCCTATATTTTCCACTTAGAATGCACTACGTTAGGAGTGGGTCAAACGTTATCAGTGATTGATGATCCTTTGCCACACTTGGAAATTAAAAATAGTTTTTAGCTTTGACAAATTAACTAATGTCAAAGGCCCTTCTTTGCCGACATTTATATCTTTTTTGCACGAGCATTGTGGTTACAAGATGAAGTTTGACTTCCAACCATTCTTTGATTTCATAGTCTTTGGAGTAATAAGTTATCAATATTTTAAGAAAATAACATATCCATTAAGAGGATGGGAATAGGTGGAGTTTTAGATATTGCAATATTGTATCAGATTTTTTTTTAATAGAAAGTTGGACTTGGAAATGTGAAATTGAAGTTATGATGATTGTGGATTTTAAATTAGGATTCAATTACAAAAGGTTGATAATATTATATAAGTTAATTTTAGTAGGTTTATGGAGTAGAAACTTCGTTCTAGGTGAGTTGTTTGTAATTGAAATTTAGTTTTTTCAGTTAATTTCTTTGGTTTCGCTCATCAATTTCATGTTTTTGATTCATGCATTGTGACTTTTGTATATTTATAATAGTTAAATCTCTAACTTAGATTTTCAAGAAAAATAGATTGGAGGCACACATTAGAGTTTGTATTGTTATTATCCATTAAATAATCATCTAATACATAAACTCTGTGTAATAGAATAATAAATTCATTTGCTGCTTTGGAATAAAAGAATCAACTTCAAACCATCTCTTTTACACGATCAATATGGATTTGTCATGGGGTTAGAAGATGAAGGATCGACTTCAAACCATCTTTTGATTTCATAGTCTTTGGAATAATAAGTTATAATATTTTAAGAAAATATTGTATCCATCTTAATTACATAATGATATATCATGAGGATTGGAATACATGGAGTTTTAAAGATTTGAATATATTAATAGATGAAATAATTAGATATTGTAATGCACATGAATATAAATATAGCGAAAGTAATGGGATATAAATGACATATATTTTTAAAAATATTGTAGCATATTTGTTATAGAAAATTAGATTTGAAAATATGAAACTGAAGTTATGATAATTGTGGCATTGAAATTTGGATCTAATTACAAAAGGTTGATAAGATCATACAAGTTAATCTCAGTAGGTTTATGAAGTAAAAACTTCCCTCTTACAACTGAAATCTAACTTTCTCAATTCGTTTCCCTAAGTCTACTCATCAATTTCATGTCCTCCATTCTTGCATTGCGACTCTTGTATACTTGCAATAATTGAATCTATGATTTAGATTATCAAGGAAAATAGGTTGGGGCCTGCATTAGGGTTTCATTACTATCATCCATTGACTAGTTGTCTAATAGTCAAACCCCATGTAGTAGAACAATAGAGTTGTTGGGAACCTTGGAAAAAAAAGAATATGCATTTAATACAATAAAAATATGCCTAATATTCCCTATGTAATTGATTGTGATTGTGTGTCTAAATAGATCACATCAATTTTCCTTTTTTAGGTGACATTGAATTGAAATTTATCAATATTAGTGTGTGCTAAATTTCAAGTACAAAGAACATGAAAGGAAAAAATGGGTGAACAAGCCTATTTAATTAGAAAGGAAATTTAGAAAAGTTAGCAAGACCACAAAATATTATCATGATAGACTATCGTGATTAATATAATACATGTAATGAATTTAGTATATTGTAAAAGGAGAATCACAACAATATATGGTGATTCAATAATTAATTTGAAAAAATTAACAATGAACACTTGCAAATAACAACATAATAGAGAAGATCCATGCAATATAAGTGAAATGAAGAGCATAATACTGAAATATATGACTAAGCCATTTTAGTAGGGTGTAGACACCTAATTTTTGTACGAGGCCTATAATTTCAATATTATTGTAAATATGGAATATTGGTTCACTTTAGGCTCTTATTGGTGCATTTTCCCTTTGTGTTGGGCCCCATATTATCTTACCTTGCCTTATGTTTTCTTTATAAATTTACTTTTTATTCACTTTAGGTCAATGATAATACATCCATTCAATCTCAAATGATATATTGACCATTTATTTATCCCAGTATAACCCCATATGCTCCTAAAATGTCCAAACCATAATTTTAGGGGTTATTTGTCTCGATCTCTTTTAGAATATGGAAAATGGAATACACCACTTTCCTATGGTATGAAAGTGGTTGAGTCATTTGTGGGCCCATTATCCCTTCTTTGACATGTTTTGCATGTTTCATTGTTTGTAATTATCAATTTTCATGCATCGATGGGATCAACTTATGCGCTAATAGGTCCTAATTTAAATTCAAGAAGTTTATATTTACACAAACACCTTAAATCCTTTTAAAAACAATCATCATGATCTAGCATTTGTTACATTATCGAATCTCATTACTGATATAAGTGCATCAATCTATTCACACTATCCAACATTTAATGAATCAATTTCTACACCAGCATATCATGCAAGGGGACTTTACACACTCACCCGAGGTGTAAAGAAGAGAAATTGGGATGGATTGAGGGTAGATGTGTGCAATGGGGTGGTAACAGGTTCTGTGAGGTCCTAATCATGCATGTTCATGTATGGAACATCCTTGGTCCTTTCATTTTGAACCAAAACAATAAACTGACTTAGATAGTCTTAGTCTAAAGTGATCCACTAGTAACTAGTAAAGCATGAACTAGTAAGTGCATCAAATAATCCTAAGTAAAATATTAATGTAATTCATTCAGGGAGATAAGAAACCATCATAAAGTAAATAACCCAGCTTTATTATTAAACATCTCAATAGTTTACAATTAATCATGTTTTGCAAGGCATTTCATAATGCTAAAATACCACAATTATCACTACTAATTCTGTCTCTATGATAAGTTAATACTCTTATTTATAAGTATATAATCTAGGTATATCAACATTATTCTATTTACTAACATCCATAACCACTTATCATCATTGTAGTCTACCTTTTATAGGCTTATAAGAGCCTTTTTTACCACCAAATGCAACCACCTTGCAGTTATTGCACCATTCTACCCACCTAATAATTAATGCATTGAGTTGTTCAATGCCATCTACCATAATCTTCTAGATTTGATTTACAAGTATACATTAAGATATCCAGTCAGACTTAACTCTTACCATTTATCCCCAAAAATATGCTCTGTAATTCTTAGGTCCATGTGGTTTCATGTCTAGATCTTGTTATTTTGTTGTTTAACACACATCAACATAGTTTCTGGCAATTTGTGCATGTCTTTTTGGTAGTCCATGTTGGGTGCATGTGTATGTTATGGGTTTGGATTGCAATCACCACTCCATATCTATTGGCACTAATTTGTCTTTGCCTAATGTGTTCTTGCATGTGTTAGTATTTATAACTTAGATGATTTATGGGGTAAATAACATTGATTGTATCATACACTTTCAAAGATAGCATATTGATATCATTTATATTAATTTATATTTATTCATACTTGTACCAAGGTCTCTCATTCACTGGGAAGGGTCACTCACTTACTTGAATGCATAGAATGACACGATCCCTAATTTTTAACACTAATATGTAGTACAATCCTTCTGTGAAGGGCCTTGAGCCACTAACTTTTCATATTTCCTTGGGTCTTGGATGTATTGATATATATCGTGATGAATTTGGGTTACACCAAAGGAAAAAATATTATGACATCTATGTGCATTTATTTTCACATTTGAGAGAGGTTTTTGGAATTTATTTGTAACAAAGAGTTAAAGAAAGTTTTAAGCAGTAAAAAATCTATAGAGCCACTTTTGAGAAGGCTATCACTTTTAAAGCATTTCATTTCTAATCTTGCTACTTTTGAACTATTTCATTTCCTTGATTGTATCAAATCAATATATGATTTCTTGGGTTTCTTCCACACTATTGTAAAACCATGGTATCTATATTTTCAACCTCAATTATAATTAAAGTGAGTTAGAATTAGGTATTTTCTATCATGTATCATCTCTTTTACTTCTATTTATCATTTTGAATTTAATGTACTTTCACTCTCCTTATATATACCCTAGGTAGGCATGATTCACTATAGTTTACTATATTTTACCTGATTTACCTAATGTCATTACTTTACATTGTTTGCATATTATTTTATAAAATTATTCATGCTCTATCTATTTAATTTTAGTGAACATGATCTTTTAGGTCACCCAACCTTAGTGTTTCATATCCTTATTCCCTAAGGCTTAACTTTTTTTAGATCTTATATTTTTAATGTTTCTATCAACCCTCTCTTACTTGTGCCTATCATTAAACTTCTCTTTGCTTGAACTATGTCATATTTTCTAAGGTTTGGCTCTCTTCCCCTTCCTTAGATCATGACAAATTTTATAATATTTAGTCCTCTTTGCCTTGGTAAAGTATTTATATACGTATGTATCTTCTCATTTCACATGGCTATGTATATTTATTTATAACATTTATCTTTATGATGGCATTTACATATAGGGTTCATAGATTTTATAAGCTACTACATATTTTTAGATGCTAAATTTGGATTTATATGATAAAATAGTTTTGTACACATGAAAATGTCAATCATGGCTTAACCCTTTAGTTCATGACCTTCTTGCTACTGAAAGGCTTGTGTTTGCCATCTCACTATTTTGAAATTCTTATCTTATAGTTTGACCTTGATATTATAATTACCCAGATCACCTGTAGCCCATAGTATGTTTAAAACCTAATTTATTTTTTTAGTGTTAGTTATAGATCTTCAACATTTTCCTATTCTCTTGGACACTACTGCCTAGATTAGGATACTAGAGTCAATGCTAGTGTCCCACTTATAACGGTAATGTCCATACCTCATAAACACTCAAATTTGGAAATATTTAAACACGTATGAGTCAACCTATAGTGTTATTTCAACCCTCCTATGAGAACATTTCAAAAGGTATTCTATAAATACAAGCCAAAGACCATTCATTATGATCAAGCAAAATCAAGTACTTTTAAAGCACACATCTATCTAAAATCACCTCTAAAACTTGTAAAACTACCATATTCTTCCTTATTTACATATAAATCATAGGATCAATATTCTAATAGGTTTGAAGCATCCAAAAATAAACTCATGAGTAGTATTTTCCAAGTTACAATCTAGATCACTACATGCACTCACATATAACATATTGCATAATTATTCCCACACAAACCCACATAAGCGGAGAACTACATCGATCTAAGGACCTATTCAGAGTATTGGATATGTAAGAAATGCTTACTGATAGAGGTGTATTTAAGGTCAAATTGACTTCACTTGAGCCCACTAATTTCTATTTTGCAAGGTGACATGCCCTAATTGGAGAACTTAGGGGTTTGAGTTACATACTAATATATAGAACATGTGCACATGATCTGAATAAAAAATCTACAAGGTGACAGGGAACCGTAACAAGTACATGTTGAATTTATATAAAATTAATTGTAGTTCATTGTAGATAAAAGCATCAATTTCAAGATAGAAGTGTCAGTGCTAGTGTCTAGCTTGATAATGAGCTAATTTATAGAATATAATGAATAATAATGGAACATCATCTTGACTATTTCTACACCTACACTTATCAGATCTACTTCCATGTCATTCATTAAGTTAAGTGTTATTCCTTCTTTGTGCTTAATAAACCAATAATTTTTTTGGCATTGTACTTTTTATATTTAGCATATTTATGTAATTCAACATTGTATCAAAATATATTGTGAATTTGAATATTTAATCAATATGATTTATAGAATAGTCAATTCATTAGTTGATTAGGGTATTCTCTTTACCCTTATTTCCAAAAGAGTCAAAACATATTATATAATTAGTACCACCAATTTGGTCAATTTAGTGTCATTATGATTTTTTTTTCATTTTTTGATTGAAATAGTGTCACGATTGTGGCACTAATGTGTGACTAATGTCACAAAAATGGTGACACAAATTACATTTAATTTGCATCACTTTGGAATGTGAAATTCAAAAAATTAGTCACTTTTCAATTTAATGTGATATGATACCCAAATTTTGTGTCAATTTTTAAATTTAGGTAGTTAATTTTGGTAGAATTTTAATCTTTTGGTCATTATCATATCTTATTTATTGAGTATTATTGGTTAAAAAATTTATTAAGGGGAAAAATGTGGACTTTTAGTCAATAATGTGGGGAAAAAGTACCTTCATTATTAAAAAACATGGGGAAAAATTCCTCTCCTATTAGTAGGCAGAGCTACCTTTATTGAAAACCAAAAAGGGAAAGTAGGGAAATAGCTATTCACAACTATTTACAATAAAAATGTTTTTTGTGGGGTTTTTGTATTTTTAATATGAAACTATAGAATGGCGATAGAAATTAAATGAAGGGAATGATGGGAAGAAGGGGGGAGTGATAAAGGAAAGTCAAAGGAGAATTATTCTAGCCAGTTAAACACATAAGATGTTATGATAACCCAAAAAAAGATAAGGAACAACACCAGGTAGTTAAACACAGAAAATCACTAGAATAGTCCAAGATTTAAGATTGTAACATAAGAAGCCTTTATCATAGAAATGGGATGGGAAAGACATATTATAGACATAAGAACATGGAACATACACTAAGGAGATTAGATAGCATACAAAGAAAGATATTCAACAACCCTATAGTTACCAATAAAAATAGGCATAAAATTCTATTCTTAATCCCAAAAAAGCTTTATAATAGAGAGAATTCCTAATGCAGATTTAATAAAACTTTATACATTGAAAATTTCACTTCATTGACTATCTAAAAATAATATTTTAACAAATTGAAAGAACAAGAATCAAAGTGGATTGACATACTCATGTACATCATTCACTAGAAATATTCATGGCATAAAGTCCTATAAATTATTTTTATATTGATTATTCATGGGATTGTACATACCAATTCTTTCCTTCCATATTGAAAAAATATATTCTACTATTAAAAATCTAACCAGAAAAAAGATAATCTGAGCTTAGCTAATGCTAACTTAAAAAATTAGCCCCAAATTCCTACTTATAGGTTATAATGGGTGGTTCGACTGTGTAACCATATTTTATATGTGTTTAGGAGCTTATGAAAGAACATTAGTGAAAATGCACAATTTATAACTTGAAAAAATGTGTTGAGAAATTTTTACAACTTGTAAAAGTGCAATGACCAATTTACATGACTTGAAAAAGTGCATTAGTGTTTTTCCCTGACTTGAAAAAATACATTGGATTTTTTTCACAAATCAAAACTTGAAAAAGTGCATTGACATATTTAAATAACTTGAAAAAATGTGTTGTAATATTTTTATGACTTGAAAATTGAAAAAGTGCATTGAAGAAATTTCACTACAGTCAAAAGTGTAATGACCAATTTACACAACTTGCAAAAGTGCATTGGTATTTTTGCATAACTTGAAAATTATGAACTTTGCCCTATTTACGAAACTATGATTCTCCACTTTATTTTATAAGTTTAAAATTATTTTTTTGCACCATTGATCCTTTATGAAAATTTTTATCCATCAATTCAAATGTGAAAGTTATGGCTCAAGGGATATTGGACCTTTCTTGGATATATCTAGAATTCTACCTTGCTTGAACAATTATGATTCTACCCCTTGATTTTATAAGTTCAAGATGAAATTTTTACACCATGTGTCCTTAAGGTAAAATTTTATTAATTAAATTATATTTCCAATTTTATCTTATCGAGGTGTTGGATTTTGACCCATCTACTTATAGGTGTGTTAAACTCTTACCCCTCTGCTTGTAGGGGTGCCATAATCTAATCCCTTTAAACTTAAGGGTGTCTTACTCTAATCCTTTTAATTTCATGGGTGTCATGATTTGACCTCACTACTTTCAAGGGTGTGGAATTTTGACAAGCAAAAGACTTAGGAAAGTTTTGATTCTTCCTTCATTCTTCTGGAACCTATTGAGGAACTTTATGAGGTAAGACATTTTAAGTTTGAGAAAGGAAGACTCTGTTCACCTTTTTAATTCAATTTATTATATTCCCTTTAAATTATTAAAATTTGAAGTAATATTTGAGAAATAATTCAAGTCTATAATTGAATCAAAATTGTGAATAAATTTGCCTTAAATAATTTTTAAGTCATTCAACACTTTGACCTTGCTTCCAATGACTACATTTGAAACTTCATCACAATCACTTGACCTAGTATCCAAATTCAAGTTTCTTGTAGTCTTATCAATCGGTCTCCATAGCTTGATTCCATACAAAATAATATTTGATCCAAGGATTGATAACGAGTTTGTCATCTTATATGATTTATTTGATATGAGGTCCATTCCATGTGTAAGAGGCACTTATGATTTTTTATGATATCATCATCCTTTATGAATTCTCCTTTATATATCTAAAGGTGGAAAATATGTATGTAGTTTTAACTAGCATAAAGCATCATTATGTGATTCCTCATGGACTTCATTTCTTGTTCTACTGAAAGTGAAATTATTGAGATATCCTCAACACACCCAAATTTATGACTCAAAACTTATAAATTATGGATAACCAAAATATTCTCCTCAAATCCACATCCATACACAATCATAATCTAAAAACCAATCAATGTATTACCATTTATAAGATTTAAGGATAGTGAAATATTTAAAATGTGACCTAAGCCTTGTCATTTTGGCTACAAAGTTGATGTCCCATTCTAAAAAAATTATTGTCCCTATCCTTAAAACACCTTTAGTCCCCTATATGAGTGAAATTGGGGGTCATTTTATGAAATGTAAAATTTCATGACAACAACTAACTCTAATTATGGGACTACATTTCCAAAAGGAATGAAGGAGAAGTCAAAATATTAGATGACTAGTGCCTTATTACCATAAATTCCTGAAAACTTTTATGTAGCTCACATTTTTACAACCTGATTTGGCTAGCTAACAATTAGTTTTCTTATCCAAATCATATGATAAATGAACACAAGTTGTTGGGTGACGTCTCCTGCTCTGAAAATTTTGCATGTTCAACTATTCACTTGAAGAGATCCATGAAAAACCTGTCCATTCTATCACTTGAGGAATAACATTCATATCATAATTCTCATAAATACAAAATTTATCTTTCAAATACATAGTCCATTGTTTTTTATTTCATACTCACTTAAATGAAATGCTTTAAAGCCTCTTTTTTGTATGCTTGTCTATAAACTAAAGAAAATTTTACACTATAGAATTGGCATGGGATCGAAGATGTCTGACTGAAATTTCCTAAGTAGAGATCACATATATGAACATATGTAGGTAAAAATAATAATATATGGAGAGGAAGGAATAATAGATAGGATGTTGCATTTTAAAAAAAATAACACATGCATAATAAAATAAAAATGGGAAAAGGAAAAAAGCAAAAATAGGGAAAGTATAGCTATTTATAGGGAGTAGAGGAAAATGAAAATTCTATACAAAACCATTAACTGGATATAATAATTACCTAAAATTTTGGAATAATGGATTTGAATTATGAGATCTAAACACATTCAATAATAATGACCAAGTAGGTGGGAAGATAATGAACTTATAATCACCATGCATACTAAGATATTAATGAATAGACAGATCAACGGTGTCTTCAGGTTTTGGAATTGAATCCATGTGAAATTTCCAATATTTTGTGAATATTCTTGAGAAATACTAAACATCTTAAACATCTTCTTAAATAAATTTAGATACATGTGTGTTAGATATAATATTTTAATTAGATAGAAGTGTGTTGCATGTTTTTTTTTGAGTTGGAACACAAATATGGATTTGTTCTAGAATTAATTGATTGTAGATGTTATTTTACACATTTTTTCATATTGTATAAATTAATTCATCATTGAATGAGTCATCATCGTCATCTTTATCAATTTCTTCGACTTTGATAGTTTTCATTTCACTTGAAATGAAATTTAGGCACCATTCATTTTGCTCTGTATTCACATATTTTTTGATTTCAATATTGGAATAACTTTGATCTTAAATATATGTAGGCTTAACTAATTTATATTCAAATCTTTTAAATAAATATTATACAGTGGGACATGAAAAATAAGTTCCACGAGAATCTTCACTTTTGATCATTGAATCTTCTATTCCGATACAAGAAGAATCTTCTTCTTTACAAAAAAATGGTTCCATGTTATCTTCACTTTCAAAAATTAAAAAATCACATTATTCATTATTTTTTTATCTCTATTTATGGTTCAATTAGTTCTTCTTCTTCTTCAGATAATCCATTTTCTCCTAGGACTATGAGATTTAAGAAATCTTGTGAAATATACAAATATTTCTCTTCTTTGCTAAGGGGAAAGCCGGAATTTTCATCTATTCTATGATTAATAATTAGTTCTTCCAATTATTCACATTATTTCATAATTGTAAATTTTAAACAATCATATGTGATAAGAAGTAATTTAACTTTCTCTCTATTGGTGTTTTGACATGTGTGATTAATGAATTTCCTTTGAAATATCTTTTCTTAATGTTGAGGACTCTTAGTTATATCAAGTTTCACTACTTTGTCACTATTTACGGTAGTCATAACACATTTTAAAACATCTTTCTTTAACATCCCAAAAATAATCAAGTCATCTTCACTTTTGATAGATTCTTGTTATGCAAATTTAGGTCATTTACTTTGTTCCTTATCAAGATGAATTTGATTTCTAGGAATAGAGAGCCAATGAAGACACAAAATTGATTTTTGGGACTTGGTTGATCTACTTGAGGAATCCGTCTTAACAATTTGTTGAAGTGTGCTATGAATTATCTCATCTACTCATGTTATTATTTTTAGATTTGAAAGAAGTCAGACAAAAATACACATGTATCAACATCTAGTTTGAATATATTTAGGAACTTGTTCTTCAAGGAGTCTTAATTCATAATGCATCCATCTTGTAGGTTCTAGAACCACTTAGTAGTAGGTCTAGTGAGAGTTTCAACAAAAAGTCTCATAGTGACATCTTCATGCATAAATCCCAAAATACTTTAAGAAACTATGAAATCCAAAATATTATTATCTTCATCTAGACCATTTTCACTGTAAAAATTCATAAATATCTTCTTTGAGCCTGAAGATAACTCATTGTACTAGGCCAAAGCTAAAAATACAAAACATTTTCCCCATGGGACATAGGGGACATTTGGGTTGGGGTGGGACAATGCCATTTCTTCGATCAAAAAGATGTAGGCACTAGGTACTTAATTCCAACTTAGTCACCAACCTCCATTCCAGGGGAGGTTACTCAAAATGTTTGAAAATCATGTGAATAAAACACCTTGATCCTTGGTAGATTCACCAGATTCTATTGGCTAATTTTTTTGTCTAGGGGTTAAATGTGGAATTTCAGTCAATAACATGGAGGTAAAGTCTCTTCATTAGCCAAAAACATGGGGACAAATTCCCTCTCATATTATTAGGTGGAGATACCTTTATTAAAAACCAAAAATGAAAATTAGGGAAATAACTATTCATATCTATTTACATTAATTTTTTTTTTATGTGGGCATTTTTAAACTTTTAACCAAAAAGTACACAAAAGAGATATAAAGAAAATTAAAAGAACGATGTGAAGAAGGGGGAAATGAGAAAGGAAAGGAGAAAGGAAGAATGGAATTATTCTATCTAGTTAAACATAGAAGTTGCTATGATAACCCCAAAAAATACAAAGGACAACCCTATGTAGTTAAACATAGAGAAACATTAGAATAACCCAAGATTTAGATTATAACATGGGAAGTCTTTATCATAGAAATGGAATGGGAAAGACTTATTATAGACATAAGAATAGGGTACATACACCAAGTATATTGGATAGATTTATAAATAAAGATATTTAAAACCTTGTATATCCCAATAAAAATAGGGATAAAACTCTATTTTTAATCCCAACAAGGTTTCGAAATAATGATAATTCCTAATGTAGATTCAACAAAACTTTCTACACTAAAAATTATGCATTCATTGACTGTCTAACAATAATATTTTCAAAATTGAAAGAACAAGAATCAAAATGGATTGACATACTCATGCACATCATTTACCAAAAATATTTATCACACAAAGTCTTATAGATTATTTATATAATGATTCTTCATGAAACTGTACATACAAATTCCTTCCTTCCATCTTGAAAAATCTTCTTTTACTATTTAAAAAGATAACACGTAAAAATCCAATTTGAGGTCAGTTAATGCTAACTTTAAAAATGAGCCCCATAATCCTATTTATAGGTTATAAAGGGTGGTTAGACTGAATGATCACCTTTTTTTGTGTTTTTGTGAGCTTAAAGAAGCACATTAATGAAAACACAACTTAAATGTTGTAAAAATGCATTGAGCAATTTGCACAACTTGCAAAAGTGTAATAACTAATTTTTATGACCTGAAAAAGTGCTTTGATGTTTTTTAATGACTTGAAAAAGTACATTGGCAAATTTTCACAACTCAAAACTTGAAAAAGTGTGTTGACATATTTGCACAACTTGAAAAAGTGTGTTGGGAATTTTAAGTGACTTGAAACTTGAAAAAGCACATTGAAAAATTTGCACAACTTGAAAAATTAAAATGACCAATTTTTATGACTTTAAAAAGTGCATTGGTTTTTTTACACAACTTACAAAAGTGCAATGACCAATTTACATGACTTGCAAACATGCATTGGTGTTTTTTCATAACTTGAAAACTGTAAATTTCACCCTATTTTTGTAACTATGATTCTCCCCTTGATTTTAGAATTTATTTATTATTTTTTTCCACCATGGATCCTTGAGGAAAATTTTTCTTCATCAAATTATTTTTCTAATTCATTAAACAAGAGCAAATTTAAAGTTTGGATGCAAAAGTTATGTCCTGAAGGAGATTGGGCCTTACTTGGACATATATTTAATTTTGTCTTTCTTGAATAACCATGATTCTCCAACTTGATTTTAGAAGTTAAGATGATTTTTTAGATCATGTGTCCTAAGTTAAAATGTTCTTCACTAAATTATATTTCTAATACATTGAATGAGATTCAAAATAGAGTTTGTATTGAAAGTTATGGTCTGAGGGAGATTGGACCCTATTTTTTTATTTTTTACCTTTTGGGGTGTTAGATTATGACCCATATGCTTTTAGGTATGTCATTATCTAACCCCTTTACTTTCATAGTTTTCATACTTTGACCTTTATTATTTTAGGGGTGTCAGACTCCAACCCCTCTACTTTTATGGGTGTAAGACTTTGATCCCTCTACTTGCAGGGGTGTTAGACTTCAACCTCTATACATGTAGGGGTGTTGGACTCTGAACTCTTTACTTGTAGTGGTGTTAAAATCCAACCCCTATACTTATAGTGGTGCCAAATTCTGACCCCTCTACTTACAATGGTGTTATATTCTAACCCCTCTACTTGTAGGGATGTTAAATTATGACAAGCAAAATACTTAGGAAATTTTTTCTTCTTCCTTGAGTCTTCTATAACTTATTAAATAACTTTTAGAGGTAAGGCATTTCAAGTTTGTGTAAGGAAGACTATGTTCTCCTTTATACTTCTATTTATTATATTGCATTTTCATACTTGAAATTATAAGCAATCTTTTAGAAACTATTCAAGTCTAGAATTGAAGCAAAATTGTGAAGAAATTTGCCTTGAATTATTTATGAGTCATTCAACACTTTGACCTTGATTATAATGACTACATTTCATCACAATAACTTGGCCTAGTATCTAAATGCCAGCTTCTTGTAGTCCTATCAACCAGTCTCCATAGCTTGATTCCATGCAAAATAATATTTGATCCATGTATTGATAACAAGTTTGTCATCTTGTATGATTTATCTAATATGAGGTCCATTCCATATGCAAGAGGCACTTGTGCTTTGTCTCTTATATCATCATTCATGAATTATACTTTATACATCCAAGGGCATCAAACATGTATGTAGCTTTATCTAGCATCAAACATTCATATATGATTCCTCATGGACTTCCTTTCTTATTTTTCCAAAAGAGAAATTGTTTAGATATCTTTAACACAACCAACTTTGTGACTCAAAACTTCTTAATTATGTTTAATTTTGAAATATTCTCCTCAAATCCACATCCATCCACAATTCTACTCTAAAACCTAATCAATGTCTTACCATTTAAAATCTCTAAGGATAGTGCGATATTTAGTGTGTAACCTAAGCCTTGTCCATTAGGTTAGGGAGTTGATGTCCCATTCTATAAATATTATTGTCCCTATCCTTAAAACACCTCTAATTGCCTATATGAGTGTAATTAGGGGTTTTGTCATGAAATGCCATGTTTCAAGATAACAACTATTTGATGGCATTGGAATTGGTAGATATGAGGAAATCAAATATGGTAGATGCAATGGAGGTTTTGATTGAAATTAAAACAATGTTTAGTCATTGCATAGGACCTTGTTTCCTTCATAATGCATGTATCCAAAGCCGTGATCAACATTATCCTCATTATTTACACCCATTATACTAAGGTATCATCGAGTAAAATATATTCATCCCTTGGGCATATGGACAATAGTATAAACATATAAAAAGAGGGGGAGAAAAGATGTAGAGGCAATGGAGTTATTTTTGAATATAAATGTTGTTCCATTCAACCACATCCAAGAGTGGGAGGATTATAAGTATAACCACACCCATAGTCACAATTACCATTAGGTGGGTCTATAATAGATTAAAATTAATAGATATTTTAGCATAGTGCAATAAGAAAAAAATTTAAAGTTATAGTAAGTTAGCTTCCACCTTGCCTTATAATTATTTTGTGTCTTAGTATTATTTGAGTTATAATGTTGCATGGAAGGGATAAAATTAGAGAATATACATTTTTTACACAAAATATGTAATACAATATCGATAAAATAATTTAGTTTGGATTTGGATGTGAATATTTTCTACACATACTGATTTCAATTTATTTAGATTTGAACTAATGAATGGAAGTTAAATGTGATGTTTTTTCAATAGTTTTAGCATAATATTTTACACTTGTTTCACAACAATGAAAAGGAAACAAATATCCCTCCTCTATTATAAGGAGATATTCCATTAATGAAAGAAGAATAAATGTATAATATGCAAATGGAAAATTGTATTGGGGAATTTTTCATTTAAATTTAAAATAAATTATGAAATAATAAAAGATAGAAATTATGAAATAAAAGAAAAGACAAAAAGGTACATGAATAAATAAATAAACATAAATTTCACTCTTGCATGTAAGGAAAGATCATATAGGATTTTTGACAGTTTAACAAGGAATTAATAAAGGTCAAGATAGATAAATATTAACTATAAGAGTAATACACATCATACAAAGAAACAAAATTCTGTAAAAATCTTATTGTTATTACTTATTGAAAAGAAAATCAAAATCTTGTTTTCAGTCTTCTTTTTTACCAAAAAATTGATGGAGTGTCCAAAAGTATTTTTAACATTGATCATCGCTCAATTTATAATCTCGATGAAGATGTAACCAACTTATAAATAACTTTGAGAATATATATTCTATTTTTACATTCACTTTAAGTGACTTTGTATTAGATTGCTTTCCCATTTCAAGCTTAAAAAAACTTTATGTATTTATTTCCAGTTAAATAATTCGTGTACTTAAATCATGTTCAAGATTTATTACATTTTAATTTATTTCATTTGTGTTTATCACACTTTTTTTATTAAGGTAAAAAATGGGCTTTGAGATGCCCCCATAACCTCTTAAAAAGAATAGGATATAACAACGAAGATATAAAAGGACTATCAAATAAAAAATAATAAACAACAAATGTATCCAACCTATAAATCAAAAATCAACCTTTTAAAAATAATAGGTCAACATCTTGACATCAAAGATCTCATAGTAATTCAATCTCCTCAATGCTTTGAGAATTTGCATCTAGGACTTAAAATGTTCTTATCTTATCTTATACCTCCACAAATTTTGAACTTGTGCTTGCTCTCTTTCTCCTTGGATACTAACATCTAGGATAAATAGTAACATCATTGTTACTATCTTGACTTGGTGTAAGTGTCCAGTGCCCTGAAGTTATCCAATTTGAAAATGAAACATATCATAGTGGTTGGCCTAAGTGATTTAATGTGATTTATCTCCTGATAGGATTGGTATAAATATAATATCAACCATAATTCATTCCTCACTTAGAAATTAGGCCAAAAGAGCACTCAAAAAAGATGCAAGAAGCACTCAATTAACCAAAAATTTTCCTATTCTACCCTATTCTAATATCAATCAAAGAAACAACCCAACTATAGGTTTAAAGTACTAAAGGAGTACTCATAAAGTCATATTTAACAAGTTACAACCCAGGTCACTATTTTACTTCCTTTCCACACATTACATGATTCACAAACAATCCAACACATAGGGGAGAACAAAATGATTTTGAGTCCCTCTTCTGGATTTTTGGATATGTAGGATACACCCTTTGATAATAGGGTCATTATGGGTCAGCTCAACACCATGTTCCCACTGACCAATTTTTTCCCAAGGTCACATTAAATATGGAAATCTAGGGTTTTTCCATTTCACCAAGAGAAATAGTATATGACCTATATTTAAATATAGAAGAATAAAGTTGAAGCCAAACCCAAAAGCATCTAGTTAGTTGCATCATGTTTCAGTGAATATTTTATATATGACACTACCATCAAACTTGAACACTAACATCAACGTAACTGTCTTAGGCTAACAAAATTGTCTAGAGATCCAAAGGCACCAAATATAGAATTTGATGATTGATCTAGAACTATGTTCCTACCTATACTAGATCTAGACCTATATTAGTATTAGAACCAATTAAATACTCTATTTTATTTCATTTCTATATTTAACATAGTTTTACTTTATATTAATAACTTATCTTAGTTTAATAATTTTATCATAAGGTATATCTAAGTTTAACACATTAGTTGGCTTCCTATAGATATGATATTCACCCTTGTTCCTTATCATTTCTATATCCTTAAACCTATATATTCAAGTAGGATTGTTTAATACAAATTAGGGTTAAACATTTGGTGAACCCTTCATGTGAATATAATTTTTATAATTCCTAGGGTTTTAAAATAGTTAGTGATGCATATCCTATGCCTTCAACCGCTTCTATCTTTCACTAAATATGATATCTAACTTTGATTTATGATCAGCTCCTTTCATTATAAGTACTTTGTTGTCTAAACACCATTACTATTCATGAACCTCAATGAACTCAATAGCTTATTTCATGCATATAATTATCACTCTCTCTTTCAATATCTATTAGTATTTACCTTCCTATACATTCTATCCTTCTTGTCATCATCCCCATAATCTCATAATCTTCTCTCAAAATTGTATGCTCTAATATTCCTCTAAACTTGTTTATGCTTTGTTATAGTTTTAAGGCTTAAAGATTTCATTCATGGTTCAATAAATATATACATCCTTCTCATGCATATAGGGACATATACCTGCTCATTAGATATCTTACATTCATATAATCCAACAACACAATCCTCATGTTGAAACTTCCAACTCAACTATGCCTTCTTTCATAGGGCCTCCTTCTCTAATAGCCCTCAAAACATGTAAACCTAGTAGGTTCAGACAAGCACATTTTTTATTATTATATAAAATAAATTTTCAAGTACCCTTTACCATGTTTTATCTTCTCCCAAAGTTTTAAATCACCATTCATTATCTAAGTATGTTTTCTCTCTCTTGAATTTCTTCCAATTAGGTCATTCTAGGGCAATTAGCTTACCCAGTCTGAGATTTCATACCAGTATGTGCTATACCACCATAAAAATACATGAATATTTAATAGGTTTTTAACTTTCCATGAATAAAAAATTTGAAAGAAAACCTAGGGTGGAATCTCTAAATATCCAAAATATAAGATTAAGACCCTACTTCTAATTGACTCAGGTCTATGAGTATCTGAGAGGGAACATAAATTTTATATTTGAATTTTAATCAAATTTAAAGTATTGTGAGACCTAAACTATGTTTATCCAAAGTTGAATTACCTTCCCAAACAATAATTTGTCCTAGAACAATCAATACTACTCTTCATCATACACACAAAATTATGTGTCATTTTATAAGATTGTTTGTAGGTTTTTGTGATATCTTAAACTTATAAATAGATTCTAAATTATGCAAAGGAATATTATCCTTGTGTAGGATATTCCAAAACTAATCTCACCTTCTCCAATGGTTTTTATCTCTTGATCCATTAATAAAGATCCACCTAATGCATATCTATAAAATTCAGGGTCCTTGTTCCTTTACTGTGTTAATTGATTTGTTAATGAGTATTAAGTATTGAAATTTAAACCTATTTAAAGAATTAAAAATGAAATTTATTCACATATTAATAAATTCTCACCACATTTCAATCCTTTATAATAATTTAATGATCTCATAGGTTATATTAATTATCTTACATCTAGGTTGTGACAAAACATGTTACTAAACCTGCTTGAACAACTGATAAGGTTATGGACATTAAACAAAAGGCTTAAAAGTCTTCACATGTTATATATTTTTACTCAAAATAGGTTTCCAACCCCTTTGGTGACTACTCAAATTACTAATTAAAATCCCACTAGGTCCACAATTCAATCACTTTTTCAATTCGTAAAGACTTTTGAGGATAAGGTTGCAAACATTAAACAAAAGGCTTAAAAGTCTTCACATGTTATAGATTTGTAATATGTGTTGCATAACCCTATTGAACTTGAGATATATTTACACCCTTTGTCAACTATATTTGTTGCACCTTATTTTACATTTTATGATAATAAGGTTGATCTAGAATAACATCTTCAAACCTTATATGCGTCATGCATTGATTATGGTTCAAAAGATAAAATTTTTACCAAATTATTTTCAAGGAGTCTCAAGGACTAAGATATTAAGTGGGTTTATGACTTACCTCTCCAATCCATGAAAGCATTTAAACCTCTTATAGATCAATTTTTGGCACACTTTTATATCAACATTACCACAAAAATTTACCATGGTCAAATTGTAAAGATGAAACAAGGAGCTAATGAACATGTATTGAGATATAAGATAATGATAAATAAAATGACTAATCCTATTATAGACAAAGAGTTGTAATACATATTCAAGAAAGGTTTTCTTACTCCTTTACATGAGTGCATTATTTTTAAAAGTTTGAATATTTTGATGACTTATGCTAGTATAGGACCGTGAAATGAAGTTTACGTCATTAAATAAGCTCAATTATGTAATAAAAAAACTAGCTTCATCTACATATAGTATAAAACTTATAATTAAACCAAGTTATAAGGTAAAACCTCTCGATCCTAAAAAGGAAACAACCACCATAGTTAACATAGTTGCATAAAAACCTAATCAATTTGTTCTATCTAATGCACCAAAGATATGGTTTACATGTTTACATGATCCTCTTGCTTCATTACTCCTATGGTTGTTAGAGTGCCATCTTATATGTCTCCCTCCTCATATAGATGTTTATGTAAATAAACCTCCACCCAAAAGATCTGATGAAAATACTTATTGTGACTCTCACCAAGGCCTTGGGTACTCTATGCACATATGTTTTTACCTTAAATCATAAGATCATAGATCTCATTGATGACTAATAGATCATATTTAATGATCCTCTAAAGGAATCAACTTCTCAACCCGGTGATCACCATAAACAAAGAATATTTAACAATCCTTTGCAAGACCATTCCAAGAAGGAACCAAAAATTCAAATGGCCTATAATGCACAACCTCTTTCATCATATTATGGAGACTGACTAGATGGAGTCATTGGTACTTACATGTGATATATACCTCATATGGTTAAAAAACTTACCATTTACTTTGATGACAATAATATTAAAAATGATGAATTTGATCTTCATTCTCTATTTATTTGAGCATACCTTGATAAAATCCCCATATGTAGTGTTATTATTGATAATTATGTAAGAAAAAATGTTTTCACCATAAAATTACTTATGCATTTAGGTTATACTCATCATGATTTACACCCCTTTACTAGATTAGTTAGAGCATTCGATGGGACCTCCCAAAAGGTTCTTGGTGAGGTTGATCTACCTTTACTGGTTGGTCCTACACATGTGGTTATTAATTTATTAGATATACCTTATAAAGGTGTATTTTAAATGTTGTTGAGATGAATTAGGATACACACTCTTTGAGTAGTACCTTATATAGTGCATGGGTATAATAATTATATTCATGTCAATTGAGTAATTTCAGTTTTTGGTATTCCATATGAGCATCTTCTTGAACAAGAGAAATTAATACCTAGGTAGTTAATTATCTATATTTTTAAGGCTAATAAACCTCAAAAGGGTAAGAAATAATAAATACCATTTCCTAGGTGTCTAGTACTTGAGAGACCTTTACAACATAGATAGATAGTGTATGCAATTATAAATGAATCATGTCTGTGAATCAATCCTAACTCAAAGAAGATAGATCATACTTACACTTTTGATTGGGGATACATTATTTAATAGGGAACATGAATAATATATCTGATAGACCCAATTAGGGGATCTCTTATCATAATAAACAATACTAGGGAGGGTTCCAAAGCCTCGAGTCAAGCACAATCATGCAATAACCCTAACTAAGCCCTATGTTTTCATATTTACTAAACTAATAACAAGTAAATTAAAGTATAATCTAGTGCTCACAAAATATTGTGGCATAAAGTGGGGGTAATAAACACTAAAAGTAAACAAGCATAAGAGACACATACTCACATCAATGTATATAAAATCCTAATACATGGAAGAGAAGTACAAATGCATATCTATCTACTCTTACAAAGGATGAATAAAGTTAGCAATACTTACCTTTAAAGATGAACCCACCAAGCCTAAATCTCTCCCTTGGCCAAGGTGTGTTGCAAGAGATTGTTCTAGTATGTAAGGATGACAAAGATAAATCAACTCTAGGCTACACAATCTATCAATATAACCAAAAGACTTCTCCACAAGATAAGATCTGTATCTATAAAGAAAGTATGAAACCCTAATCTTTCTCCTTGAGTAGAATGGTGGATAAGAAGATGTGAAATAGCTATTACTTATTCTCTTCTCTAAATAATTGAAAAATGATCTTGTATATATAGGCAGATTTAACCCTAATCCCTTTCAAAAGTTTTAGCTAACAGGGTCAACCTAGTTGACCTAGTTTTGTTATGGACAAAAATTCACTAAGTCATGGGCCAGGTTGACTAAGAGCTGACCTAGACCCAAAGTAAATTTTACCAACAAGAGTATAGGGTTAACCTACTCAACCTAGTAATATAAATATTCAAAAGGGGTATTAGGTGAGAAAAAGGGGGATAAAAAGTGGTAAAATATTGAGTAATTTATAATAGAGAATAATAAGCTTAGGGATATAGTTTTAGCAAACAACTGTGTAGATAACAAGTGGCAATAGGGACAACAATCCTGTGAAGCACCAATGGTCTACCTACCCCTTTCTTGATGCACCCCTTAGGGTGTGCACTCAAAGAGATTGAGACTCAATGGGTTCTTGTAAGATTAAAAACATTAGTAAGTGATAAAAGTTTGAAAATATTATGTGTATACATATACCCCACTCAAATCTCATCACATGTCATGTGAGTGCAACATGAGATGGTGCTTTAGGAATAGAACATGACAACACATAACGTTGATGCTAAGTAAATGAAGGAAGGAGTAAATAATATAAATAAAAGGATAGAATTGAAAACACATACCTTTATTTACCTTAGTGCTATATATAAAGAAGGAGACTACAAGATATTTTGAAGGCCTCTAATATGAAGAACATTAGGTGAACCTGTAGAGATTAGTGTAAAAAAGAGTGAAAAATCAATTTTTTTGGAATATAAGCATATAGTAGTGGAAAGTATTCTCTACGATTTCATGATTCTAGAAAATTTTTATGGTTTAAAAAATGAGTGAGAAAAACAAAAATATGATTTAAACAAGGAATCTAATGGTAAATATTTGAAAGGTAAAGAATTGTGAATAATAAGTTTAAATAGGGTGAAAAGAAAGTCATTTGTTATTATTTTACTTATTTGGTGAGGAAAATAGAGCTCTAAGAGACCAAATGAAAGCCAATAGAGTGAAGATGGTGAGAGATGACAATTGAGATGAGAAGGATGCCTAACGGCCACAATGAGTGTAACATAGGTAGGCAACTGAGAACTTCAAACTTTTTTTGAATATTTTATTTGAAATTAAGTGTTTTATATAAATTTGTAAATTAGTCCAATTCTAGAAACAAAAATGAAACCTAGGAAGTTTCTATGTAAAATAGAGGTCAAATGAGGAAAAATGTTGAAAAGAATTAAATAAATAAGTGCTTGAAAGAAGGGTAAGACTTGGTCAAAGTATCGACAAGGTAAGAATAGACTAGGTCAACCCAATCGACCTATTAGGTTAATTTTCAACATTTAACAAATTTGATTTAGTAGGTGTGTCAACTTAGTCGATTTAGGTAAATTTACAACTTAGTACCTTGCTGTCAACTTAGTTTTTTGAGCCAAATTACTGATTTAATACTAAGGGGGAAAAATGAAAGGGTCAACTTAGTTTATTAAGTCAACAGAGTTGACCTAATACTATTTGGTCATCTTAGTAATTGACTAAGTGACTAATATAGTATAAAAATGTAGTAAATAGGCCAAAATAATACTTGAATGCCTAGAATGCCTGACTAAGTACTCAAAATGGCCAAGTAGGCTAAAAATAGGTCAAATTGGTCAAAAATCGATAAATTAAGGTAAATTAAGGCTTGTTTTTGATAAAATTTAAAAAGAATATTTTTGATTATAAGTGACATGGAGGTCTAATACGTATTTTATTATTTGATGGTTATAGAAGAATTTGAGATTCTGGTAATTAGTAGATGTAACATATCTACCAGACCTATTAGAGTGATTGATAATAGAGGACTAACTAGGTTAATCACACTACGTCTAGGAGGTATTATGGAGATGTGTTGAGTGCTATTGAGCATAGATCTAGTAGTCATGTTCTTAAGAGCTTGGGAATGCTTGAATAATACTTTTAAATGGGTGGTGGATGGGGATACCATCAAGGTGGGTATCACCATAGAGAATTTCCATGCTATTTTTGGAATTTTGATAAGAGGTATGTCAGTGATAATAGGGGTATCAGATGGGTAGGAGTAGAGATGAGCATTAGATTGATGGGTGACATGCTTAGATAAGATATATCTTGCACTAAGAGTGAGCCTATTTGATGTGTATATAGATTAAATTATATATATATATATATATATATATATATATATATATATATATATATATATATATATATATATATATATATATATATATATATATATATATATATATATATATATATGAAAATTAATGATAAGAATCATGATAGCATAGGTGTTGTGTTACAAGTTAGATGACAAGGTACTTCTATGTGTGATAGCCTTATACTAGTCTATTTTGGAGTAGGGGGCACTATATGATCTAGGTTTTGCTCATACATGATATGAATGAGATGTTATATAGAGGGTAAAATACCATGGGGTTAGTTATTTTTTTAAGTTCTTGGATATATGAAAGGTTTTTGATGTATTGACTAGTTGGGTTACCCCATATGGTTGATGATCAGTTGCCTCAGGTGCAAAGATGGAGGTAGGATCAAGTGGTGTGGGATGTGCCACATATAAAACACTAAAAATAGTCACATGATAAGATATTGTATGGAAACCATATGGGTACATCAAAATAGTGTTTTTGAGTTAGAGGATAATGGTACCAACATTGACATGAGCATAAATTATAAGCCACTACACTTGATGGATAGAGTCACATCTAATGGCATGTGTACCAAGATAATTGGGACTCCCTCACCTAGTGGATTTGATAGTGGTTCCCATATTTTGGGCTATAAATGCAATAGAATTGAGGGGGATAGGAGGATCAGGACCACTAGTTACTAGACCAGATATCAGACTATAGTGTGAGAGACCATGGATAGGTTAAGTATGATGGTTAACCACTAGAAAGGATATGGATGTGATGCAGGTGTGATAGAGGTACCATAAATGGCACCAAATTAGGAGGAATGGTGACCATATCAATCTCACCATCAATGGAGACACCAATAATAATAGAGAGCACAAAGGGTCATCATCTTAGATGACCCATCAATCAACTTAAGACAGAGCTGGTCTATAGAGGTATCATTCAAGCAAGACTTGAGATGGGTATGGGTGGGAACCCCAAGGTTTGAATTGGTTGGGAGGAATCTTATAGATAAGGTACTCATAGGATGAGTTGATGGAGAGACTATGCTCAATAGTCATGCAGATGGAGAGATAGTGATAGGTGACATTCAAATAGGTAATAATGGATGGTTGAAATTTGCTTAAGTTTTTTGAGATAGATTATAGATATATTTTGAGATATATTTATGATCTAATATATATCTAGTTTGCATTTTTTAAATATTAAAAAGAAGGAAGAGACAAAATGGGGATCCCTGATGAGGGAAACACTTCATGAGATCTTGGACAAGGCATTGACATCATATAATCTTGCCACACTAGATGATCCTATGGTACTATCTACCCTAGCTTAGGAGAGATGGTTTAGATTAGTAAGAGAGGCTACAAGGTAATTATAGGCATGTGGAGATGAGTGATAACAACCAATAGGGGTGGGAGTGGGAGAGGCACATACATGATAGGCCTTGGGTTAGGAGAAAGCCATGCATATAGATACCATGACTTAGATAACATAGGTACAACCTTAGATGGCTAACTTATAAAGACAGGTGATAGGTTTGAGATCTTGAGTAGCCTCTTTATAGTGTACTATTTATAGGGGACTATCTAAGACATTTATGGGAAGCATGGCTAGGCCATGAGATAGACATGATAGAGTCTAGCCTTAGAGTTGAAATGATGTTTTTTTGTACTTTGTATAAAAAACACATGATATATGTATAGATATTTTCTTATTTTGATAGTTAGATTGTTGATATTATGTGTTTGTATTGTGGTTTTAGTTGTGGATGCATGGATATATTTCTTTATAGCACATGTATTTAGCTTTTGTTGTATATGTTATAGGAAATATATGTGTTGTGGTTTTTTTTCTAGCATTATGTAGGACACATGTATGGTTAAAAAGAAATAAGAAAAAAATGACTTGGTTAAGTATAATCAATCAAAAACAAATGTACTAAATACTATTTCATGTTGGGAAATGTGTAATAATATTAAATGACTAAGTATAAGAAACCAAATAGTGGTAAACAAGAGGGAAAAAAGTTTTTGTTTTTAAACCAGGATAAAGACTGGTACCAAATTAAAATAAGTGAGGTCATACTAAATCATGTTTGGGAAGTATGAAAATAATGTAATAAAATGGAAGGCACATGAAATATCAAATGGTAGAAAAAAAATCAATTAAGTCAATAAATCATACTAAATCACATTGGGAAACATAAAAGACAAACAAAATTGACAATATTTGGTCTTCAATTAATCACACTAATTCAAGTTGGGAAGTATGAAAAACTTAAGAAAAGTGGTTGGATTCTTACATGCAATTGGAAAATAAAAAGATAAAAGTGAAAGAGTAATTAAGAATAAAAGATACTAAATCAAGATCGGAAGCATGTCAATGATGTGTAACTTCATAATCAATTGCATCTTATCTCATATTTAACACATGTAATTTTGGTGTGACTTGGATATTAGAAAATTTTGTGAGGACGGCCAGGTCCTATCTAGGTCTTACACTAAAAATCACAAAGGAAACACCAATGAGGAGGAATTGATATGAAAATATGGTAAAAAGGGATGTTGGTAATAGTAATTTGAAATTTTGGTAATTTGTGAGGAAGGCTAGGTCTTATCTGTGGTCTTACAATGCGACTTATAAATGGAATCCTTAGGGGAGTGATCAGTGAACAAAATAATATTTATGAAAAGGAAATATTAGTATTGGTAGGGAATGAAAAAAGGAATGGAAAATTTATAACTTAGGCATCTAATGAGAACACCTTAGGAGACATGAGGCATACTAAGGACATGAGAAGACACTAAGTGACTAGTGACCATCAAAGTACAAAGGAGACCTATTCTCTATAGACACAAAGCTATGTAGGAAAATATGTGTGCTACTAAGATCAAATCATGAGGTATATTGGAACAAGAAAAGAATAATTAACCTACCTTCCCATGATGTGTTCACCATTCCTCAGGAATCCTTATAAATCCATTCGTCTACTATGAAGATTGGGTACTTGCATGAGAAAGTAGGTATCACTAGAAGAGATTTTTGAATTCTCTTTTTCTAATATACTAGCCTACCACACCTTAATGGACCTTAGATATATCATGAGGCCATATGTGGAGTTTAATATTTGACTAAAAGAAGGATATTTTCTTAGAATCATCTATTTTAGTGTGATTTTGACTTTTGAGAATTTTAAATGTTGCCTTTTGGGATAATTACCTTTTGTTAAATGATTTGGCCTTTGAATAATTTTATGGATTTTAAGATTCCTCTTTCATATAGAATTGGAATGGCCAATCATGAGAAATAGAGTGATACACATGATTGAGATTTTAGGCTTTGGCTAAAGGAATCTAAGTATCTAGAGACAAGACTGAATAGAACACTTAGTGTTAATAATGAACCGACATGTTATCTCAAGTCTCAACCATGTGTATGCTTAATTTTTGAAAAATAATAAAGGGGAAGAAAGGAGATACAAAGTGGACCAGTACTAGAAGATTATAATGAGATAAATTATTTTCTAAATGATCACTTGGTAAATAAGGAATGACTAAAGGGAACAAGGATTGTATAACCAAGTCACAATAACAATTTTCCAAGTATATAGAGATAAGAGAACAAACTATCATGAAAAAGATAAAAAAGGAATCTTAAGAAAGAAACTCAAGAATAAAAATAAGGAAATGATAATTAATAAATCCATAAGCAAGCATAAATGACATTATATTAACTATAAAGTGTGAAATCAAAGTCACCATGTAATATAGATAAGAATTTGACACAATGTCAAATGATATAAAAATAGATAAAGATAAAGTTGTTGCACACATCCAAAAATAATAAAAATGTAATAACACCATGCATGTGCTCATAAGTATTGATATATTTACCTACACACATTATCCAAAAATTTGATAAGTTTCTATAAAGTTGAATGCAAACTATAGCTAATGTTTCATCGATCTTCAATTGAAGCTAGGAAAATACTTCACATCGAATATATTCAACAAAAAAGGTAAGAATGCTTGAAGGATCATGATGATGAGGGCTATTAGGAAAGGGATGATCATGAGAATCCATGGGAATAAAATCTATAGTAAATGAATGTATTATTGGTGGGGAAGGATCCATAAGTGAGGGAAGGTCCAAAGGTGAGGGATTCACAAGTGGAGGAATAATAGGTGAAGAAAGGACCACAAGAGGAGATGAAACCATATGAGGTGGAACCATGGGGGAAGAAGGGGGGCCTTCTTGTGAGGATGAACTATGGAAGGAATGGTAGGAGTTTCAAGAATGGTTAAAAGGTGGTCTTTAAGATGCTACTAAAGGATGTGGCAATGATCAATGTGATGCGTGCCAAAATGGTGCCAAAGATAATATACCTCACCATACTTAAGAATATATTCAATTAGTACCTCTAAGGGAGGTATGACCTTGTCTAAGTATTAAGGAGTAGTAAGATGAAAAGTGTTAATATATTGTCATAGCTTGTGATAATGTGTGGAAGAATGATTATTTATGCCATGGAAACAACATATACACCTGTGAGTAGTCTTAGTAGGTATACTCATAGGAGGAGGTGTAACAAAAGAAGAAAAAACTTGGTAAGGCTGATCAAAACATTTGGTATAAAAAGGAGCCAATTATGATAGAGGAAGAAAGTCATAACCAAGAAAAGGTGGTACTAGTGAAGAGATAGGGCAAGGCTTGATAGTAGGAGAAATATGATCAGAAGTAGGAATAAACTCAGCTAAAACAAGTATAGGAATGTGATATGAATTGGGATCTACTAAGGGAGGGGTGGGGTCTATATAAGGATAAAAGAGAGTTGCATGCATCTCAGGGATAATCAAACTATAGGGGTCATGGTAACTAGAAAAGTGATAGGCCTAGTTATAACATGATCTATAAGCATACTCCTTTGAGGTTTTTTAAAAGTTGGAGGTGTCTAAACCATCTATACCCTATAATAAAAAATAAAAATGCTAAAATTAGGAATGAAATATGATGAAACACAAAGAGATACACTGAAATACCGAATCAAAGAGGAACAATAATGGATAACTTCATCACAAGCCTGAACAAGACCTCCAAATAATAGATCATCTAAGGTATAACCATCATCATAATCAGGTGTATGAAGATCAATGATATAAGTAGAGATGACATTGTCATTTTATGAGATGTGATGAATGGAATTATAAGTCTTAGTTAAGACAATGGGGATGTCATCACAAGGTGGTTGATGAGAATGAGGTTGTAAAGAAGCAACAAGCTGAGAGATGAGATGAGGTGAGAGATCAAAAGTTTTAATCTTGAGATTGTTCTCAATAGGCTCATCATCATCAAAATATAAGAGGTTAGGGGGAGTATTCCAAATGATTTTGAGATGACCATTGTAACCTCAATTGAAATTGATAATAAAGTTAAATCATTGAGACTCATGAAATGGAACACTTGACAAGGGTTCAAGGGTAGGAATATTGAATACACCATAGTCTTAGAATTATTTTAAATTCCAAGGGTTAGTATCACCTTGAATCCTATAGATGGATCCATTATGAGGAAATTTAATGGATTGGAAAGAAGAAGAAGTAACTACTCATTTATGATGAGTCCATGGCCTACCAAGAATAATGTTGTAAGATAGAGAAAATTTAAAAATCATCACCTTCATGTGAATGATGATAGGTGGGATGGTAATGGGGAAGCACACTCAAAATAAAGGAGACATTTTCATTTGATCATAGACTTGACATGTGCTACATGTGGATTTGATATTGCATTCAAAATATCCAAGGGTTTTGGTAAAATTGATAGAGGCAACACAGGTGCTAGAACCCTCATCAATCAAGGCATGCTTGACTTGGTTATCACCAATTTGGACACTAATGAATAGGAGAGGATCATACACATGAATTAGAATCTCATCAGGGATCATGAAAGTGATGGGGAATTTGAGGGAAAGAGAAGTGTCCTCTTTTTCATCAATATGTATGGACATCTCTTTGCACTATTGCAATATGCTATATTGAGATCCATATAAGTTTTATTTGTGTCTTGTTAGGGGAGGATGAAGGATGTTCATTTCAAACAAAAATTACATAAGATGGTTATGATGATGTGAAGAAGTCCTCATAATTTTGAGAAATGGGATTTGGGATGGGAGATTAGTAAGCTCCATGATAGGATCCCACTCATCATAACCGATAAGAATATTATTAGAAAGAGGTGCATAGTGTTGAAGGAGGTCCTTGGAAGGAGGATATGAAGTAAATTGGAATTTATGTTGATAAGAGGTAGAAGGTTTAGTGAAAGGATGAGTTGGTAGATTATTTTGAGAAGATGAAGTAGTTGATGCATGTTGGTTTTGAGAATCTCTAGAATAAGTGTTGATAGAAGATTGAGTGCCATTGGTGATAGGTAAATAATATGGAAGGATGGTAGAAATAGTATGGGAAGTGTTATCCAAGGGAGGAGTTGGAATTGGTTCATCAAAATTTATAAGATCATCTTTCCCCAACTCATTTATGTGAGTTGGAGAAGAATTTTGGATAACATGAAATGTGTGAGATAATGGAGGTGTGTAGATGGGTTGAGGATCATGAAAGCAACCACAATTTGCATATTATCAATATTAAACACATTATCTTCAAGATTTGGGTCAATAAGAATTTATATATTATTGGTAGAAGGGGTGGTCTTTCTTTGGTTATCTTGGTAATTTGAAAGAGGATATTTATAGATCGCCAAATAAACATTAACATGATTAAAAGCTTGAGATTTAGTATTTATTTCATGGGATTTGAAAGCAATGTCATAGGATTTTTGACATTTCCAAATGATAGAATCATGGTCAAAATTAGGAACAAGAATAAAATATATATACAAATTATGAAGCTACCTACAGGTCTCATGAGAATGACCCCAACTAGCATGAAGCCAACAAAATTTATTGGGATAATATCATGATTTCATAGGATGAATGGGATCAAGTTCTCATGGGAGAGGCCTAGGTACACATTTTATTAATTTTGATAAGGATAAATGTTAGTGAACATTGATGTTATTAGGTGAAGATAAATGATGATTGGTTAGAAGAGGGAGATGGTTCTGAAGATTGGTTAGGAACAATAGCTTAAATAGTGTGAATAGTAACATAAGAGTCCATGAAACCATCATTGGTAACATGAAAATTATTTTTTATTTAGTAATAAATGAGTACCCATAGAGGGTTGGGATGGATAAAATTGATGCATAAGTAAATCTTGACATTTAGCTTGGTTAAAATATTCCTCTAAGGTACGTGGATAGAGAGTCCAAACCTGATATTGCAACTTAGGAAAAATAGCATATATAGAGAGATATAAAAGGTTATCATCGGCCATGTTATGTTAACATTTATTGGATAATATATTCCATCATTTAACAAAATCTTGGGTAGTTTCAATTTCAAGTTACTTATAATTGATAAAATGGGCCAAGGTATTCTTAGGAAGATCACTAGTTTGGAACTCTTGGACTATAGCATTTAATAAATCTTCCAAACTAGTAATAGAGTGAGTTTTAAGATGGTTGTACTAATCTAAATCATCACCCATGAGAGTTTTTCATAATATATTTGTAGTGGCAAAGGCATAATTTGACCCAGTCTTTATATAGATTTCCAAATGTTTTTAGATGAAGAGTAGGATCAGTTGACCCATTATAAGAAATGGTAGGGGTGATACCTCCTATATTGATATTATCAATTTGAGATATAAGAGGCTCATTTTTAAGATGCTTGATTATTTTATTGATAAGAGGATGTTGAGGGATAAGATTACCATGGGAATCCCGAAGAGGAGGTGGGGGAACATTTTGATTATGCATGCCCCATGGCATCTGTTGAGGGTGGGTTTGAATATGAATAAGGTGGTTTTGCATTTGCATCATTTGATTTGAATTATTATCTTAAAAAACATTAATTTGATTGAGATATTTTAATAGGAGTTGATGGGTTTGAGTTTCATTGTTGACATTATTTGAAGTATCAAAATTGGTAGTGGTGGCTTGGGTACCACTGTGGGTGTTAGTAGGTGCTTGAGAAGAGCTATTGGAATGTGAGGCACTAGTGACAATATTTTCTTATGTATAAAAATATGGAATAGTGAATGGATGAGAAGAGGAAGCACTAGAGGCATGATTACCATGGGTATAAAATGATGCACTAGTGGAATAATTAAGGATAGTGGGTTTTGGAAGAGGCCCACTAGATATAAAACCTGCCATGTTAGTAGAGATACTAGGCATGAAGGTAGAGGAAGTCAAAGAAGAAGAAGTCATGGTATGAGAAGGGGTCAAAATAAAGGGAAGAGGTTAACAAGAAAATAAGCTAGTATCCCCAAATCCATGTGAGAGAGTGGGAGAAAGTGAATGAGGCTCTTTGATTTGACCACTAATCATGAGATGGTAAATGGTAGAAGGGTCATTTCCTCAATGTTGAGGAAATTTAGAGATAAAGAAGACCATTTCAGGTGTATACTCTAATTTAGGTTGATCTTCAAGTGAGAAGAGAGGATTAAAAAACAAAGAAGAATGAGGAAGGGTCCCATAATTTGTTGTGCGAGTGGATATATGAACATTACTTTCATCTAGGAGAGGAGCCATAATATGTTTATGGGAGACCCTATGAGGGTTGGTAAGACTCATCATATCCATTGAATTCAACTTAGTGTTATCTTCAAAAAGAAAGTTCATGATGAGGGAGTAGGATTAGATAAGGCAAATGTGATGTAAAATCAAGGAAATAGGAAGGGATAACTAAGAATACAAAGTTGATTGGGTTGACCTAGTATTAAAAATAGGGTCTAAAAATAATAAACAAGGATACAAATTCGATAGGGTAAAACCTAATATTATAACTTGGGAAAAAAAAGTTCGATAAGGATACAAAGTCGATAGGGTCAACTTAGTAATATATTCTTGAGGGGCAAAAAAAAATTATGTTGACAGGGTCAACTCAGTAATATAGGCAGGGGAAATAGATAATATGTAAGAGATTATGTCGAATAAAATGATAGTGTACTAACATAGGAAAATTTTTGAAATCAAGAAATGAAAGGAAATACATAATCAATTGGGTCAATTAGGATGATCCAATTGAGGCACACAACACAAAACCTTGTAGTAATGCTAGATAATTCAATTTTGCCAATACAACATACATTGAGCAAAGAGCAAGAAATCAAATTGGAAAGAAAATTCTAACTAAGTGGTCATCCTGAATGTTGTTAGATTATTAGAGTATGATTTTAAGTGTGATAAGAAGTTGCTTTATAGTACAGAAATGGAAATCAATCTATGGATGGGTTTAGGACATTTAGGCTGAAAGGGATCTATGTTGATAATGGTACTAGCTTGGTATTGGAGCCTACCCCCTCACTTAATACACCATAGTGATAAGGGTACTAGGTGCTTTTCCAATTTATACCATTAAACACATGTTTATACTTGGCTAAAAACCAAGCTGGCTTCCCCCTTGGTGATGAAATCTAAGTAGGTAGGCCTTAGGTAGATAATTTTTTAAATGCATTTTGAAATTATGTTATTTGGTAGTGTGTGAAAGAAATAGAAAAATAGTGCAAGTAAGCAACTAAAAGTGAAAGTGTAAAGTAATTACTAGCATATATATGTTAATTGTAACTTTAAAACATAGTATGGTGTTAGTTTAGATGCTAGTTTATGCAAACATTAAAGTATAGAGTTGACAGTGTCACTATTGTATTGTTGAAGCAAGGATTTATTAAGAATTATGTTAGTAGTGTCGACCTAATCTTTTAGATATACAATAGATTAAAAAACTAAGTTGACCTTGTTTTTTGTATAAGAGTAATTTTAAAGACTACAAAATATGAAAAATAGAACTATAATAAATAAAATAAATTATAGAGAAAGAGAGGAAGGCACCTTGGTAGGTTGGAAGATGTAAATGAATGTGATATTGCTATTGAAGTTCCTTGATTTTTACTTGCAAATTATGCCAACTGTGTCAACTGGGTTAACCTAGTTCTATAGTTACCTATTTTACTAAAGCCTATGAAGATGACTATATGAACTTGGTTGACTTAATATGTTTTATGGAATTTTAGAAGATGATTATACCATCCTGGTCGACTTAGTATGTTTTTTAGAAACTTATAAGTGTAATGTGTCAACCTATTTGACCTAGTAGCTTGTCTAGAAGTGAAAACCTATACTATGTTGACATATTCAATCTAATAACCTATATTTGATTAAGACTTACACAAATAGAATAGGGTTATTTTGATGAGACTATTGAACACACCTATCTATTGAGAGGGGGGTAAATCAATAGATCTCAAAACATGGCTACCTAAAAATTTCAAGATGAATGTTAAACAAATGCAAAATTAAACAAGTCAAAGAAATATATCACATGCACAAAAGCACAACACATAACACCTAATTTATACATGGAAATCCAAAGGGAAAAATAATGATTAGAATGCTACTAGAATCTACTGTTCTAATCCAACCTCACAAAGTTTGTCTCACTGACTAAACCTCACTAGTTACATTTAAAGACACCCATCCCAAGGAGACACCAATCCCCTAAATTTAAGAGCACAAAATCTAAGGAAGCACACACTCCCTATACTGAGCACCAACGTAGTTAAATTTGAAGGAACCAACCAATCAGATACTTGAATTAAAATTCAAGTTAATGAATCAGATTTATAAAATAATCCAAGTCTCTATTCTTTATTTTAGGTCTAATCTACAACTTCTCATTTCTCCTTCAACACACTTTTGTGTATCTTTCACTCTTCCTACACCCTTTCTCTATGTCTAAATTTATTTGTTTGACACTTAGATATTTTCTAATTTGACACTACTCCATGCTCAGATGTGTTTCATATTTTTGCACCTACGACTCAAACTCCTCTCATTCCAAAAAATGAATATGACTGTTTGTCTTCACCATTCTTCATCACTTTGGAATTTCACATGACTTCACTTTGTTTGCAACATTGGAAATATATAAATGACTAAAAATAATAACCATTTTTATAAGAAGAACCAATTAAAATTCCTTCAACCATTACACTAGACCTTTTAAACTAACTTAATTCATCAGGTTCTTGAAGATGCATGACTTAACCAAGTAAGATGTTAACCTTTGGCAGATTTTATTTCATCTCACTTTCTACTACATTCATGAAAGCTTTCATTCCATTTGATTATCTCAGATATGCTCAATCTTTAGCCTTATATTGTGCTATTAACCATCAATCACCTTTGATTTACTAAATCTACCTCACTTCATTGGATCTTTCTAATCATGCATTTCGCATTCCATTTGATCTCTGAAGAGGCACAATCTTTATCTTCGATTTGGTCTTTAAACTTTGGCTTGTTGATCTCATCTCTTTTTCTTTGGCTTCTTTGAGATGATTTCACTCCTTTGATCTCTTTAAACTTGTTCAAATTTTAACTTGCATTAAATATTCTTCTGAGTTACCCTTCAGAGACTTGTAATGGTCATTTGGGAATTTTGTTTGTAGCACATACCCTTCAGAGCATATCCTTCAAAATAATTGTTTTAGGTTTTTTATCTCAAAAAATTTTCTCGACAAAATGCTTTGGGAAAATTTTATAAATAAAATGCTTTGGGACAATTTTATAAATAGAATGCTTTGGGACAACTTCCTTGATGAAATGTCCTTGGGAACATTTGGTATGTACCCTTTAGATTTTTTCGTAAGGATCTTTCAAAAACTTTTCAAGTGTCCACATACCCTTCAAGTTTTTTTTAACAGTCCCTTTGGAAGTCTTTAATGGTCCTCATACCCTTTCAAATTTTTGAAATGATCCTTTCAAAATTCTTGAATGGTCCACTTGCCCTTCAAATTTCTTGAAATGATCCCTTCAACTTTTTGAATGGTCCACTTGCCCTTCAGATTTCTTGAAATTATCCCTTCA
This sequence comes from Torreya grandis, assembly GCA_037957365.1. NCBI lineage: Eukaryota > Viridiplantae > Streptophyta > Pinopsida > Cupressales > Taxaceae > Torreya > Torreya grandis. The sequence continues at coordinate 735,771 of JARHVA010002601.1, forward strand.
TCTTTTTTTAAATGGTCCACTTACCATTTGAACTTCTTGAAAAGATCCCTTCAACATTTTTGGAATGCTCCACTTACCCTTCAGAAACTTTGTTCAGGTCCACTTGCCCTTCAAACTTTTTGCAATGACCCCTTCGAAATTTTTGTTTGGGATAATTTTTTTGAAAAAGAATTAACCATTTTTCTAAAAGAATTCTTTCAAGATCATTTCGGGTTCTCTATATTGCTTGACTTATAAGTTCAAAATAAGTTAAGTCATTCCATAACCCAAATTAAATTCATTAGGAGATTGCTCAACTTATAAACATGAGAGAAGTAAAGTCATTCCATTACCCTGATTAACTCTTGACCCATTTAGGTTCTTCACATTGCTTGACTTATAACGATGAGAGTAGTTAAGTCATTCCAAAAACCTGATTTGCACCATGAGACCAAGTCAAGTTCTTTGCATTGATTTACCTATTTTATAAATAAAATCACTTCAAAAACCTAATTTCTACCACAAGTTGTTCAACTCAACCTTTGACATTAATTCATGATGGCACATGTTGCCTTTGACATCAATGATAATTCTTTAGACCTCAATGACCATGCCCAATAGAGACTGTGTGTTAAGCCTGTACATAGAAGTTAGAAATTATACTGACCCTATCAACATAGTATCACAAATATATAAAAATAATAAATAAAATGATAAAATAATGAAAAATGTGAAAGAAAACTTGTAAGGGTTAGATTCACATTGGGTTCACTAGAATGTATGCAATCATAAATGCATCATGTCTATAATTCAATCCTAAATTGGAGAAGATAGATCATATTTACACTTCTGATTGGGGATACATTAGATAATGAAGAACTTGACCAATATGGGGATCTGCTAGACTGAATTAGGGGATCTATTATCACAATAAATAATACTAGGGAGGGTTCTAAAACCTCTAGTCAAGCACAATCATAGAATAACCCTAATTAATCCCTATGTTTTCATATTCACTAAACTAATAACAAGTAAAGTAAAGTCTAATCTAGTGCTCACCAAAGCTTATGGCACAAAGTGGGGGTAATAAACACTAAAAGTAAACATGCATATGAGACATATACTCACATCAATGTATATAAATTCCTAAAGCATGGAAGAGAAGTAAAAATACATTTATTTCTATTATTACAAAAGAGGAATAAATTTAGGAATACTTACCTTTGAAGATGAACCTATTGAGCCTCAACTCTCCCTTGGCCAAGGTGATTTACAAGAGGTTGTTGTGGTATATAAGGATGACAAGGATAAATAAGTTTTAGGCTACACAACCTATCAATGCATCCAAAAGACTTTTATACAAGACAAGATTTGTATCTTCAAAGAAAGTATGAAACCCTAAGCTTACTCCTCAAATAGAATAGTGGATAAGCATATGGATAATAGCTCTTACTTCTCTTCTATAAATAATGGTGAAATGATATTGTATATATATGTGGAATTATTCCTAAGCCCTTCCAAAATTTTTGGTTGATAGGGTTGACCCAATTAACCTAGTATTGTTATGGACAAAAATTCACTAGGTCATGGGCTAGGTCAGCCAAGAGTCGACCTAGACCCTAAATGAATTTTACTGACAAGAGTACAGGGTCAACCCAATTGACCTAGTACTATAAATAGTTGAATGGGGTATTAGGTGAGGAAAAGGGGGATAAAAGGTGGTAAAATATTGAAGAGTGTAAAATAGAGAAGAACAAGCTTAGGGATATGGTTTTTAGGAGATAAGTGTGTATATAACAAGTGGCAAAAGGGACAACAATCTTGTGAAGCACTAATGGTCTACCCACCCCTTTCCCACTACAACCCTTAGGGCATGCACTCAGAGAGAGTGAGAATCGATAAGCTCCTGTAAGATAAAGCATGTCAATAAGTGATAAAAGTTTTAAAATATCATATTATACAGATAGTGGGTTCCATGGAATCCTTTTCTTCTATGCACCATATTTAGATATCAAGATCATCTAAACATGTCCATACTATTTCTATTCCAACAAAACCACAAAGTACACAGAGATGTGTTCTAAGAACCCCTATTATTTCTATCTATACTTCATGACCCTAGAGTCATATTATACATACATTAAGCATCACAAATATTATAGTGATAGATATTTAACCTATACATGCTCCTTGGCATTACCACTAGTTTTTTCACCAATTTTCAAGTAGGGAGGTACCTAAGATTATCCTTTGGATGTGATCATAGGATGATCTTGTCTCTTCCTAAAATACCAAAAAAATTAAAAAAATAATTCAAAAATCCAAAAACATTCTAGGCACCTACATGTTCTATTGGCCCCTTGACATCTATGTGTTAGTTCCATGTTGAGGACTAACATATCTTTTAATCCTACATACACATACATAGGAATATATAAACAAATGATACACTTATGGGTGTTGAGACTTCCCTATAATCACATCACGAGGATGTTGGGGGCATCTTTTTTATTTGATATTGATACACACATGTTATATGATTCGATGATCACTCTACATAATTAAGTTTGAGCTCACATATGTATTTACACATGCCTATAATCCATGATTATACATTACATAGGGTACTTGATATGATATGTACTTGACATTTTTTTATAATACATTTGATCCATGGGCCACTATGACATGTTTATTTTGGTTACTTATGATTTTCATTTACAAATTTTCTTGAGTGTTTTCTTTGTTATTGTCTTATTTTTTTGAGCATTTGAATATGTTTCATTGTATGTGGCCCCTATGCCTATGTTTACATTATTATACATTTGAATATATAATTAATTATTGTATGGAAATTTGAATATGTCATTCCTTGATTTTTTGGACATTTTATTAAGTCACATCCATTTGATTTTGAGGCTTTTGAATATACACCTTGTTTGTGGTCTCCTTGGACTATTACTTTTGGGCTTGCTTTTGAGTGCTCTTGTGTGTGCTTGTTTGATTGTTAAGCTTATACTGTTACCGTCTAAACATTTTCATGATATTTATCATGCATATTAGGCCTACATGTGATCACATTGGTTCTATGTGATTTAATGATACATTTACCTAGACATGTTTTATTATATATGTTACATGGTTATATTAACATATTTTATAGTTGTCTTACCCTTTTGAGGTGAGGTAACTTATAGGTAATATTTTTCCCTTACCTCAAAGGAGGGAATATTAGTGGGAGCATGATTTGGAATCATGCTCTCTAAAATTTACACTAGTTCTTATATTTAATAGGGGTATGTCATATGGACATGGATTCCACACATTCACAGTTTCTAGATTGTAATGAAGGCATGCTTTGGAATCATGTTCTTCACATTTATTTAGTATTCAATACTTATACAATTTTTTAGATTTAGTGGGGTCATGCCATATAGACATAGATTCCACACATTCAAAATTTTATATTTAGTGGGGGTATACTTGGGAAACATGTTTTCCACATTCATTCAGTATGGTACTTATTATGGTACTTGGAAGCATGTTCTCCACATTTACTCAATATTTAACATCTCTATTTTATAGTGGGGACATGTTTTAGAAACATGTCCTCCAAATTGGTACTTACATTAATTTCATATTTATCCATATATAATGAGGGCATGCTTTGAAATCATGTCCTCCACACTTACAAAATTTTATGAATTGGCCAAAGCACACAATTATATGATTCTGATTCACACTTGTGGTAGAATTCTATACATGGTACTTATTGTTTAAAATGTGCACTTGTAGATGTTCTATGGTATGGGAGGTTTTGTAGTAGGTCACATAGCACAAATATCTTGTGTAAGGAGTAAAAGTGTTCAGTGATGGGTGTGGAAGTGTTATCACTCACTTGTACATACAGAGCATCGATTATCTCATCACAATGATGGGAATGTCTGAAAGGTGTGGGACCCTTGCACTCCTTGGGATGAGCCTCTGGAGAAGGAAAGATTAATTTTATTCTAAGAGTACCTAGTTTAGGACCAATGCATATACCTAAATAGAAAAAAGGTAAATCTACCACTAATATAAACTTAAGATTTTGAGGAAAAAGGGAGGGAGAAGGTAATAATTTGTTAAAAAGTAAAAGGTGATGCACCAAGAATATAGTGAGCACTCCTACTACCATAGACACACTAAAAATATTAAAGGACAAATAAATATCACATAGACTCCACCATGGACACAAAAAAGAATAAATGTTTTACATAGAGGCATGAGCACATAGTGCAACATTGAGAGGGACAAAAAATGGTCCACAAACAATATCTACACAAACCCAAATCCACACATGATAGGACATGTAAGTGAGTTCCAAGTTCCATACAAAGTTGTTAGGGATGGACAATGGTGAGAGGGGAAGTCATTACCCACATACAAAGGTTAACAAATATAAATAAAACAAATAATGTGGGAAGAATAGAGGGAGATGAACTCAATTCTCATTAAAATACAAGATCCAACCAATAAAATTACTCTTGGAGGGAAAATGTTTGGTAGCATGAGGTTTCTTAATTTTTTTCACCGTTCTTACAATTAAGAACAAGGTTTTCATAATGGAATAAGAATTTTTAAATTAATTCACCCCTTGGGATTATAAATACAATCTTTTTTTAGTACAACATCATGTCCATACTTACTAGATTTAGGAGTTGGTATTAGGATTATTATGGATCCACATGTGTGTCTGAGAGTAGAATATCCTTAGAAAATTTAGAGGGTGGTGTGTAATCATATTATGATATCTGACAACCACTTATGTATTTAACTATTCTAAAAAGGCCTTAAATGCCATTGTATTATTTTTTAACTACTTATTTATAATTCATCACCACTTGTCAATCACTATGTGAGTCTCCCTTGAACTGCCATGTCATTATTACACATCTAATGAAAATAGTGCTTTAAACCATTTATGAATATCTACTCACTAAGGGCTGTGTGGTTAGACTATGTAGTGAGTTATGAATTAGTGAAGGGCATAGATATAGAATTCATCTATGAGGATTTCATTAATTTTAATCTTTTTGTGTTAACTTCCCCTTCATAAATTTCTCAAATAATTTCTTCATAACTGGGGTCCATATTAGATGGCTAAGTAACATGTGTGTAATATAGATCACAACTTGTAATTTATGAGAGAGTAGAAGTGGAATGGAATTGATTCTTGTACATCTCTCCGTGTGTTATATGAATATTGAGAGTTTTATGCCTTTTAAACCTACATGCCATTTAGCTTGTGTGATGGAGGATCCTTACATGGGGGAGTATATTGGAGACTACTTATGATTACAAATTGACACTTAGTCAATTCATATATTTTTGTTGATTAATTTAAGCATGGGCACAAATGCTAAGTGTCTATGTGTGTCATGATTTAAGGAACCCAACACTTCATTGACATGTAAACCTTCTATAGGGTATTTGTGAGTTCTACATAAGATAGGGTGACATATAAAGTCAACACTTTTGGCAACCTCTACAGGCCATTTTCCTGAGAAACAATAATCTAGTAGCCCTTGAATAAATCTATTGGGCATAGAGTCATTAAAATTTTTGGTTAATTTGTCTTTGAATGCACCCATTTTTAAATTAATGTGCCCCTTGGGATGGAAAATACAATCCTATTTTTATTAAGGCACCGTGTCCATGATTTTTACTAGATCTAGGATTTGGTAGTAGGATTCTTATGGATCCACATGTGTGTCTAAGAGTGGAAGATCCTTATAAAATTTAGAGTGGTGGCATGTAATCATATTTTTATGTATGACAACCACTTATGTATTTATTTATCCTAACAAGGCCTCAAATTCCACTCAATTGCTTTTCAAATACTTCTTTATACTTCATCACCACTTGTCAATCAATGCATGGGTCTCTCTTAAATTGCCATGCCATTACTACACATCTAATGAAAAATAGTGCCTTATACCTTTTAATAATATATTTTCACTAAGGGCTATGTGGGTATAATGCATAGTGAGATGTGAGTTTATGAAGGGTGTAGACATATAAGTCCTCTATGGGGGTTTCATGAATTTTAATCCTTTTGTGCTAAATCCCCCTTGATAATTATCTCAAGTCTTTGCCTCATAACTCTGGCCCATATCAGTTGGCTAAGTAACATGTGTATAATATAAATCACAACCTATAATTTATAAGACTGTAGAAGTGGAATGGAATTGATTCTTATGCATCTCTCCCTACACTATATGAAGATTAAGAGCTCTGTGCCTTTTAAACCTACATATCATTTAGCTTGAGTAATGGAGGATACCTATATGGGGGAGCATATTAAAAACTACTTATGATTTTGAATTGACACTTGGTTGATTCATAGATTTGCATTGATTAATTTAAGTGTGGGCAGACATGGTAAATGTTTATGTGTGTCTTGCTTTAAGGAACCCCATTCTTCATTGGCATGCAAACCTTCTATAGCATCCTTGTGAATTCTACACAATCTAGGGGTGATATGGAGATTCAAAACATTTAGCAACCTCTATAGGCCATTTACTTGATAATAAGGAATCTATTAGCCCTTGAAGAAATCTATTGGACATACAGTCATTGAATTTTTGTGTTAATTTATCCTTGAATGCACTGGCTGTATACTTATTGATTTGAAATAAACTAAGATCCTACTTCTTGCTTTGGAATAAACTAATATCCTCCTAACAAAATAAAATAACTATGCTAAAGGAAATTATAAGGAAAGATCTAAGCTAAGTAGAACACTTTGCACAAGTGTTTGGAGGAAATAACTATCCTAAAATAATGCACACAAGTCACTTAGGGAAATGAAAAACATATAATCTACTTAATTACAAATTATACATGAATCAATAAAGATAGTGATTGAGATGGACCCCTTTGACTAGGATGGGTAATTTTTCTCCATTCAGTTTAGTGAGTTGGAAAGTGTTGGCTTACTTGTATTTGATTATGGTATGTAAACTGCTCCATAACACATTGAATTTTGTATGCCTTCTAACTTTCACTTTGTCTGCATCCAATTTGAGCACTAAATATACTTCTTGGAAACTTTTATTGATGATTCCTTTATCAAAGGTCCTCTTCATCTAGGCTTATTAAATTTCCATAGTGTACATAGATTGCACTCTGGTTTCTTTGAGCTCTATTAGCTCTGCCAACCTTATTGTGAGGGGATTGCCTTTAAGTAATTCTAATTGATGGGTGAGTTATAATGAAGGGAAATCGAGGGATGTGGACAATCTAGTCTCCCTTCCATAAACTAACATGAAGGGAGAACTTACTAACACCCTTTTAGGCATAAATCAATCAGCTTAAAGAGCAATCCTGAGCTTAGTGTGCCAATCTCACTGATTATCCTCCATGGTCCTTTTTATAATATAAATCAAATTCTTATTTGTGGACTCAATCAGACCATTATATTGAGGGTAATAATTTGATGAGGTGCTTAGGTGGATTCTATTGATGATGAAATTTATACCATTAATAAATCAACCCTTTCGCCTATTGTAAAGGTGAAGTTGGACTTGTACCAATCTAATTGTGGGTTCTAAAGGTTCATTTAAGATCCTAAAGATGTGAGGGTTTTTTTAATTATAAGTTATAGGAAACAATCAACAAGTTATCAAAGCAACTTATTCAATTATAATAATAAAAAATCCATTTATAAAATCATGAATTAGTTAAGATAAGAATCTATAATCTATTCTATCCATTAGAAAAAATCTATGAGTTAGATAGTCTATTAAAGAATAGAAATCTGATTCAATAAGTATTCATATATTCAATGATATTTCACTTCTTAATGTAATATTCTCCAATTAATTCTAGAAGATGATAAAAAGAGAAGAAAACAAATTTAAGAAAAATAGAGATAAGACATTCATTCACTAAGAAACGAGCAAAACAAATGATGAACTAAAAGAAACTAATAAAAGCACACAACTATACTTATAGAAAACTAAGAAAATAATCTAAGCAAGACATAAACTTGAAATAGAAAGACAAATAAATTAAGAGGACAACTAATTAGGTAAACAAACTATTAATCTATAAGAACTAACTAATACAAATTTAAAAGGGAAAAGATTAAAAGATCAAACTAAACTAAAATAAAAAGTAACATAATTAAAATAACAATAATGAAACAACTATTAATATAAATCTAAATAAAAAAAATCTATTAATTTAAAGACTTTAACACAACTAGAAATTAATTATAACAAAATCTAAAAATAAAAGAAAGGGACTAACAAGTATTAAGCTATGAAATGATTATCAAATGATTAATTTTTAAAAGAATAAACAGATTATTACTAAACAACTAAACACATAAACTCTGATTAAGACAACTATTAAAACTAAAGGATTAAATAAAGACAAAGAACATTATCTAATAATTAATCTATAAAACATAAAATAAAATGAACTGAAAAGATTAAGTCTAAAAAAACTTAAAAGATTCTAAATTCTAAATGTAAATGAGAAAATAGTAAACTAAGAAGGATTAATCATTATCTAAAATAAGAACAAAATCTAAACGAGAAACTAATTAAAATAGATAGAAGCTAATTATTAAAACTAAAATTAAGAAGATAGCCTAAAATAGAAACACAAATCTTATTTAGAAGAAACAAAAAAGATTTAATTATACTAAGGTTAAAGTCAAATAAATTACAAAGAGTATGCGAATCTCAAAAGGAGAGTCATTTAAGTTTAAAAAAGGATAACTTTATTGAGAAAACCAACATTCTTCTTTTAAAAAAACTTGAAAGATAACTTTAAAATTAAAATAGATCAATGAAGTGTCGTAAATAGTAAAATATTCATCATTATTTAGGCTGAATACTTGGAATCTATGCATAGGACTGTGTAGCATAAGTAATTATTCAACTATAAAATAAAGTACCATTGAGTCTATCTGTAAAAGCTGTACTATCTCAAAGAAGTTACATAGAAAGAAGAAAGATGAATGATTTACTTCAAAAAATTTCTAATTCCTTAATACCTATTGTTCTTCTATCTTCAAATGAGTCCTTGATCTCCTCTTATAGCTTCAAACTTAGTTACAAATAAGTTATAACTAACTTTAATTAGTTATGAGTTTATATTAATTGACTTTAAAAAAAATTAATTAATTATAAACTATAATTGGTTAAGGATAGATTTAATTAAGACTTAAATTCTTAATTGATCAAGTTATTAAATATAGACTGGGGTACTAATCTTAACAAGTGGGGACCTATTTTATTCATAAAAGAAATAAGTTATAAATTCATAAATCCTATTTATATTAATCCATAATGCATATTATTTAACTTAAGCATATATAATTATGTATCAAAACTTCAAAATTATTGTATTTTCAAAATTATCAAAATTTATCAAAGTCTAAAAATCAAAGTTTCAAACTAAAATATCAAGTTGTAACATGAAAGTTTAGCACTAAAACAAAATTGATCCCTTGGACATCTAATAATCCTTTGAATCAGATAACACATCAATCACATGTTTGTCTTATTCATGAAGACAAACATTGTATTCCATCTCAATAGCAAGAAATGGCACTAATCTCATCCCTAAATCCACGATGCTGTTATCAATCTCCAACTTGATTTTATTCAAAATTTTGATGTCCCTTGGTGTCTCTGGCACATATTAAATTTAAGTAGTCCTCTTTTCCATAGTAATTTTGGAAGGTGGATTGTCTATCATTTTTATTCTACCACCATAACCATGAACTCCCAAATTTAGCCTTTCATACCTTAAGAGAGGCTCAATATGGGCACTAGATATATTTAACCTCTTACATTTTTTAGTAGGATCTACATGAGAAGGGGAAAGTGCATAAGAAGGAATGACCATTCTCTTGATATCTTTAGCATGGGTAGTTTCTATTTCTAGCTATATAGATTGGTTTGTAGGTAAAAGATCAATATTTGGTTTAATCCTTTCAATATTAAGAGGTTGAAGAGGAAAGTGTTGTCAATTATGATGTAAATGGTGAGAATAATTACTTTAGGAAGGTGTACAAGCTCCAAATCTATGTCCAAAGAAATCCCTGCTACCTCTATAACCCCTATTAGCTAGATTAGTAGGCAAATTACTTAAAATGTCCCAAAATTCACGGTCAAAAGCATCAAAGTGAATGAACATCCTTGTCCATCTATGAAATCAAGGTCTAAAGTTTATTGTACAAAAACCACCCCTATGAAAAGCTCTGATGGGTTGGTTTTTATCACTATTGGAACTCTATCCCCATCCCCTATTATCATTACTACTTTTTAAACTTGTTGGTCCTACCCAAACATAATGAAAAAATTGAAATATAACAACAAAATCTAAGATTGGAAAACAAGTGTCTAGAGAAACAAAATTGAGGGCTATAATAACTCAATAAATGAACTAACACTATATCATAAGATGAAATTTATCACACTATTCCAACCACAAGTGACAATGTTTAATCTGAACTAAACTATTCAATTAAATGACATAGAATTTTTCTATGAAAGTATATATTAAACCATCATTACCTTCTTCTAATATAATGATTTAAACATATTTTAGATGAGAAGTTTTAGGGAACCTTAACTTTAATATCTATATTCAAATTAAAAATCATTGCTTCAATTCTGAGTTGTATCCTTAAATAAATTTTCATACTTATCCACTTTCTTTGAAAAGGACATCAACACTTATGACTAAAACCACCCAATGCAATTTAAGAACATAAATATCCATAAATATGTTTTTTCAATTGAATATATTTCAACAAAATAGATGACTAAGTTATTCAAATTATATATAATCATTTCAAGCCTCATAACTATCATCCATAAATCCTTATACTGAAACTACATTCCAAGCTTTCTAGAGCTAACTTTGAAGTATCAAATCCACAAAAAATAACCAAATTAAGACAAAAACACCTTCATGACTTTCAAAAACCCAAATATTTCTAAATCATAAAGACATATGAATCATAGTATTCATAACAAATCATCAACTTATACATAAGTAGACTGTGATTTTACTTTTTTTTTGTAAACCCTCTAATGCTAATCTTTCTTGAGACCAATGCCATAAATTAGGACAAGCCTTAATTTATCCATATCAAAAACAAAATATAACCATCATGGGTATTTGGAGATATATTTTTCAAAACTAATATCAAATATGCATGCATGGTGACAAAAACCTAAGAATTCCAACTTTCGACTTTCCATAGTTTATAAAATCAACAAAAATGTCAATCATGTAGAAAATCAAGTATTTGAATACTTAATGAAATCATCATAAAATATAAGAATATCTACATGCATGAGGGTTTGTGAAAACTTTAGACTGTTAAGGTTAGATAAAACCCTTATCCATACTTCAACAAAAACAAGTAAGACTACATAATAAAATTCATCGAACCATTATTTTTTGAAATATATATGGAGATAACACAAAATTCAAAATATTTTATTATTATGGGCACTTCATAATGACTATTTTGGGTATCTAAGTGACTTATTTTCATAATTGATACTAATATTCTGATACTTTCAGCTTTACTAAATGTATTCATTAAAAACTCTTTCGATATCCCATATACATTCATGGAAACAAAACTAGATTTGTGACTTTAATATTTATACAAAACTTAACTAGATGCTTCAAGAATGAAGGTAGAATATCATAATATGCTTGAATAATTTTTTACTCAAAATCTCATTGAACAAATAGGAAAACTTTATTTGCATGTCAAACAAAAAACCTTAACTTCAAACTTCTAATAATGCATGCATAACCTATCAATATCCTTTAAATATTTCAAGAAACTAACAAAAAACTTTCCAAAAGAAAACTTTGCATGCAGGTGAAGTTGTAAACTTTCTTCATAATAGCTCATATTTCCTTATAAAAAACATTCAAAAATAGTAAACAATGTTATTAATATTCATGTAAATACATAAATTTATCCCTTTTTCATTCATTACCAAAATATTTTTGAAAAACATTGATCAAAACTAACATAGACATACCTGGTAATATCCCAAAACTCTTTCTTGATAAAAAATCTCCAAGAATCTTCAACTACAGACTCTAAATATCAATGAACCATGGTTGTGCTTCTGCAAGAAGCTTGTGAGAAATGAACCAAACACTAATAATTTACAAGTTATATCCACCAACCTGAGTCTGTAACCAACTATATGACATGTTATACTTTTATTGGTTTGCATTTACTAACTGTGTGTTTAGTAATCCTACCAATTTTCTTATTGGCATCGACAAAACTATCCACAACTCTCCCTTCATATTATTTCATTATCTAACTACCATTTTAAAGGAACAAGTCATTTCTTTTAATTCCCTTTTCACCAAATATTTAGATGATCTCGAAGCATCAAAACCATACCTCCACATTCAATACTACTGCCAACTTACATTACCACAATGGATCAAAATGCCAACTAATATCCAACTCAGTGATATAAAAAATACATTAAAAATGTTTTGGGATCAACCAAAAAGAATATTGAAACTTTAGTGAATCATGAAAACCCCATGATAAACCTTATACATTTTTAATTATCAATGACTTATCATCGTGGTCCAAGATTGTGCCATGCAAATTATGATATACCCCTGTGGACTTAAGCAATTGAATATAAACTATTAAAGTTTAAATAAGTCCTTTCATATTAGAATTTTTTTGCATGAACAGTCCAAAGTTGATAGCCAGCTTTATAAATCTATGCTCAATGAGATATGAAGAAAGGTGTATATGCCTTGATGTTATATTCATCAAATTTGAATACTTATTCAAATATTAAGATGTTTGAGACTTAGAATATCAACTAGGTAATCATGATCTTAACCATGTATTCAAGAAACAAGATTATCATATAAGAATAAGGCTACAATCTAGATGAAATAGAATATCAAATTAAGCATTTTAGTTCCTTAAAGAACCATTATATCATTAGTAGTGAATGAAACTAAACCATACATCAAATGTATACCTTCAAAACAATTTTCAAATGCATCAATTTTGAATGTAATGTTTTTCAAAAGTCATACCACCATTGTCTATACTGAATCATGAATCAAATTAGCTATGAAGATAAAAAACTATTACAAATCTATCTAAACTGGTAATGCATTTTCTAACTAAAATTGTCTCAAACTAAACTAAAATTAATCATCAAAATAACTATTCACACACAACTATATATGCATATTTTATTCATTCATCCATTATGTTTTTTGAAACCACTTAGAAACATAAATAAAATTCCATCAATCAATCATTACTATTTCATAATCAAAGATGCATCTAAAAATACTATCAATGAATAAGGTCCCCAACACAATTTTAGGTTTCATAACAGGGTCATCTCTATGGCATAAAGTATTGATTTTAAAAAATTTAGGGGGTGTAGAAAATAAGCATAACACTCATGACTTTGCTAATGAATTTTGAGAAATAAATTTGAGTAGCAACAGATTGCCTATCATATTATACAAATTTTATCTTGAGAGTGTGATCTAGGAAAATTATTTCTCAAGGAGGTAAGTACAAACAGCTTAAATAATAAATTTGGAAATTGATAATTTGTTCAGCTAGCACGACACGAAGAAAAGAAAATGAATAACAAGGAAGTTCAGGTTGTATGTACAATCAATTACAAATGTCTTAAGCATAAAATATGAAAATGAAGTAAAACTATAACAAAAAAATATAACTCAACCATGTTATCCATTTATTTTGGAAAAGTAAATTTGTAAGTTTAATTTCTAAAAATGAATGATACTTATAGCACTTTCATATTTTCCTTGCATTCCTCCTTCATAATGTGATATTTTCCATCTGTGACTTTTTATTGATCATTTCAAAAGTAAAGTACAACAAAGCAAAACACTAGACAAAAATAAAACAACAAACAAAACAACAAAACAAATGACAGGAAAAATAAATCAAAAATAAAACATAAAACAAATCAAAAGAGCAATATAAAGATAAATAATCACAAAATAATTTTAAGTGATGCCCATTTACTGAATAACATAGTCAATTTCCTTCAAGATCCTTAAGATGAAATGCATTATTTATAATAATTATGGAAAATTTGTAAGGTATAAGCCATAATGTATCAAACTTATGATATTTTCTAGGGTCCTCATGAGCTCTGTCCCAATATAAAACTAAGTCACCAACATTAAACTTTTTACTAGAAATTTTTTTATCAAAAAATTTCTTTAATTTTTGCTTAGCTTTTTCTAATTTCTGTAATGTTGTTGATTTGGATTCATCAAGAGCTACTAAATCATGCAACCTTTGTTCAATTAAATTTATGTCCTCAGCTACATATTGTAAAGTAGTCACAGGTGAAGAAATCTAAAGTTCTATTTGTAAAGTAGCTTCAAATCCATATGCTAACATGAAAGGTGAATAACTAGTTGCTACCTTAACAATAGTCCTATCATCCCATCAGAATTTAAAAAATTTAAGATGCTATTTTCTTTTGTTATCACAAACTAGTTTCTTCATAATATAAATCAAAATTTTATTTGTGGATTCAACTTGATCATTTCCTTACAGATAATAATTAGATAAACGATTGGAAATAATAAAATATTTTTTTAGGAATTTTAAGACTTAATTTGAAATGAATTGAAGTTTATTATCTGAAATAATATCATATGGAATTCCAAATCTAGAGAAAATTTGATTTTCTAAAAAAAAAATTACTTCACCTGTTACTGAACTTTTGAGTGCTTTGGCCTCAGGCCACTTGATGAAATAATCCATATCTATCAAAATATAACTATGACCTACAGATGAAGGTGGATGAATATCTGAAATAAAGCCAATTACCCATTTTCTAAAAAGTTTTTGAAAAATAACTAGATTTAAAAGCATTGTAGGTAGTTTATCTTTTCTAATAAAAATTTGACAAGGCATACAAGAACGAACAACTTATAAGCATCTTGAAACAAAGTAGGACAATAATAATCTACCCTCAAAATATTATAAATTGTTACTTTTGTAACATAATGTCCACCATAGTTTCCTTCATGATAGCCCCTAAAAACTTTCCGAGTTTGATTATGTATAAGACATCTTAACAAAAATCCATCCTAATTACGATAAAACAAATTTTATTTTTAATACATAAAAATTTAATGATTTTAGTATTAAAGAACACCTTTCTTTCTTATTTAAGTTATTAAGACAAGATTGATTTTAAAAATAATAAACTAAATCATGACACCAATTATCTTCAGTCAATAAATTGTTCCATTCATTCATTTTAAGACCAAACTTAAATTTTTTAGAAAATTAAGTAACTTTCATGGTTTTTAAGTGTGGTTTTGCATTTAAATTTTTTTCAACCAATAAAACTAAGACATTAATATCCAAGGCAACAATTTTGCCTAAGTGTTTTGTTAGTTCATTACTTTTAATAGTTTTAAAAGTTTCAAATTCATAATCAAAATTTTAAATGCATAAGATCCACTTAGCAAGCCTTCCTTGAATAGTTGGTTGCTTTAAAAGATATGACAAAACATGTACATTAGATCACATAAAAGCTTTGTTTTCCATTAATAAATATCAAACTTTAATCATAGAAAAAATAAGTGAGAAAACAAATTTCTCAATAAGGTGGTACCTAGTTTCTACATCTTTTAAAACTTGGCTCATTTAATCAATTAGTTTCTCTACATTATTTTCAAATTATTGAGTTATTATAGCTCCTATAATCTTTTCAGTAACTTTAACATAAATAATAAATGATTTCTTAAAATTAGGTTTAGTAAGGAGACGAGAACTTACAATTGTGTTTTTAATAAAATTAAAAGATAATTCAACATTTTCATCCCAAATATATGTTTTATCTTTATTAAATAGTAATTGTAAAGGATTATATTTGTCATCAAAATCAAAAATGAATTTTATAACAAAATTAATCTTATCAAAGAAAGACCTTAAAATTGATTGATATTTGGGAAGAGAAAGTTCTTTAATTGATTTAACACATTCAGAATCAATAAAAATACCTTCTTTAGAAATTATGTGCCCTAAAAATTTACCTTCAATGACACTAAAAATAGACTTCTTTGGATTTAAAGAAATGCCAAACTTTTTACATCTTGTGAATACTTCAAAAATATGGTCTAAATATTTTTTTCTCGTTTTAGAATGAATGATGAGATCATCTAAATAAAATTGAATAATTATGTCTATTAGGTCATCAAAACTCACATGCATAACCCTTTAAAAAGTAGCTCTTGCATTCATCAAACCAAAAATAATTCTATTATAAGTGAAAGTACCTCTATATGTGGTAACATTAGTTTAATGTCTATCAGCAAGATTCATAAAAAATTGATTATAAACTAAAAATCTATCTAGTAAAGGCATCATTTTAGATCCTACAACCTGCTACAAAATCTGATCTATGCTAGGTAGAGAAAAATTATATTTTATACTAGCTTTATTTAGATATCTAAAATCAACACATAATCTAATGTCACCATTTTTATTTCTATCTATATTTAGATTATCTACCCATTCTAAATATATTATAGGAAAAATAATACCAACATCAATCATCTTATCTAGCTCTTTGTTAACGGTGTCTTCTAACAAAATACTGATTCTTTGTATTTTTTGCCTAATAGATTTGATACCAAGATTAATAGGAATGCCATGTTTACTAATATTAGTATCATAACCTTTAAGGTATTTATATGACCATGAAAATATATCAATAAACTTTTTAAACAATTTAATGAACTTAAGTTTCTCATTTTTAGTCACTTGAATTCCTAAATAAACATACTTAGGATCTTCTTCAGTACCCAAATTAATAAGAATTATTTCACCTATGATTATTCTTAATGGATCTTTTATTTTGGAGATTTTTGGTTGATCATTAGGTGAAAACATATATTCTAGGCTTACCAAACTAGTAGACATTCTATTAGTACTTAATTGCAAATAATCATCATAATTTAAAACATAGTCATCATGATCAAAATAATTACCTTTAAGGAAAAAATCTATATGCTTATCACAACTAAACATAAGCTAAATATCATTTAAATCAAGAATCTTGAGATGAAAGACTTTAACTAAAAGAAAGTCTATAGTAGGTTCAACCTCACTCAAAGTTGGATTGGAAGCATAAACTGAAAGTTGATCAGCTCTAATATTGAATTCCTTAAAAATATGTGTGATATTGAAAGATTTAAAATGCTCAAGTAATGACCATTTTTTTTTAATAATGATACAAATAAGTTTGATTAGTCTTATAAATCTTGAGAAATTATTTAATTACTAGCTCTAAGTCTCCAAAAATCTCTAAATATTTAACATTCAATTCTGTGGCTTTTTCTAACCCTAAACATAATGCTTCAAATTCTATTGTATTATTAGTGTTTTCAAAAGATAATTTGAAAGAATAACAAAATATTTTATCAGCAGGAGATATTAGACAAATTTTAGCACCATTATCTTGTTAAGAGCAAGCTCCCTCAAAGTAAAGAGACCATAAAATATTCTTTTTAAATATTTCTTCATGTTGATTTTCTAGTTCATCTACATTTAGTACTTCATAGGTTCCAATACTAATTTTAATATAAGAAATATTAGATGAAGGTGATTAGATTGGGGTACTAGAAAAATCTTCTCTCTTAATGAATGTAATCTCATTATTAATAGGAACTCATGCTATATCTTTTCCAATGAAAATCATGATGGCTTTAGACCAATCCATTCCTAATAGGATTGCATAATTAATAAGAATATCTAACACTTGAATATTAGTCATACATCTAATACGTTCATCTGGCATAATTTTAATAACTATATCACAAAAGTTACCACAACTCTTAGTTTGCCTATCATCAAAACCAGCAAGTTTCTTACTATCTACTATATAAGATATATCCAATTGATTTGCAATGCATTTAGGCATGATATTATTTGAATCACGTATGTCTAAAATGTAATTATGAATTATTTTATTATCAATATTGACTATGATGTAGAAAGGGGGATATAATCAGTAGGGGGTCAAAATATCAGGCATAAATATGTTCAAAAACTTCTTCTTGCAAACTTACATCAGCTCTAGAATTTTTCATTGCTTCATTAAACTTATCAAGTTGTCCTGGGAGACTAGCTACTTGTAACAAAGAAAAACTAGATTTAATTATTGACAAGTCATCAATTATATTGTAAGTTTTAACATCAGTTTATCTATATTTTTTAAGTTTATAATATTGATATTGACTGTTATTATATCTAGTTATAAAAAGATTATTTTGTGCAACATTATCATTAGAATTATTAGCATTATTTTGAGATAATTTACCTTTATCATCAGAAGAGGATTTATCATTTACTATTTTATTATTTTGTGGAGAATTATAATATTTATTTCTAGTATTTATAAAAAAAACATTCTCATTTTTCAAGAGATCATCAAGTGCATTTATATTATATGCTAAATATTTAGTAATTTCATCTTTCCCTTGAAGATATTTCTTGAATTTAATAACAAACAAAAATTATATTAATAAGCAATAAAATCATTTTTATCTTCTTTACTATTCTTGTTTGAGGAAGAAGGTTTGTCATTAAGCTGTCTCTTAACAACGACCAACTCATTACCTAGACTTTTTAATGCTTTTAATATTTTTAAATTATTTGAATTTAAATTTGTAGAAGACCTATCTTTAAAACTAGTACGTTTAAGTTTCTTTTCATATTCAATATAAAATCTTATATTTTCATCCTATTCTATAATATCTTTATTTTTTAAAGATATTTTATATTTTAAAGGCAAAGAATTAAAAAGATAAAGTGTAGACAATATTTTTGAAGGTCTAAGATCACCTAGGATATTTTGATGTAGCTTAGTGAATCTAAAAACAAAATGGTACATGGTCTCGCTAGGATCTAAAAAAATATTCAAAAGATCATTAACTAAATCAAAATATTCTTTGGCTTTACCAAAAGGCAATTCTAACCAGTCTTCTATGTCTCTCTAATTATTAATAAATTTAGTAGGTAGACTAACAAATGGTTGATAAGATTTTTCTTCTAATCTTTGGGTAAAAAATCTTAAAAAATTCTTTTCACTAGCTATTCTAAGAGTGACATAAACTAATCTAAAATATTCTACGTGATCTTTCCAAGATTTTATAGCAGTACCAAAAAACTTTGGTATATTCAATCCTTTAAGAGAAGGTAACTTATCAGGATGATTTTTGACATTGATTAGATTAGCAAAAATTTATGGTGCTATAGCTATTTGATGCTCTTTCTAAGCTTTTGCTTCATCTTCACCTTTAGTGAGCTCATCTTGTTCTCTATTATTGTAACCCATAAAGTAGATCCTCTAATATCCACTCTAGTACTAGTGGTTCCCCCACTAGTTGATCTCCCATTGGAAGTTTTCATAGTTTCTACTTGAATAGAGTGATTATTTTAAAATTGAAGTTCTTGATTTAAATGCATATTTATAACAAAAATTTCAATAGGCACAATAAAATCATCAAATGAAAGTGAATCAGAAAGAAAATGAGTTTTAGGCCTAATATTAGAAACTAAAACTCTATCTCTATCTTCTCCAATTCTCCTATTTGAGTCTCACACATAAGATTTAAATACCAAAAAATTTCAAATTTTACAATCACTTTTTCTTGATTTATGACTGCAATAACTTCATGAAGATTTTAAAGATGATTATACCATGCATAACGTATTAGATTGAAAACAACACCAACTTTATCATCTTCTAAAGCTATTAAAGGTTGAATAATATGAGATTATTGACCTCCAAGAACCATTAGTAAAAATAAAACAAAAATTAAAACAATTTAGATTTCTAAATGATGTCCTTAGCAAAGTCACTAAATTTGTTGATGATGAAATTTATGCCATTAATGAATCAACCCTTTCACTTATTGTGAAGGTCAAGATGGAATTGTACCAATCTAATCATGGGTTCTAAAGTTTCATTTAAGATCCTAAAAATGTGAGGGGGTTATTATTATAAGTTTTGAAAAATAATTAATTAGTTATCAAAGTAACTTATTTAATTATAAAATTCAGAAATCCATTTATCAAATCATGAATTAGTTAAGATAAGAATTTATAATATATTCTATCTGATAGAGAAAATCTATGAGTTAGATAGTCTCTTGAAGAATAAAAATCTGATTCAATAAGTATTCATATATTCAATGATATTTCACTTCTTGCTGCAATATTATCTAATTAATTCTATAAGATGACAAAAAGAAAAGAACACATTTAAAAAAGAGAGAGATAAGACATTTAATCACTTAGCAAAGAGCGAGAAACAAATGACCAACTAAAATAAATGAAGAAAATCACACAACTATACTTAAATAAAACTAAGAAAATAATCTAAGCAAGACATAAACTTGAAAGAGAAAGATAAATAAATTAAGAGAACAACCTATTAGGAAAACAAACTACGAAGTTATAAGAACTAACTAATACAATTTTAAAAGAGAAAAGATTAAAAGATCAAACTAAACTAAAATAAAAAGTAACATAAATAAAATAAAAACAATGAAACAACTATTAATATAAATTTAAATTTAAAAATCTATTAATTTAAAGACTTGAACAAAACTAGATATTAATTAGAATAGAACTAGATATTAATTAGAATAAAATCTAAAAATAAAAGAAAGGGACTAACAAGTAAATCTATAAAATGATTATCAAATAACTAATTTTAAAAGAACAAACAGATTATTAATAAATAACTAAATGCATAAACTTTGATTAAGACATCTATTAAAATTAAAGGATTAAATAAAGACAAAGAACATTAAATCAAATAAAAATAAATAACAAATTAAACTATCTAATAATTAATCTATAAAACATAAAATTAAATGAACTGAAAAGATTAAGTCTAAAAAAATTACAACATTGTAAATTCTAAACATAAATAAAAAAAATAGTAAACTACGAAGGATTAATCATTATCTAAAAGAAGAACAAAATCTAAATAAGAAACTAATTAAAATAGATAGAAACTAATGATTAAAACTAAAATTAAGAAGATAGCCTAAAATAGAAAAAAATATGATTTTGAAGAAAATTGAAAGATTTAATTATATTAAGGTTAAATTCAAAATTACAAAGAGTATGCAAGTCTCAAAAGGAAAGTCATCTTAGCCCAAAAAAGGATAACTTTATTAAAAAAACCAACATTCTTCCTTTACAAAAACGTGAAAGATAACTTTACAATCAAAGTAGATCAATGAAGTGTTACAAAGTAGCGAAATGTTTATCATTATTCAGGTTGAATATTTAGAATCTGTGTATAAGACTATGTTGCATAAACAATTACTCAACCATAAGATAAAATACCATTGAGTCTATCTACAAAAGTTGTACTATCTCAGAGATGTTGCATAAAAAGAAAAAAGATGAATGATTGAATTCATTAAATGTCTAAGTCCTCAATACCTGTTGTTCTTCTATCTTCAAATGAATCCTTGATCTCGCCTTATACCTTCAAACTTAGTTGTAAATAAGTTATAACTAACTTTAGTTAGTTATTAGTTTATATTATTTAATTGACTTTTAAAATAATCAATTAATTATAAACTTTAATTGTTTAAAGACATGTTTAATTATGACTTAAAGTCTTAATTGATCAAGTTATTAAATATATATTGGGGCACTAATCTTAACAAGTAGGGACTCATATTAATTAATAATATAATAAAATACACATTTTAATAATAAAATAAATAAGTCAAAAATTGATAAATCTTTTTCATATTAATCCATAACGCATATTAATTAGCTTAAGCATATATAAGAACTCCGAAATTGTTATATTTTCAAAATTATCAAAATTTATCAAACTCTAAAAATTAAAGTATTAAACTAAACTATCTACTTTTGCCATGAAAGTTCAACACTAACATAAAATTTATCCCTTGGACATCTAATAATCCTCTGAATCAGATAGCACATCAATCACATATTTGTCTAGTTCATGAAGATAAATATTGTATTCCATCTCAGTAACATGAAATGACACTAATCTCATCCCTGAATCCATGGTGATATCATCAATCTCTAACTTGATTTTCATTAACATTCTAAGTTCCCTTAGTGTCTATGGCTCAAATTGAATTTCAACAATCCTCTTTTCTGTAGTGATTTTAGAAGGTGGAATGTCTATCATTTTTATTCTACCAGTATAACTTTGAACTCCCAAATATGATCTTTCAAACCTTAAGAGAGGCTCACTATGGGCACTGGTTAGATTCAACCTCTTACATTTTTCAACATGATCTACTTGATAAGGGGAAGGTGCATCAAAAGGAATGGACATCCTCTTAAGATATTTTGCATGGGCAACTTCTATTTCTAGCTGTGTGGATTAGTTTACAACCAAAGGATCAATAATTGGTTTAATATTTTCAATATTAGGATGCTATAGAGGAAAGTGTTGTGGATTATGATCTAAATGATGAGAAGAACTGATTTAGGAAGATGTATAAGATCTAAATCTATATCCAAAGAAACCCCTGTTACTTCTATAACCCTTATTGGCTGGATTAGTAGGTAAGTTACTTAGAATGTCCCAAAATTCAAGGTCAGAAGCATCAAAGTGAATGGACATCCTTGTCCCTCTATGAAATCAAGGGCTAAAGTTTCTTACACAAAAACCTCCCCTATGAAAACCTCTAATAGGTTGGTTTGTATCACTGTTGAAACTCTACCCCCATCCTCTATTATCATTACTCCTTGCTAAACCCTATTGGTTTCACCTAGACATAATGGATAATATAAAATATAATAGAAAAATCTATGATTGGGAAACAAGTGTCTAGAGAAATAAAATTAAAGGCTACAATAACTCAATAAATGAATGGAAACTATATTCTAAACTAAAATTTATACACTATTCCAACCACAAATGATGATGTTTAATCTGAACTAAACTATTCAATTAAATTACACAGAATTTCTATATAGAAGTATCTATTAAACCATCATTACCTTATTCCAATATAACACCTTATATAGATTTTAGATGAGAAGTGTTAGGACACCTTAACTTCAATTTCTAAATTCAAATTAAAAACCATTGCTTCAATTCTAAGTTGTATCCTTAAACAAATTTTCATACTTATCTATTTTCTTTGAAAATGACATCAACACTTATGAATGAAACCATTTAATACAATTTAAGAACATAATTATCCATAAATATGTTTTGTCAACAAAACATATTTCAACAAAATAGTTGACCAAGTTATTCAAATTATATATAATCATTTCAAGCCTCATAATTGTCAACCATAAATCATTATATTGAAACTACATACCAAGATTTCTACGCTAACTATGAATTATCAAATCCGTAACAAATAACCAAACTAAGACAAAAACACCTTCATGACTTTCACAAACCCAACTATTTCCAGATCACAAAGACATGAATTATAGTCTTCATAACAAATCATCAATTTATACATAACTAGACTTTGATTTTACTTTATTTTTGTAAAACTTCTAATATAAATATTTCTTGAGATCAATGCCATATATTAGGACAAACTCTAATTTATCCATATCAAAAACAAATTCTAACCATCATGGGTATTTGGAGACATATTTTTCATAACTAATGTAAACTATACAAGCTATTTTATTATTTTAGAAAAACTAGTGTTTAGTTCCTAAATAATAAAAGGTTTGAAGTAAAAGGGAAAAATGTAATTAAATACAATAAAATATAGATTTATATCAATTTAATCAAATCAATTACATAGGGAGAGAAGTAAAACTATGTAGAAAAATAAGCTGAGATGAATGATTCAGGTGATGAGAACTATTATGTAGGATTGGGAAGATGTCAGTAACCTAGAACTATCTCTAATTTAGTGAAAGGATAGGATCAGTAAAATAGGACACCATGAGGTATGCTACTATTATCCTTTTCTACCGTTGTTATCCAAACTACTCATGGAGACTTGAATTTTTTGGGTTTTATCTATTGTCTCTATGTGGGCCTACTTATGAAATTTTAGATGCTAAATGTCAATGTCACTATAAAATTTGTTTCAATATTCAAACCCTAGGTCTCCCTACACACATGAAATAAAAAATACATCAAAATCTAAAGGGGGAAAATTAGGATAGGAGAAGTATGATCACATGATGAACCCTTGCTACCCTGATTGCTACCTAGATTAACCCTCAAGCTAGGGTCTCAGATCAAATGTAGTTTTCCCTTAGAGAAAGTGCATAATCAACTTGTACAGTAGATGCAAGAATGAACTTCTTCCTTGGCCCTTCCTTGATCAAACATGCAAATCTATGTGTAATGCAAAATGTTGAGCTATATTATTGATTGATTTTTAATTATGTTCTATGCCAAAGTAATAAGTGCTAGATATAAAATGCCTTGTGAAGTCCTTTATATAGGAGACTATTTATTTTGAATTTGAGAAGTTTATTAATATTTGGATGACATTAGAAAGATAAATAAAACTTAAGGACAAAGCTAAGAAGGGATTGGGACTCATTAAGCGAGAAAACTTGATCGTTGGGGGTTTAAAATGCTATTTGATAGGAGTAATAGAAATGGATACGCTAGGGTATAACACTAGAATCCAATTTTGGTGCTATTATCCTACAAGATTAGAACCTAGGGGATGGAATTAGCATGGGAAATAGAGTATGATTGAGCCATAATGACCATCTAAAAGGCTCTTGATGACTAGGAATAAGAAAAAAGGTGACCAAAGTAAGAAACAAGATCAAGACAAGTGAAATAAAAGATATGACTAATGTGAATAAGGATCATATTATCCAGTCAAAGTTTCCTATGAAAAGATTGTGAAAAGACATGATATATGTGGTTACTTGACTAGTTTAGGGTGTACACATTTCCTCCTTTTTATTTTAGTGATGTAATGAAATAAATTACTAGATTAAATAAAAAAATAGAATGCATACCTAAACCTACCTACATGGAGATAAATGTGCTACAAAGGGTCCAACTCACTTCCTGGCCAAGGAAGTGGATGGAAAGAGATGAATAGTGCATGGAGAAAGAAAGAATCCCTAAAATGGATGCCCCCTATACTAAACCTAGAAGTGAAATCAATGTAACATGGAGAAGGAGGGAAATGCTTGCCCCCTATGATGAATCTGACAGAAGATGAGGAATGGTTAGAGGCTCAAAACCAATGCCTATCCTCTACCCTACATAAAATCATGTAATCTAAAAGTTTGGTCAATGTGTAAGAAGAGAATGGCATGTCTTTCCATTCCATCTATATAATTTTGATGATGAAGAAAATGAACATCTGTGCCATGCCCCCAAGTCTGGTATATGAGTGATGCATCTATACAATATGAAAAAATATATAACCACATGTGATATGACCTATTGTGTCATGCCCCATGTGCAAAAAAGGAAATCAAAACACTGTGCTCTGCACTATACCTATAATTTAATATCTGGTCCTATAACTATGTCATGTTTTATAAAGCTATATGTGTGAGATGTGTAATAAGGTACATGCCCCCAAATCTAGTATTTGAGTCTGAGTCTATATCAAAGTCATTGTGAATCCATATAATTTGAATCACTATATCTGAATAGTCTCTATGTCTATAAACTAAAGGTATATCCCTCTAAACATCATGAGTAATGTTGAGTAACCCATGTAATCTGAATCATTATATATCTTGAATGACCTGAGCTAAATCTAGTAATATGACTACTAGATCTGTAAAAACCATGGTGTATCCACCTATGATAGTGGATGGGTCATGTTCGATAAGTGTAAAAATAGGAATAGTAAGAATGATGCCCCCTTTTGGGGATAGGGATGAATTTTGTGATAGAGGAGTTTGAGCCAAAATTGATGACTAGTGACATAGGAATAGATGCAAGGTTGGTATGTTGTGTAGAGATTGAAAGGTTATTTGATTGAGTAGACCTAGTTGTTAAAAGTGGAACAAGTTTTGATTAGTGAGAACCATCGTGTATGTCTAGGTGTAAGAGAAATATAAAGATGTGCATGCTATAGCAGGAAAATCAAGTAGTGAGAGAGCTAAGCTTACATAATTTCAAAGGTATCATTATCATGAATTCATGGAAGCAAATGGTTTGAAAAATGGTGTTATGGGGTTCAAGTTATGGGAAAAATGGTATTTTGATTTGATTGAGAAAGCTAGGTGATATAAGAAATTAGATTGATTCTCGAATCATTTTTGTAATGACTAAGTTGAGATTTTAGAGCTCTAGAGTGAGAGATATGTTGAAGAGATGGGCACCTACCATGACCTAGTTTGAGTAGTTGACAACTCAAGTTGAGGTTGGTGGTGATGTTAGCCTAGTAAGTAACCTTAACATTAGGTTTTTGTCTATTTTAAAGCCTATTTTGGTGCTTTTGAGCTATTTAAAATGTCTTAGAAAAAGTTTAACTAGTTTAGCACTCCTATCTAAGAGTTATCACTCTTATCTAGGGTTCATCACTGATGTTTAGGTTGTAAAACTCCTATCCAAGATTGCTATCCTGTACCCAGTGCTATTTTGCATTGGGCCTAATTTTCCAAGATTCTGATTTATTACCTATTATTATGTTTCTTGGATATTTACTTGGTATGGTTGACTGATATACATTTTGTTTCTAGTGTTTTTAGGGTAAGATACAGATGAGAGAGTTATGTAAGGGCTAGGTGATAGAGACAGTGAGACTACTACCATTGTCTGATGATAAGAGAGATGTCATGGATAGGGTAGGGTTAGGTCATGTGTGTGACCTAGGCACAATGTAGTGGGATAGGTATCTAATTACTACCTTATGTGAGAGGTGGAATGCAGATCTATGTACTTTATAGCTTCCTATAGGAGAGATTACTATGACTCTAGAGGATGTGTATCACATTTTGCATTTACTAATTAGTGGACGGTGTGTGACATTGCAAGATGACATGGGTATTGATGTTAATGATTAGGGATCCTTGTATTTTGTATGTGTGTCCTCATGTATACATCAGAGAGGTAGTGATAGTGATGTGCTACTATCATTTATAATATAGTTTAGTGTTTGAAACCTACAAAAGTGGTTGGCTATTTATTGGCCTCATTTGTTGTTATGGATGGGAGTGGAGTGTCAATTGTATATAGGATGGATAGGATTGTATGGAGTGTGGAGGTATATGGCACTATGTTCTCATGGGGTAGGACTATGCTTACCCACCTATACATGGATCTTTATAGGTTTACATATGAGGTATTTAGTGGTGGTGTAAGTTTAGCTATGCTATTGCATTATTGGGCTTATGAGAACATAACAGTTGTGTGATCGATTGGATTACCTAGGGTAGAGTGGGAACCTCCATATCCATTTGGGGAGTGGTATATGAGTACATTGGCTATTCAGTCTACTGAAATGGATCATTACAAATAATTTTAGATATATTTGTGGCTCATAATATCATATGGAGGTGCTATAGAGGATTTCCTAGGTGGACCAAGGATGGAGTGTAGTTACAATATATGAGGGTCAATTTTTAGATACATGAGCATTAAGTTAGAGTGTATGAGTGATTATAGTATGAGCATGTGACTAGATAGTTTGGGCTACCATAAGATGTGCTCTCGATAACATGGGTATGTGTGAGGAGTGCATGGGCACTAATGAGGATAGAAGCTCATGTGAGGCCTATTAAGGTTGAACTAGCACCCTTACCTTTGGATACATGAGATATAACTATAGATATTCTTGATGTATATGATGTTGGATGCATAAAGGCATATACAACATGGTGGGCTAGGCATCACTGGGTTCCATTATATCCTGTTAATAGAGGGGATGCTCCTGAGTATGAGGATCCTACACTGATATAGATGATGGGAGGTAAGAAATAATTGTATTTGAATTGTGTATAAATTTGTGATTTAGTTTGATTTGAAATTATATATCTAATGTAGTGTTATACTTTGTGTGTAGGTGGAGTGGGAGGTGTTCAGGATGAGGCATAGGTTGGGGTAGGAAGTCGATATGATGAGTAATGAGACACCATTATTGAGTTGACACATACCTGATGATGTAGTGGAGGAGGGTTTGATAGAGAGAGTGACCATTAAAAATGATGTTCATGCTCATTTTTTTGATAGGGATTCTATAATGATAGCTACATATGTTAGGGAAATAGGAGAAATATGAGCTGAGGGTTGAGTTGGATAGGCATATGATGCCCCCACTTGATTTTGGATTGGTGAGTATGAGGATTATGGATGAGTAAATGGATATTCATATGTGATATTCAGACTTGCATGAGGATCATGGTCAACTATTGGTGTGAGAAAGTCATCAAAAGTAGCATGCAGTGGCTCGAGGAGGTGTGGGGTCATTGAGTGCTAGGTTGGATTATGGGACTAGTACTCAAGGAGAGAGTGAGATTGAGAGTGAGGGATTGATGCCCATTCGTGATTGATTGCATTTGATATCATGTATATGTTTTGAAAACTTTATTATATATATGGATACTTGTTTTGATTTTGACCCATGTATATTATGTTATGGGATTTGAAGTATATTTTTATATTTATTACAAATGGTTGATTAGAAATAATTGATTTGACTATTTATTTTGAGGTTACATATGTTTGGTAAAATGTTGTTTGGGATGTGATTTTATTATTCAAGTGTAATGCTAGTTTTTATTTCGAATTGTATATGAGTAAACAAAAACTTTGTTTATTTTGTAATTTGTAAGTTGATTTGATAAAGTGAGTTGGTTAAAGCTTGGAAAAATAGGATATTGGTAAGGTCAAGATTTGGATAATTTGGTTTGGCTAGGGATGTTAGTTGTTAGTAGAAGGGGATGTAAGATATCATTCTATGCATATCACTTCCCTGAGAGTGGCTCAAGAATACAAAGGCTAGCCTCTTGGCTCTATCGTTGCCCATTTAGTGAATCTATGTAATTATGCATGTGTTAATTGATGTTTGGATTATGTGTCCAATCCATTTAAATATGTGGCTCAAGAATACAAAGGCTATCCTTATAGATCCATCATTACCCCATGAAGTGAACCTATGAACTGATACCAATATGAATGGGTGTTGTATCACTATCTAAACCCTGATGGCGAATTAAAAAAGTGCCCATACTTCTCATGCTATGTAGGAACATATGCTATATTTGATACTATTTTTTATGAACTAATTTTAGATATTCATAGAAACTCTACCAAATGTAACCTTATTGGATATGAAAATGAAACTATGTCCTATGAAGAAAGCTCATATATCCTCAATCATAGTGGATTGCTACGTGAAATAGTACCTTGTGGCCTCTACTATGATGCATATGACTAAATAATAGATGAAGATAGAGTTGAAACCTATGATGGTGACTCATATAATATCAATTATAGTAGGTTGATACATGAAATTGGTCCTTGAAAACTTAGCCATAATGAATATCTCTCTAAAGTGGTGCTTTTCAATATGGGTTCCTCTAATCTTAACTGTAGTGGGTTGCTATGTGAGATAGGGCCCTAAAAACTTGGTTATAATGAATATCTATTTGGAGTGGTACTCTATTGTGGTGCCTATGACTATGATGGATATGTATATAAAATTTCACTATGTACTCCATAGAATACAATACTATATGTAGGCCACTCTCGCTACATTGGTCTCCAAACTTTCTGAATAAGTGGAATAGGATATCTTCTATGAGGTTCTATCCTAGAAGCTACATTACTCTTGCGATGAGTAATTGATGATTACAAGGAAGGAATGTCCTAGGATAACTTAGTCATGGAGGAATGAGGTCTATGGTTCCATGATAGAGGAGATATCAGTTCCCCTTGTGTGAATTTTATGATTCTATTATCAACACATCTATTAATTCAATCTATGAGTTCATAACAATCATTATCTCTATGTCTATGGATATGATGATAGTTACAAAAGGGCTGATGTGTCTATATATGTAAGAGATGTGGATCTCATCAATGAGTAGAAGGCTATGTGATTAACCTCCCATCTAATAGTGATAAAAATATGACATATGGGCTATCCCACTTTGAATCAAACTATAGTGGTGTCTTGTTATTGTTCTTTGTAGTGCATATTGTAGGTTTTGATTTGGAGATTAGCTATTTGTTCTTAATTGGTTTCTTTTCTAGTTGGGGTCTCCTATCTTATTTATGACATGGTGGATGCTGAGTGTTAGGAACTATAGATAGAGGTGCTACTATTAAATCTAGTGTAATTCAATCAACTGAATCTACCTCAATCAATCTCAATTTCTTTTCCAAAGCTAAAATTGTATAACACAAGTTCCAAAAAGAGGTCTCTATCTACTATAGTATATTCTTTAAGAGGGGTTGGCAAAGCCCCTTAATAAAGATATGTTGAATCTCTAAATCTACTAGTTTATAGATCAATCTTAATATGTGCATCTTGTATCGTAAGATATAATCACTAATTAGCTTTGAAGTATTCTGATGTAATGTGAAAAGTTTATCATATGTAACATGAGGGCCCATGTTTTTTACGTAATATCTAAGAAATTCCTCCTATAAGTCATCATATGTGTGCAAGGAGCTAATAGGAAATAGATGAAAGAACCAATTATATGCCTCACCCACTAATGTCTATTAGAAAAACTTAAGTAGAATCAAAGGACTCGCATGAGATCGCAAAGCCTTTTGAAAGGATTTAAGGTGTGCGAATGGATCTATAGTTCCATCAAATTGAGGCAATGATGCTATCTAAAAATGCTTACGCAATAAATCTTTAACAAATGTCTTCAGAAGAGGGTTACCATGTAAATCTTTGGCATCCATCCAAGACTTATAATCCTTGTTTTCCAAGGTAAGGAGATGTACTTGGTGTTGTAATTCACCAAATTCATGCATCAAATAAATAATCTCCTAGGATGGTATATTATCATATTGAAGTGGTTCATTTAATCATTAAATTTGATCATTAATTTTAGCCATGGGAATGCTACACTTAGAAATTAGATCATAGAGAGGGGGTGTGCTCACTTGAACCTTTGGAAGAATGGTAACTTAGACCTTAGTAGAGGGATGTGGGCTACCATTATCTTTAGGTGAAGAGTGAGAAATAGGTGCTAGTGTAGTACGGGGTCGTATGGGAGAGTCATTGGTATCTTTATGTTTTAATGAATTGAATTCTAATTGAGTAGAGGATGTGATTTTATCATTAATATTTACATCATTTAAATTATAATCATCCATATAATTAGAAACAACATTTTGTAGTGCATAATGTTTGAGAGGAGTGAGAGAAGAGTTAGAAGCATGATATGTATTTTATTCTTCACTATGTGTATAATAACCATCATTATTCCATGCACTATCATAATCAAACTTTTGTTTATATTCACTCTCATTTTCATATTCATTTGTATGTTCACTATCATACTTATTATCACTTCCATTGTCACTAGGGAGAGGTGTAAGATAAGAATTTAATTCTTTTCTAATATGCAATAAATTATCATGTGAATTTGGAATATTATGTGCATCTATGTTATCCATGGATGGCGTATATGTATTATTTTCATTTGAAATATGAGAAGTAAGAGAAAGAGAGTTATCATATAGGCATTATTTTGATAAAGTAGAGTTAAGAGCATGAGATGGATCATTTGAACTATGCATTGGAATTTTGATTCTATTGCATTTATATTGTTGTAATTTGAACATAGAAGTAGCAAAAGAGAGAGAGAGAGAGATGAGGTTCACATGTAATAAAATTATCACCAATAATAGGTTCACTTGGAAGTGCATGACTAATTTGTTTATTTGGTGCATTGTGCATAGGAAATTGAGGTGAAAATTACTTTTCCCATTTATCAAAATTATTTTCTTTAGAAGAGGGAAAAAAAGAGATAGGTTTGAGAGAACAAGACACATCTAATTTTTATTCACTATAAATTTCACATGAATCATCATATTCCTCATTAAAAAAATAGTAATTATCTTAATTGTAAATAAAATCATTTTCCACATTTTTAGCTAATTTACAATTTTGCAAATTTGTCCATTCATTGTCATAATTATGAGAAAAATTTATAAATTGATCTATGGGATGAGAGGGAAGAAGTGCCTTAGTGGCCATTTCAGTTATTTCACCAAAGAGAATATGTAAAAGTAGTATTAAACAAATAAATGAAATAATAACTACTAAGATAGATATTTTGATAATATTTTTGACACTCTAAACAATTTATAAAAAAAATTATCTAAAAATTGTAAGGGAGGAAGGCTTGGGGTTTGAGGACCTAGTTTAGAAATATAGGGTTTTGGGTTGGGGTTTTAAATTCTTTAAAATTATGGCAATAATTTAAATTCTAAAATCAATTTGAATAAGAAAAATGTGAAAAAAATTATACAAAAATAAAAAATTTGACATTAATTTTTTGCATAAAATAAATACTAATATTGAGATTTTGAAAATATTTTTGACACTCAAAATTTTTTTCAAAAATTTCAAAATTTTTATCTAAAAATCATAAGGGAAAAAGGCTTGAGGTTTGAGGACCTAGTTTGAAAATCTAGGGTTTTGGGTTTGGGTTTTAGAAAATTTGAAATGATGTTAATAATTTAAATTCTAAAATAAATTTGAATAACATAAATGCACAATAAATTATACAAAAATCAGAATTTAAAGTTGAATTTTTGCATAAAATATGAAGGAAAAACCCTAAGTGTACCTAGGGTTTTTAGATTTTATTCGAAGTAAATCAGGTTCACCAAATATTTTATTATTTTTTGGAAACTAGTGTTTAGTTCATAAACAATAAAGGTTTTAGAGTAAAGGGGAAAATGTAATTAAATATAGTAAAATATAGATTTATATCAATTTAATTAAATCAATTGCATAGAGAGAGAAGTAAACTTATCTGGAAAAATAAGTTGAGATGAATTATTCAGGGGCTGAAAACTATTGTGTAGGACTGGGAAGATGTCATGAACATAGAATGTCTTTCATTTAGTGAGAGGATAAGAGCACTGAAACAAGACACCCTTGGGTTTGATGTTGTTGTCCTTTTGTACCATTGTTGTCCAAATTACTCATAGAGACTTGAGTTTTTTGGTTTTTATTTTCTATCTCTATGTGAGCCTGCCTATGAAATTTTGGATGTTGGATGTCGATGGATCTCATTATAAATCCATTTAAATATTCAAATCCTAGGTCTCCCTACACACATGAAACAACAAATACATCAAAATCCAAAGGGGGAAAAACTAGGTTAGGGGAAGTAAGATCGCACAATTTGAGAAACCTTATTATCCTAATCATTACCTACTTTAACCCTTAATATAGGGTCTTAGATAAAATGTAGTTATCCTTTAGGGAACATGTATAATCAATGTGCATGATAGATGAAAGAATAAATTTTTGCCTAGGTCCTTCTTTGATCAAGAATGCAAATCTATGTGTGATGCAAAATACTAAGCTATACTTGTTGATGCTTAGATTTACACCCTTAAGGAGATGATCAACTCTCCTCATCCAAGTGGCAAAATGGAATCATCTTTCTTGCTGTGGGTGACAATTTTATTGAGATGAATCTCTAGATTAGGGGTTAGCTCCCCTTGATGTACCTTTAAAGCTCTTTCCAATCTATTAATTATGTATGAAAAGAGTTTAGGAAAAAAACTAAGAAAAAAAATGATGATGCACAAATATTTGTTATCCTCCTAATTGACTGAAACCACTACTTTAAATATAAAACAAGGTGTTTTCTTGCACAGGACTCACATCTCAGGAACCATTGCTTCATCAATATTTCATATGCTATATTTGAGAAGGTATATGATTCTTAAAAAGGAAATGAATGATTTATAGAAAGATAATATCATGAATAACTTCTAAGATATCTTTGCACTTAGAAAAGAATACTAGCAAAGACCTGTAATAATCTCCTTTCTGCAAATTGGTAGACTATCAAGATTACAAGCTAGAAAAGATAATCTTTCACTAGACTAGACCAATAATGATTCAATAATTACTCAATATTAAAACATATGAGAGGCAATCACACTTTTATATCTCTTCAAGAGTTATTCAAGTACAAATCTAGCTAGAGTTTCCGAAATAACTAGTGGAGGAGGCCAAATGAGCCAAGAAAATTCATATATATAGCCTTGAGAGGTAGAGTAATCAAAAAAAGTCTTAGGGTTACTTGGACATTGTCATCATGAAAGAATTAGTTACATTTGCATGGGAGATAAGTGGGTGAGTTATGCCACGTCACCCAATGGATCAGTTACAATTAGTTACAACTAAACCAAAAGCATCAGTTACATTTGTTACAACTGAAATAAAGCCTAAGTTACATTTTTCCATTTTTTATCTCTTTTTCACCTTCAGGTTCCCATTGAGATTTTCTTTTCAACTCTAATGGATAGTTTTTATAGTCTAAAATTGATGTTCTATGGGCCATCACTCCTCAGGCATTTTCTTCAGACATTTTCCCCATGGTTATTTTTTGTTTTCCCTTTTGATTCCTTTGTATCAAAAAAGTTTTTTGAAAGAATTCCTCAGAAAATATTTCCAAAATAATTCTTTTGGACTTTCTGTTTGGCCCTTTTGGTTCTTTAAAATGACCCTTTAAAAAAGTGAAAAAGGCCTTTTTTGAAATGAACATACCCTTCAACTTCTTGCAAGTTACCATTTGGATTTTGGAAAGTGACCCTTTGGAAGAGTTGAAAGTGTTCTTTAGCTTTTGGAAATGATCTTCTAAAAGGAAAAAATACCCTTCAAATTTTTAGAAATGGTTCACCTTTATGCAAAAACAATCTTTTAGACTTTTTGAAAATGTTCCTTCAGGAAAGTTGAAATGCCCTTTGGGAAAGTTGAAATATGCCTTTCAAAACAGTTTCCTCAAACAATTTTTTGGAAAGAATTCTTTTGGATTTTCTACTAAGTGCCCTCTGCAAAAATGAAAGTGCCCTTCAACTTGTTGAAAACATCCCTTCAAACTTTTTGAAATAGTCCACCTTTCGGCCTTCTTGTAAATGACCCTTCAAAAAAATGAATGTGACCATTCAAAATATTTCTAAGTATCTAATTTCAAAATAAAATACCCTTTGAGAAAAGTTTCAAATGATTCCTTGAAAAAACTAAAGGACCTTTTCCCGAAAAGAAAGTACCCTTTGGGAAAGTTGAAGTGCCCCTTTGGAGAATTTGTAAAGTACCTTTCATAAAAGTGAAGTAGATCTTTTTTGAATAAAACATACCATTCAGAAAGTTGGAACATACCCTTCAAAAAATTTGTAACATACCCTTCAGAAAATTTGTAACATACCCTTTGAAAAATTTTCCTTGGACAATTTTATCGAAAGAATTCTGTCGAATGAAAAGTCTAAAAGAAATACACTTAAGGAAAAGCTTCAGACAAAAAGATAAAAATATTTTGACAAAGGATTAGAAAAAAACCCTGAAATAATTAGGCAAAGGCTTAGCAAAGACCAAAAGAGAAATTTTCTAAAGGAATAGACTTGTACATTTGTTGGGGTTTTCACAAAGAACACTTCTTCTGAAGGAAAGCTAAGTATTGGACCTAGCCAAAGATATAGACTTAGATGATTTTTCAAATAGGGGTACCTAATTTTGGCCTAAAAGGTAAAAAATTGGTCAACAATAATATTGACTGATTTTTAATTATGTTATATGCCAAAGTAGTAAGTGCTAGATATAAACTGCCTTGTGAAGTCCTTTATATAGGAGACTCTTTATTTTGAACTTGGGAACTTTATTCATATTTTATTGACATTAGAAATTAAAAAAAAAACTTAAGGATGAAGCTAAGAATGGATTAGGATTCATTAAGTGATGAAACCTAATCATTGGGGGTTTAAAATGCCATTGGATAGGAGCATTGGAAATGGACACCCTAGGGTCCAGTGCTATAGTCCAATTTTGGTGCTCTTGTTCTATAGGCTTGGGACTTGGGGGGATGGAATTAGGATAGGAAATAGAGTCTGGTTGATCTGGCATAATTTTTTGGAAGGATACAAATGACTGAGAATAAGCAAAAAGGTGACCAAAGCAAGGAACAAGATCAAGACAAGTGAAATAAAAGATATGGCTAATGTGAATAAGGCTCATATTCTCCACTCAGAGTCTCCTATGAAAGGAATATTAAAATACATGACGTTTGTGGTTTCTTGACCAATTTAGGGTGTATACACATGCATGGTGACAAAAACCTTATAATTCTATCTTCTCACTTTCCATAGTTTATAAAGTCAACACCAATCTCAACCATGCAAAAAACTAAGTATCTAAATACTTAACAAAACCATCATAATATCTAAGAACATCTACATGAAAGAGGGTTTGTGAAAAATTTATACCATTTAAGGCTAGATAAAACCCTTATCCATACTTCAAAAAAAAAAAAAGACCGTGTACTAAAATTCATTGAACCATTATTTTCTAAAATACATATGTAGATAACACAAAATTCAAAATCTTTTATTATTATGGGTACTTCATAATGACTATTTTGTGTATCTAAGTGGCCTCTTTTCATTATTGATACTAATATTTTGATACTTATATCTCTACTAAATATATACATTTAAAACTCTTCTGACATCCCATATAGATTCACGAAAGCAAAACTAGATTTATGACTTTGAGATTTCTACAAAACTTAACTAGATGTTTCAGAAATCAAGGTAAAATATCATAATATGCTTGAACATTTTTTCACTCAAAATCTCATTGAATAAATAGGGAAACTCTATTTTCATGTCAAATGAAAAATATTAACTTGAAACTTCTATTAATGCACCTACAACCTATCAATATCCTTAAAATCTTTTGAGAAACTAACAAAAATATTTCTAAAAGAAAACATTGCATGTAGGTAAAGTTGTAAACTTTCTTCATAATAGCTCATATTTCCTCATATAAACCTTTTGAAAATAGTCAAAAATATTATTAATATTCATGCAAACATATAATTTTATCCCTTTTTCATTCATTACTATAATATTTTCAAAAAACACTGATCAAAACTGAGATAGACATACCTGGTAATACCCAAAACTCTTTCTCGAGGAAAAAATCTCCAAGAACCCTCAACTGTAGACTCCAAATTTTGGTGAACTAGGGTTGGGATTCCACGAGAAACTTGTGAGAAATAAATTAAAAACCAAAAATTTACAAGTTATATCTGTCAACTTGAGTCCATAGCCAACTTTATGACATGTTATGCTTTTATTGGTTTGCATTTACTAACTGTGTGTTTAGTAATCCTACCAATTTACTTATCAGCATTGACAAAACTATCCATAACTATCCCTTCATACTATTTCATTAGCTAACTACCATTTTTTGAGGAACATGTCATTTCAAATAATTCCCTTAGCACCAAATATTTTGATGATCTCAAAGTATCAAAACCATACCTCTGTATTCAATACTCCTACCAATTTACATTGGCACAACGTATCAAAATGCCAACTAATCTCCAACTTAGTCAAATAAAAAATACATTGAAAATGATTCATGATCAACTAAAATAAATATTGAAACTTAGTGAATTATGGAAACCCCATATAAACCTTATACATTTTTAATTATTAATGACTTATCATTGTGGTCTAAGATTATGACATGAAAACTATGATAGGTCCCTTTGGAAATAAGCAATTGAATATAAAAATTTTAAAGTTAAAATAGGTCCTTTAATATTGTAATTTTGCTTCATGAACAAGTCTAAGGTTGATAGCCAAATTTATAAATCTATGCTCAATGAGATATGAAGAAAGGTGTATATGCCTTCATGATATATTCATCAAATTTGAATACATATTCAAATATTAAGATGACTGAGACTTAGATTATCAACTAGGTAATCAGTATATTAACCATGTATTCAAGTAACAAGATTATCATATAAAAATAAGGCTATAATCTAGATGAAATAGAATATCAACTTATGCATTTCAGTTCCTCAAATAACCATTATATCATCAGTAGTGAATGAAACCGAACCATACATCAAATGTA
Organism: Torreya grandis; assembly: GCA_037957365.1. Lineage (NCBI taxonomy): Eukaryota > Viridiplantae > Streptophyta > Pinopsida > Cupressales > Taxaceae > Torreya > Torreya grandis. Next base: position 773,910 of record JARHVA010002601.1, read on the forward strand.
TACCTTTAGAATAGTTTTCAAATGCATTAATTTTGAATGTAATATTTTTCAAAAGTCATATCACCATTTCCTATATGAAATTATGAATCAAATCAACTATGAAGATAAAAAACCATTATAAATCTATCTAAAATGGTAATGCATTTTCTAATTGAAATTGTCTCAAACTGAACTGAACTGAATCATCAAAACAACCGATCACACACAACTATATATGCATATTTTATTCATTAATCCATTATAATTTTTGAAACCACTTATAAACATAAACAAAATTCCATCAATCAATCATTACTATTTTATAATCAAATACACATCTAAAAATACTATTAATCAATAGGTTCTTTGACATAGCTTTAGGTTTCATGATAGGGTAATCTCTATGGAAGCAAGTATTGATTTTGAAAAATATAGGGGTTATAGAAAATAGGCATATAAAATTCTATGTTTGATGACCCATTAACTAATCCTAGTTCTAAGGAAGGCCAATCCATTATCAAAGATAATGGTGGCTAGAACACTAAACCTTGTCACAATGACTTCATAAGAGTCTAGGATGGATGTCTTGTTAGCCTCCTTAAGTACTATTACTCCTTTTCATCTCATGAAATAGTCCATGTCCATGAGGATACATTTATTCCCATTTCTTGATGGCATGTTGGTGATGCCTATGCAATCCACGACCCACTACACAAAGGGTTGATCAGCCTAAATTGGGTATAATGGTAAAGCCACCAAATTTTGTTTTCCTATTAAAAACACACATTTATTACAACCTCATATATATGCATGCACATATTTGAATATAGATGTTAAATAATATCCATTTTGAATAATCATTATAGTAGTAGTCTTGGGTAAATAGTGGCCTTTTGATGGCCCATCATGGAATTCTTGGAGAATTCCACTCACCTAGTTTGATTTATGCATCTTAAGAGGAATCCATTGAGTTCCTTCTAGATAATCACACCACTAATTAGCACATATATAATGTCCTATAACCTAAAGTGACAATGCCTAACTTCATTTAGGCCAGGGGGATATATGCCACTTTGAAGTAAGGTTTTCATATTTCCATTCTAACCTACTAGGATGATCTAATGTTCTTATTGGTCTTTAGATGATGTAAAAACTATGTTGTTTTCCTCTTTCACACTATCTACTAGTTTTTCACATAACCTCTTTCCTCTCATGATATTGGTAACCTAGAAATCCACATCATATTCCATCACCTTTATGATCTAGTTATCTCCTTTCACATTGATGCCCTTGCTAAGTAGGAACTCTTTAACATCTGCTAAATATTGTTATTAGATAACATGTGTCTTAACTTCTTGAGTACTCTTATAAATAAAAGGGCATGTTTCTCCATAAGGTTATAATGTATCTCATAATCTTTTAGTGCCTAGATAAAGAAAGCAATTGGTTTCTTCAATTGATCTTTCTTTTACTATGCAATAATGGTTGAGATGTCTTCAACTCCACCAAATATGTAAAGGATAAATTACTTACTATAATCTAGGTTGATCAACATAGGATCATGCATAATAGTGCACTTGATGGATTCAAAATTGCTCTTGCCTTCATGATTCTAGCTAAATTCAACATTATTTTTGAGCATCATAGCGAGGGGTTTGGTTAAGGTAAAGAACTTTGGCATGAATCTCTTCATAAATTTTATTCTTCCCAAGAAGATCTAGAGACTCTTTATGTGACTTAGGAGAGGGAGAGAAACAATAAATTTTAATCCCTTTAGACCAATTTCAAGCCCCTCTTTGGAAATAATGTGCCCCAGAAGATCACATTCATGAACTACAAAGATAAACTTACTAGGGTTCATATATATTAAAAACACTTGGTACCTTTCAAAGACTTACTCTAGATGGACTAGGTTATCTTGTGTGCACTTAGAGAAAATAATTATGTCATCCAAGTAAACTAAGATGATTTTATTGATAAGCTCCTTAAACTCCATATCCATGGCTCTTTGGAAGGTTACTACTATGTTTATCAAACCAAAAGGCATACACTAGTATACAAAGGTTCCCCATTTAGTGGTAAATGCTATTTTATAGTGATCTCACTCTTGCATAAGAATTTCATTATAACATATAAATACTTCTCATTTTAAGGGGAGACTAGCATCATATTAGGTACAACATTTTTACTCTGAGAGCCATCAAACTATAATCACCATGTACCTTCAGGGCTCTATTGTACCTTTACAATCTCAAGTAACATAGATTACTCCTCTAGGATGAAATACATATCTAGTCCTATCTCCCTTGTATTGTGATATGGGTTACATTCATAATGTTCACATGCCCATTTATCCAACAAATCATCTAGGATCTCTTCAAGTGATATTGTGGCTTCATGTAGAATTGGATTCTCCTCCTGATTGAACATTGTATAATTTAATTCAACTGGGTTGAGAGAGTATGGTTCAACATGATTAAGTATGGGTTCATCCCTAATAGTCACCTTAGTCCCATATCTATTTGTGAGTAACATATGAGACTAGTATGTATATAAATATCCGCCCATATTTGTTGTGAAGTCTCAAGCGAGGTAGATGGTGAAGTAGGGAGGCAAGTTAATGACTGTAATATCCTATAGAATCAAAAGACTTGGGCATACATGTAATGTAAGATTCAAATCCTTGATGATTCCCATAGTCTTGACTACAATGCCATCTAGATGGACCACTCCCTTCAAAATAGGGGAATATGTAATTCCAAGTGTATCTATGATATTTTTGGCATCACTGAGATGATTAGACTTGAGTTGATCATGTAATTATGTACTAGATGTTGGCTGATAATCAAGGAGATATATAATGAGGGTGTCTTAGTGCTACTTCACAATTGCTTTTCTTCCACTTTAAGATGGTATATACTTGGAGAAATGAAAGGCATAAGTTTTGATGTCTTACATGCTTGAAATATTTTTAGAGTGTCTTACAGTAAATTCCTTTGAGAAGGAATAGAAAGAGTGTCTCACATGGTTACATTGAATCTCATCTTATTCATATATTTGAATATATTTAAGGGAGTTTTAAATCCATTTGGATATGATTTTTAAATAGTGGTTTCCTCTCATACTTGCATGTTGGTTTATGAAAACTCTTCTATTTGGATAACCTTTTCTATGCATGCTAAACATTATGAAGGCACCTTGGCTTATATACTTGTGAGCATGGATTAGGGAATTGAAGGTGAGGGTGCTGAAGTTTTTAACACCTCATCTATAACTCTATTTTTGAATCTTGTGTTTAAGGCAATTAGGGTGCTTCATCTATTAGATGCACCACTCTAATTTACATAGTTAAAGTCATCCTCCCACCAATTAATAAGATTCAACCCATCTTATTGCTGTGCTAACACTCGAGTTTATTCTTCATGTGAAGTTATGGTATTTGCCTACCCCTAAGGTTATGATAAGATTTTCACCATGAGCACTTGGTTTAAGAATCCATTTATGTACATAGTTTGATTATGTAGTTGAATGCATGGGAAACACCATTTAGGATCATGTGCAAGATTTTTATGCATGGGTACAAGGGCTCTAGAGGTGATTTTAACATCAAACCTTTGTGCATAAGGAGGTCTATTATTTGTGATCTAGTTTTGTGCTTATATGCTACCTTAGTAGGGAGGTCTAATCTACTTGTATTGCTAAGTGAAGGGATGATGTGGTATAGAATACTATGATTACTACCTTTTAAGCACCACAAGTTCATTTCAAAGCTTTGCAGTAGCATTTTAATCTCATGTAATTTATTAGGGGGAGAAACAAAAGAAGTTGGTGGGCTTACTATGATGGGGATAGGTTATATCATATGCTATTAGATTAGTTGGTTAGGAGTAGGATATATGAATAGAGGCATAGGGGGTATAGGTATAATTTTCCTTTCTTGGATCAAATAATTTTCTATGTGCACAACAACTTCATAGGCATTAGGTAGTACTATACTTCTCATTGATTGAATCATCACAACTATATCACTATAAAATACATCATTCAAGTCTAAGGAAGAGAAGAAGAGAGGATCAAAAAATGAAATAGAATATATCTTAAGAAAAGAAGTGGGAAGTGTAGATTTATTTTAATAAAGAATATCATTTGAGAATTGTGAAAGAGAGGAGAGCAAAAAGTATATAATAAAATAAGTGAGAGATAAAGTGTAAGAGATTCAAATCCATCATTTGATTAAAGAAATAATCATAAATGGTGGAATCGATTTGGCTTGGGGTCAGTGCTTCATTATCTAGAGCTAGGTGCTCTTGTGGGTCAGTGCTCATAAATTGGTCAAGTTGGTGCTTGACAAAGGGGATCAGTGTCTCTAGTGGGTGGGTGCTCACAAATTGGCCAAGTTGGTGGTTGGTTTGGGGATTGGAGTCTCTAATAGGTTGGTTCCTACAAAAAATTTAAAAGAGTTATATATATATAAAAGTAATATTTTGTAATGGTTTTCTCCTGAAAGGGTTTCCACACAAATCGCATGTTCTCTTGTGTTATTAATTATTAGATATTAAATGTTTAGGGTTGATTAAATTAAAAATATTATCTTATAATGATTCATCACCTTCTAAGTATAAACATGTGATTAAAAATTGGTATCAAATAGGTTCCTTCAAAATTAGTCTAACCATTGGAAGGTAGGTCCTAAGAGCACACATGGCTAGTCATAAAGGTCAAGATGGTTTTTTGACAAATAAAGAACCATTTTTTGATGGAATGAATTATGATTTTTTGAGTATAAGGATGAGAACATATATTATGGATCTAAGGTTTGATATTTGGTTATTAATAGTGATGGGGTACATAACACTAACAAATCAACCAATGTATCAAGATGGAAAGAAGGCATGTGAGAATAATGTGAAAGAGATGAATGCCATTTTATGTGGCTTATCAGAATAAGAGTTCATAAAAGTAATGCATTATGTATCGGCAAAATATATATGGGACAAACATCAAAATATCTATGAAGGTGATGACAAGGTCAAGAAGGTGAAGCTTCAAACACATATAAGGAAGTTTGAAAGTCTTAAAATGAAAGATGAAGAAAATGTTGTAGCGTATCTTCTCCATTTGGATGAGATAGTCAACACCATCAAAGGGATAGGTGACAAAATGGAAGAATCAATGATAGTAAATAAATTACTAAGGTCACTTCCTATGAGGTATGATGTGAAAGTCTCAACTATTGAAGAAATGGACTTGGACAAATTATGTATACACATAATATTTTCAAACTTTTATCACTTAATGACACTTTATATCTTGGAGGAACCTGTCTAGTTTTAATCTCTCTGAGTGCATGACTTAAGGGGTGTACCAGGAAAGGGATGGGTATACCATCGATGCTTCATAAGATTATTGTTCTTTTTTCCACCTACCATTCACACACTAGCCTCTTGAAACCATTAAACCCCAAGCTTATTCTTCTTAATTCTACCTATTCCTATCACTTGCTATGTTTTATCCTTCATTTCATCCCTTAGCACCTTTTTGGCCTATTGGTTTTACTAGGTTGACTAGGTTGACCTAGTATAGTTTAGGGACTTTTTCTCTGTTTTGTTTTATTGGCCTCTTAGGTGAACTAACACAAATCTACTAAGTTAGATCTAAAAATGTACTAGGTCAATTGGGAGGACCTATCACAACTGAATTATCTAAATGATTTTAGGGTAAGATACTACTATATATACAAGGTCATTTACAACCATTTTATATAGAGAAGAATTAAGTGAAGAAGTGTACATGAACATCTTCCTATTGACTATTCTACTTGGGGAATAAAGCTTTAGGGTTCACTACTTTCTTTGGAACTCTGATCTCATCTTGTGGATAAGTTTTTTTAATGCTTGGATAGGTTGTGTAACCTAAATCTGATTTATATTAGTTATCCTTACATACCATGATAATTTCTTGTGAAACACCTTGGCCAAGGGGGAGATTGAGGCTCGATAGGTTCATCTTCAAAGGTAAGTATTCCTAACTTTCTTCCTTTGTAAGAGTAGATAGATAGTGCATTTATATTCTTATCTTCCATATATTGTGATTATATATACATTGACATGAGTATATGTATTTTATATATGTTTAGTTTAGTTGTTTATTTTTTTTGTTTCTATCCCCCACTTTGTGCCACAAGATTTGGTGCACACTAGATTAGATTTAATTTTCTTGTTATTAGATTAGTGAAATATTAAATCATAGGACTCTTTTAGGGTTTTGAAATTATGTTATACTATAGGCTTTGCAACCCTACCTCACATAGTGTGTTGTGACAAGTGATCCCCTAATTAGGTCTAGTGGATCTTCACATTGGTCATGCTCTTGCTTAATAATTGTATGCCCCCAATTGGAAGTGTAGGTGTGATCTATCCCATCTGATCTAGGATTGATTTATGGACACGATGCATTTATGATTGTATACATTCTAGTGAACCCAATGTGAATCAAACCCTTATAAGATTTATTTCACTTATTTCATTTCTATTCATCATATTTTTTATCATTTTGCTAGATTGACCATATTGACCTAGTTATTTATCTTTGTGCGCATGTTTGCAAGAATAGGCAACTAGATCGATCAACTTGACCTAGTATAGGTTTCTATTCTTGCATACTTATTGTTTAGTTAAGTATATTGACCATCTTGACCTAGTACACATTTTAAACTTCCAGTTCAATCTAGTAGGTCGACGAAGTCAACCTAGTGCATTTTTAACAAGTTTTTGTATAACTTGTTCAACCTAGTTTACAGGTTACTACCAAATTTCTCTAAGGTCTTAGACCAAAAATCTTCTCCTTTTCATCTCTAAACCATTTAGGTTAGTTTCTATTTCCTTTATATCTTTCTTTTTCTATACTTTCCTTTCAATTTTGTAGTTTTCAAAACTACCTCTACATATTCAATTGGGTCGACCTTGTAGACATAGTTCTATGTTCTGTGTTTTCTAAAATAACTAGGTTGACCTAACTAACCTTGTTCACTTTTAGTATTTACTTTTGTAGTATATTTTTGACCCTGTCAAACCTATTTTGTTTGATTTCCCATATAGTTTCTCAAATATACCTTATTTCAAATTTGGAATGAACCATATATGTTAATCACATATTTCTTTTCATTTGCTTGCATGCTTAAAATAGTTCACATAGTATAATTAGGGGATTTTCAATCAATCGCTTAGTTGAAATTTTTATATTCTTTTGCACACATGGCCAAACCACATAAAAATCAACAAGCATTTAAAAATTTGACTTCCCAAGTCTACCTAATTCAATTTTATCACCAAGGGGGAAGCTGACTTGATGCTCTGGTAAAGTATAAAGTGTGGTTAATGGCATATTTTAGCTAAGCACCCATTACCCTTATTATTATGGTGTGTGAAATGAGGGGGGAGGCCTCAATACCAAGCCTATATCATTGCCACTATACAACCTTTCATCTCAAAATTACCTAAAACTATCCATATATTTCTATCTAGTACCTTGATTATAGCCAATCTCCCCTTTACATTTAAAATCATTCTTAATAATCTAATAAAAATTCTAGGTTGACCAAGTAACTAGCTTTACTTTCACATTGTTTTCTTGATTTTTTATCAATTGTGTGTGTAAAATCTTGAGTTATCCAATGTTAGTGAAAGATTTTTATTTGTGTGCATTATTTGAATTGGTCAACATCAATTCAATTGACTATTTATTTCCCTTTTAGTACTTATTACTTATATTACTTTTAATTATATTGCTTTAATTCATGGCTTGTTACCAACTTTCTTTTCATCCCATGTACATTGTGCTAAGTCAACTTTGTTTACCCTATACTATTTAAAACATCTTTACCTCTTTATTTTGTCACTATTCATTGAACTGTGTCAACTCTATGGACCATGTACAGTTTTACAACCCATGTTTTGCACTAGGTCAACCAAGTCAACCTAGTACTATTTCAGTCACTTTTTGAGTTTTTGCATTCTCATCTTGTTTATTTTCCTTTCATCATGGACTTTATATTTGGTGACAAAATTTAATTTAAGTCAATAAACATGATGGAATTCACCAATCCTAATAGGGTCTCCCATAGAGAAAGTAGGGCTCCGTTTGTGAATTCTAGTAATGTTCATATTGCAACCCATACAATGAACTATGGGACCCCTCCTCATACCTCTTTTCATCAGAAACATCATCTTCTCTTAGAGGATTAACTTGAGTTAGAGTATACTTCTAAAATTCTCTTCTTTATCACAAAATTCTATCAACATAGAGGGAAGGATCCTTCCACCATCTATAACCTCATGATTAGCCATCAAATTGAAGAGCCTCATTCTCCTACTCCCACTTTCTCAATTGGATTTGAAGGTACTAATTTATTTTATTCTCAACCTCTTCCTTCAATCCTAACTCCTTCTTATGCCATGACATTTTATTTTTTAATTTCTTCTACCTCCATGCCTAGTATCTCAACTAACGTGGTAGGGTCTACATCTAGTGGGCATCTCATAAGATCCACTATTCTTAATCCATCCACTAGTGCTTTGTTTGCTACCCAAGGTACTCATGATTCTAGTGCTTCATATTTTTAACCATTTACTAATCCATCTTTTACTTCATAAGAAAATTTATCCACTAGTGCCTCAAATTCTCATAACTCTTCCTAAGCTCATACCAACACTAATAGTGGTACCCAAGTCACTAAATCTAACACAAACTCTAAAAATACTTATTATCATAATACTAATAAAAATAATCAACTGTTGTTGTAAAATCTCAATAAAATAAACACATTCCAAGCTCATAATATGAATCAAATGATGAGAATACAAAACCACCTTCTTAATCTTCAATCTAATCCTAAAATAATGGCTTGGGGCACATATAACCAAATTGTTCCTCCTCCTATTCAAGATTCTCAAGGTATTCTCATTCCTAAAACTCCATTAGTCAATAAAGCCATCAATCATTTACAAAATGAACCTCTTACCACTAAAATTGATAACGTTGACATTGGAGGTATAACACCTACAATTTCTTACAATGGATCAACTGATCCTACTCTTCACCTCAAGACATTTGGAAATATTTATAAGGATTGGGTCAAGTTAAATACCTTTATTGCTACCAAAATCCTAGGCAAAACCCTCATAGGTGATGCCTTGGATTGGTATAATCAAGTTAGAACACATTCTATCACTAGTTTGGAAAACTTAATAAATGCTTTAGTACAAGAATTTCAAAATAGTGATCTTATAGAGAACACTTTGGCCTATTTTATCGATTGTAAACAAAACAAAAATGAAACTATCCAAGCCTTTAGCAAGAGATGGAAGACTTTATCAAATAAATATGAACATAACATGGTAGATGATAATCTCTTTCATCTCTTTACAAATGCTTTATTTCTTAAATTATAATATCAAGTTTTTACCCTTTCTCCACTTACCCTGCAGGAAGCTATCGATAAAGCCAAAAGATAAGGTATCCTCGTGTGTCAATTCAAGCACCCAAACCTTTTGTGGGCCCTAAAATGTTAGTAAAGAATAAAAATTATAATATTACCAAGGATGGTGTTACCGATTCTTTTGACAGCATTCATAATGTTACAAATATCATTCTTATCCCTTCTTTGGAACCAAATCCTTCTCAAAAATACACTAATACTCATTTCTCAATGAAAAACATTTATGTCCATAAAGCTTTATACTCAACTAAATTTCTTAAATGTCTAGCTAGGCCTCTTCCAAAATATCTTGACCCTACTCAACCTATGAATCATGCTATGATCATATTAAGTTTTGTTGGTTTCAATCTAATTGGGGTCACTCTTATGAGACTTGTACACGATTCCACAATTTAACTATGGAATTTCTTCTTGGCCCAAATTTTGATCATGATTCCATTATTCAGAAGCATCAACAAGCCTATAATATTGATTATAAATACTATAAATCAAATTATAAAACTCAAGCCTTAAATCAAAAAATCACTCATTTAACTATCTATAAAGACCCTTTGCCTAATCATCAACCAATCCAAAAAGGTCAAGATAATCCCACTTTTTCCACCAATAATGTAGAAAGTCTTGTTGAACCAAATTTTGAATATAATGTGGTTATCATGACCAATATGTGAAGAGTTGTGGCTTTTATTGATTCATAACCTATCTACACTCCTCATAAGACATATCATGTTATCCAAGATTCTTCTCCAACTCATTTGAATGAGTTGGGGAAAGAAGACCTTATTTATTTTGTTTATCTGATTTATGATTGTCCCTTGGATGACACATCCCATGCTATCTCTACTTCTCTCCCATCATCTTCCAATACTAATGACAATCCAATTTATACTAACACTTCTTATTCCAAACTTCAAGATCAATCTAAACTAACTACTTATTCATCACTAAATGATTTACAACCTTCTTCTCAACCTTCTCATTCTTATCAACATAAATTTCAATGCTCTTCAGATCCACCTTCTAAAGATCTTATTGATCATTATGCACCTATATCTAATAATATCCTTATGGGTTATGATGAGTGGGATCTCATTATAGAACTCAGTAATCTTCCATCTCAGATACTTTTACTTGAACTCATGAGGACATCTCCACATCATAAAAAATCCTTCATGTAATTCTTATTCAAGTTAAATATCCCTTTCCATCCTCTAGCAGGACAGGAGGCTACTTTATCTAGATTTAAGGATAGTAATTTACATTAATGTGAAAAAATGTCTATTAACTTTGATTAAACTACATACACTTCTCTTTATTTATGATTTCCTATCACAACTATGATTCTAGATGAGATTATGCTTCACACAGATGATCATTCATTATTTATTAGCATCCAAATCAATAATATCCAAGTTAAATGATCCTTGTTTGATGAGGGTTCTATCACCTATGTTGCTTCCCTTGATTTCATTAAGACTCTTGGGTATTTTGAATGTAATCTCAAGTCTACATGTAGCACCTATAAAGGATATTATAGAAGGTAAATGCCTCCCTTAGGGTGTGTGTGGCTTCTCATTACCATCCCACCTATCACCAGTCATGTGAAGGTAATGATATTCAGCTTTCCCCTTTCATATAACATATTACTTGGTAAGCCGTGAACTCATCATATACAAGCTATCATAGCTTTTTCCTACCAATGCATTAAATTTCCTCATAATAGATCCATTTATAATATTTAAGGAAACACTAACCCTTAAAATTTTGAAAAATTTAAAGATCATGGTGTCTTCAAGATTCCTACTCTTGAGCCTTTACCTAGTGTTCCATTTAGTGAGGTGCAACATATAAACTTTCTTGTAAACTCAACTAGTGGTTATAATGGACATCCTAAGCTCATTTTTAACATTCCTCCAAACCTTTTAAACTAAGATGATGATGAGATCGATGAGATTAACTTAAAGATCAAAAATTTTGATCTGTCACTTCATCTCATCTTGTAGATTCCTATTTCCTTGTAGCCTTGTTCTCACAAACCTCTTCATGATGACATTATTGTAGTCTTAACCAAGAATAGGAACTCTATTCACCAAGCTTATTCCAATGATAAGGACATCTTAACCTATGTTATCAATATTTATACTCTAGATTATGATGATGACTATTCTTTAGATGATCCTCTTTTAGGCAGCCTTGTCAGGCCTGTAATACCAAAATTGTTCATTACTAATCTTCTTTAATTGAGTCTTTTCATGAATCTCATCATTATCTTTCATTTATAGTTCCTGATTATTGCATTTTTTCTCTTTATCATAGGGTATAGATAGCACTGACACCTCTAGTTTTTGAAGAGCCACTTAGGACCATGCTCTTGGATTGTGCTATGACCGAATCTTATCACTTTTCCACACCTAGGGAAGTCCTATTTAGACATTATACAAATCTTTCCCATCCTTTAGTACGGCCAACTATAGTTAAGCCCATTCCTTTTTTTGCTATAAATGAACCTATTTCCACTCCTGATGTTGCTGAGTCTCTTCCTATTTCTCATCTTAGTGCTCCTCTTATTGAGCCTAGTTATATTCCTTACTCATCATCACCCTCTCTTGTTAATGGTTTGATTTTACTTCCTAAGATGGATCCTTTACCCACCAAATGGGTTGATGAGTCCTATTCAGCTTCTTTCACTCCTATTTCACCTCCTTCTGTGAGTGCTCCTACAACCACTCACAAGTGTATCTATTACTTCCATGGAATAAATAATCACTCTTTTATCCATTTTCATAAGTTGTGATAATACCTTGATACCTTTCATCTTTCTTCCCCATCATCAGACAAAGCCATACCTCTCTAGAAGGTACTTCATAAATATTTGCTTAATTATGGTGAGGTATATTGTCTATGGCACCTATGTGGTACAAATAACACCGATCATTGCCACATTATACAACAAAATCTCAAGAATCACCTTGTAGCCATCCCCAGACAATTTACCATTATTTTCATAGGTCATTCTCACAAGAAGGCTCCTCCTTCTTCTCCCATAGCTCCACCTCTAGTGGTTCCATTACGTCTTGTGGTCCTTTCACCACCTTTAGTACCTCCATCTATGATTTCACCTCTTGTGGTCCCTTCACCACCTTTGGTGCCTCTACCTATGATTCCTTCACATATGGACCTTCCCTCACCTATGGATACTTCTCCACCCATGAGTCTTTCACATTTTATTCCTTCTTCTCCCATATCTCTTGTTTCCATGCATTTTCTTGGCCAACTTTTACCTAAATTTCCTCCTCAGCATGATCCTTTGAGCACCCATAATTTTTTGGTTGAGGAGATCAAAAATGAAGTATTTGCCCAATATTAACTAAATATTGATGAGACCTTAACTGCATTACACATTCAACTTAATAGAGACTTATATGATGTAATAGATAATGTGTGTGGATAGATTTACCAGTATTTATGAGCACATACATGGTGATTTCTCATTTATCTTTGGATTAGACATGTGATCCAATATTAATTTTATCTATTATATCATTTGACACTATGTCAAAATTCTTCTTATTTTATATGATGTTTCTCATTCTTTTTGTACTATAGTTAGCTTATATTATCATTTTACATTTCACATATAATTGTCTTTTCCTTATCATTGCTTTCTTTCCCTTTATAGTTTTTCTCAAAATTCTTCCCTTGTATATTTCTGAATGATTGCTTTCTTATCTTTATTTTTCACATATAATTATCATGGTGAATTAGTTATACTTACCCTCTTCCCTTTGGTTACTATCTCCTATTACCATGTGATCAGTTACCAGGCAATATTTCTCATTAGTATTTTTTTCACCGGTCCTCCTTTGATCTCATTTTTACCTTCTTCCTTTTTATTCAAACTAAGCATATACACAATTTAGACTTTAGACCACATGCTAAGTTCAATGTCTAGCCTAAGTATCCTAGTCAGTATTTTGTCTTAGGCTACTTAGCTTCCTTTAGCCTTAGCTTACAACTCATTCATGTGTATCACTATCTCTCTCATGATTGGTCATTCCAAATATTTATGGAGGAGGAGTATTAAAAATCCTTCAAAATAAAGCTAAAATCTAAATCCTTTAAACAAAAGGAAATGATATCAAAAAGGTAAAATTATTCTTAAAAGTCTATTCACACTAAAATATGTGATTCAAAGCACATCTCCTTATTCTAATCAAAGCTCAAACTCCATAGTTGGCCTCATGGTAGATCTGAGGTCCTTTGGGGTACAGTAGGCTAGTATATTAGAAGAGGAGAATAAAAAATATTTTAGTGCTAACTACTTTTTCATGCAAGTACTCAATCTTCATAGTAGACTGATGGATCTATAAGGGGTCTTGAGGAACAAAGAAGATATTGTGGGAAGGTAGGTATATTTTAGTTTTCATTATACCATTCTACCATCATGAGTTTATCTTAGTATCAAACCTATTTTCCTACAAATCTTTATGTCTATAACAAGTGGGTTTTATTTATACATAGATGACCACTAGTCACTTAGTGTCTTTTCATGTCCTTAGTATGTCTCTTGCCTCACAATATCTTCTCATAAGACACCTAATTATTTCTTATTATAGTCCCTTTTTCATTCCTTTTCCTTTATATTTCCTCTTGGAAAATATTGTTTTGCTTACTGATCACTCCCCATGAGATATCATTTGTGAGTTACTTTATAAGACCATGGATAGGGCCTAACATCCCTCACAAATTACCATCTTTTCCATACTATTACCCACATCCTTGATTTAACATTAATTATCCTTCTACTTACCAATCTTGATTTGGTACCCCTTGTGTTTTTCTTTTGTGAGTTATAGTGTAAGATCGTGGATAGGACCTGACCCTCCTCACAAAATTTTCCAATAATCAAGTCACCATACAAAAGTACATGCGTCAAATATGAGATACAATTCAATTGATTATGAGGTTACACATTATCAACATGGTTCCCATCTTGAATTAGTATGTTTTATGCTTACTTCATTTTTTCTTTCACGTTTTATTTTCTTATTTTATAAGTGCATGTAAGATTACAACCATTTATTGAATTTCTCATACTTCCTAGCTTGAATTAGTATGATAAATTTAAGACCAATTTTTTGCAAATTCTATTTTTATTTTGTACTTCCCATCATGATATAGTATAATTGATTGACTTAATTTTGATTTGTTTTTATTATCATTTGTGCCCATTTACATACCTTCCATTTTTTTACATTGTTTTTCATACTTCCCAACATGATATTTAGTATGATTTTACTTGTTTTAATTTGGTGGAGAAGTATTTTAAATTGATTTAAAAATAAATCCCCTTTTACCATATTATTTACCTTTTTCTTGGACCTTTATACTTAGTTTTTGTTATTACACATTTCCCAACTTGAATTAGTGTGTAGTGCATTTTTGATTGATTATAGTTTTCCTAATCCTTTTTGCTTATTTATTTTTAACCCTACATGTGTACTCCATAATGCTAAAAAAGAAACCACACTACATATATTTCATATAGCATATACAAAAATGATAAATTCATGTGCTAGAAAGAAATATTTCCAAAAGCATCCACAAACACAACCATTATAAAGACAACATACACAACCAACACCAATAGGATATAATGATACATCATATATATATGGTTGTATATGTTACATCAAACTCATGGTGTGTGTGTGTGTGTGTGTGTGTAGACACACACACACATACACACCATGAGTTTGATATAACATATATAACCATATAGAAAGCCCCAACACTAGGGTTGGGATCCATCCTATTTATCTCATGGCCTAGCCACATTGCCTGCTAAGGCCTTGGTCTAAATCCTTTAAATGGTATGTTATAATGATACAGTCTAAGATCTCAATCCATTTACCTATCCCTATAGGTGTGCTATCTACACCTATGCCTATACCAACTTAGCATGAGTCATTGTATGTGTCTATGTCAACTAAGCCTACATTACTATATATACCTACATCATCTATGTCACTATGTCTAGATAAGCAAGTCTCTTATCTACTAGGGCCTATTAGGCCTACCTCTCACCTATACCCATTTCTACTGGTGGATGCATCCTCTCTCTACACTTGTATTTACCTCACTACCTTGCCAGCTAATCTAAACTAGCTCACCTAAGTTGGGGTAGATGGTACACTAATATCCTCTAGTGTCATGGGGTCGTATGGCTATAGAGTCTCATCCAAGATGTCATGAAGTTATCCCCTCACTAGGGTCCCACCCCTATTTCTCCTCCTAATCCTTAGGTACACCTATAAAATTACACTAGATGGATATTAGATCAATGTAATATCTCATAATATCTATATATATCTATACTACCAAATAAAAACTTAAGAAATAAATCAACCATCTTCATACCTATCTATGTATTGACTCCCATGATATCATCTTCAACACAATCACCTAGCATAGTCTTCCTATCTATATGACCTCTTAGTCCCTCCTTGGTATGTCACCTCCTTAGTTTGAACCTAACTATCATGGCTCATGTCCATCTTAGCCTCCATTTGAGTGGTCTTTCTATCATCCCCTCTAGCTTATCTATGGGGTCATTTAGGATGTCTATAGTCTCCACTCTATCTTATCTCCATAACTATCTTGTCCTTAATGGCCATTATTTATTTTACTATGGGGTTGGTAGTGGTACATCTGGTATCTCTACCTCCTCCACCTCCTCTTCTACCACTCATTATGCTTGACCAGTCCATGGTTACTCTTGATGTGGCCTTAGTGTTAGCCTCACTATTAATGGTCTGAGTCGTCTCCTCCCTTGTGGCTCCCTCAGATGTGGAGCCCACTGGTCTAACATCAATATCAGTGTCATTATATGAGGTAGGTCCATATATCCTGACACTTGTGCTATTTGATGTGGATCTCTCCACCATATATAGTGTTTAACCACCTCTCTCCTCTCTAGTGATAGTGTAATTGTGTGCCAACTTACCCATGTAGCTTCTATGTGCCCATATGGCTAACATACTATGTCCACATGTCTCACTGACTATAGGTTTTTCATGTGGGGCATGACCTACATTACTTGGTCCTTTCTCCATTTTTACACTTGAGGTGACCCATCATCGATTGTATGGGGCATCCCAGTTGATTGATACATGAGAAATATCTCATATATCCATGTTATTAGTATTATGATTGGTCCCATAGTCTTCTACCCTTTAAACAACATATCAAATAGCTTATGTACAAGATGGATCTAGATGATAGAGATTAAATCATATAATACTCCCTCCTCTAGTATCATCCTACTCATGACTACCACATACAATGGTACCTTACCATCTAACTTATGATAGAGTACGCATTATATCATAAGGCTTATCACCACCTTTCGAAGATCTATAATTTATGATTTATACACATCATCCATATTGACTTTCTATCCTCTCAATAACATCTTTGAGCCTATATCCCACATGGATAAGGCATTCTTCTCCTCTCAGCTATCTAGTATCCCTATGGTTATTGGTGCTCTTATTATGGGTAGCCTGAGGATGTTATGAACATCCCCTAGTGTGATACCCACATCTATCATATCCCCATCCACATATAATCTAAAGGTGTTAGTCCATCATTCTTAGCATCCCAAGAATATGACTAACAGGTTAGTGTTGAGGGGGATCCTACACATATTAGCTATATCTCCTAGACTCATGGCTAGTAATCTAGCTCGATCTCCATCTAAAAATATATTTAACAAGTTTGACAACTAAGACACATCCACCAACCTCTATAATATCAACTATATCTACAACTAAGAACTAACAAAGGATGTATTAGTTCTTCCACGTCATGTATAATCATAATACATTCTTTACACATCATTTTTACAATTTTAATTAAAAAACAATCCTAATTTATTTTTCCTTATTCATTTTATCTTATTTATATCTTACTTAGTCCATTTTCCCCTCATTTGGTCATTTTGAGCCATTCTAGCCCTTTTTTGCCTTTTTGCACACTTTTTCATGCTTATTCTGGTTCCCTAGTCAACTTAGTTTGACCAATATTTCCCTATTTTTGTCATAGTTGACTTCAAATTCCAAGTCAACCCTCTTATCTTACCCTCCTTGGTACAAAGTTTTCATTCTGGCCCTTATGGACTACTTACTCACCCTATTCTAGTTTTTTAGCTTGTAGATTACATTAGGTCAACCCATATCTACTAGGTCAACCATATGGATTCTTCCCTATTTTATCCTACTAGGTCAACCTGGTTGACCTAGTGCATTATTTGTGCTGACCCAGTATATTTTTCACAACATTTGCATTTCACTCATTTTCTTCCTAAACCCTTCAAACCCATTTTATGTCTTCCTATTTGTTACCCTTAAAATCTAACTTTGCTCAGTTTATACATATATAAATTCTTAAAATCAAATTTTATAAAAAATTCACTTAATTCAATATAAATTTCAAAAACTAGTTTGAGATTTATAGTTGTATACCTATGGTGCACCTGTTGCCACTTCTGGGTGTCCTCCTCATCTAACAGGTCATCCCCTTTCCATCCTAGCCTTGTTTGGTCTTAGAACTCATTTTCCTCTCTTTCACAATTCAAAATACAAAATGAATGCTCTTTTTCCCTCAAATCAATTCTTTCATTTATTTTTAGGTAGATTTATTATTTTGCCTCTATCTTTATTTATGCTCATCTATTTTGAAAACCATAAAATGCATCAAAATCATGAAAAAATAGAGATTATTTTCCACTATCATATGTCTATCTTCAAAATTTTCTGATTTTTGGCTATTTTTTGCACTAACTTCTACACGTTCACCTAGTGTACTCTACATTGGAAACCTTCATTTCTTATAGTGTACTTATTTATCTACAACACTAATGTAAGTTAAAGGTATGTGTTTCTCAATTCTATCCTTTCATTTATCTTATTTTCTACTTACTACATCATATTTAACATCAACATTGTGTGTTATTATGTTATATTCCAAAGAACCACCCCATGTTGAACTTACGTGACACATGATGAACTTCAGTTAGGGCATATGTATACACATAATATTTTCAAAATTTTATCACTTAATGATACTTTGTAACTTGTAAGAACCTATCAAGTCCAAATCTCTTTGATTATATGCCTTAAGGGGTGTACCCAAAAAGGGGTGGGTAAACCATTGGTGCTTTGTATGATTATTGTTCCTTTTGCCACTTTCCATCCACATACTAGCCTCATAAAACCATTGAACCCCAAGCTTATTCTTCTTAGTTATACCTATTCCTATCACTTGCTATGTTTTATCCTTCATTTCTTACCTTATCACCCTTTTGACCTTTTGGTTATACTAGGTTGACCATGTTAACCTAGTATAATTTAGGGAATTTTTATCTCTTTTGGTTTGTTGGCCTCTCAACCTACCTAACATAAACCTAGTGAGTTAAACTTGAAAATGTGCTAGGTTGATTGGGTTGACCTAGAACAACTAACATATCCAAATGATTTTAGGGTAAGATTTTACTATATATACAAGGTCATTTACCATCATTTGATATAGATAATAATTAAGTGAAGAAGTGCAAACAAACAACTATCTATTAACCGTTCTAATTGGGGAATAAAGCTTTAGGGTTAAATACTTTCTTTGGAGCTCTGATATCATCTTATGGATAAGTCTTTTGGATGCTTAGATAGGTTATGTATCTTAGAGCTGATTTATCTTAGTTATCCTTACATACCATGATAATTTATTATGAAGCTCCTTGGCAAATGGGGATATTGAGGCTCGATGGGTTCATCTTCAAAGGTAAGTATTCCTAATTTTATTCCTCCTTTGTAAGAGTAGATAGATAGTGCATTTTAATTCTTATCTTCCATCTATTATGATTACATATACATTGACATAAGTATATGTCTTCTATACATGTTTATTTTAGTTGTTTATTTGTTTTGTTTCTAACCCCCACTTTGTGTCACAAGGTTTAGTGTGCACTAGATTGGATTTACTTTTCTTTTTATTAGATTATTGAAATATTAAATTATATGACTCTTTTAGGGTTATTGTGTGATTATGTTAGACTGTAGGCTTTGAAACCCTACCTCACATGGTTTGTTATGATAATTGATCCCCTAATCAGGTCTAACAGATCCTTAGATTACTCATGATCCTAATTAAAAATTATATGCCCCTAATTAGAAGTGTAAGTGTGCTTTATCCCATTCGATCCAAGATTGATTTAGGGACATGATGCATTTTTGATTACATACACATTGAGTATAGATGAATTGCATATAAATTTCATAGCATAGTAAATGAGGATGGAAGAAGAAAAGCCAAAAAAACATGAAGTAACTTTCAAAGTATCAATTAAAATGAAAAAGGAAAAACATGAATCAAGTTATAACACTAGTGAAGAGTAAGATAAAGAAGAAGCCGTATTTGTGAGAAATCTCAAAAAGAGATCTAGGAGATATAAAGGTAAGCTACCTTTTAAGTGTTCAATTATGGAAAAATAATACATTTTAAAAATAAATGTACCCATTTAAAAGAAGAGAGTAGTAATGGTGAAGAGGAACATGATGAGAAAGAGAGTAAGTATCACAAGAGTAAGAAAAATTACAAATTAGAGAAATATGAGAAAAAGAAGAGATTTGATAAAAACAAGAAATGCCTTTATTCAAGAATGGCTATTAGCTCAAGTGAGAAGATTGAATAGGGTTTTATAGATAGTGACAGAGGTAAATTTTTTTCATCGGTATTTAAGCTTTTGATGGTGATGAACATATTACTAAAGGGCAATCTTGGAGTGATTCAGAAGCTAGAGAAGTAGAAGTATATCTCAAAGGAGAACTCTTAAGTTACTTGAATGAAAATAAAATTGATTTGGGCAACAATTTGGGTGGTATAATGAGTGCCAAGATGTAGCGGTATAATGGAATATGACTATCAAAGTAGTTGTTGTAAGGCCCCGGAGTGGGCAGCTGGTAGATTGGGTAGGGCTGCACGTAGTTCTATATTGTTTTAAATCTTAGATGTTGAATTTTTGGGTGACAGTTATTTCCTCAAATGTTGTATTGTCTAAATCTTCACCCATTAATTCCTTGAGCCACTCAATCTCTTGCAATATTGGTGACCTTCCACATCCTCCCCATGCTTTCAAAATATGTATAAATGAAGAGGTAACCCAAAATGGGGAGGTAAACATCTCTTCTCAGAGATAAGCATATATTTGTATCTATAATTTTTTTGATTCAACAAGACATATCTTTTCCAGAGATAGTGGTATTTGAATTGGATTTTTCTTATTTCTAAATTATCTTTTGACCAAAGCTTTCAAGTTTTTGATCAGTGGTATCAGAGTGGTTTGTCTTGAGAGTGTATGATCCTGAGGATGAGGTCGAGATACAGTAAACTTTGGTGGGAAGCAATAGAGCTTCCAAACTTTCCACCTGTTCACTCCAAATGACTTCAAATGGTAGACAACACTGAGACATTTGATCCTTTTAAGGAAATGGTGAATGAAGCCCTCTAATGGTAATAATCACAGATGCTACAACAATTTGCTCAAATTCTTCAAACACTTTCGATGGGAAATTTTGGCTTCACAACTACACGTCCTGGCTCCTCATCGAGAGAACTTCATTTTAGTGCCCCAACACCCTTCAAGGTTTAGGTAAATTTTGATATTCCAACATTTGAAGGCAAAATCAATGCTGATGTAGTAGAAAATTTGTTGGATCAACTGTCTTCCTACTTCTCTGTAAATAAGTTCATTGATGGAGAAAATATCAATTTTGCTCTTTTAAAATCATCATTGCCCATGAAAAACTGGTGGGAAGTGTACAAAAAGAGGTTTTGTATAGATATCATTGTCCTTGGGGTGGAACCTACCTAGGATGATTTTATGGAAGTAGTGAAAGAAGAATACTATCCCCTCAGAGCATATGATGATCTATACATAGAGTGGCAATGACTTCACCAAGATAAGGAACAATATGTTCAAGATTACACTAAAATTTTTCATTCTCTATCTGTGAGACTGGGCATCCAAGAAAGTGAGAAACACAAGGTTCTCAAATATCATGGTGGACTACAATGGTACATATGGGGAGAAATGGAACTCTTTAATTTGGAAACCATTGGTGAGGCATACAAGTTCACAGTAAAGATTGAGCAAAAGCATAGAAGAATGGATATAAAGAATCAATCTTCAAAATGGAAAAGTGATAAAGAAGGTCAAACACGAGGCTAAAATTGGAAGTAAAAGGAAGGAAAGACTAGGAAGTGGTGTGGTTATCAAAAATATGGAACTCACTCCAAAGAAGAATGTCGAGCTATCAAATCATTGCTTTCTGAGTCACCATCCTCAACATCTACTACTCTACCTCATATAGACCTTACAATTGAAGAGGTTGAAGAAGAAATTATAGATGCTGATCTTGAATCCATTGTAGCTTCATCACAAACACATGATGAGATGCTAGATGACAAGGAAAGGTTGTTTCACTCTAAGTTATGGGTGAAAGGTAAGCCTCTACATTTCATTCTTGATAGTAGAAGTCACATTAATTTAATCTTTACTAATGTTGTGAAAAGCCTAAATCTGTCCATGAATCCTCACCCAAAACCATATAGTATTGGATGGTTGAGTCTAGGGAGAAACCTCCGTGTCACCCACCAATGTCTTCTCTCATATGTAATACAACCTTTCCAAGAGGAGGTCTTATGTGATGTGGTCAATCTAGATGTTTGTGATGTACTCTTTGGTCAGCCATTCATGTATGATTGACATGGTATATATGAATAAGGAACTAGAAGGATCACTCTCACTCTTGGAACACGATGCTATAGGGTACCAAAAGTACCACCTTCTACATTTGTCTCTTTGATTAGTGCCAAGAAATTTGTTCTCATGGTGGTCAAGCCATAAGAATCTAAAAGGGCTGATGTTATAGCCTTGAATACACAAACAACACAACAATATAAGCAAATAGATACTAGGCTAATTAAGTTCATGACCTTCCATCCACAGATGGATGGTCAGATATAAATGGTGAATAATTAGGCCCCACATAGTTCCATAAACATATTCCCTTCTAAGTGTGCGTTAGGAATCAAATCAAGACACAACTACCACACTTGATGGGGAACATTGACGCAATGGGGACCATTGATTTTCAAGAATGGAGGAATGATCCAAGTGACAATTTAGGTGGTATAATGAGTGCCACGATGCCGAGGTACAATGGACTGTGACTACCGAAGTGGTTGTTGTAAGGCCCCAAAGTGGGTGGCTGGTAGACCGGTTAGTGCTGTGCATAGCTCTGTATTGTTTTAAATCTTGGATGCCGAATTATTGGGTGACAATTATTTCCTTGAATGCTGTATTGTCTAAATCTTCACCTGTTAATTCCTTGAGCCACTTAATCTCCTATGAGATTGGTGACCTTCCACATCCTCCCCATGCTTTCAAAATATGTATAAATGAAGAGGTAACCCGAAATGGGGAGGTAGACATCTCTTCTTAGAGATAAGCATATATTTGTATCTACAATTTTTTTGATTCAACAAAACATCTCTTTTTAGAGATAACATTATTTGAATTGGATTGTTCTTATTTCTGAATTATCTTTCAACCAAAGCTTTTGAGTTTTGGATTAAAAATTCTCAACAAATAGAATCATAAACAAAAGTGACAAATTCAAAAATATGAAGAAGATGATCAAGATAAAGAACTATCAAAAATTTGAGAGGAGTTAGAAATCATCATCATGAGTCTAAATGCTCAAGTCAAATAGGCAAAGAAAATAAAGGAAAAGACTAAAATCAAATTGAAATAAAATAAGGAAGAATGTGAGAAGCTATAAGATGAGATTTTTGACTTGATAAATGATTTAGAAAAGGTGAATGCTAAATTGAAAATCAAGTTAATATTTGAGAAGAGCACTAAGGTTATAGATGAGATTCTAGATTGTCAGAGGTTACTATTCAACAAGTCAAGTCTTGGCTATGGAGATGGAAAAAAGGTTACCAAGGAGGATGTTAAAATTCCTAAACATGCGATGATAAAAGAGAATACTTACATGAATAATGATGTTCCACAAGTAGATTACAAAGGAAATAACCATTGGCATGGTAGAAGATCATTCTTTCTAAAATAGTCTGACAGGTACCAATGATCATTTTATGTTTATTTCTTTAATTACAACATTTTTGGTGATAGAGTAAAGGATTGTAAGAGACATGCAAGGAATGGATACACATGGAATAATTCCATAAATTTAGATAAGAGGAATGTGAATGAAATAAATGAGTATGCATGAAACTATGGCACAAGTGAAGGACATGAGAGGTATGGGCGTGGTTGGAATGGAAACAAATATTCATGTGGTTTCTCAATTAGAAATTTATTTAGTCCATTGTTAAAAGACAATGCATGTTATCATTTTAATAAGTATGGACATATAATGAGACAATGTGAAAATAATCCTATAGACCAAAATAAGAAAGAGGATACCCAAACCAAACTCAAAATAGAATTCATGTAAGTTTAAAATTGGATGCAATGACTAGATAATTAAAAGGATTAATTTGTGCTTATGCGAGAGGCAAAAGGAGTAATGACAAGGAGGACATGATGGAGCACAAAGAACAAGGAGAAAGGGTAGTAAAGATCATGTAAAATCAAGAGAGATATGATGTGTGGAAAGGAAAGATGTTATGAAGAGTAACAATAAAATAAGATATTAAAATAAGTGTTATAAAAGAAATTCAAGATTGCAATGAAAACAACAGAAGAAGATAATATCTTTTTCATCTAGTGACTATGAAAGGAAGCATCATCTCAGGGGGAATATGGTATATAACCCTTTTATATTAATGTAAAAGTGGGAGAATTCAAGATAGGGGGAGAAAAGGAAGAGAACCACAATAAAGGAGAGTTCAAATACTAATTTATGCAAATTTCCATCAATGACAAAGGGGGATATTATTGGAATAATTGTCATTGATGTCAAAAAAATTGTAACAGATATAAATGGAAATACCAAATGGAATTATTTCCATAAATGAATGGAAGTGTCAAATAAATTATTTTTGGAAGTGAATGGAAATGTCAAAATTTCGATGGAAATGTTAAAAAAATTATGGATGAAAATGTTGATGGAAATGTCAATAAAAATGTCAACAGTCACACCTTTTGGTGAAGAGGTGCCTCTTGGATGGGATGCCTCCATTATGATAAGTTTTTAAATGCTATAAAAAGTAGTAGAAAGGATTGAAATAAAATAGAATAGAATTGAGAAAATACATCATTCTAGTCTAATGAAGAGAAGAAGAAAATATCAAAGCCGTCATTTGATTGAAGAATCAATCACATATGGTGGAATCAATTTGGATTGGGGTTGGTGCTTTATAGTATACAAGTTAGTGCTCTTGTGGGTCAGTGCTCACAAATTGGCTAAGTTGATACTTAGCAAAGGGGATTGATGTATGTAGTGGGTGGGTGATCACAAATTAACTAAGTTAGTGCTTGGTTCAGGGATTGGTGTCTCTAGTAATTTTGTGCCTAAAAACATTTTAAAAGATTTATATATAAAAAAGTAATATTTTATCATGGTTTTCTCTTGAAAGGATTTCTATGTAAATCTTATTTTTTCTTGTGTTATTAATTGCTAGATATTGAATGTTTATGATTTTTGTGGTTGATTAAATTTAAAAGATTAAAATATTATCTTGTTTTGATTCACCCCCTAGTATAAGACCATGCTTAAAAATTCATTACATCACATAGGATGTCATACTACACACCTACGATTGAAAGTCTATCTACATAAACATTATATGATCTTGGTATGGAACTAATATTAAATGCATTTAAGATTTAAAATATATCCCACATAAATGCATTAAAGCCTTAAATTATATCCCACACACTTTGATTTTAATCTTTCATCAAGCTATTATTGGTCATGCTCTGTGCTCTAACCTAGTTTAAGACCAACTCATTATCACCAAATGTTTGTAATGTCTTGATTCCTTTCTTTTATGCTATTTAGAGACCTTGGGTTAGTGCTTCATACTTTGAAACATTGTTTATGTAACTAAATTAACACCTAAAGGCATATAAATATTTATCCTTTTTAGAGGAGACTAGTAACGTATTATCTCTAACACCATTTTTACTCTGGGAGCCATCAAAGTATAATCACCATGTGCCTTTAGGGCTCTCATATGCCTTTAAGATCTTGAGTAACATAGATTTATCGTCTACGATGAAATATTTATCTAGCCCTATCTCTTTTGTATTGTTATATGAGTTGCATTCATAATGTTCACATGTCCATTAATCTAAAAAATCATCCAAGATCTCTTAAAGCAACATTATGGCTTCATGGAAAATCAGATTCTCCTCCTAATTGAATGTTGTGTAGTTTAATTCAAAAGGGTTGGGAGAGTATAGTTCAATATTAATTTTGAATATGGGTTAATATTTTATGGTTACCTTAGTATCGTATCTAGTTCTGAGTAATATATGAGACCAATATGTAGATAAATATCCACCCATATTTATTTTGAAGTCTTAAGAGAGGTAGATGATGAAGTAGGGATGCAAGTTAATGAATGTGATATCTTGCATAATTGAAAGACTTGGGCATGTATGAAGTATAAGATTCAAATACTTGATGATTCCCATAGTATTGACTATTTTTCCATCCAAATGGATCACTCCCTTAGAAATAGGGGAATATGCAATTCCAAGTGTATCTATGATCCTCTTTGGCATCACTAAGCCACTTTCACTTGGGTTGATCATGTAATTATGTACCAAATGTTGGTCTATAATCAAGGAGATATAGAATGGGGATGGATTCATGTTACTTTTCACTTTCATTTATTCCACTTTGGGCTGGCATAGACTCATAGAGATGGAAGGCATAAGTTTTGACGTCTTAAATGCTTGAAATATTTTTAGAGCATCTTGTAGTAAATTTTTTCGAGAAGGAATAACAAGAGTGTCTCATATGGTTACATTTAGGCTCATCTTAATCATCTATTCAACTATGTTGAAGGGATTTTGAGATCTTTTTGGCTATGATTTTTAAATAATGGATTCCTCTCATAGTTGCATGATGGTTTGAGGTAGCTCTTCTCTTTGGACAACTTGTTCTATGAATGTTGAATGTTGTGTAGGTACCTTGGCTTATGTACTTATGAACATGGCCTAGGGCATTAAAGGTGATATCATTGAAATTGGTAACACCTCATCTATTAATCTACTTTTAAATCTTGTATTGAAGGCAAATAGGGTATTTTGTCTACTAGGTGCACCACTCTAATTTATGTATTTGAATTCATCCACCTACCAATTAATAAAAGTAGACCCATCTTATTGTTGTGCTAGTGCTCAAGTTTATTTTTCATGTAGAGTTATAGTGTTTTCCAACCACTAAGGTTGTGATAAGATTTGAACCATGAGTGGTTGGTTCATGAACCAATTTATGCACATAACTTCATTATGCAATTGAATACATTGGAAACACCATTTAGGATCTTTCACAAGGTTATTCTACATGGGTACAAGGTATCTATAGGTGATTTTAGCATCAAACCTTTGAGTATAAGGTGGTCTATTATTTATGAGCTGGTTTTGTGCTTATGCACCACATTGGTATAGAGGTTTGATCTACTTGTATTTCTAATTGAATGGATGTTGGGGTATATAATACTATGTTTACTTCCTTTTGAGGGCCACAAGTTCATTTCAAAGTTTTATAGTAGCATTTTAACCTCGTGAAATTTATTAAGGGAGCAATAGATGAAGTTAGTGGGCTTAATACAATGGGGATAGGTTCTAACATAAGATGAACAATTGGTTGGTTAGGAAGAGGTTTTATGAATAGAGGTATAGGGGGTCTAGGCATAATTTTATCTTTTTAGATCAAATAATTTTCTATCTGTACAACATCATAAGAATTGGGTAGTATTGCACCTCCCATGAATTGAATCATCATAGTTATATCACTATTAAGATCCTTAAAAAAATATAAAAATTTATTATTGAGAGATGGATTAAACAAGGGTGGGATCCTATCCTATAATCTAAGAAACCTAAAATTGAAATCCACCATCATGTTTTATGGGGCTCACTTTATAGTTTTGAACTCCTCTATCAAGGACAAATGGTCACTCCGATCCTCAAATTGCTTACATAGTTCCTCCCCAAGTTCATCCTAGTTGTGAATAGAATTTGGTCTCAAGCCTTAGTACCGCTAAATTACTTTGACTTTGAAAGAAGAGGAGAGAAACCTAACTATGACATTGTATTTGGTGACATGGTAAATTGAGCAAGTATTTATAATATCCTAAATATGCTCCATAGGGGAAGTAACATTCTCACCAGTGACGTAAGATAAAAGTTTAAGGGATGCGATTAGAATATCATCATATGTGGAAAGATTTGATGGACTGCCTCCATTGAAAGGTAAAAATAGTTGGTTCCTTTGTGTAACCATAAATGGGATAGGGAATAATTTCCCCTAATTTTCGGGAACCTATTGAATGGGGGCATAGACTGAGATCTAGGGGATGATTGCCTTATCTTTCTCTCTCTCTCTTGATAGGGGATGAATATACTCTTACTCTTCTTATATAAAGCATAGAGAGCTCAATGTAATGAAAATTAATGCCTCTTATAAATGATTTGGTTTGTATTATCATGTAGATGGGGGGATAATCTTTGATAACCAAAAATGTTTGAAGTCATTAGGTGTTATTACTGGGTGTATACAACACTTTTTGACTAAGTGTAGCACTGATTCCTCATCTCTTTCTCTAAATTTGTCTCACTAGGCATGCCAAAAACTATTTTCATTTAAAATGTGCACCCATAGACATTTTTTGATGTGAGAGGTTTTATATTAGGGCATGGAGTGCAAATGTCTTATGTAAAGCACAAAAGTGTTTGACACTAGGTGTGGAGGTGTTATCACTCACCTACATGCACAAAGTATTGGTTATCTTGTCATAAATATGAGAACATACCCAAGGTATGGAACCCTTACACTCGTTGGGATGGGCCTCTAGAGTAGGATAACTTCTTTCTATTTTAAATGCACCTAATTTAGGACTAGAACATAGACCTAAAGAGAAGAAAGGTAAATATATCACTAATATAAACCTAATATTTTGAGGGCAAAGGGAAGAAGAAGGTAATAATTTTCTAAAAATTAAAATGAGATGCACCAAGAATAGATTGAACTCTCCTACTACCATGAACGCACTAAGGAATATTAGAGGAAGACAATATCACACAAACTCTACCATAGACACCTCAAATGTATATGTGTTTCACATAAATGCATGAGAACATAATGAAACATTGATATGGATGAAAAATAGTCCACAAAAAATATCTACATAGACCCAAATACGCATAAGATATAACTTGCAAGTGAGTTCTAAGTTTCACATAGAGGTATTGGGGATGGACATCAGTGAGAGGGGTGGACATTACCCACAGACAAATGTCAACAAACACAAACACCACATAGAATATGAGTAGAATAGAGGGGGTGAATTAAATTATCATTAAAATGAAAGATCCAGCCAACATAAGTACTCTTGGAGGGAAATATTTTTGTATCATGATGTTAAATAAAAAATGTTGACTCTTCTTACAATGAAGAACAAATATTTTGTAAGAGAACAAGCCTTTTTTATTTAATTCACCCCTTGGGGTAGAAAATACAATATTTTTATATTGTGGTACCACATCCATGATTCTTGACTTCTTCTTGGCAATCCAGATTTGGGAATTGGTAGAAAGACTATTTTTTATCCACGTGTGTGTCTAAGAGTGGAAAATCATTAGAAAAGTTAGAGGGGTGGCATGTAATCATATTCTGACATCTAATAGCCACTTCTATATTTACTTATCTTGGCAAAGCCTTGAATGCCACTCAATTACTTCTTTATACTTTATTGTAACTTATCAATCATTATGTGAGTCTCCCTTAAATTTCCATGTCGTTACTACACATCTGATGGAAAAAAATGCCTTATGCCTTTTAGGAATATCTATTTACTAAAGGTTGTATGGTTAGATTATGCAGTGAGCTATGAGTTAGTGAATGTCATAGATGTAGAAATCCTCTATTGGGATTTCATGAATATAATTATTTTTGTGATAAATCCCCCTTGATAATTCTCTCATGTATTTAATTTATACCTAGGGCCCAAATCAGTCAACGAAGTAACATATGTATAACATAGATCATAACCTATGATTTATGAGAATGTAGAAGAGAAATGGAGTTTATTCTTGTACATCTCTCCCTGTGCTATATAGAAAATAAGATCTCTACACCTTTTGAACCTATTTTCCATTTAAATTATGTGATGGAGGATCCCTACATGGGGGTGTGTATTGGAACTCATTATGGGTGTGAATTAACACTTGGTCAATTCATAGATCTATGTTGATTAATTTAAGAATATGCATGGATGGGAAGCATCTGTATGTATTTTGATTTAAGTAACCCACCACTTTGTTGGCATGAAAACCCTATGTAAGGTACTTGTGAGTTTGCATGTATTTTGATAAAGTCAACAATACCATTTTTACATATAGTTTTAGTATGAGACATATCTAAGGTGCATATGATATGCAACATGTGATTAATATTGAAAAATCCAAATCAATATTAGATTATAAAACTATTGCACATGATGATACCTTGTAGACTTTTTTGGACTTTAGTGAGCCAATCTAATACAATAGTTCATTCACCTTTTAGTATGTTGGGGTGATTAAATCACTCAATCTTTCCAAGTTTTTATTTTACACTTGATCATTCAAACTCACCAGGTTATAGGTATCATTAGGTTGCATGATTGAACTAATTTCAAGTGCTATGTGGAAACTCACTTTTAATCCAAAGTTGGAGGCATGTGCCTTCCAACCCCTCTCTTTATCTCCATGATATATGCACTTTATAAATTTATCTATATTTATCCTAATATTAGTTTAATGGAATTACAATGATACATCTTTTGTAAAAATAACTTGCCAATAGGCAAGTTAATTACATCAACACACAGGTGTACTCCTAAACCTTGCTCTTTCAATTTCAATCTATTTTAAGTAAAATTGAACTAGATTATATGCAATGATTATACATATAATATGCTCTTGGTTTTAGGTTAATCACTAACAAATCATTCAAATTCAACTCCAACAAAGCACTCAAATTCAACCCAAGAAAATATAGGTGCACATAGATACCTAGGTGCTTATGTAGATCAAAAGGAGGGGTAAATGTAGATGATATTTTATGATTATGTATCACCTCAATCTTGTACACTTGAAAAATTTAGACCCTGACCATTCCTCTTCATTTTATATATGAATTGCTTCCACAAGCCTTGCATCTATTATTTCTTGTTCCTCTTGGCCTATCTCTTAGTCTGACCAACCTTATATTGATGATATGGACATACCATCTTTCCCAAAATGCTGACAATGTACTTATGTCTATATAAGTTCTAAGACTATGCCTACTCTCTTTCTCCCTAGACACTAACATCTGTGATATATAGTAAAATTGGCATTACTATCATAACCTAAAAAAAGTGTCTAATACCCTAAAGCCATCCAATTTGTAAATGAAACATATCATAATGGATAGCCTATGTTATTTAATGTAATCTATCTCTTGATAAGATTGATATAAATATAATATCAACCCTTAGTCATTCCTCACCTAACAATTAGACCAAAAGACCACTCAAGAAGAACTTAAGTTACCCAAATCTTTCCTATTATGCCCTATTTTGATATTAGTCAAAGGAACAACCTGGATACAAGTTTTAAGTACTAAAGGAGAAGTCATAAGGTCATATTTTCCAAGTTAAAATCTAGGTCACTATTGTACTTTCTTAACACACATTCCATGATTCATACACAAGCCAACACATAGGGGAGAACTACAAGATTCTACAGACCTCTTCTAGAGCATTGGATATGTAAGTAGTTCCCTTTGATAGCAAGGTCATTGAAATTTAGATAGAGATCATGTTCCCACTAACCCATTTTTCTCTAAGGTCACATTGAATATGGAAATCTAGGCTTTTTACAATTCATTAGGAGTGACAATTGATAACCTAGATCTAAATGCACTAGAATAAAAGTGAATACAAACCTAGAAGCATCCAGGTAAACACATCCTATTTTAGTGAATACTCCATATAGGACACTAGCATCTAGCTTAGACACTAACATCAATGCAACTACCCTAGGTTGATACAACTATCTAGAGAGATAAAGGCACTAGATCTAAAATTTGATGATTGATTTAGAATTATATTCCTAATTGATCTATACCTATATTAGATATAGATCTACATTAGCATTATAACTAGATAAGTAATCTCTTTTATGCCATTTTTATATCTAGCATATTTTTACTTTCCATTAATATCTTATCTCAATTTAATAAATTTAGCATATGGTATATTTGTGTTTATCACATTAGTTAGATTGCTAAAAATTTGATATTTACCCTTGCTCCCTATCATTTCTATATACTTAACCCTATCTACCGAAGTAGGATTCATTAATCTAAATTAAAGTTAAACACTCATATATGATGGGGTATCTTTTCCTCTCCTTATTTATTTTAGACTTGATCTTGGACTTCTAAGGCATGTGTCTCTCCTTATTTATAATTAACATCTTTCTCCTCCTCACATCAAGTCTCTAGACTACTTTTCATCTTCTTATTATGACCTTATTATTGGTCTTCCTCCTCTATAATATTTTTATACTCAAAACTTTTCATCTCCTTATGCATTTATATCCTTATTTCTTTTGTGCAATCTTCATTTTTCTCCAAGTTTATTTTAGAATTAATACTCTCATGCCCATATCCATATGGGTTCTCATTTTATATGTATTATTATCTAATGGTGTTACAACCCTTGTCTCACTATCTTAATTATTTTTTAAAAATGCATCTTCTCTTAGTAGGTTACTATTTACCCATGCATCTTGGGAGTCACCAGGGTTGAATAGATTCTCCTTTCTCCTCCATGTAGGGTAAGAATAGTATTTCATTAATAAAATTAATAACCAACTCTTTGAGAGTGTTGGAAAATTTTCATATTCCAAAAACTAACCTATGTCACCATATTTTGATCTCAGCTTGATATACATTGGGAGATTCTTGACCATATCAAAATTGACATAAATCCTTGTAAAAAAAAACCTTATCCTAGATTTAGTGAATTAATATATATTTTTAATATAACTATGAATAAGTTTTTGATTCCTTTCAAAACCTCATCTTCCCAAAATTCTCAAGGCAGATGAGGGAGTTTTACCCAAATTGGAAATCGATTGAAGTTTAAATTATTGATATCTATACATGAAGTCCATTTTTTAAGGGACAAATAAATTATACTTAAGAACTAAGGACCTCTTAGTACCACAACTAAATAATCATCTTTATATTAAAAATAAATAATGAAAAAATCATTAATCAAGGTTTAAATTCTACCTAGAATTTAGGCTTCCACCTCCTTTTAGCCACATATTTGAATATGTAAATATTGTTGAAAGCACACTAACTAAGTCTTAAAAAAAATTCACTAAATTAGACTTAATAAATCATGTAAAATTCAAATAAAGACACACACACACACACACACACACACACATATACATATACATACAAACATACATACATACATATATATATATATATATATATATATATATATATATATATATATATATATACATATACATATATATATATATATATGTATGTATGTATGTATATATATATATATATGTATGTATGTATATATAAATATATATGTATGTATATATATATATGTATGTATGCATATATATATGTATATATATATATATATGTATATATATATATATATATACATATATATATGTATATGTATATATATATGTATATATATATATATACATATCTATATATATATCTATATATATATACATATATATATATACATATATATATATATATACATATATATATATACATATATATATATACATATATATATATACATATATATATATACATATATGTATATATATATATATATATATATATATATATATATATATATATATATAGAGAGAGAGAGAGAGAGAGAGAGAGAGAGAGAGAAATCATAAACAACTATCCATATAAGCATGAAACACAAGAACACATCACATATGTTGGAAACCCTCAAGGGAAAGAAAACCCACTGATATTTCTAAATGGATGATAGTACTATAAGACAAAAACAAAATTTAGTTAAGCACCAAATCCACATGAAGCACCAACCCCAACTAGCCCAACACCCATTTGTCTAGTCTTTAGAAATCACCTAGTTACAAGGAGGCACCAAACCCCTAGATGACTCAGTACCAACTCAGATACCTAATTTATTTGACCAAATTTAGAATACATTATTTCTAAACTAATATATGGTGACCACCTCTTTTTATTTTCACACTCTTATCCCTTTCTAACTGCCTTCTAGGATTCTTTGCTCAACTAGGTCTATTCAAGACTAATTAGGTCATATGACCTTGATATTCATACTAAAACATACTAATAGATGTTCATGACAGTCCCTCTACTCTCTTTTTATGGTCTATAATACCTCATTCGACTCAATTATCTTCTATCTCATTCACTCCTCCAAAAACGTTTCTAACACCCCAATTAGGCCTAAAAAGCCTTGTTCTTATACAAACCTCTTGCTCATACACCTCTTATTTGGAAAAACACACTTGAACACTTAGATTTTCCATAAAATAGGCCTTAGGGAATTTTACAATTAAGATTAAATCATTACATTAGGTCAGCCATTACTCAAACAAACCAAATCCTTCTTTAGGTTTCATGGAGAATTAATTCTGTTAGGCCTACTTTAGGACATGTTACCTTATAACCCCTTGGAACACTCTACATATCTATACATGGGAAAAAAAATCCATATAATAGTAAAATAGGCCTTATATAACATATTCTTATCACCATGACACTTTTTAGGTCCAACCACAACTTGAAACACTCCATTAACATTGTTAACATTAGGCCTTTGAATACATATAAAAGTTTATCTTGAAAAACTAAAGATAAAAAATAATTTAGACAAAAAAAAATGATAATAAATAAATTATAAAAAACATAAAATACTTAAAAATTATCACCATATACATTAGACACTTCAACTCATAACATAGAGTCTTAAACTCATCATTACAACTTGTTTACTTAGAACTACCAAGACTATCAAAAACATAGTCATGAAACATTGAAATTCAACACATGTATGACCACTTTAAAATAATTACAATACATGAAAATGATCTTATGAAATATAAAAACCATATTAAAATATAAAAATGATATGGTCTAGTGGGAACTATTGGTCTTATAGACCAATTTATTGACCTCACTACACATAGACCTCACTGAGTCAAACAAGCCATTTTGGATTCATCATTTTCACCATTATACCTCAATTCCAAGATAAATACCAAGAATTAATAAGACATAAAAATCTCAAAAAAAATATCCATGCACTTGGTTTCATCATTTTATCATTAAAACACATTCTAATACATCTTCTCACTACTACCTAGGTTTTTCACTATTTACACCATTTGTCTTGTAAGAAAATGGCTAACTTAGATGAATATTTTATCATAATTGAGGGATATAACTTGTAAAAAAACTACTACCTTCTTCCTCCATCCATTTTCTTATTACATTTAATGAAAATATTGACTTTTACGAAAACTTCTTAAAAAACAAGTCTATAACTTAGCATTTTATCTTTCTTCTCTCTAACCAATACCACATGAAGGTACCTCAGAGGGTCAAATATAATATCCAATATATTAATTAATAAATTTAATCCATATTGAACACTTTTTAGAGACATCTTCAACATCATGTCTTTATTAGGGTTCTAAGAGTGTTTAAACCATTTTCCACTCTTAACGATCATTCATAAATCATAACCCCTAAATCCAAAAATGAATGCCTATAATTTTGATCTAGGAAACGTCCACATATACCATGAACTAATTAGGTTCCCATTCAAATTTTTTATGAGCTAATGAATGAAACAAAATCCTTCTTGTGTTGAGAACCCTTCATTCTGAACACTCAAGTGACCTTCAACAACATTTCATGCCTTATCCTTAATACTAGAACCTCAAAATTCATGAATAAATTTGAAAAAACGTACCTCACCTATGAAAATGATTACATGAACTCAAACACCTTGAAATATGATCATAACCCTTCATTAATCCACACTCTCTCTTTGCTCTCTAGAACTTGACCTACAAACCACATTAGGCCTTAAAATTGACCTTCATGCCTCTTTCCAAGATCTCAACACCTTGATACCATGATAAAAATATAATTCTCATGCCATATAACCTCAACATGGATTGATAATAGATCATGATACCTCATTAGGACATATAAGGTTTAAGATAGGTATAGATGCAGACCTAGACTGAGGATCCTACCCCTATAGGCTCATCTTGAAACTCTCATGAGTGTTACAGTGCCTCACATACATGATCAAACAATATTATATAACCATTAAATCATGTGTGCACTCATCTCACCAAGAAACCATGCTCAAACCTTCTCAGAAGGTCTTTTCATTCCATGACTAGGTTTAGATGACTTAAGCACTTGATGCCTTGACTTATTCAT
Source organism: Torreya grandis (assembly GCA_037957365.1). Classification (NCBI taxonomy): domain Eukaryota; kingdom Viridiplantae; phylum Streptophyta; class Pinopsida; order Cupressales; family Taxaceae; genus Torreya; species Torreya grandis. The sequence goes on from JARHVA010002601.1 coordinate 810,195, forward strand.
TCCATGTCATGAACTCCACAAAACATCAACCAAGTAGATATAAGAATTTACATTTCACTAATATCACTATAAAATTATATTTCTAATGACAACAATCTTCCATAGCCTCATATATACTTAAAAACACATGAGCAAGCATTATATGACTTGATATTTCTCTTTCATACACCTGAACACCTTTGAAACCTTGACTTGTGCCTTTATGTAACCATAATACATAAGTTATTTTTAGATTCTCTCTTGCCTTCAAATTATCTCTTGTCTTCAAATACATATTGTCATATGGATCATATGTAGACATTAGTACCTTCCATACTCATACCACTAATGCATACCTAATTTTCATCATACCTTCACACTAACCTTTAATGATAATATTAACAACTTTAATCTGACCTCAATGACCTCTCACCATGATCTTTCACTAGATGGACCTTAACATCAACATTGACATCACTGACATTAATATTTACATCAATTAAAATAACATGCCAACAAACTCCCCCTTTGTCATTGATGAAAAACACAAAACAACTTGATCATTCTCATCTCCCCATTTTGGTCTTTCTCCCCCTTTGACATTAATGACAAAGGTTCTTGCAAAAACTACCATATGATCATAGGACCTCAGGAAACCATGTTCGTTATGACTTCTACCTCACTATCTTGAAGCTTCACAACATAGATCTAAAAATCTCCCCCTGAGCTGATGCTTCCTATCATAGACACTACATGATAACCACTCTAAAAAACTAATCATTAGATCATAATGATACATTTCCCTATGGTATTCATTCTCCTAGAACTAGTTCTTTTCTCAAATAAACATGATCACACCTAAAAAATATAGAATCACACCTTCTTGTAATAAAATCTCAATAGATAGAATATGAAGAATTAAAGTAACATGATCCCCCTAACTTCATGCATACCTCCTTCAAATGAATTCAGATCATAAGACCACTCACCTTGTCCTTAACATGACTGATATGACTCAAACCTTTGATCACAAACTAGGTCACCATATTATTGAAATCAACTAAAGAATTAGGGACTACCCCTTTGTCTTCATAGCTTGAGCTCACCATATGAGTCATTAGGACTCTAAGACCATCCTTATCTTCGTTCAAACATATCTCATATACCAATAACATTTAAATATCTATCAAAATTATTCAACATGTCTTCTTGATAGTTACCAAGCTTCCATTGACTAATGAGTGTCTCCATGAAGCCTAATGGAGTCACCCCTTACCATAGGGAACTAGAATAACACAAAATCAAGAGATTACTAGATATCCATGCTCTCACAAGACTAATGATCCTTTTATGCTTGATTATCCTCTTTGACTTGGCCTCTTCATCATTTGTGTGGTCAACAATGTGATCTAATAATGAAAACTTTTGATACTTTCTAATATCTGGTGTATGTTATATCATATCAAATAATCCACTTTGTCTTGTAGACTGATCAAGACTAGGCTTGACTATCTTTGGATTCTACACCTTGGTTTTTCTTCTTTATTGAACTCTAGGATCTTGAATCTTCTTATTCTATCTTGATGATTCATGATGAGCAAATATTTAAATATGACTAATTTTAAGACAATTATCTCAAAAAATATCACTCACATATATTAATTGATGTGGACTATGACTCTTTCCATAGTACCATGAGCACTCATTCTTGGAGGGTCTTCTACACTCTCTTTCTCTATAACCAATTTGACTACATGAGAAATAGTAACCATTGAATGAATCTAAATACCATATGGCATTAGGCTACCTAATAGAATTTATCTTCATATTATTCTTGAGGATGACCTTCTTGTTCACATTATCATTCTCTTTGTTCTCCTTTTAATCTACTTTGAAACCAAGACCTATCTTATCACTAGTAGACTTATGACTACTCAAAATGTCATCTAGAGCCTCTGTTCTCTTTTCAAAATTATTATAGGTCTCCATCTTGTTAGTTTCTTGATCCAATTTTGAATTTAAGGACTCCATTTTTGATTCATATTTGTTATATTATTCTTTGTTATCCTTTAGTCTAGTAGTGAATCTCTCCATTTGAGTTTCAACCTAATTGATGATCTAATCATGATCATTGGATGTGTTACTTAGTATGTCTTCAAAAAAATCAATCTAATCTTCATATTCCTTAACTAATGATCTTAGTTTTTGATTCTTCCTTCTTTAGAACTTCAAATCCTCTAGAGAACTCACCAATTCTACTTCAAGGTTCACTTCAGCCTCATCTTCATCTGATTCTTCATCATCCATAAGGCCTTTCCATTTTAATCAACCCTGATTGTCTATTTTTATAGCCATGAATAAGGTTTCATTCTTATCATGCTCATTACTATCATCATCACTACCAGATGTACTTGGGTCACTTATATCAAATGAGTTATTATCTTCTTTGGTATACAAACTTATCTTGTTCTTGAATGATCCTTTCTTGCCTTAATACTTGCTAAATTATTTATTGATTTTATTAGGCTTATATACCTTCTTATCATCACCATGATGTTTATCATGTTCTTCATCATGCTCAGTCTTATCCTTGTTAGGAAACTTAGATGCAAAGTGACCAATCTTATGACAATTGAAACATTTTAAAGGTAAATTACCCTTGTACTTACCAGACCCAATATTCAATTTACTATAAAACATGGCTATCAATTTATCATCATCAATATTTGAACATACCTCATCCTTGACCTTCTTGCGTTTTGACTTCTTCTCAACTTTGAATGTTTCTTCCTTATTGTAAGGTCTTCTTTCATTTGTTCTCATCTCATAAGAAACAAAGATTTCATGAAGCCCATCCATATGAAGTGTGTATATATCTTTCATTTCTTCTAATATAAACACCTTTGAATCAAAGTTATAAGTTAGGGATATCAATTCATTTTATACAACTGTAGACTCTTTCACTTCTTCTATGAGACCTCTGATGACATTGATAACTTCATCAACCCTTAATAGGTAGGATGCAATACTCTCATCTTACATAATATTCAAACTTTCAAACTACCTTTTGTGGGTCTATAATTTATCCATCTTCACCTTGGTGTCTCCTTCATAGATAGTCTTCAAATTATCTAATATCACCATGACTAACTCATAGTGAATCACATCACAAACTCTACTTGCGATAAAACACATAAAATTACATTTATTTCCTTGGAATTACTCTCACTTTCCTTCTTAACTAATGTATTAGTTGGCGGTGTAGGAGGTGGAGTGTATCCATACACAACTAATGGAATAAAAACCTCATACAACCTGACTACTAACCATCCTTTCTTGTAGGATATACTTTAGGATGTTAGTGCTTCAAAGGACCAGGCTTTGATACCAATTATTACAAGAAAACTGACTAAAAGTGTGGTGGGGGTGAATTCAATATTCAAAAACTTTCATTTAATTACACTTAACTAATAATGTACCATTAAAACAAACATATAGATATAACAAGCATAAGAAACTATCCACATAAGCATGAAACACAAGAACACATAAAATATGTGGGAAAACATTAAGGGGAAGGAAACCCACTACTCTATTCAAATGGAATATAATCTTATAAGATAAAAACCAAATTTAGTGAAGCACTAACTCCACATGGAGTACCAACCCTAACTAGCTAAGCAACCACTTGTAAGGAGGTACCAACCCCCTATATGACTCAACACCAACTCAACCACCCAATTTCTTTGATCATCTTCATAACACTTTGTTGATAAAACAATAGATGATGACCACCTCTTCAACTTTTCATACTCTTATCCTCTCAAACTACCTTCTAGACTTTTTCCACTCATATAGTTCTATTTAAAACTGATTAGGTCATATGAACTTGATATTCATACTCAAACCTCCTATTAGATATTAATGATAGTCCATTTACTCTCTTGTAATGGTCTATAAGAACTCCTTCCACTAACAGATCTTCTATCTCATTCAATCCTCAAAATAACTCTCTAATACCCCAATTAGGCCTAAAAATCTTTATTATTATACAAGCCTCTTGATCATACACCTCTTGGTTAGACACACACATTTTCAAACTTATATTGGACACACAATAGTAATTAGGACACATTACAATTTATAATTAATCATTACATTATGATGAAAATTAATCAAATAGACCAAATCCTTCTTAAGGTCTCATGGAGATCTAATTCCAATAGGCACATGTTACCTTATGACCTAGTGGAACATTATACACCTATATAAATAGCATAAAATTTTAATAAAATAGTAAAATATGATTTATCAAACATATTTCAATCACCATGACACATTTTAGGTCCAACCAACACTTGGAACACTCCATTACCATTGTTCACATTAGGCCTTTGAACACATAGAAAAGTCTATCTTGAAAAATTGAAGATAACACATCATTTATCCACAAAAACATGAAAATAAATAACTTATAAAAAACCTAAAAGACCTAAAATATATCACTATATACATTATACACTTCAACTTAGGGTGTAGAGTCTAAAACTCATCATTGTAACTTGCTTGCTTAGAACTACCAAAACTGACAAAAACACAGTCATGAAACATTAAACTTCAACAGCTATATGACTAATTTAAAATAATTATAATGCATTGAAATTATCCTATGAAATATCCAAACCATATTCAAATATAACCATCATATGGTCTAGTGGAAACTATTGGTCTTGCAGACCAATTTGTTGACCTCACTACACACAGACCTCACTAAGTCAGATAAGCCATTTTGAATTCATCATTTTCATCACTATACATGAATTCTAGGATCTATAAAAATATTTAATAAGACATAAAATTCTAAAAAAAAATTTCAATTCACTTGGTTTCATCATTCTATCATGAAAAGACATTCCAATACATCTTCTCACTGTTGTCTCAATTTTTCATTATTTGCACCATTTGGCCCATTAGTGACTAGATAAATTATATGACAAATTTAGAATACTTTATGGATATAAACTATCCATAAACCTTCATGTAAATGAAACATGAGTCTCCATCTTCTTACTCCATCCATTTACTTATTATGTCTAAAGCAACTTTTGACTTCCAAAATAACATCTTCAGAAATAAGCCTATAACTCAACATTTTATCTTTTTTCTATCTAACCAATACCACAAAGAGGTACCTAATATATTCCAATAAAATATATTACCTAATAAATTTAATACATATTGATCACTTTTGATCAACATCTTCAACATCAGGTCTTTATTAGGGTTCGAAGAGGGTTTAAACTAGTTTCCACTCTTAAACATTATTCATAAAGCATATCCCCTCAATCCAAAAACTAATGCATATAATTTTTAACTAGGACCCTTAAAAATTTACCATGAATTTATTATGTTTCAATGCAAAGTTTTGATGAGATGATGAACATAATAAAATCCTTCTCAGGTTGAGAACCCTTCATTCTGATCACTCGAGAGACCTTCAAATAACTTTTCATGCCTTGTCCTTCAAAATATAACCTAAAACTTCATAAAATAACTTTGAAAAACATACCTCACCTCTTAAAATTCTTACATGATCTCAAACACCTTGAAATCTTATCATAACCCTTTATTAGGCCACACACTCTATCTTTACTCTCTAGACCTTAACCTACAAACCACATTAGTCCTTAAAATTGACCTTCATGCCTATTTACATGATCTCAAAACCTCATTTTCATGATCAAAATCTCACTCTCATGCCATACAACCTCCACATGCCTTAAAAATAGATCATGATACCTCATTATGCTTGGCAGGGTTTAATATAGGTTTAGATGCAGACCTTGACTAATGATACTACCCTTTTAGGCTCATATTGAAACTTTAATGAGTGTTCCAATGCCTAAAATACATGATCAACAACCTTATATAACTACTCATGATTGTGTGCACTTATCTAACTAAGACACCATACTCAAACCTTCTCACAAGGTCTCTTCATGCCATGACTAGGCTTAGACTACTTAAGCACTTGGTGCCTTAACTTGTTCTTTCCATGTCATGACCTCAAAAAAACATCAACCAAGTAGATATAATATTTTTAACCTCACTCATATAACTTCACCATTATATTTCTAATGACAATAATCTTCCATAGCCTCATACAAACTTAAAAACACATGACCAAGCATCATATGACTTGACATCCCTCTTCCATGCACCTGAACACGTTTGACACCTTGACCTATGCATTTATACAACCATAAGACATAATTTTCCTTTAAATTATCTCTTTCCTTCAAATTTTCTCTTGTATTAAAATACATCTTGTCACATGGCTCCTATGTAGACATTAGTTATCTTTAAACATCTTCCATGACCTATACCTTCCATGCTCACACCACTCATGTAGACCTACTTTTCATCATACCTTCACAAGAGCCTTTAATTATAAAATCAACAAATTCAAAATGACATCAATGACCACTCAACATGTTCCTTCACTAGATGCACCTTGACATCAACCTTAACATCAATGATATCAATCTTGATATTAATGACAACAACATGCCAATAAATATTATAATTTCTTTCCTAAAAATTTACAAGAAAAGATTTTGAACATATAAGTTGAGATATATCTAGGAAGAAAGAAGAAATTAGGGAAACAAAAATAGAACATCTTATCCTCCAATAAGGTAGTAAATTCTTGGGTTTTTACTATGCACCCCATTTATTCCTTCTTAGAAAGTATTTCTACCCAGGACCTTTCCACCTTTATTCTTATATAATCCATAATTAATGCATTATATAATAGTAAAAAACCATGGAGTTATTCTAGAGAAGATTTACCATTCTCATTTTAGGAGGCTAAATTGGAAATATTTACTTAAGTATGAACACCACTTGATTTTAGTTCTAGGGTATTAACTCCCTCCCAAACTTCTATCCTTGGTTTGACATTTTAGCACTTTAAGGATTCCTTTACTACATATTCCACTTAAGTTCCTTCAAACACAATGTTTCCCCAATTTTCATAAAGCTCACCATTTTGTTTAATCTTCTTTTCTTATACCTATACTTGTGGTATCTTTGCCTACTCTCTATTCGAATCCATGTCTTTATCCTCCTAATCTCCTTCTATCTCATCCCACCCAAATCCATTTTTGAAATTTCTCCCATTGTATTTTCCTCCACTCCCATCCATGTTTATTATAAAATCTTGTAACCCATACTACACTCCCTATCATACTTTGATATTACCAGAAGAAATGCCTTTCATAAGTGAAAAACCCAAAATAATTAAAGGGATGTTTAAATTTGATGTTTTTGTGCTACTTAGGCACTTTAGAACTTTTTTATGTTTATTACAATTTGTTTTGATTTTCTTTTCTTCCAATTTATTTAAGTCACTTTAAGTCCTCAACTTGCTTCATGTTTATTATGATCTTAGTGTTTTATAAGTACCACTAAAATAAAACTCATAACTAATGAGATCCAAAACACTTTTAAATTTGGTTTACATTCACTCTACCATCATGATATGCTTCCATAATTCCATAATATTTTTTGGGGTTTAATAAAGTGAATGCAAATTTTTAAATGTCACTTTACAAATAAAAAAGTGGATTCTTGGGGGTGTAGTGTAAAGTGGTACAAAGGGACATCAAAAATCCACCTTAAAAAATAGGAAATTGTATTTTACTATTGGAACACTTTATAAAAACTATTATTATGAAAAAAATAAAAAATTTCATGAGGTTATAAAGTAAAGAAACCACTATGTATTTAAAACTCACACTTTCTACCAAACTTATCAGAGGAAAAATCTAATTTAAAATAAAGAAACTCTAAATAAGCATGGAAATTTAAATAAATAAATAATAAATTATAATATATTAAGCATAAGACACCACACCATAAGGACGAGGTGAAGGATTGTCTTTATGACATTGATCACTACAATAACAAGGCTTATCCAATGGAGGATCATGATCCATCCCTCCATCCATGGGGTCTAGAGGATATAAAGAAATAATAATGCTCCACATAGGAGGATGTTATACCACACTAATAATAGGGATAAGATAAAAAGCATGTGAACCCCATTGAGATGGCACAATGGTGGATTTACCATGAGGAGGATATGATATTCACCCCCCATGTGTTGGAGTGTAGAAAAACATAATTACTGTGTAAGTGGCTTCACCAACATCTAGGAAATTATGGTGTAAAATCTAGGGGATGTGGCTCATAGAATAATGAACACTCCCCCAATGGTCAATACAATGATATAAATCTTTGAGTTCCATGTCCACATTTTCAACCTAGGCTTGAATCTTAATAAAATATGAAGATGTCACATACACATTATCATTAATGGTAAAATGACAAGTTGTTTCTTCATTATTAAATAAATTAGATTTTATAGCTTTCCATAATTGAAATATATTAAACACTCTAAAATAAATAAATAAAAATTCTATGTATGTCATTGAATTTTTAGAATCCCAAAAAGGGCCAAACACCATGAGAAAGACTTAGAGTGGAAGGGCTAAATAACAATGTGTATAGATTGCCAAAAAGATTGAGCTTTGAGGCTTTTCCAAAATATATGTTTGAAGGAATATATATTTAACATGTTGTACACTTGTATTGAGTAATTATAATATTAGAAATATTCTCTCCAAGAGGAAGGCCTTGATAAACCAGACATCAGATAAAATGAATGAGCTTGGGTTCATTCTTATTAGCCCATGTTTTGTTGAATTGATCAAACCAAGTCCTAGGTGAGTAATTAATATTCCAATGCTAATTGAACTTACCTATATTAGTATATAATTGGAAAATGACTTGATACATGAGGATTAGAGGGTAGTTATTGAAATGGGTATCAAAATTCCATCTTTGATCTTTTCACCACACATGTGGAGATTGCAAACCCAACATATGAATCATAACATCTAACATTAACTATTAAATATAGAGAATGACAAGTATGTTAGAATTATTTAAATTGAATTTAAGTTTTATCATAGGTCGAGGTAAATAATCATGGTATAAAACAAAATACTTAAAAATTTTAATTCATTTCTTGAAGAGTCTCAAAGCTTTCATACCAAGAAACTTTGCTAGAAGGAGACTAGTATTAGTCATAATAGGAGACTACTAGAGGTTATGGTCATTGAAGGAAATACCACTACAAAAGAAATTTCCAAAACATTTTGAGTAGGTTATAGGAGGTTTAAAAACTTTTCAAATATTTTTAGAAATTAATTAACCATCATTTTAATTGTGGTAGGAGTGATCAACAATGTGTGGATGTCACATCCTACCTTGATGGAACTAATTGTAAACACATGGAATACTTTATAATAGTCTAGTACTAGTGATTTTTATGTATATAATACATTAATAATATATATATATATATATATATATATATATATATATATATATATATATATATATATATATATCATTAATATGTTTTGTTCATGATTATTATATCTCTTGGTACATGTACTACCGATGTCAATTACATGGTTGAAGATACAATCAATGAGTTAGGTTGGGAAGGGAAGAATTTTGCAAATAGGTACATAACAATGTTATATAGGTATATATGAGTAAAATGAAAAAAAAGTATTTTTAGGTTTGTACCAACTCTTAATTGTTATTTATGTAATGTGATTTCTTTGTACCATGAATAAATTGATATTTTTACTTAAGAAATCATCATTGGATTGGACTCAATTATGCACAATATTTATTATTTTAATGAATTTAATTTTAGTTTTTGTTTTCATATGATAGTCACTTGGATTTAGGATTCGTTGATCTTATTTTTTTTTATGTTTATTATAAGTGGAATTATTAGGTTTGACAATTATTCGACATGTTTTATTAATTTTTAGTTTTTCCTTGTTCACTCAGTCAAAGTATTGGTTAAGTCTTGGTCATTGGTGACAAGGTGGTTTGTTATGTTTTGAATCATGTATGTGGACCTTAGACTTGGTCAAGTTCATGGTAATGATTGTTTTTTGATTTTTTAATACATTAATAGAGGTCAATGGTTTCATCATACCTTATTTTTTTATTGGTACTCAACCTAAGTTGGGTTAAGATGATAAGTGTTTTTTTTTTTGGATAAGCCTTGAGGAATTAGGCTTGGGCAAAACCATTGACCTCAAATTTTTGGAGGCAATAGGAACTATGGAAAGTAGATAATATTGAAAATAATTTAGAGGTAGTGTTGTAAGAAAACTATGGTTTTTATACAAAATTTATTATCAATATGATAATGGATTCATATTTATAGAAATCACATTTATTACATTAATGGGAAAACTTAGTAGAGTCATTTTAATTTTGGTTTTTACATATAAAAGTGCTCTTAAAGTAAATAAGTGAGAGAAACATGAACTATAAGATAGAACAAAAATAAATAAAGGAGAACGAGAGGTAAGGAGGAAGTTTATATGAAAATAGTAATAGGGTTTTCAAATTTGTTGCTTGGAAATAAAGTAATTTTCCTTTGAATTTTCTACTATTACTTTGAGTAAGGTGGTGAAAGTGGTTAATTATGAGATATTTTGGAGGTAAAATGAAATAAAATTGGGATGAAAATAAAATTCCAAAGTAATTTTTAGTACACACACAAAAGGAAGATTAATATTATTAATTCAAAAGAGATTCAATAAATTAAAAATAACTTGCATAAAGCCTACACAAAGCTTACACCATAGCTTACAAAAATATTAAAATACTTATATGAATAATAAGTATTTATATATCCTTGTAAAAACAAAAAATGCACTAAAAATATATATTCTCTAACAAACTTCTAACAAACTAAATAGTCTCTAAATATAAGGTAATCAAATATGATTAAAGAATAACAAAACTAAAATATATGCCCAATGGACATTATTTTTTTCATTCTCCTCCATAATGACCATTGGGAATAACTTGAAGATAATACATAAGCTTTTATAACCTTTCAAAAACTAAGGGCATCATGAAAATATCTACTAATCGATCCTCTAAACTAAGACATATGACCTCAATATGTCCTTGTTGAACCAACTCTTGATGTAATGATGTTAAATCTCAATATGCTTAGTCCTGGTATGAAAAAATGGATTCTTTGTTATCTGAATATAATTATTTTTGTTAAAATGAAATAAGGTAGGCATAATTTATAAATGATGCAAATATTATAACAATAACCTCAACCATACTATGTGACAAGTTGTTAATGTTATGTATTTGTACTATAAATTTAATGTAGTAAGAGATACTATCGATTATTTATTATTCTTCCAAGAAAATATTATAGAACTAAAACTAAAGGGATAATAAAAATTATAATTATGATAATCTATATAACCAACTCAAATTCAATATGTATATCTTATCAATATATTGTCCTTTGAATACTAAAATTAGAGTCCATAATTCATTGTCACTATGATATGTATGAGAGTCCTCTTTGCTTCATTGTAATTTTTTAATTTAATTTTTGACATGAACCTAGTTAAAAAGCTCACTGTATATGTGTTATCTGGTCAAGTATAAGTCAAGTATATTAAGCTACCAATCAACTATCTATGTAGAAAGGTATCTACTATATCTAATTTATATGTATTGGATAAATTAAACCTAAATTCAATATGTTTTGAAATTGTTTAACCCTAAAATGTAGATATAAAGTGATATTATTATTAAATATATATATTTTGATTAAAGTATTAAATACAACTAAAATGGCACAAGGGTGATAATCACATATATAACAAGCCAATTATATGCTAAATTTAGATATAAGCATACATTGAATTTATTATGCTGATATAGTCTAAATATGGAAAGTAAAACTATGATAAATATATAAATGACAAAGAACTAATGTAATTAGCTTGTTCTAATGTCAATGTCATTTTAGATATAGAATAAGTAGAAATAAAGATGGAATGATAATCTAGAATAGTCATCAGATTCTAGCTTTGACACTTCTAATGCTCTAGAGTGTAATGTCAACATGGGTTGTTCATTGACAATATTGTCTAGGTTCAATGATAATCTCCTATATGAAATATCTATTGGAATAGAATGTGAACACCTAGATATTTATGGGTTTTACTTGACCTACTATATGGTGTATTTAGATCTAGGTCATAGATTGTCGTTCCTTCTGAAATGGAAAAACCCTAGTTATCCATCTTCATAGTGATATTAGGAGAAAATGGGTTAGTGGGCACATGGTGTTAAGATGACCCCAAATAACCTACCATCATATGGTGCTACCTACATATCCAATACTCTATAATAAGGCATCAGACTCATGTAGTTCTTCCCTAAGTGTTGTCTTATATGTGAATAATAAAATATGTGCAAAGCAAGTACAATAATGACCTACCTTGTAACTTGTAAAATCAAGCCATTGGGATTCTTATTTAGTAATTCAAACATATATATGTGTTGTACCTATGACTAGGATGTAAACATGGAATATTTATTCAATTGAATGCTTGATAAAGTGCTTTTGATAAGTTATTTTTATCTCCTTGGTCTTTTTCTAGGTGAGGAATGAATGAGGGTTGATGTTGTATTTATATCAATCCCTTTGGAATAATAATTATCATTAAATAAATTGACCATTAGGATACATTTAATTTGTAAATTTGATTACTTTAGGGTACTAAATACTTGTATCAGGATAAGATAATAACATCGATGTTACTATTTATTTTAGATGTTGTGTCTAAAGAGTAGGAAAGTAGGTATAGGTTCAAATCTTAGATGGAATATAAGTAAATTTTAAGCATTCTAGGAAAGATAGAAGACTCAGATCATCAACATAAAATTGGTCAAATATAAGAGATATAGGACAAGGGGAACAAAGATTGATCAAATGTGAGACTTATGGAAGAAATCAAGGCAAATAACTAAGAGAAACATCCAATATATGATTTTTCAAGTGTACAAGATTAAGGTTCTATATAATCATAAAATATCATCTACATTTGTTCCCTCATTAATCTAGTAATGAAATTACTAGTTTAAAGGAAAGGAATGTGTACCTATGTATGTATGCATTCCTTGTATTTGCATGTGCCCAACTTGAGTGATTTTTTGGTGATTGAGTTGTAACCAAGAGCATGTTACAATATAAAATAAGTGCATATAATATGGGTTTAAATTAATTGAAATGCATTGAAATTAAAAGAGTAATGTTTAGGAGTACACCTGTGTGTCGATGTAACTACCTTGATTATTGGTAAATTATTTTGAAAAAACATGTCTCATTATAAGGCTCTAAAACTAAGATTAGGATAAATATAAATAAATATTTAAAGTGCATATATATATTGGACTTGATCATGTAGCCTCACCAAGTTATGAGTATCATTGGGTTATATGGCTACGTTAATCTCATATATCATGTGGAAACTCACTTTTGCTTCAAGGTTGGGGGAATGTGTCTTCCAATATATATATATATATATATATTGGAAGACACATTCCCCCAACCTTGAAGCAAAAGTGAGTTTCCACATGATATATGAGATTAACGTAGCCATATAACCCAATGATACTCATAACTTGGTGAGGCTACATGATCAAGTAAAACCTAAAAATTTAACAAGATTGGATGATTTTATCGCCTCAACCATACCAAAAAGTGAACCAAGTATTGTAGTAGATTAGCTCAATAAAAGTTCATAAAAGTTTACAAGGTGTCAATATGAAAAAGTTTGTGATGTGGTAACAGTCCATTAAAGAGTTTTGAAATTTGGAATGAATTTGGATTTTTCAATATTAGGCACATGTTAAATAACATATGCACCTTATATAAGTATCATGATGAAACTATGTATAATAATAGCACCGATGTATACAATTTTTCCACAACTATGAATCTAAATCATATAACTATGTGCTTTGGCTAATAAGGAAAAATGTGTAAGTGTGGAGAATATGCTTCCAAATATTTCCCACACTATATGTGGATAAATCTTAAAATTGATATAAGTACCAATGTGGAGGACATGTTTTCTGAACATGCCTCCACTATAACTAGAGATGTTAAATATTGAATAGGTGTGGAAAACATGATTCCAAAGCATATGCCCACTGAATATGAGAATTGTGAATGTGTGGAAGCCATGCCCATATGACATGCCCCCACTAAATCTGATAATTGATATAAGTAGCATATACTGAATGAATCTAGAGAACATGCTTCTAAAACATGTCCCCATTGAATCTAAAAATTGATATAAGTACAATATATTACATGAATGTGGAGAACACGATTCTAAAGAATGCCCCCACTAAATCTAAAAGCTATGCCAAGTGTGGAGAACATGCTTCTATGACATTATCCCACTAATATTCCCCACTTTGATGCAAGGGAAATATTATGAACTAATAGTAAATTCACCTTAAAAGGATAAGACAACTGTATAATTTGTGAATGGAACCATGTGACATATAAAAGGGAATGCATCTAGGTAAATGTATAATTGAAGTGAATAGAACCAACGTGATCACATGTAGGCCTATGGTGCATGATAAATATTATGATAATGTCTAGATAATAATAGTATAATCTCAACAAGAAAAAAACACACACACAAGAGCACTCAAATTCAAGTCAAAAGGCACTAGTCCAAAGAGACTAAAAATAAAGGGCATACTCAAATTACACACAATCAAAGGGACATGACTTAGTCAAATGTCCATATAATAAAAAATGACATATTTAAATATCCATACAACAAACTATGACATATGAAAATTTTAGTGAAATAATACATGATAGATCTGGTTTATATTTGTAGACGATTAATACAAATAATTTAAAACATGAAATGTAAGGAAATTACTTAGATATTTGCATAGAATAATTATATATCATACATAATAAGAAAAGATAAGATATCACACAAAAATAATTGATACTAGAGTGGAATAATGGATAATATAGCAAAGCCACTTCAAGGGGGAAACCTCCACAATAATGTAATAAGAGAGAATACCTAATATGATGATTAAAGACTAACCATTACCTCCTCTATATAGTCTACTTAGCCATGGTTATTCCATAGGCTGACCTAACTAAAGAAAATATAAAAATGTAATAAGAATATAAAAGAGGTATATAAGCCACAAGTTAGCCACACATATCCTTAGATATGCCAAAGGTTAAGGGTGAATCATGCCCTTCCCATTCAGAATAATGTTTTACTCAATGTTGAATAAACTCTAGATGTTGTTTCATAAAGGATTCTTCCTCTCGAGTGGAATATTCACATGGTATATTCTTCCATTTTATTAGGTACTCCTTAATCACTCTATACCACAACTACTTAGTATACATTTGAGGGATCACCTCCGGATCAAGAACAACCCTCCCTTCTTCATCCAATTTTGGTAACTTAGTTTGAGTAGAAACTCTATGTCCAATGAATTTCTTTAGGCATGATATATGAAATACTAGATGTATGTGAGTGGATTAAGTAAACTCTAACTTATAAGCTACATTACCAATTTTGTGCAAGATCTGATAAGGACCATAGTACTTAGGGAATAAAGTATTTTCCTTTTTTTATTACTTTAAGGACATCAAATTATATGGCTGTAATTGAATAAAGACCCAATCAATAATGTCAAAATTCCTCTCACTCTTGTGTTGATCTACCTATTTTTTCATTTGATTTTGGCCCATGGATAGATTTTCATGTAACCTTGTAAGGACCTCCTATTGATGGTGAATATGTTCCTCAACTGCATAAACCTTAAGATGGACCTTCAAGGTTGAAGTGATTGATGGAGGGTGGTATCCATACAAGGCCACAAAAGGAGGATTTTTTGGAATAACTATGAACATAAGTATTATATCACCATTCAACATGTGGCAACCAATGAACCCATTTATCTTATTTATCAAAAATGAAACATCACATATGTATTTCTAGACATTTGTTGACTACCTCAGTTTATCCATCTGATTAAGGATGATAGGACGAAATATGAGCCAACTTGGAGCCCAAATATGTGAAAAATTTAGTATTAAAATTACTAGTGAAAATGGGGTCTCTATCACTGATAATTATCTTAGGAGTACCATGTAGTTTTTGAACTATATTTAGAAAAGTAGAGATACTATACTAGAAACAAATGGTTGTGATAAAGAAAAAAAATGTGCATACTTATTAAGATGATCCACAACAACCATGATAACATTTTTACCATTAAATATTGGTAACCTTGTTATGAAACCCATAAACACCTCTTCCCAATGCTAGCTAGGGATAGATAAAGACTGTAAAAGACTTAGGGTTTTGATGGTCTCACCTTTATTTTGTTGATAAATCATACATTTAGTGACATATTTCTAGACATCCCCCTTGAGTTCTTCCCAAAATAATCCTACTTGATTATATGATAGGTTTTCAAAAATCCTAAATGATACCTAAGTAGAGTTTCATGAAATTATTGAAGGATTTTTTATTTGAAAAGAGAATTCTTACGTAGGTATAATATATCTTTATACCATAATGCATTACCCTTCCATGTGAATTTTTTAAAATCCACCCAAACCTTACTAAAGATTTTGAATCAAATCATGGGTAGCATAATCATTTTCCCATTATGGTCTTGATTCTTATATCCAATCTACCTACCAAATGGTCATGGCACATAGTAATTCCTTAATTGATTCATCCCTCCTAAATAGTACATTTGCTACCATATTTTCCTTGCCTTTCTTGTAGACTATTTCAAAATCATAGCCTAACATCTTAGTTACCCATTTTTTTTGATCTTATAATGACAACCATTATTCCAAAAAGTAATTGAGACTATCATGATCAATCATTACCTGAAAGTGACAACCTATCAAATAAGGTTTCCATTGTTTGATTACATGCATAATGGCCATCATTTCCTTCTCATATATGGGCTTGAGCTGATTTTTAACCTTCAATTGGTGACTTTAAAATATAGTTGGTCTACCTTATTTCATGATAATAACACCAATACCATATCTATATGCATCACATTCAACCATAAAATTCTTATAAAAATTAGGAGTGGCCAACACTAACATGGTACACAGCTAGTTTCAATTATTCAAATGCCTTGGTAGTTATATCAGTCTACTGGATGGAGTCTTTCATCAATGAAGAGGTGACTGGGGATATAATACTACCTAAGTTTTTGATAAACCTATGATAGTAACCATTTAGCCATAGAAATCCTCTAATTTTCTTGATTGCCTTAGAAACTAGCCAGTCCTACGTTACTTGGATTTTTTAGGATCCACTTTCAATCCTTCATGAGAAAACATATGACTTAGATACTCAACCTCACGAGATCCAAAAGTAAATTTGGAGGTTTTGGCATACAAATGATGTTGTTTAATAAATGAGAGTACATGTTTCACATGTTGCAAATGGTCTTCCCAATTTTTACTATAAATGAGGATATCATCAAAAAACACTAGAATAAATTTCCTCAAATATGGCCTAAAAATAGTATCCATCAAACTCTAAATGGTGGATGGTGCATTTTTTTAGATAAAAAGGCATAAAAATAAACTCATTATATCCCTCATGAGTTTTGAAAGATATTTTGGGTATGTACTCATCATAGATCCATATTTGATGATACCCAAAATATAGATCTAACTTGGTAAAATAAAGAGAGCCATTAAATTCATCTAGAAGATAATTAATGATAGGAATATGAAACTTATCTTTGATAGTGTACTTATTGAGATATTTTTAGTTAAGACACATCCTCCAAGTGTCATCTTTCTTTCTCTCCATGAAAATTGTTGAAGAATATTCACTTTGGCTATGGTGAATGATTCCTACATCCAACATATCTTGTACCTTATTTTCAATTTCACTTTTTTGGGCATAGGGATATTTGCATGGCCTGATGTTGGGTGGTGTACTACTAAGAATAAGTTTGATGTCATGACCATGCATGTGGTTAGGTGGAAGTCCTTTTGGCATGTCCCCAAAAACAACATAATGCCTATCAATCATTTGTAGATTAGGAGGTATAGATGGCTGAGTTGGCTAGACTTTAATGGAAAAAAATTGAGCTAAAAATACTTTAGCACCCTTTTAGAGAATATTATTCATTTTATGGGATATAATAATTTGTGGATATTTATCCCTTAATCCCCTTATCTCAAATGTACTTCCCTTAGAATGAAATCACATGAATAATTTTTGGAAATTCATCTCAATAGTGCCCAATGTGATGAGCCCCTATAATCCTAAGATAATGTTAGCTCCACCGATGGGAATAAAAAACATAAGAGAATATAATAGGTATTCTCACATGGTTATCTTAATACTATGTAATTTTCCTAAATATATCATAGTACCACCATCTATTATCATGACTTGAAATTCTAGAGTAGGATAAATGAAACAGTTCAAACAATCAACCAACTTATTATTGATAAAGTTGTGTGTGCTCTTAGAATCAATTAATACAATGACCTTCTATTTCTTAATGAAACCAACCACATTTATATTTTGAGGATTGATAATACCTAAAATGGTATGATAGAAAATAGTAGGTTGAGAGTCTTTAGATTCCTCCTCAAGTACTTCTGCATCCTCACCAATTACCTCCTCATCATCTTCATCCTCATTCGCACCTTTTATGTAAAATACCTTCTATTCAGCACAATGATTTCCTTTTATCCAATTTATGTTAAAACCATAACACAACCCTTTGGATATCTTATCCTCAATTTTTTGAGGTGTCAATCTGGTGGGTTGAGGATATGATAGTGCTAGAAAGGTTTGATCACAACCAGTAGTGAAATTTTTTCATTTGGCCATCTCTTTTTATTCTACCATGTATGCCCTTAGGATAAATTCTGATAAAAATGATGGGTTAAACATTCAAATCTCCAATTTGATATTATCTTTGAGTCCACCCAAAAAAATATCAATCAAATTTTCCTCAGTGGTGTCTTCCACCTGTAAAGATAGATTATAAAATTGATGAATATAATCCTTCATAGTTCCTATTTAATGTAGTTTGGCTAACTAGTTGAAGTAGTTCTTAGATACATTATTTTGATAATGAGGCAACAATTCATTAGTGAAAATATACCATGTAATAAGAGCACCATTATTTTTATTTTGAGCACATAACTAATGATACCAAATGAACTACTTAGGTTCCAGATAAAAAGATGCCACTATCACATTTTGAGAACTACGAGTTTGGTGTAGATCAAATAAATTTTCAATGTTAGTAATCTAAGTGAGAATATCCTTACCATCAAACTTAAACATGTCTAATTTTGGAAACATCAATTTCACACCAAGATTCGAGATGTTAGTGTTGAGAGGAGGAGGACCTAAATGATGAAGAGGAGGGTTATTTGGTTGTAACTAGAATGAAATGGTAACCAATTGTGTAGTGATATGATGCAATTGAGTGTTCACCTCATTAATCTCCCCACACATCCCTAAAACATCAATTTTAACTATAATAAAGTCATCCTACCATACCAAGATCTTAATGTTAGTTTGAAGTTGAGAAATTAATGGATCTAAAGTTCTAGATTCCATGTCATCCCTAAACATAGTCTTAGGAGTTTCTTGCCCCCCCTTTTTCCCCAAGTAGTAAGACCCACCATGCACAAACCCTAGGAGGGTTTTCACCCCAAAAAAAATGTACTAGGATATGGTACCATTGTGATTACCTCACCAAGATGAATCCAATGAATATTTTTGCACACTAGGGTGAAAAATTTCAGCACCAAAAAAGTGTACTGATAGAATATACCATTGTGATCATCTCATCAAGATGAATAAAATGACTGCAAATATTCAAAGTGATTTTTTTTCTAGATTTTTTTTTTATTTTTTAGATATTTTTTCAAAAATCATTTCAAATAATACTACACTGATAGAAAATATTAATTCTTTCAAGATTACAAGTTATGTTTTTTTTCTCCTTCCACTCACAAAAGTCATGCCTCGCTAGATCCAAAAAAAATACCACAATAAACTTGCCCAAATATTAGAGAAAAATATTGGATAATATAACATAGCCACTTTAAGGGGGAAACCTCCACAATAATGTAATAAGAATAGAATACTTAATATGATAATCAAAGACTAACCACTACTTATATATAGTCTACTTATCCATGGTTATTTTATAGGCCAACCTAACTAAGAACATAGAGAAATGTAATAATAATATAAAAGAGGTATGTAAGCCATAATTTGGCCACACATATCCCTAGATATGCCAAAGGTTAAGGGCATAACATGTAATGGAGCACTTAATGTTTTAGAACACAGATATCACATGAAATAATTTAATCACACAAATAATAATAATGTAATCTAATTAATTTAATTTGAACATATTACAAATATATAGTATAATATTTCCTATAATAAGGGATTCTAGATCCCTACAAACTCTCAACCCATTGACCAAATAAATCTAATAATCTACCTATACAACAATAAAATAACCAATCCTATATGTGATAATATAATATGTTCCCATATTATCCATATGGTTACACATTAGCCAATATTATATTTACCTCTCAATAAATACCCAAATTTGCACAAATGTAAAAGCTAATCCCTAACATTCCCCCCCCTTAGTTTTTACATGTTGTAAAAACATTCACACTCTCATCTGTAGTATGCTCACCCATTATAGGATGCCTTATTTGGCTCATGACCTTGATAAAAATAAAGTATAACTCCTTCTATGGTTTTACAGGTTTACCACAAACCTTGACATGAATAGAATAAATAGAATTATATGTCACCTTATACTCTTAGGTCTGCATACTACTGATGCAATCTTGCTGCACATGACCACTACTAAGTGAAGAATGTATCTTGCATTTAATTTACATGACCACAATGGACATCTCACTAGGGGTCGTCTATATAAATAATTAAGGTAGTCATAAAATATTTATAGTAGCTACTCTCCTAACTATTTCTAAAACACTATTCACCTCAAGTGGTTTTCTAGATCTCTACCACAAACCCTTTTAAGATCCATGAACTAACTTACATTGGTGCTTTATATCCTTTCAAAATGTTTTCACATCAGGGAACTATGTTTGGAATTTTCACACAAATTATATTACATGAATAGGTAATTTATTTTGTTTTTATTTTACAAACACACAATAGAAATGAAAAACACACCACACACAACGTCACTAAAACATTCTAGGCCCCATCATTGGTGACTGACAAGAGGATGTATAATCTCCAACCTCTATTTCCTCCTTCTTTTAGTTAATGAATCTGATCACTTAGATGATGAAGTTGTAAAGCTCAATTTCATATCACTTTGAATGGAATGGGGTACCCCCACAAGACTGACACATTCGACATTTGACTTAGGACGTTACATATAAGTAATAGTACATCCTTTACAATTTTTTAATTTTTAATTTTAATATAGATGACTCAACTATTGACTCAAATCCTTTTAAGCCATGAATCATTCTTGATTTTGAAAATAATGACATTTATTAACATTTTTATGGACATTGAAAAAATGTTAATAAAGACTTTAAATCTATTAAAATATTGACAAGACTATAGTGAAATGAAAACTAAAAATTATTAATTAAACCTAAAACTAATACACCAAAATTAAATGACTCAAAAGAATCTTATTATTCTTTTAAATAAAAGAATGTCATGACAACTAATACTAAAGAGGATTACTACAAAATAAAAAAACTTGGACCTAAAACTAGATGAAGTATAGAAAACTTGACTATAAAAGGAGACTCAAATAAATCAAATTACTACTTAATTAATACATCTATTAATAAACCTATAGTGACCATCACACCTATCTGAGTTGAACCTGATACTAAAAGATTAGCTGAATGGGGGGATAACATAAATGTGAACAAGATATTCACTGATCCATGTTTCATTAAGTGTCTACTATTGCAAAGTGTTGAGAGTCAAGTTGTAAACTAAGGTGAGTCTATGGAGGAATTCATGTTCACTAGAAGTCATTATTTTGTTTGAGTTTCCTTGTATGCAAAGCAGTAAGGATAACTCATAAAGATATTGACTCAAATATCCAATGCAAGATGAATGAATGTAAAATTGAGTACATATTTTTGATGTTCTCTCTCAAACTATAAATCTTAGTTTAACATTCCAAGTATCAATCCAATGGAGGTAGCTACCAATTCTTTCAAGTATAATTAGCAGCTTCACATCATTGCATTTCCATGGGTGGAGGAATGTATGCAGTTGGTGGCACATAGTCAGAATTATAGAGACATCTCCCTTAGTTCACAAATCACACTAGGTCTATGTAATGAACAACAAATGGATCAAATTTTTCTCTCCTATAAATACACATAATCTAATAGAAAACTTCAACTCATCTACAAAATAATATTTTATTCACAAATAACTATGATTCTTAGGGGTGTAGAACTGAATGGTTGCCCCTTAAAAAATGATTAAGCTCCCATTACATAAAGGATATGACACTACTCTGATACCAGATGATAGATCTATTTTATATTTGTAGAGGATTAATACAAATAATTTAACACATGCAATGGAAGAATTGATTTTGTAGAACACATAGAGCATATTAAATAATTTAATCACACAAATAATAATAATCTAATTTGAATAATTTCATTCAAACATATTACAAATATATATGATATTATTTCCTATAATAAAATATTATAGATCCATAAAAACTCTCAACCCATTAACCAAATAACTCTAATAATCTACCTATACAAAAATAATATAACCAAACCTATATGCGATAATATAATATCTTATTGTATTATCCATATGATTACACATTAACCAATATGCTATTTACCTCTCGATAAATAACCAAATTTACACAAATGTAAATGATAATCCCTAAAAATATATAGGCACAAGGTCCATAATTAAAGGATCATATTCAAATGCTCAAAAAAGGAATACAATAAAAAGACAAGGCACTCAAGGAAGTGATAAAGTAAAGCATAATCAATCAACATAAACCTATCCTATCAGCTCATGGATGTAATGTGTTAGGAAAAATGTCAAGTGTATAACATATCAATTACTCTATTTAATATATAATCATGGATAATAAACATGTGTAGGTACATTTTAATCTAAAACATGATAATTTAGAGTGGTCATAAAATCATATAACTTATGTTTATTAAGATCAAAGAAGTGGATGGCCCTAATGTTCATATGATATGAGTATAGGGAAAGCCCAAAATATGAAATAGGAAAGTATCATGTATCTTTATATACCTGTATCATACTCAAGTATGTGT
This sequence comes from Torreya grandis, assembly GCA_037957365.1. Lineage (NCBI taxonomy): Eukaryota > Viridiplantae > Streptophyta > Pinopsida > Cupressales > Taxaceae > Torreya > Torreya grandis. The sequence goes on from JARHVA010002601.1 coordinate 833,545, forward strand.
GACACATATGTGTATGTAGGAGTAATTGAGCATGTCATTCATCAACATGGAACTAACACACAAATGCCAAGGATTTAATAGAACATGTAGGTGTTGAAATTGTTTGTGGATTTTTAGATATTTTTTATTTTTTATTTCTTACATAATATATTTACATAAGTGAAAATGTTCATTGGTATTTTAAAATGCTTTCCTTCAAGTGTATCAAGGTGGTATACACCTTTTCCCAAATTTTCTATAACTATAAATGGACCCAGCCAATTTGGTTTGAACTTTTCTTTTTTGTCATTTTTTGCATTGGTATTCTTTTTATTTTATTTTAGTACCAAGTCAGCCAAATTAAAGTCACGTATTCTAATTTTTTTGTCATATGCTCATTTTACATGATCTAGATAAAAACATAAGTGCTCAATAACCTATGGGAAATTTTCACTCAACTGATCTAACTAATGTAATCAATTTTCATGGTATTAATTATATTTGATGATGTATTTTATAGAGACATGTAAAGAAGGTATGTTAGGTTCAATTAGTAATATGACCTCTACACCATAGACTAAAGAGTAAGGTGTGGTCTAAGTATGTGTGCAAACACTAATTTAGTATACCCATATAAAATATACCTTTTATTGTTGGCAATCCATGTTGTATCATTCAACTAATTCCGAGTATTTTGATAATTGATTTATTGGTTTCCTCTACCTAGCCATTATCCTATGGATAATAAGGTGTATAAAATGTTCTCTTAATTTTGTATTTGATAAAAATTCATCTTACTATCTTATTTTTAAATGATGTTCCATTATCATAAATAATGGGTGAAGTTATGTCGAAATGGGATATGATATTGGTCATCATACACTTGCATGTCATCACCTATGGTAAACTCAATTGGAATTACTGCCACCCATTTTGTAAAATATTTTTTAGATGTAATGATAAATTTATGTCCACCAATGAATATTGGGTTTACCTTGCCTATTAAATCAAAACCCAATAAGGAAAAAGGCCACGATGAAACAATCAACTATAATTCATGTGATGGTGCATGATTTAAATTAATATATTTTTGGTATTGTAAACATAGTTTTTCATGTTTGATGCATTCTTGTTTCATTTTAGGCAAATAATAACCTTGACATATTAGTTTTTGAGATATGTCATGTTTACTAAAATGTCCACCACACAAGTTGTCATGCATTTCCAAGAGTTCAGTACAAGCTTCATATTTGCTTAAGCATTAAAGCAATTGTCCATTAAAACCTTGTTTGAACAAATAATTTCCAATAATAACATAATGAAATACATTTCATTGTAATTTGCATTTATATTTTCATGTAAAATGGTTTGATATGTAGGCTCACTAAATAAAATTATAAATATCAATGTACCATTTTGTGTTTATAGTATTGCAATCAATAACAATACTAACCAAGGCATGCATTTGATCAAAAGAAATGGAAGGATTTCATGACTATCATATTATAAATTTTATGTGATCATCATCAAAAGTCATCAAGGATGTTTCACATGCCATAAAATATACATGGTGGTTATCTTTATGTGAAATACTATCGATAGAAATATCTCAAATGTCTATGTGAATTTATCTACCATTCATTTATATGGTAGAATATGATATTTTTTATTTTGGTAATGATTAGTAACTTGATTAATAATCAACTAGAAATCACCAAAAATTTGGATGTCTCTTATATCAAGATTGCATGTTATAAATACTCTGATGATCAAGGCCTCATATTTGGCTATATTTTTCATGCAAAAAAAAGATAATTTTTAAGAGAAAGGCATGTATTCACATTTGGGGGTACAAAATATAATTCTATCACCTAATCTTGCTCAACATTTTGATTTATAAAAAAAAGACCTATCCATGGAGTGGAAAATAAATTATATGCCTCAAACTTAGCTTGGAAAGCTTTAATGAGTGGAAAATAGTCTGGTAAAGGAGACATAACCAATTGGTCATCTATGACTTGACGTTTTATTAAATTTTGGGCTACAAACTTTAGATCAAACTCTATAAGATACATCTCCCATTTTTTTATGCAACTAGTTAGGTGTGTTTTGTTCATGAGGAACCTTAATGGATCTTATTTAATTATAACATGAACCTTATTATTGAGAAAACAATGTTGTAATTTATGGGTGGCAAAAACCATAGCTAAACATAGTTTTTTTTAGTAACGTGTATTTACATTCATAATCAACTAGCTAGAAATAGATGTAATAGATTCCATGCTCTTTCTGATTATCATCAAATTGTGTTAGTAAGGCCCTAAGGGCTGTATGGGTAGCCAATATGTAAATAAGGGTTTATCTAGAATAGGAGACATAAGTATTACTAGGTTTGATAAACAAGTTTTTATTTTATTGAAGCTTTGTTGACATACCTCATCCCATATGTATTGTGTATATTTTTTTATAAAACATGTAAAATGGATTATTTTATCGACCAATTAGTCAAAAAATGCCAAATAGATTGAATTCACCCTAAAAACATCATAATTATTTTAGATTGGTTGGTGATGGCATTTATATGATAAATTTTACCTTTTTTTGGATAAACCTAAATGTATATGAGGAGTTTTCCCAAAGATACCCCAAAAACACATTTTTTTGGATTTAGTCAAACATTGAATTTGCGTAGACACTCAAATATTTTTTTGTAAATAATTGACATGGTCTCGCTAGTGTTTTGTTTTTTCAATTAACTCATCAACATAATCCTTAGTGATTTTGTGTATGGGGACATATAATATTCAATGTTATCTCTCCCAATACTTGCCATGCCATATTATCAAATCCATTGATACTCATATTAGATGGTTCAAAATTTGATGGTCTAATGCTTATTACAGAGAGAAATGATATGTTACAAATGTTGAGTCTAGAACCATTATCCTGAATAACTTATTTTACAATTTTGTTGCAAACACATACCTAGATATAGAGTGGTAAATAACTATTTATAAGGTTTTGAGGTGAAAAATTCTCATTTTTGAAGGATATATTATGCTTAGCCCATTTTATGTAATTTGAGATAGAGGCCATGTATGGTGTTTAAACATTACAAGGGAGTAAGGTCATATGTAATGCATCTAAAATAACATCCTTTTAATGTGATGAATTATGTAATAAGTCCAATAATGAAGTTTTGGTATCAATGTGTTTGGATTGGGAAATAGCATGTCCTAAGGAGGATGATATCTTCATACACTCCCTTTGGCATTTTTTAGTGAAATATAAAAGCTCATTGTAAACATTAGAACAAGGAGTGTGTAGGAAAGTAGGTTTTGAATCCATTATAGATCAAAATGAGTTAATTATGTGTGAGATATGTCCATAGGATAATTTATAGAGATTTTCATGGAAAACATGATTGAAAATTTATAGAAAACAAGGAGTATCAATAGAGAAAAACCAAAAAACCTAAGTGACTTAGGGTTTTATTTTCAAAGATTGGGTTCACCAAATGTATAACCTTGAAATGTATATATAAGGTGATATTATCATTAACCCTATATTTTGATCAAATGGGTATATATAAATGAAATGGCATAAGGGTGATAATTAGATCTATAATAGGATAATTATATTCTAAACTCATATATAAGCATACAATAAATTTATTATGCCAAGATAGTCTAAATATGGAAATCAAAACTATTCTAGATATATAAATGGCAAAGGAGTGATGTACTTAGCTTGTTCTAGTGCTAATTCAATTTCATATCTAGAATAGGTAGAAAGCAAGATAAAAGGAGATGATGGAACAATCATCAGATTCTACATTTGACACTTGTAGTATTTTGGATAGTAATGTCAGCCTAGGATGGTTGGATTGATGTTATTATTTTGATTAGATGTTAATGTCTTGTATAGAATACCTGATAGAAGAGGATGTGACCACCTAGATGTTTTTAGGTTTTGGTTCACCTTAGCTTTGATCCATTAAAATATGGGTCATATACTATCGCTCCTTTTAAAATTTAAAAAAAAAACCTAGTTATCCATCTTCATAGTGACCTCGGGGAAAAATGGGTAGTGGGAACATGATGTCGAGATGAACCCAAAGACCTCATTATTAGAGGGTAATTCCTACATAGATAATAATCTAGAAGAGGGTCTTAGACTCATGTAATTCTCCCCTATAATTTGGATTGTGTGTGAATCATAAAATATGTGCAAATAAATTACAACAATGACTTAGCTTGTAACTTGGCAAATTTGGCTCTTAGGCTACTCCTTTAGTACCTCAGACCTGTATATGTGTTTTAATTATCACTGGTATGGAAATGGTAATATTTTTTTAATTAAATGCTTAATAGATTGATTTTGATAAGTTGCCTTAGTTTCCTTGGTATTTTTCTAGGTGAGAAATGAATGATAGTTGATCTTGTATTTATATCTATCCTTTTAGAGTAATAACTCACATTAAAGCACTTAGGCGAACCATTAAGATACATTTCATTTGTAATTTGGATTACTTTAGGGCATTAAACACTTACATCAAGATAGGATAGTAGTATCAATGATACTATTTATCCTCGACATTATTGTATAAAGACTAGGAAAGTAGGTACATGTTCAAAACTTATGGATATGGAAGATAAATACATTTTAAGCATTCTTGGCAAGATATAAAACTTGGGTCATCAACATAAAATTGGTCAAACCAAGAGATATAGTCTAATGGGCACATGATACAATAGATGCAAGACTTATAGAATCAAGAAAGGTAAGTAACTAAGAAGAACAACCAAGGTCTGAGTTTTTCAAGTGTATAAGATTGAGGTGTTATATAATCATAAAATATCATCTATAATAATTGATTTTTAATCCTTTATTTGAAATTTTTGTAAGATATCTAAAGAAATTTTTATCTAAGACATGAAAATTCAATATTAAATTTTCCATAATTTTATACCATAGAAGTAGTGTATCTATCCAAAATCTATCATCTCAAATTCTGGAACCATAACTACTCTAAACTTTGGAAAAATGTTATATTTTTCCTAGTGTGGATAAGATCATCTACATAGAGAACCAAGATAAAAATATCACTACTTGTACTCTTTATATATAATTTTGGATGTGATTTACTATTGATAAAACCTTTCTTACCTATATATGGACCTACCTTGGAATAGCAAGCATTAGTTCTTGATTAAGACCATACAAGTCCTTTTTCAACATGTAAACACAACATTCCTAAAAATTTATTTAAAAGCCTTTAGGTTGTGACACATATACTTCCTTATCAATGTATCCATTAATTAATCACTCTTTACATCCATATGATAAATATTCTAACCTTGTTGAGTTGTAATATATAATACTAGTCTAATGGTGTCCAACCTTGCTACATGTGCAAAAATCTTAGTATAGTAAATATCTTCTTATTGAGTGTACCCTTATCAACCAATATAACCTTATCACTACTACTATTAATTTGTAATTAATATTATACACCAATTTTTTACCAAAAAATTATTTATCAGGAGGTAATTTGACTAATTTACATGTGTTATTTCTCTCAATTATTTTTATATTTTTGTTTATATATTTAACCAACTTTTACTTTTCTTTATCTTACTCAAAACTCTATGGCTCATCACTTTTCATAACTTGTGACATTAATGCATATTTAAATTTTACTTGTGACATTTTTATTCTTTGTTAAAAATTTGTATCTAACATTTGAGTAAAGGGATGATCACTTTCTATCTTTCTTTGGTATTTTATTTCTCCCATATTATAAGATTCAAGTGATTATACAATCCCATCAATAAAAACTCATTTTTACTTTGTTTTTGATTCCTGAATATATTCTTCCTCTTCTTTGAAGATCAAAACTTTGATGATTGCTAATTTTTCACCTACTATATCATATAACCTATATACCTTATTTTTTGAACCATATCTAATGAAAATTAACTTTTGGCCTTTGTCATCTAACTTATATATATTTTATTTTAGTATGTGGGCATAAGCGACACATCCAAACACTCTTAAGTGATCAATACTTCACTTATTTCTATACCATGTTTGTTCAAGAGTCATTCCTTTTATTTCCATTATATGACTTCTATTCAAGATATATACTATTATATTTACTACTTCACCCCAAAACAAATTATCCAAGTTTTTTTTATTCCATCATACTCCTTACCATTTTAATGATAGTCTTATTCTTTCTTTTAGCTAATCTATTTTGTTGTGGAGTATATGAAGTAGTTAATTCCCTACTAAATCCATGATTATGTTAGAAATCCTAAAACTAATTTGACTTATATTAATCTCCATTATTTGACCTAATCACCTTGATGTACTTTTCAATTTGTTTTTCAACCAACTTCTTGAACTCTACACACTTTTTAAAATACCTCTAAATTTGTAATTAAGAAATATACCCATGTTTTCCTTGAGTAATCATCAATGAAGGTTATAAATTACTTTTATTTATTCAAAGTAAGAGTTTACATAAGTCCACACAAGTTTTTATGAATTATTTCAAGAGGTTGTCTAGCTCTTCTATATTTTTCTACTATAAATCTTGCTTTATGTTATTTTCTTATAAAACATTCTTCACATACTTTTTTTATGTTTTCAATCTAGTGAAATCCTTAAGCCATTTTCCATTTATTAATAGAAATTAACCCATTTTAATTAAGATGTTCATATATTTTATGCTAAAGTTTGTTGTCAATCATCTCACTTGCCTTCAATGCTTTATTTCCTTGTGAAAAATAAAAAATAATCATTCTATCATGAGTCATATTAGCTCTACCCAAAATTACATTATTTTTTAATTAATCTCTGAAAGTACATTCATTTCTATAAAATTTCACATGATAATTTTGTTCCAACGTTTGTCCCCTAAAAAACAAATTTTTCTTTAGTGTAGGAACTAGTAAAGTTTTATTAATGTGTTTTAACCCACCATCATCTGTTGTTAGTACAATATTGATTTTGACCTTGGTTCCATGATATTGGTTATCTCATAGTAAACTTGTGATATTATGTTTCTCATATAAATTTATGAATAAATCCTCATTATATGTCATATGATAAGAACATATATAATTAATATACCAAGTATTATTATTAATTTCATTTGTATTGAAGCAAGAAACAAATAATTTTCTTTTGTTTTCAATAGTTTTGTGAGCATTATTTTTATCCATGTCTACTTCCATATCCCAACAATATGATTCATAATGTCCAATCCTATTAAAATAAAATAATCTAGCATTCCTTTTATCCCCCCCTTTAAAACTAGCACTCATTCCTCAGAATTTACCATTACTTCCTATGAAATTATTGCCTTTACCTCTAAAATTACTATATTACCCTCTTGATTCATTTATATTATAGTGTTTTGATTTTTTTTTAATTTTAACTTTTATGTTTATTTAAGTCAAATTTTTTTGTTCAAATCTCTCGTCATTGCTCTTCATTAATTCTTTTGTAGTTAATAAGATCCCACATAACTCATCTATTTCATGCTTGTGAGAGATCTCTACATTTGAAACTACATTTTCAAATTTGGGGGTCATGTTTCTTAAAATTTTCTCCATGACATAATTTTAATCTATATATTCTCCCAATACCTTAATTTTACTAAGCCTTTTACCTTTGTCAAAATTCATTGACAGATTCATTATTTGACATTTTCATATTTTTAAGGTTATTCCATAAAGTTTGTAGATTTATAGTTTTTGCACCTTGATAATCATGTATAATTATTTCCCTTGAATATTTAGAGTGAAATTATCCACTTATTCTAAGAAATATGGTTTTATTTACTGCACCATGAATATACAATAAAGCTTCATTGTTTTTTTAATTTTTTTTCTCTATATTACCTTCTTTGTGCATCATTTAAAACATTCACATATGTAAGTTCTATATATCCATTTTGAACAATTTACCACAAAATTTTTGATTTTAATAGAGTATTCATCCTATTTCACTCATAAATGATATTATTGTCTTAAAATATAGGAATTAGACTATTAGGTATACCATTTACACCCATATTTTCCATCAAAAAAATGTAAACAAACATAAATACAAAAGACAACCCGATAGACATCTATCAAATGAGATACTCTCCCTTTGTCCATAAAAAATGGGACCACACACAAAATTATATATATGTATATATATCTATGTGTGTGTGTGTGTATATGCATATATATACATACATACATACACACACACACACACACACACACACACACACACACACACATATATATATATATACATACATATATACATATATGTGTGTGTGTGTGTGTGTGTGTATATGTATATATATTCATATATATATATATGTATATATATATCTATATATGCATATATATACATATACATATATATATATATATATATGTATATGTATATGTATATATATGCATATATATATATACACACACACACACACACACACACACACACACATACACACACACACACACACACACACACACACACACACACACACACACACACACACACACACACACACACACACATACATACATACATACATACATACATACATATATATATACACACACACACACACAGACACACACACACACACACACACACACACACACACACACACACACACACACACACACACACACACACACACACACACATATTTACATGTGTGTGTCTATATATATATATATATTAATATTAATTAAGTTTAATGGCAAAACATCAATATTAAATAAGAAATAATACAAGTACACCTTGAATTTTTTTTATAATGAAATAAATAACTTTTAAAAAAACTTTATCTAACTCATAGAAACAATTTTTTCTAGGATTTTAAAAAAATTTTAGGACAAAATGATTTGTATAAAACATTTATCTACAAAAATAAGACAATGTGGAAACAATGGCTCTTGATCCTTCACCATTTACACAAAAAAATTAATCAATAAAATTATAAATCTTCTATGAAAAATGCACCACTCTTTGCCATGCCATCCTCAGGTTTGCCCTCTTTAGAAAAGAAAACCTCCTCTTCCAAGTATCAATGAAATGAAAGCTATAATAAAAAAATATAAAATATGTGTAATGACACTTCTCTTATGTATATCTGATAAACCAATCACTGAATCAAAACAAATATACAAGCTTTGATTCACTTTCCATGCCTTTTTCAAACATGTTTTTATTATTAAAATATTTTTTGGAGTTTAAAAAATCAATCAAAAAAATTATGGGGTTTATATTACTTTGTCTAAGTTTCCATAACATTTTAAAATTTCGAATTTCATTAATAAACAAAAAAGGATATTTTAAGTTTACGAAAATCATTTCAAATTGTTAAAAATTGAAAATACATCAGACCAAAGCTTTCATTTGTTCATTTTTTTTGTAGTTCTAAATTTCCTTCTTTGTTAGATATGGATCCCAGATTCTTTGGATCTAGCTCCCATATTCCTTAGATCTAGCTCCTAGATTTGAGTTACTCATAGACTACTTAGATCTACCTCCAAAATTCCATATATCTAGCTCTGATACCAAATGAAAGAAAATTGAGATAAAAATAAAAACACCAAAGTGATCTACGAGTCACACACAAATACAAAATTAATATTATTAATGAAAAATATATTCGAGAGCTTGCACACAATTTCATAAAATATTACACAATAGATTACACAAATATTACAATACTTGTATAAATAAGTAGTTATAAGTCTGTGTACAAAGAACAAATGCACCAAAAATATATAATCTCTAATAAACTAAATAGTCTCTAACTACAAGGTAACAAAATATGATTAAAGAATTGAAAAATTACCTATATTCCTAATGGGAATTATTTATTTCATTGAAAAAGGATCATGAAAACCTTGGTTTTACATGACCTCCATTATTTTTCCTTTGATTTTGTATTACACTTCAAATGCTAGAAGAATGTTGTTATTATCTTGTTTTCATGGGTGATAGTCATTTTGGGTTATTTTGTTTTCAAAACCCTAGTTATGAATACCAAGGTTAGCATGATTTGTTCATGGATGGAATACGAGTGGTTATGATATTTTATTATAGATATGCTAGTTTTGAAGTAAAGTGTCTATAGGTTTTGACTGCAAAGTTCAATTCCATTTTGAGATAGTACTTTGTTGTTATTAATTTATTGGTATTTTCTATTTGATTTTTCAAAAGATGCAAGTTATGAATTAAAATGTTTGCAATGTTTATGAGTTGTATTATTATTGGTAACTTTACTTTGTCTACTTGTAAACCCTAACCTCTTTTAGTGGAACAAATCTCTAAATGTATCTTTCTCAATTATATTTTTATAATGCTGTGTACTTTTTCATGGAATCTTTGTAATCTCAAGTTGATGGATGGGGTAGTAAGGGCCATTGATGCTTGGGATAATCTTGCTCATTTTTTTATATTTTCATTGCATCAAGTATTACACAATGGTATTACTGTGGGCTCTATTATGTTTGCTATGTTGTAAAATTTGTAAGGCAAAGGTTTCATTTTGGAAGACAAAGTCAAAAAATTCTTCAGACATCAAGTCGTTGTATATGTTATTATTTTATCTATAAAAATCATGGTTTATCCATGTATTATTATGTATCAAATCTCATAATCCTTTAACACAGGGTTACATAATACTGAGTGGAAATTAGTCTTGCTGACCTGTTTTGTTTTGATCAAAATTTTGATTATTATTTTTGTTGATTAAAATAATTTACATAGATTTAATATTATACTAGAAAATTGATTTATTTTGTTATTACCTTGATATTTATTTTATTTTTTAGTATAAGATGAATTCAATTACAACTAATTACCTTAAGCATGATCTTTGCTGAATTTGGTTATTTCTTTTGATAAGACTTTTATTTATTTCCTTTCACTACCTCAATTTACCTACATTGGTTTAATAATGGCGAGTCTTAAAAAATTAACATGGATTTGTTATGGTAGTTTGTTGATTACATAACATTATCCAGTTTATCAATAATTCATCTAAATTGTAAGTAAACCATAGTGTTTTATTGTAGCTTACAATTAAAATTTGTATAATGATGGTTTGCTTTACTCTTCATCTCATTGGGTAAGGAGGATTATAGTGAAGTCATTAATTAGGAAGACTATTATAATTTAGTTTGATGCATTTAATGGTGAAGGATTTTCCTAGAAATTTATGAGGTTAATTTAGTTTTTAAGGGGATGGTTTGCCTTTTTAGCTATGTATGTGATAAAATATTTTTTATGTGGTTGGATCTCTCTTTGTCTCTCTCTCTATCTCTATTTTTTTGATTTGTTTGGTGACTCTGGTTTCTCAAGCCCTATTCATTAATCATATATAAATCAATAATTATGATTTTTTATTCTAAAAAAAAGTATATAATTTTATGAACGAAGTTTTATTCTTAGTTTATTTGAGTATTTAAACTTGATAGAATCATTAGCTTGTGTATTTTGGGATGCCAATCTTGAGTTCTTTAATCCAAAATTTGATGGAATATTTTTTGGCATATGATATTGTTATTTCAAGATTATATCATCCTTAATTGATTACAGTATAAAACAAGATTTGTGAAGTAATATGGTCAATATTTATTTGTTAAATTTTTTCTATCTCTTCTTATTGAATGTTGATTTGAAAAAAACTAATCAAAAATAGTTTTTTTGGTTTAATTTTAATATTAATCCTTATTTAGTTATTATTTTAATAAAAATTAGGCATTATAAGTGTTAATTAATAACAAGTGTGGTAATAAGTCAAATAATTTGTCATTACTCTAAAGGCTATAATTCTCCATATTTGAATAAGAATATTAAATTATTTAATCTTTTGCTTGTATTTAAGATAGTAGTTAAATTGACTAAATCATGTTCCCATGGAAGACCAAAAAGTTAGAATTATTTTTATGTTATAAGTTTGATGTTTTTGGAAGAATAAAGCATCATTTTATTTGATTTGTTTTTATTTAAGAATATTATCTATGCTTGTTAATTTGAGAACTCACTTTCTAAGGACAATAATTATATTTATCTTAGTATGCATTAAAATGGTGGGAATTTTGTATCATAATGACATAAGTATAAATTGATATTTGAGATACGAAATAAATCTTGTAATGTAAACTGGTCAAATATTATTATTAGATTTTTCTATGCAATGTGTGTGTGTGTGCATGAGCATGTGCGTGTGTGTGCATGTGTGTGTGCATGCATGCACGCGTGCGCGCATGTTTTTGTGTGTGTGTGTGTGTGTGTGTGTGTGTGTGTGTGTGTGTGTGTGTGTGTGTGTGTGTGTGTGTGTGTGTGTGTGTGTGTGTGTGTGTGTGTGTGTGTGTGTGTGTGTGTGTGTGTGTGTGTGTGTTTTATGAGTTTTTCATTGACATTAACATTGAGTTCTAGATCTTAGACAATTCATATTTCAAAGTAATATTAAAATTATTTAAATTATTAAAATGGCATTTTTAAAAAATTTCTTGATAATGAATTATATATGCAATGTGTGTGTGTGTGTGGATGGGTGTGCGTGTGTAATTATTATGAGTTTTTAATTTACATTGAAATTAAGTTTTAGATCTTAGATAGTTAAATTTTCAAATGAAGATTAAAATGATTTAAATTAGAGAAATGATGTTTTATGTTATTGATTGATAATGAAATGCACCATTTGGTATCTTAAGGAAATGTCTGACATATTTATATAATTCATAAGAAATAAGGATAAATGCATCCACAATGATACTTTAAATTTTTATTAGGATTGATAGTAGATAAATAAATCTAAATAGTACATGGGTTAAACACAATATCCCTATTGGGAATATAAAGGGAATCATAATGATCTTAGATGTTTTGATACAAACATGTTTTTCATCTAGATAAATGCTAAGGAACAAAGGCCTATATAAGTAGATCCTTTTCCTCCTCTTTTATTAATTGAGATTAAAATTTATTTATTAATTTTTTTTGTAGTTTAATTTTATGGTTAAAATTATTAGTGAATGTTTAAGAAGTACATAGATGGAGTCACTATGCAAAGGAATAAACCCTTGCATAATAACTTAGCTAGTATGAACTCAATTGATGTGATTGCATATCTAGTGTTAACCAAACTTAGGACCATCAAGAATTAATGAAACTTATAGTTTTATACAAACTCCACTTTCCTCAAAAATATTTTAATGTAGGGCAAGTAGCCTGAAGCTCCATATAGCCATACAAACTCTTGAGAGAAGAGGGGGCCTAAAAACCCTAATTTTTCATGCACATCTAAATTTTTAGATTAATATTATTTTCCTCTCAAGGAGTATATAGATATAATTTGAAAATATGAAGCCACCTTGTCAATTTTTAGGAATATGCTGATACACTTAGGTATTTTTATTATTTTTACTTTTTACTTACATCATTTTAAGTGAAAACTATCTTTGTTTGTACAAATCACATCCAAATAAAGTCATGTTTATACACCTGTTTTAGCCTAAATAATTATTATGCCATATTTTTGACACCACCCTTTGACTTAGACATTTTACAAACCTTTTATGTGTATGTGTCACTTATTTAAAAGGGGCATCATTACGCTACCCATTTTGTTTCAAAAATTTTCCTTAGAGTTTTTGAAATAAACTATTTGTCATACCTTTTGAGTGAGGTAGCATCGTTATTCTACATGTATTTTTTAAAAGACTTTTACCTTGTGTCTATTAAATTTTAAAACCACATGTGACTTTTTAGTCTATGCCTAGTATTGTTATGCAATCCATTTTTGTCTAGTTTGCTATCAATTTGAGAAATTGAGTCTTTTAAACCTAGGTTGAAATTGGCCTTATGAAGTTCAAATTAAAACATTGATTGGTTTATTCTTATTCCTCACTTAGTTTTGGCTTAGACATTTATCTCTCACTTTTGGATTATGCAACTTTGACTAATTACTTGCTTGTAAGATATTTTATGCCTAGATTTTGGAAGTGGTCTCTTTTCTATATGCTTCGTATCTCTTTCATTGCTTAAAACTAATGTCAAAAATCTCTCTCCAAGTATAATCCTAAGTATGATTATTTTACATTTGAGTCTTTCTCATCACTTGGGCTTGAATGTTTTATTCTTTGTCCTTATTTTTGCCTACTTAGAATTCATTTTCTTAATTAGTTTTATGCATATGTCTAAATTCCATTGTCTTCTATCAATGGTCAAGTTTGTGTTTGAATCCGAATTCCTAGTTTGAGTCAAAGTGTTTCAAATTTTTAGATTAATTTCCTTGAAATTTTTACCTTGATCAAGTTTATTTTCAAGTCTAGCTTTGTGTCATGTTGCCAAAGACCTATCATTTTCAATTTTACCTTTCATTTTAGACCTAGTTGTTTTGAGCTTAGATTTGTGCCTTGTTCCAAAATAACTAACTACTTTTTCTATTTTTAGACCTATATTAGAGTTGTTTGAAACACTTTTACCAAGATTGGCATTTATATCTATATTTCACTTGACCATTTGTATCCTAGACATTTGACATTAGACATTTATGACATTTTAGACTAATTTTATAATTGATCAATTTTGGAGAAGAGATCCATTCTAGGATAAGTTTAAACCATTTTCAGAAATATACTAAGTACCTATTCCAAGTCCCATTATAACCAAAACTTATTCCTAAACCAATGCCACTTTCAAACCTAGACCTAGACCAAGACCATTTTCATAGACCAAGACTACTCTCTTTGGGCTAATTACCAAACCTGTCCATGTATATTATCATATGTTATGATCACCATTATTTAGGAAAATTAACATATAATGTTCAACCTTTCAATGATAATAGTAATGATCCCCTACCTATGCCATTAATCCTCCTTTGGTCGATGTAAGAAACCAAGTTCCATAGTGCCCAAGGATTCCCATTACAAGCCCTAATCCTTTGGTCTGTACTAGAAACAAATATCCATAATATAAATTCATTATTATTTTAGGACCTCATCTTTAAACTTTAATTATTAACCAATATTTTCAATTCCCAAGGATTAACATTCTTATCCTCATCTTTCATTGCCTTGCATTAGAACCCAAGCTTCATAGTGCCCATTCATTACCATCTTAAGACCTCATACTTTGGTCTATGTTAGTAACCAAGAATCATAACTCACATGGATTACCATGATATGCCCTCATATTATAGATTTCATTAACAACCAAGCTCTGTATCACTTGTTCAATACCATTCCCAACCCTCCTTTGGCCTACATTAGAAATAAAACTTCATAGTGCATTTTCATTTCCTTTTCAGGCCCTTATGCTTTAGACTAAATTATTAACCATGATTTTCAACACCCATTTATTACCATTTCAAGCCCTTGTCCTTTATCTTATATTAGCAACCAAGCTTTGTAGTGCCCATTCATTACCACTCCAGGCCCTTCTAAATCTAGTAGCTTGTTATACCAAAAAGGTTGTGCAAGTGTAACTAGATGGATTAGAGTTACCATCCTAAAATAATAACCTACCTTTGTTTAGCCTATATTTGATAAGCTCATTTATAAATATATCATTATCCAACTATTGATCATTCTTCATCCATTGCCAACATTACCCACTTTATAAAATCTATGCCAATTATCGAACCACAATAGAGATAGTCAATACCTCTACAAGAGACATCAGTTAAAGACCAAGATGTATTAAAAATTTATATTTTGAAACCAATTATAAATCAAGGCCAATATAACCAACCAATCCATGATGTTATGGTTGAAACACCTCTTTATGATAAGTCAATTTATGATGAATCACCTTTTGATCCTTTCCTTTTGGTTGAGGAGTCTCATTTTGACAAATCAATCTTTGTTGAGTCACTTCTTAATGATTATAACAACCTTTAGGAAAATCATTACCTTGACCATTATCCTATTTTTAATGAGCCTCACTTTAACAAGATAATCTATATGGAATTGTGTCTTGACCTTTTCCTCTCATTGAAGAGCCTCACTTTGACAAGCTAGTCTCTATGGAGTCACCCCTTGATATTTTATATCCCTTTAAGGGGATTAATATTGATCAGACAATTTTTATTGATCCCTTATTAGATGAGTCTATTTATATATATCCCATTGTTCCATCACAAGACATTACTTGTCAAATACCAAGCATTTAACATAACATCTTTACTACCACACTAAATGATGAATCAACATTAAATTTAGGTTCTATTTTTGAATTGATATCACATTTAACATTAGAATCATAATCAACATCAGTCTCAACATTAAATCAAGAGTCCCTTCAATTAGACTCAGTTTCAAAATTAGAGTACATGCATGGCTATTTCAACATTGGTTATACATGCCTTGATAATCAATTTGAATACATTTTTGATCCTTCCATGATTTTTGAGGAAGATTAATTTATCATCAATATAATTTATCCTTGCATATTCTATGAGTATTGTGATAGATCTTCCCATTCTATTACTATTCCACATGACATTAACACCACCCAACATATCCATTATATTGATAGTCTACCTCCCACAAGTGTCGATTGGGACTGGCAAAATCACACCCTGTTGAACTACATCCATGGTAACATTTCATTTGTAGAATATTAAGGGGACCAAGAAAATATTCATGCAAAAGAATAATAATCTCTGAGTGAAACATTTTCAAAGGTTCTATGGGAAATCAAAGTCCAAACTCATCATCTTCTAGTGAAACCTCATTTTAGACACTAGAAGACAATCAAATCCAAACATCAATGTTCCTTAGTGAAACCTTCTTAGAGGTGCTATGCAAAAATAAAGACCAATTTATTGGTGAAAAACTCTTCGAGGTGCCATTAGCTAAGCACAATATTTATTCACTACTTAATAAATACATTATCAAAGATAACATTAATACAACTTCCATTCTACAACATAATTAGATGGGATCTACTCTTAGGCCAAAACAACAAAAGAATCTAGTGGTCCTATTGAGAGCAGATTCTGAAGTCTTCAGTCTCACTATAACAAAAATTATGTCAAATCTAGAATCAACAACATTATGTGTGCCTAAAAATACTGATCTTAGTTTATTACCCAACCATTATACATTCTATTATGATCCATATCCCCATCACCAAATCAGACCTTTTATCCACTATTTATCCATATTTACCATCCTTGGCCACACTTTATTTCATAGAGGATATGAAGACATCTTATCTTGAAGTTTGAAGAAAACAAAATCAATGACCAATGAAGATCACAATAATATTATTAGAGTCCAAAGCAATAATATGTTCTTCATAGAACAACTATTCATAATGTGTGTGGGCTATCAATTTAAATATTTGATAATTCTAGTTGTATCATATGTTGATTAGGACATGCATCTCCACATCAATAGGAATAACATAACCATTTACCTTACCTTTCCATTTACCTTGTCTTGTCATGTGCCTTACCTTTTTCATTTTCCATTTACCTTGTTTTACCATTATTTCATACTTTTTCATGTGCCTTGCCTTTCCATTTTCCTTACCTTAACATCCTTTCATACCTTTCCATACATTTGAACTAAAATGACTTGAGGTCCTAATGAAACTATGTAGGAACACTCAACTCACATTAAGGTCATCTTAGTCACCCCTTTTTACACAATATACCATTTTTTACTTTATATCATACCCCATATCATTTCCACCATGCCATTAAGCCTTCTCCATCCAATTATTTTTACCTAACCCCATCTATCATGTTTGGCCTTGGTTTTGACTCATTTGTAATTCAGACACATTTAGTGGTTGATGACAAATTCAATTCCAATAGTTATTTTAGAATTACATATTTAAATGGTAGTATATGAAAGCAATATGATAGTG
This sequence comes from Torreya grandis, assembly GCA_037957365.1. Lineage (NCBI taxonomy): Eukaryota > Viridiplantae > Streptophyta > Pinopsida > Cupressales > Taxaceae > Torreya > Torreya grandis. Next base: position 851,443 of record JARHVA010002601.1, read on the forward strand.
ATCTTGGTAATTGTAACCTTCATTTGTTGTTACATTTCATTATGGGTGTCAATGGTTATAACTCCCTTAGGAAAATTAGTGCCCCACCTTATGCTACTAATTATAACTATCTATGGGAAAATTAGTAATGTTGGCCCTTTGCCATTATTTCTTAATTATAACTGCCTTTGGGAAAATTAGTGACAACACCTTTCCCATGCATTGTTGCATAACCTTGCCATTAATGTTATAATTTGCATTACCATTTACATTTACATAAAACTTATTGATACTTAGTAGGATGCCTTTTGTGTAGGTAGAACTATAGTGACTTGAGGTCCATTTAGACTATGTAGGCAATGTTTGATTCATGTTGAGGTCATCTCAGTCACCCTTTTACCATTCTCTTAGCATTTTGTGAATAACCTAACATAACACTCTTGCTATTTTTTGAGTTGGACCATTCTGTATTTCATAATTATTACTTTAGTTGAGATGCCTATACAAAATTCAAAAACATTCAAAACATTTCAAAATCCTAAAAATCATAAAAATTAGCTTACAATCTACTAGAGATATATACAGCCCCAAAAATCCATAAACATTTGTTTGATCTAAACCTAATCACCAATTTTTGATGTGACTTACTATGGTAAATTCATTGTTAGTTCCAATCTATTCCACTGCTATTAGGGGGGTTGTGACCTTCCCTTTGCATGTATCCTTACTTAGGGGCACTATCCAATTCAAACTTTTAGGCCAAGTTCATAGCTTTTGCTTTATTAGGGTAACACCAAAGGGTGTAACATATACCAAGATATATTATCCCTACATGTTAATCCATTATAAATAGCCTTGCTTGGGGGAATCACATATTTATAATTTCTTTAAGCCTTCACATGTAGATATTGACTTGGTTAATGATATGATGCTTTTTGTTTCTTTTACTTTAAATATTTTTGCTTATTTTCTTAGTTGTTTGTTTATTTATTTGCCTATTTATTTTATTTCATTGTTATGATTTGACTCAGTCTATATGTGTTCATTGGGTGATTCTTTATGCATTTAAATTGATTCCATCGATATTCATATGTTAACATTTTCATCATGGTTTTTATCATTTTATCATTATTTTCAAATTTTTATTAGATTGAGACTCAATATTTATTTACCTTAAAGCTTGGTCACCATGGTGTATCATATCATGGTTTATATCATCACTTGTCATAAAAAAATTAAGTCAAGGGATATTATAAGCAATGTATGTAAAAACTTCTTGTTGTTCACTTTGAAAAATCCTCCCACCCTCCTTGATCAAATCAACCCATTGCCCATTCTGGTTATCTTGATGCTAATAAGGACAAGGGTATTGACATTGGTAGGTAGAAATAAATTATTCACATTGATTAATTATTATTATCCTATTCTATTCCTCATTATATTTTCTTTCACTTTTTTGTGAACTATTATGGCCTGAGGTCTATTTAGACTATGTAGGAAGTGCTTAGATACATGATGTATCTCATATCAACTTAGTCACCATTATTATTCCAATCATCTCTTTCACCACTTTGAACATCCTTGTGTGCCTATTTATTTGTGGATTATTCAATCATTAGATCATTGCATCTACATTTTTGCCTACTCATCTTTATTCTATGTAACATGTTATATCTTTGAGTTATGCTTGCCAATCTACCCTACTAGGGCACAACCAGTTTATCATGTTTAAACCTACCCTACTAGGGAAAAATCATTATTCAATCCAATTTTTAAAAATTATTATAACTACCTTTGTGAAAATCATTACTTTAACCCACAAACCCTACTAGCGCATATACCTATGCCACTAGTTACAACCAAATTTGGGGATATCAGTGTCTCAACCTCCATTATTGATTATAAATTCCTTTGGTCAAATGAATACTTTTAAATTAATGCATACAGAAATTAGCTCAATTAGATTAATTTAATCCATAGGCTAATTTATTATTTATTCTTGAATTTTTTTAGGGATCATCCATCAATCATATGTGTTAGCCACTCCCTTAAGGGGGCATCATCATGGACTTCTTGAACTCTATTTGGAGAATCATTCTTCAACCATTGTCTTCTTTTTATTCTTAACAAATTTTTCATTATTTTAGAATACGTTACTATTAATGTGTCTTGCAATGCATTCTCAAATAGGGGTAAAATATAAACACTCCTTTTTAGCCACTTCAATGTTCAAATATACTTTATATTGATTTCTACCAAATAGTGCAAGTTAATCCTAGGAATTATTGAATGTCCCAATTTCATCCACACATTGAATGTAAGTGCCTTGAATCATGTCAAGGCATCCTTGTTTGGGTTATTACCCTATATGAAATAATAACATCTCTTTAATTCATTCCTATTCAAATTATGACCTAGAAAATTGACATAACCAAGAGTTGAGGGATAACCTTACATAAGTTTAGAAAATGCAATTAATCTAATCAAAATTACTTAATTGATTAAACCCAATTAAATACATAATTGAAAATTTCATGGATAATTAGTGAATTTATATTTTTAAAAATTCATAAATCCAAATTTGATGACATCATCATGACATCACACAAATAACTAAAATCCATAGCTTTTAGAATTTCTTATTTTATAAATTCACTAATTAAATTTATTCCTCAACTCTCGTGATAAGTGCCCAAGTAGATCATGGAGAATTAATGAATTGATATTTTTGTAAATTCATAAATTTGACCAAAATATAATCTATGAGTTATCAATCCACTTATAAAATGTCAATAATTGGGTGGGACACATAGTCATACTTGACTCATGTCTCTCACATGGCCCTCATAATTATCTTTGACCTAACTTAGAGTTAGCCTAACTCAACTCAAATTTATACTGACTCAACCAAGGTTATTTCTAGACATAACCTCCATGGGTTTAGATTTATTTCTGATACATATAAATATAAGTTCCAAGACACCTCTAAACTAATATTTTTAGTGCAAATAACTAATGCATAATTATCTATAGGAGAGCTTCACATGTCAAGCCAAATCAAACCAATATTACCAAGGTGATAAGGAGAAGTGGATAAATGGAGTTTCATTGAAAAATATTTATTGAGCACATATCTAATTAGATCATTCTATTTCCAAATCACAACACTTGATCTCATGGAAGGTAAGATCTATTGTTTTTACTTTCACTTGTTAGTTATTTGTGTAGTTCTCTAGCTTCTTGAGTGTTTAGGCTAGAGGTGTTAGCTTTAGTGTATTTATTTTGATTATATTAATTTATGAACACTATACTAATCTATCCTATACATAAAATTTCTTAATCACATAATGGCATGCATGGTGGGACAACTCTTTATGAGTGTGCACCCAACAAAGTTGTCTTGTTTTTAGTCTCTCATTCTATTTTTTTGTATTTTTTATTGCTAAATAACTACACCATAAAGTATTCATAATTTTTTTTGTATTTACTATTTTATTTATAAATTTTTATGTGGATGTTTTTAATTTTATAATTAAAATTATCTAAAAGTTTAAAAAAAAAAACTAGTTATAATTTAGTAATTATCATTAAATTAGCTACTACTACTTTTGTTTTCTAATTTTATACTAAAAAAATAGGAGATACAAAGCTCATAACTTTTTTTATTCATTTTTTTAATCTGAAATTTTTCATATAGGTGAAAATGTGACCTATGAACAACATTTACAAAATTAGTGAATAAATGATGTGTATTTTAGAAGTTATGATCAAAGCAATAACTGTTGGTTTTTATGTTTATGTGTGTTCAATTTTATTTTTGCCATTGATTTTGTAGGTTTCCTTTCCTCTTTTGGTCCAATAAAACTTATAAAAAGTTTGATTTATGTTTTATAAAGCAAGGAGAAACAATACTAAATCCTAAAATACCATTTTCACATTTACATTTAGTGTTTAAAAAATTATTTAGTCACTTTGTTTTATCTTTTCAAAGTTCACAAATCAAAAAACAAAGTCAAGGGGATAAATTTCACATCACATTTCACTTGAGTTTTTAAAAATGAACACAAACATAGATTAATTATTCTTAATATCTGGCTTATTTATCATTTTTTTGTTTATTATGTATTTTTTAAACATGGTATTAGCATGTATTCTCTCCCCCATCCCGTTTAGGGAACTTAGGTGACCAAAAGTGCTTTGTCCCTTTGCCTTTTGTCACTTAGTCTAAGCATATATGGATTATTCCTAAGGCACACCCCAAGATAACAATAAGTTGGGTGATACTAAAATGACCTTAAATTCCTTCTGTATTTATTTCTTGCATCTTGTCTTTTGGATGGGAGCTCACTTATCCCTCACAAGTTCTATAGGGGTGAGATGACTTGGAGTTTCACATCATAGAATTATACCAAACTCACTCCATGATGGGATATATAAATCAAGTTAAAAATACTATTATTTCTAAAGGTTTAAAAGGATAGCCTCTTCGATCATAATGGAAACTTGAGTCAGGTCTAGTTAACCAGGGAACTCCACTAAGAAGTACATAGATGGAGTCACTATGAAAAGGAATAGACGCTTGCATAGTAAGTTTATTAGTATGAAATCAATTGACGTGATTGTATATGTAGTGTTAACCAAAATTGGGACCATATAGAACACTTGAAACTTATATTTTTATAAAAACCCCACTTACCCCATAAATATTATTAATGTAGGGCAAGTAGCCTAAATTTACATGACATCATATAAACTGTTGAGATAAGATGGGGCCTAAAAACACTACTTTTCATACGCATCTATATTTTTGGATTAAAAAATTATTTCCTCTTATAAAGGAGTATATATATGAAATTTGACAATATGAATCCACCTTTTTAGTTTATAGGAATATGATGATACACTTAGGTGTTTTTATTATTTTTAATTTTTACTTACATTATTTTGAGTCAAAACTATCTTTGTTTGTCTAAATCACGTCCAAATCAAGTCATTTTTATACAACCCTTTTATCTTAAAGAGGTATTATGCCATCCGTTTGACACCATACTTTAACTTAGTCATTTTATAAACCTTGTGTGTGTGTGTGTGTGTTACTTATTTTAAAGGGGCATTATTACACTACCCATTTCATTCCAAGTCTTTACCTTAGAGTTTTGAAAAAAACTATTTGTCATACCTTTTGAGTGAGGTAATGCCATTATGTTATTCACATTATTTCAAAGACATTTTCCTTGTGCTCATTCAATTTCAAACCACATGTGCCTTTTTGGTCTATGCCTAGTATCATTATGCCATCTATTTTAGTGTAGTTTGTTATCCATTTGAGAAATTAAGTCTTTTAAACCAAGTTCAAAATTGGTCTTGTGAAGTTTAGATTAAAATATTGGTTGGTTTATGCCTTTTCCTTGATTAATTTTGGCTTAAATGTTTGTCTCTCACTTTTAGATTGTGTAACTTGGACTAATTCCTTGCTTTGAAGATATTTTGTGCCTAGATTTTGGAAATGGTCTCTTTTTTATGTGCCTTGCAGATCTTTTGTTTCTTATAACTAATTCAAAAAATCTCTCCCCAAGTATAACCTTAAGTGCAATTAGTTTACATTTGAGTCTTGCTCATCATTTAGGCTTGAATATTTTACTCATCCTTATTTTTGCCTACTTGGAATTAATTTTTCCAATTAGTTTTATTTATATGCCTAAAGTCCAATGTCTTCTATTAATGGTCAATTTTGTGTTTGAATTTGTATACCTAGTTTCAGTTAAAGTGTTTCAAATTTCTAGATTAATTGCCTTTCATGTTTTACCTTGACCAAGTTTATTTTCAATTATAGATTTGTGTCATGTTGCCAAAGACCTAGCATTTGGCATTTTACCTTTCATTTTAGAACTAGTTGTTTTGAGCCTAGATTTGTGCCTTGTTCCCAAAGACCTAACAATATTTTCAATTTCTAGACATAGATTAGAGTTATTTGAAACACTTTTACCAAGATTGGCATTTGGATTTTTATTTCACTTGATCATTTGTATGAAAAATATTTGAGATTAGACCTTGAAGATAATTTAGACCGATTTTATCATTGATCTATTTTGGATAAGAGATCCATTCTAGGCCAAGTTTAAAACATTTACATCAATAGAATGATTACTTATTACAATTCCTATTGTAACCAATACTTATTCCTAAAACAATGCCACTTTCAAACCTAAACCTAGACCAAGACCATTTTCATAGACCAAAACCGCCCTCTTAGGGATAATTTATAAACCTAGCCATACCAATTATCATATGTCATGATCACCATTATTTGGGCTAATTAATAGACTATGTTCACCATTTCAATGATAATAGTACCTAATCCCTGACCTATACCATTAATATTCCTTTGGTTTGTGCAAGCAACCAGGCTCCACAATGGCTAAGGATTACCATTCTAGGCCCTCATCCTTTGGTTCATGATAAAAACCAAGATATAAATGACCCATTAAATATTATTCAAGGAAATAATCCTTTGGCTTGCATTAGAAACCAAACTTTACATGACCCAAGGATTACCATTCCTGGTCCTCATCCTTTATTTCCCTACATTAACACCCAAGCTTTGCAGAGCCCATTCACTACCATTCTAGGCCCTCATCCTTTGGTATGAATTAATAACCAAGAGTTTAAATACCAAAGTATTATCATTCTAGGCTGTCATCCTTTGGCCTAAATTAGTAACTAAGCTCCACAACACTCATTCATTATCATTCTCAACCCTCCTCTTTTGGCTTGCATTAATAACCAAGCTTTGTAGTTCCCTTTCATTACCATTATAGGCACTCATCCTTTGGCCTATATTAGAATAATGATTTATATCACCCATTTATTACCATTCTATTCCCTTTTCCTTTATCTTGCATTAGCAACCAAGCTTGACAATGCCCATTCATTACCATTCCAGGCCCTTAAAAATCTAATAGATTATTAGCCCAACAAATTTATGAAGGTGTATTTGGATGGATCATAGTTACCATCCTTGACCATTAGCCTACCTTTTTTGAGCCCATATTTGATTAACCTATTTAAAAAGAGATCATTACCTAATCGCTAATCATTCTTTATCCATTTACAACATTCCCCCACTTTAAAAAATTTATGCTAGTTATTGAACGACAACAGAACCAAGCATTACCTATCCAAGAGACAACATTAAAAGACCAAAATTTATTCAAAATTAACATTTTTCAACCAATTATAAATCAATACCAAGAGAAATAATTAAGCCACAATCTTATTGTTGAAACACCTATTTGTGACAAGTCAATCTGTGATGATCACCTTTTGATCCTTTCGCTTTTATTGAGGAGTCTCATTTTGACAAACACGTGTTTGTTGAGTTACTTCTTTATAATTATAACCACCTTTGGGAAAATAATTATCTTGGCCATTATCCTATTTTTAAAAATCCTCACTTTGACAAGCCAATCTCTATGGAGTTGTCTCTTGACCTTTTTCCTATTGTTAAAAAGCCTCACTTTGACAAGCTAGTCTCTGTAGAGTCACTCCTTTACCTTTTCTCTTTCTTTGAGGGGATTCATATTGATGAAATAGTCTTTGTTGATCCCTTATTAAATGAACCTATTTTCAAACATCCCATTATGCCATCATAAGCCATTACTTACCAAATTTTCAATATAACATCTTTACTACCACACCAGATGAAGAATCAATATTTAATTTAGGTTATATTTTTGAATTGATATCAGATTTAGCATCAGAAGCATAATCAACATCAATCTCAACATCAGATTTAGAGTCCCTTGAGTTGGACTTAGATCCAAAATTAGAGTACATTCATGTCTATTAAAACATTGGTTACACATTACTTACAGATTAATTTGAATACATTTTTTATCCTTCCAAGGTTTTTGAGGATGATTAATTCAACATCGATACAAGTTCTCTTAGTATCTTCTATGAGGATTGTGTTACCTCTTCCCATTTCATTATTGTTCCACATGCCATTAACACCACCCAACATATCCATTATATTGACATTCCACCTCCCACACGTGTCGATTAGGACTGACATAATCACACTTTATTGAAATGAATCCATGGTAATATATTAGTTGTAGAAAATCAAGGGGACCAAGACTACATTCATGCAAAAGAAGAATAATCTCCTAGTGAAAACTTTTTAGAGTCACTATGGAAATCAAAGTCTAAACTCATCATCTTCTATTGAAACCTTTTTTGAGGTACTAGAATAAAATCAAAGTCAAAATTCAACATTCCTTAGTGAAACCTTCTTGGAGGTGCTATGAGACAATCAAGAAAAATTTATTGGTGAAAACCTCTTTAAGGCACAAATAGTTGAGCACAATAGTTTTTCATTGCTTAATGAATACATTATGAAAGATAACATCAATATAACTTCCATTCTATAACATAATTAGATGTAATCTACTCTCAAGCCCAAACAATAGAAATTATGATGGTCTTATCAAGAGCATATTTAGAAGTCTTCAGCCCCACCATAACCAAAATTATGTCAAATCCAAAATCAATAACATTATGTGTGCCTAAAAATATTGATCTTCATTTGTTTCCCAACCATTATACATTACATTATGATCTTGTTGGTCATTATTATCCCACATATCAAGCTTGTGCCTAGATAAACCATGTTGTTAATGGATGAGTAGATGAACAAAGGTTATGGATGGAATGAGTGGTTCAAAGATCTCAATTTACTCACAAAGATTTTGAAACACTTTAACTTCACTTAAAGTGTAATTTTTCAATTTCTAAATGGCAAGTCTAAAGTGTTGTAGAGACCCTATGGGATGTCAAGAGTACTTGGAATGAGTATGAAAGTGATTAGCATTCATCTAGTCCTTCATTGTGTTCATCTAGACATCTTGGGTCTAGTGGTAGAAATTTTGAGTAGGGACTTTAATGACATCACCATTACCATGTATGAATGAGTCAAGAAGGATGTGTCATATGGGTCTATCCATTTTAGTAATAAAAACATATGCATCAAGTTTTAGGTCATCAACCAAGGTGCAACAAAATATATGAAAATATAAGGTTGGCCTCTTAGTGAAAATTTGCTAAGATTCCATAGCCATTTTTAAAGAAGCACAAATAGAGTCGAGTGAGCATATTGATGAGGCTAGATCTCAGACATGTGGTAGTCTCAAGAAAAATTTATCACATGGGCTTGTTTAGCTTAGTACCTAATTACTACATGCTAAGTTTTAGATCATCCAACAAAGAATGGCAGAAATTATGCATATTCAAAGTTGGCTCCTTAGTCATATTTCACTAAGTTCCCCATACTTAGCCAAATGAACTAGATTGTCATAAGGACATCATACGAGAATGAATAGAATAGTCAAATTGAAAATTTCATAGTCACACTTAGAAGGCTCTTAAGACTAGTGGATCAAATTGGTTCATTCCTTTGGGCCTCAAGAACATCTCCTGCAAGTTTAGTTCCTCCATGATTATTGCACTATAATATCCAATCCTTTAAAGTTAGTAAAAAATCATAAGACATTCGTACATACATTAATTTTTAGATAGAGAAAATGAAATCCATTTGAGTTTAAGTTTAAAATTTATATGAATGTCAATGATAGTCATGCAAATTTCATTTGATGGGAGTGAGGATGTCAATTTTAAGATCATTAACTAACCATTAGATTTCATATAGTGGGTCCTAGTAGATCAATGGTTGGCATTTGATCAAACATCCAAGATCAATAGTGAGTGGAGGCCAAAGGGTTCAATGAATCTCAAGAGTAAATACATACATGACAAGTGTTAATAACATGTTCAACTGGTAGAGAAATAATGACTCATAGGTATTTGTATAGATCAAAATTGATAGAGCAAGATGAGTCAATATGTTAACAAGCCTAGTCAGATCTCGATAACCAATTAGAGCAAAGGTGAAACTTGGGTTTTGACAAAGGTTGAGAAGCCATTTTTGACAAGGGGAAATAAGGTTTTGGTGGTCCATCCTGATTCTATTGAAGCTTGTTCAAGCACCATGGAGTAGTCAATATGATGTAGTCAGACATAAAGAACATAAAGAGACCACTATTAAGGCTAATTATGGACCTTTAGTTTGTATTTTTATAGATTTTAGGGCCTGTCTATGATTGTGTTTTCCATTCTCAAAGGAGTACCTATGTATACAATGAACTCTTGGTTCTTATAGAGATAAAGTGGGTTTATTTAAACCTATTATAATATAGAAAAGTGTTATATAGTCTATAGGTCTGTATTGATATGGAAACTATAGGAACACCAATAACCTTATATTGGTTTTCCACCTATATATGGATTTATGATCAAAACATGAAGATAAGTAAGAGAAATGATTAATGCAAAGGGTCTTCATCCTTCAACATAGCCATAGTCTCAACAAGCAGTCACCTAAAAGGAACAAAGCCATGATCTAATTAGATTCATGAGTGTGAGGTTTTGTCTTCAAGGAAGAGATGGCATGAAGGATCAAAGAAAATGTCTAATTTTGGGAACTATAACTAGGAGCATTCAATGGGTCTTCAGAACCACTGGGGACTTTCTCACTCAATAAGCCATGGGTAGTGTCCTTATTGATCAAAAGGGTGGCAAGGATTTCATTGGCTAAGGTGAAAATGGTGGTGCCTTAGGTTGAATTAATGACCTAAGACAAAGTGTTCTTTTTATGATGGTGTATTTTCACATAATTTATTTCTATCTCTCTTTTCCTATATATCATGGTCCCTTTCCCATTGAAGAGGTTCTCAGATCTTAAAATTCAGCATTTTCATTTTTGAGGAAAGGATACTCATCAAGACTCTTTCAAAACTATGCTCGTTTGATATGGTTAAACCTTGTTAAAATATTTTAATAACTACCTTTTGAAGCAATAAGATTAACTCTTTGCTTATCTCTTGTCTTTAATCAATGCTTAGTATGCTTGTGTATGGTGAATTTGTGAAGGAGATTCTTCCTATCTTGTTGTCCTTCTACTTGCCTCTTTGAAGGTGTTTTTGAACTAACTTACATGTCTATATTACTGTTCTACTTGGAACCTCTTATATGAAATATTTATGTAACTAGTGAGATTGTGAGATTGAGTAAGCCATAGTTATCTTTTGCTGATCTAGTGTGTGTTCAAGCTTATATGAGTGTCCATTAAACTTTGATGCATCACCCTTTTAGATTTATTAGGATCCTTTAACCATATTTCTAAACCTTTTACCTATGAATCATTAGTTTAGTATTAGTTTTAGGTGAGCATCAAAAGGAAGCCAACCTTCTCTAGAGGTTAAACCCCATCACAAGATACCCATAGTCTGGGGTTGTTCCCATTATGTAGCTTAGTTGGAGGTATTAGTGTAGGTTTTTATTTTTACCTATTTATTAATTAGAGAAATTGTATTTCTTGTGCATACATGGAGTTTTCCTACATTTGTGGGATAGGCTAGCTTATGTAGAGGTGTGTGTCATAGGTGTCATAAGAATGTCATAAGTAACTCCCTTAATGGGAGTTACTTCTCTATTCTTAACACCTTGTCACCACCTTTCATGGAGAAGTTATAGTCTATTCTTGGGGTGCCTTGTCCACCTTTTATGGAGGAGTTAATTACGTACTCTCCTATTTATAGCCCTCACTTTGGCAATATCATGTTAATCATATTTTGATTTTCTCCATTTTGTCTTGTGCAATTTATCTTCTTGTTATTTTCAAATTGCTTTAGCATCTATGTGGTGTGCACTTGCTTCATCTTGTGTGATCATGTCTCCATTGCACTCGCATTATCTAGATTCTGGAAACAACTCTGATAGGAGAGAGTCTCAAGAATCCTCTCTAAGAGTGAAAATTAAGTCTATATAGTTTATATCATGCTTACTGAGACCATGATTCTTTTAAAATAAATATTGATAAAATTTGATGCTATTTTGATCAAATTTATAGTAGTTAAGCTCCCAAACAAAAACATGTGGTGACTTCAAGAGGAAAAATCAACACTTTGGTGTAGAAAAGTAGCTTCATCTCATGCCAAAGTTGAAATAAGGTCAACTCCAAGAGGTATCCCCTTTAAATTTTTTAACTACCTTTATATTTTGTAAAAATATTAAGGTTTGCCAATATAGATCCATATTAGGGAACCTTCATTCCTATATCATTTCCAAGGCCTACCCCTGCAAGAAGACCTTTATTTCCCCCTTGCATATACATGGAGATACCTATAGCTTTTGTGGTTTTTAATGGCCAAAGACTTTTGGACCTTTTCTAATATAATCCTATCCCAATTGCAGCCCTTAAAAGTGTTCCTTATTATGTTGATGACCAAGCTACAACACCTTCTGAGCACCTCATGGACATTGCCAATTTTTGTAATATCCATAATGTCACTGAGGAAAATATAGCCATAAGTTATTAGATACTTATTTTAAAGGAAAGTCCCTAGATTGGTATAGAGGCCTTACTTCCAAATCCATTCAAACATGGGACCAATGAGGGGAAGCCTTGTGTAAAATATTTTAGGATAAAAGTGATCATTTGTCACTTGTAGAGTAACTAACTACCATTTCAAGAGTTCTTCATAAAGTCTTGCAAGACTTCAATATAAGGTTTCAAAAAACATGGTATAGAATCCTAGTCTCAGTTAGACCAAACCTTAACTTTACCTTCTTATACTATTTAAAGGCTTTAAATAGTGACATAACTATTATGATCTAATCCATGGAAGGAAATATACTTCCATATGCTTATGAGGTGGCCATCAAAGTAGAAAATTATCTAGTTCAAGTTGGAAAACTTACACCCAGACCACCAATGCCCTTGTTTCATAAAATTAGACCACATTCTATTGATATCCCTCCATTGGATGTCATTCTTCCTACACCAAATTGTTTTGCAATCCCTAAAACTAAACAAGAAAAAACTTTCATTAGTGGATCTAGTAATTCACTAGACCAAAAGAACTTCCAAGAAATCAAGAGCATGTTTTAGTCATTTTGAAATAAGTTAGTAGATGTCAATATCTAGTAGGATTTCAACAGGCCTTATCAAGGTTCATATCAACCTTAGTAGTAAACCTTTCAAGAAAAAGGCTACCATACAAAGGGAATGACCAAGGTCAAAACCAAGGATAAGGGCATTATGGATACAATAGGCAAAATTGATACAATCTTAATGTTGATAGCACTTCCAACACCTTGGTACCAAGTTTAAAATAATTTATCTTAATAAGTAAAGGGTACCATGCCTTAGAATAAGTCCTTTGGTCAACATATGGTTGCAATTATTGACCTTAATCAAGTCTTTAATGATCAATGGTAACAAGCTACTAATTTTGGATACAACCAAGCTCTGATAGCCCAAAATGTAGAGGTACCTATGATGACCCAGACATAGGAGCCTTCAAAAGGTCAAGGGTCTAATCAACGATCAAATCAGATGGATGCTATAATGATGAATTATGAACAATAAGAGTGTTATGCATCCGACCAGTAGGCTAGTTCTAGCCAAGGCCACAGTTTAGTGGTTGAAAATACAAGATTTAAATGAAAGAACATGGATGGTAATTAGGAATCAATCAAAGAGATTATTACCATTACTATCAAGATCCTACTCCACCAATAAGAGTATATATGATTACCTCATGTATTAACAACTAAACACAAAATTTAACCAGAATGATAAGTAACTAGAAATATGAAACAATACAGGATATGAGAGACAATACACAATTGTATTAATAATCACTTAGAAAAAAATACAATAAAGAAGATTCCACTTCTTCTTCCACCTCAAAGGCATTCCACACCTCAAGACCTTCTTCCCTCTCTCTCTTACGGTCCCAACAATCAACTCAAATATGGAATTGATGTTCACCTCCACCAATCAGTAACACGCTGCCAGTACACCAAGCACACAACCATACTCCAAGTAGATCTTCCTGCTCTTTGCTACCACCTGCAAATCACTAGACCTTACTCACCATTGTAGATCTCCAAACGTGGTCTTTCACACTTGCTGACCAAGATCATACATATACGAAGAACCCTTCTGATTCTCCAAACCAGCACCCACACTTAGTACTGTGGCACTAAGAGGAACACACCATTGCTTTCTTCTCTTTGAAGGAGCTTATTTTGCTCTCTTACTCTCTAGCACACTTTTACAATACAACCCATGAGTCTATTATATAGATCTCATGCTTACAATAATTAGACTATCTTAATTATAATAATTAGACATGCAACTCCAAGACTATAATTAGCCTTTAACATGCAAACTGACAGTCCAAAAATAAACTCTCCAGAATCTGCATGAAAATTGCATGTTTACACACAGGTTGCCAATGTCAACTCCTCCTGACTAATGTCAACCAACTTGTAATCAATGTCAGTTGATTCTACACTACTATCTGATTGACATCAGTTGATCAGACTGATGTTGATTGCCCTACAACTCATTCTGCAACTCTCTGCAACCTCTACAACCTCTGTAACTCCTATTTGCATCTTAGTGAAGCTTTTAGCTCCACAACCTAACAATCTCCCACTTGGAGATAAAAATCTGCACCTATACCTATAGCTGTACACCATCTAATTTATTCCCTGGCTTGTATCCCTCTTTAAGCTCAACCCTGAAGACCAACCACCACACATCTTGTGATGCTACACTTGTCATCCAAGTAACCTGCCACATCCAAACCTACAACTCCATGTAGTGAAGACCTTGACCCTGCATAACATGTTAACCTACTGCTAGTCCCTCTTAGATACCTGAGAATCCATTGAACTGCCCTCAAGTACTCCTTCCCTGAATTGGCTCCATACTTTTTGACAACTCCCACTGCTTGGGAAAACTCAGGTCTACACTAAACCTCATGTGATTTTGAACACTATTCTAAGCTCTGCTTGAAATGTCCAGCCCTTGGTGTGCTTGTCGATTTTGCATCCTACAAATTAAACCTTGCCAACACCTTCCTCACATCAGCTCCTACTAGAGACAAAATTAACTTGTGATCTTCCATGTCTCTTATGCCAAAGAATTTTGCTGCTCCAAATTCTTTGTGACATACCTCTGAACTAACTTTACCTTTAGCTCAGAAACTCCCTGCATGTGTAACCCTGTAACAAGCAACCACACCACATATAGTAACAAGATAATGTCGCAATCATCATCCACCTGGTAAATATAACCACAGTAGTTACACTGACGTTGACTAAAGCCATGCTTCGTCATCCACCTATCAAACCTGTACCACTATCCTGCAGCTACCTCAAGACCACGTACCTTGGCCTTTCGTCTCACGTGTCCATTCTCGCTCTTCTTCATCTTGAAAATCCATTCATCTCTCAGTGCTTTCTTCACACTGGCAATTCCACCAAAAACTCCTATTTGATTCTTCTCTAAAGAATCACAATCCTCATCCATGCCAAGCTCCCACTATTTCCTGGATCTACCTGCTCTACTTCTTTAATGACTTCCTGATTCTTGACCATCAGTGAGCAACAAGTAGTGTAAAGAAGGGAAATGATGAATTTGAGGCTTACTTACCCTTTCAATCCTCCATATGGGCATTTGAGACTCCTTGACAGCTTACTGTCTGCCCAAAATCCATCTCAATAACTGATGCCAGTCACATCTCAGTCTACACCCGACTGTCATTGGTTCCCTGCGATTGCCTCATTGCCAACGTCAGTTCTCCATGACCGACACTAGTGTTTATCTGCCCCTAAGTTGCCGAAGTTAGTCTGCACATAGCTGATGTCAGTCCCTGCATGGATGTTGACGTTGGTTTTCTAACCAACATCGGTCTCTGTGTTCTCCTTGTGAGTGATAATTTTTTCCTGCGAGCTCTTTTTGGGTCAAAACCTTATTCCAATTAACACATCACTGCTCAAAATAATTTAGTCCCCTCAACTGATCTCTATCCACCATCTCCTCCATGAAAACCAAGGCTTTCCAGTTCTTAAGTTTGTCAAAGACATCTGACCTCTGCTTAAAAACTTGCATTCCCCTCCTACATATGTGACTAAGCCTACGAAGCCACATCTCTGCAATAGAAGGTGAATCAGTAGTATAAGTAGATAGATAAAGGATACCTACTTTCTTACTACCATCTAATTCAAGTGCATTCGCTATGAGAGTTACTGTGCATCTCTCATCACCCAACTTTTTGAAGAAATTAGACTTATCTCTAAGACTGGAACCTGCATGACCTTCTTCAACCCCTGTATATTACACGTCTGCAATTTTAGCTTCACTTCCCCTTTGTCAATAATCTGACAAGGCTCACCAACCCCTAAATAAATCTGTTCAAAGTCTCCAAAGACATACCCATGAAAAGATGCTCTATTTTGGGCTGCATGGAAAGAGGCAAAAGAATTTGCAAACAAAGATTCTACTTTATCCAGAGCAACCTATGCAACATCCCCTGCAACATCTGCTTCTACATGCTGATCTTCTACCAACCAACAATCTTCTTTTACCTACTCTTTCTTTCCATTAATCAGACCATTCGTGCTATTCAGTTTCTCCATTCGTAGCTTACTTTCTTCTGCCATTGCTATACTCCCACTCAATCTGAAACCCCTGAGAGTGACTTGTAATCAAAAAACACTAACCAGATCTGAACCACCTGTTAGTCAACCCAACCAAAAGCTCTGATACCAACTTTCAGGATCTTACTTCACCAATAAGAGTATATATGATTACCTCTTGTATTAGCAACTAAACACAAAATTTAACCAGAATGATAAGTAACTAGAAATATGAAACAACACAAGATATGAGAGACAATACACAATTCTATTAATAATCACTCAGAAGAAAATACAATAAAGAAGATGCCACTTCTTCTTCCACCTCAAAGGCATGCCACACCTCAAGACCTTCTTCCCTCTCTCTCTCTTACGGTCCCAACAATCAACTCAAATATATAATTAATGTTCACCTCCACTAGTCAGTAACACGCTGCCAGTACACCAAGCACACAACCATACTCCAAGTAGATCTCCCTGCTCTTTGCTACCACCTGCAAATCACTAGACCTTACTCACCATTGTAGATATCCAAATGTGGTCCTGCACACCTGCTGACCAAGATCATACATATACGGAGAACCCTTCTGATTCTCCAAACCATCACCCACACTTCGTACTGTGGCACTAAGAGGAACACACCATTGCTCTCTTCTCTCTGAAGGAGCTTATTTTGCTCTCTTACTCTCTAGCACACATTTACAATACAACCCATGAGTCTATTATATAGATCTCATGCTTACAATAATTAGACATGCAACTCCAAGACTATAATTAGCCTTTAACATGCAAATTGACAGTCCAAAAATAAACTCTCTGGAATCTGCATGCAAACTACATGTTCACACACAGGTTGCCGATGTCAGCTCCTCCTGACCAATGTCGACCAACTTGTAACCAATGTTGGTTGCTTTTGCACTGCTATCTGACCAATGTCAGTTGATCAAACTGATGTCGGTTTCCCTACAACTCATTATGCAACTCTCTCTAACCTCTGCAAGCTCCGTAACTCCTCCTGTTTGCATCCTGGTGAAGCTTTTAGCTCAACAACCTAACAATTACTCCTTCACTAACAAATCCAAGTGAGCCTAAAGTCACTCCAAAGGTTCCAATACCTCTAAGAAATTAGAGCTAACATAATATTTTTGTACCCCAAGACTCACAAGTTCAATAAATAATAGTGGTGGCTCCCAAATCACAAGCAAAGGTTGGTGGTTCACCCATCAACATTGTTGAAAAAATGAAAAAGTCAAATGTGAGTGTACTCATGTGGGATATGCTCTCCATTCTTATATAGGTAGATATACTTCAAGAAGGACTATCAAAGATCAATATTATAGACAAGCCACCAAGCAAGGTGAATGAAGTTCTCACCAATGTAGCTAAAGGGTTTAGTGAAGAACAATCAGGTAAAGTAGTCAAGCCTCTTCCTTTCTACATCTCAGTGATCATTGGTAACTCTCTGGTGCACAATTTTTTAGTGGATAGTGGGGCTAGTATCTCAATGATGCCAAAGTCCATAACTAATTAGCTTGGTTTAAAATATGAGTCATAGTCCAAAGGAGTGTTGTAACTTAATGTTTCTTCTCCCAAGCCATCTGGTATAATCAAGGACCTCCATATGACCCTGCAAGCTTATCCTAGTGTCTTAGTGGCTTAAGATGTATTTATTTTGGATGTGCCTCCTCACTTTACACTATGCTTATCTAGAGAGTTCACAACAAAGATAGGGGCTACCTTGTATCAAATTAGTCCTATATGGAATTTAAGACAAGGTATGGGGCCAAAGTATCAATCAATGCTAAATCCATTACATGATTCTATATAGAGCCTTATGGGATAGATAACATCAATATCAATTGAACCATCATTGACCAGGATGGATTTTCAATGGTGCAGGAGCTAAATAATCATCCAAAAGAGGTACCAGACATGTTATTGGATGAGTTATGGAATACAATTTGGTTAGTGGACCCGTTAGAATGTGTTTAAGAAAGATAATTGGGTGTTTTATATTTTTATGAAGAAATCCAGCCCATGTGATCCCTCACAAAGCCTGAAGAAGATCCTAGTGGTCTATGGAAGTTGTTATTTGATGGTTCAAGGAGCAAGCATGGAATGGGTACAAGTCTCATCCATGGCCTTCAATGGGTTAATAAGAGAATGATCAAGTAGTTAAAAGTCTATAGAGATAGTGAATTTATTGTACACTAAGTCATAGGTTAGAATGACACTAAGAACCCTTTAATGAAGTCCTATAAACATAGAGTGTGAGACATAATTAAGGAATTTTAGGCTTTCAACATCCAATTAGTGCTGGGAGGCCAAAATCAACATGCTAATAGACTAGTAGTTATGGGGGATCATTTTAACATCACCAATGAATTAAAAAAGACAAATGTTTAAACACATGTCAAAGTGGTAATAATATTATTAATGAAAGATAACTAATCTCATTGGTAGGTCTTTAAAAATGACAAATAGATTGCATGTTTCATGTAGCAAGAAGCAGAGTTCTTCTCCCTCAACCAAGAAAAATTATAGCATCAGTATGGGGAGTAAATTGTTCAATTAAGGTCCAATAAGCTTTCTAAAGGGTTAGTCACCATATAAGGCCTCTTTTATGAGGGGAACCATATGAGGAAGGATAAAGTAATGATGCCAACTAATGAAGAGAAATATAAGAGAGTTCTTATCTTTGAAGGCAAGTTATTCAAGATTGGAAAGGTAAGCACTAACGTGGAAAGGCATGCTTTTATAGATCTCTATAATGACTATGTAGACAGATTTGTTTAGAAATATAATGACCTAAGGGGATTTGATCCTAATCAGGCCCAACACATTATATGGGTAGAGGCTAATGATAAGCTTGTTAGGAAGAAGTAGAGGCCCATAAATTCCATGATTTAAGAGCTCATGAGAAATGAATTAACCAAGCTTGTTGAATCTAGGATCATCTTCCCAATCAAACACTCCTCATGGGTAACTAATCTAGTACTTATCAAAAATAAGAGTGGCAAGATCAGAATATGTGTGGACTTTAGGGATATTAATAGGGTCTCTTTAAAGAATCATTACCCTCCACCATCCATAAAGTAACTCCTATAAGTAGTTTATAGTTTAGAATGCTTCTCTCTCATATATGGATATTCAGGTTATAACCAAGTGATAGCGAGAGAAGAGGACTAGTACAAGACTACCTTCACCACCAAATGAGGGATGTTTTCTTATCAAAATATGCAGTTTGGATTATCCAATGTTGGGGTAACCTTTCAAAGAGTAATGGACATGGCTTTCTAAGGACTGGTAAATCAAATGGTGTTGGTCTACTTTGATGACATCAAAGTCTTCTCTAAGAATGATGGTGAGCACATGGACCATCTGAGGCTGATAATTTAGAGATGAAAAGGGTATGGGATCTATTTAAATCCCAAAAAATGTGTGTTCTATATGCATGAATGAAAAATACTATGCCATATTATTTTAAAAGAGGGATTATCTATTAACCTTGACATAGTAAGTGTTATCTTAGCCTTATCCTTGCCAAAGCATAAGAAGAGGATCTAAAACATCCTTGGGAAGATCAACTTTGTGAGAAGGTTTATACTTGGTTTTGTAATGTTGGTCAAACCTATCACCACCATGATGAAGAAGAGCTAAGTGTTTTCTTGGTTAGATGAAGGCAAGGTAGATTTTAAAGCCATCAAGATGGCCATTTACCAAGCACCCTCACTCTTGAATCCTGATTTCTCCAAGGACTACAACTTGGCTAACATTGAAAACATATCAACTATGTTGATGTTGAGGAATGGTGATGAAATGGAGAGACCAATTACCTTTTTTATTTAAGGGCTAGAAGGATATGAAGTGAGGTACACCTTTATTAAAAATAGGTTCCTGCTCCCTTGATGAGTCTCAATAAGTTTAGGCCCATGCTCTCCAACAACAGGATCTGTCTTATGGTGTCTCATCCTGGAGTTAGGGACTTCCTCTTTAACAAGGATTTGAATGAGAAGAGAGTAGGATGGATTGCAAAGGTCATAGAATATGATGTAGAGATCAAGGTCACCACTATGGTTAGGGGAAATTTTTTGTGTGAGAATATAATAAATGACCTCTAAGAAGATAAGGAATCTATTTTAGTAACACAAGACAACTTAGAAGTAGGTGCACCTCCACTTCAAAAAAGTTAGCTTCAAGATATGGCTCAAATCTTGGTAACAAGATAATGCCCCCAAGGTTTGGATGGATAAAAATAAGGTATTTAAATATTTAATCTATATTTTAGTCATTACTTGATGGGGTTATTTTTAGAAAGGACCTTAATGGGGTACTCCTTAGATTCATACAGGATGACTAGGTGACCAAACTCTTGGAGAAATTATATGATGGAATTACAAGAGGTCATTTTTCAACTAAAAACATAATAATAATGGTAATGAGCATTGGTTATTACTGGCCCAATATTTTCAAATATGCTCATGCATGCATTAAAAATTGTTAGAAGTGTGCCTTCTTTGCAGGAAAGGAAAAACTTGCAGACCTTCCACTCAGTCTTGTTCAGATGGAGCAACCCTTCATGTAATGGGGGTTAAACTTCATATATATGATCAATCCACCATAAAGTGTAGGGCATAAATGGATGATAATTGCAACTAAATATTTCACCCGGTGGGTGGAGGCCATTTTTTTGAAGGAGGCTAGTGAAGGTACAACCTTGGATTTCTATGACAACCTTGTAACTAGGTTTGGTGTCCCATCCACCATAATTTATGATAATGGATTAGAATTACTTGGTATGAAGATAAGTGAGTGGGATCATAAATTGGGCATCTAACTCAATACCTCTTCTAACTACTATCCTCAAGGAAATGGACTAGTAGAGCCCACAAACAAGAATTTACTAAGGATTATCAAGAAGACCATGGAAGAGAATTGGAGAACATGGCATAGCTTGCTAAAGATAGCCTTAAGGGATGATAGCTTGACTCCTAAAATTGCCATTATAAATTATCCATAAGTTCTTGTATATGGAAGGGAAGCCAAATTGCCTATCTCACTTGAGTTTATTACATTAGAGTTAGCCCATCATCATGAGTTGATGGAGGATGAGCCCATGAATGTGTGGATGATAAAACTCATGGAGCTGGAAGAAACCAAAGACATTGATATGAAAACACTAGAATCACATCAAGATTAGGTTAAAAAAGCCTTTTCCAAAAGAGCTACAACAAGGAGCTTTAAGTAAGGCAACCTAGTCCTCAAATAGGACTCAAATAAAGCCAAACCAGGTAACCATACCAAGTTTGAAAGATTGTGGAGTGGTCCTTATTTGATCCATGGATGAAAAGAACATAATTATTTTTAGAATTACCAATTATATGGAGAGGTATTACCCATCCCAATTAATGGCATTCATTTAAAGCCCTATTATTTAATAGCATTGCATCCATTATAACATGTTGTACAGGTTAGAGTAGTTTTTATGATTTCCTCTAAGTGCCTTGTGTACATTTACCTTTTTTTATATTATTTCCTTTTCCAAAGTACCTTGGGTATTTTATTTTATTTTTTTTCCTCTAGTCCTTGTTGCTTAAAAAAGTGGTTCAACTCATTTGTAGAGGCTAATGACTCCATTCCCAATGGACTAGAAAAGGTAAATGGTCTAGGTTATCAAAGCATAACATGCATGCTTCCCTTCGAGTCACCAAAGATGCTGGCCATTTTTGGCCCACTTACCAATCTTGTGCCTAGATAGACTAGGTTTCTAATGGATGAGTAGATGAAAAAAAGGTTCTATATGGAATGAGTGGTTCAAGGATCTCAGTTTGCTCACAATGCTTTTGAAACACTTTAAGTTCACTTAAAGTGTAATTTTCCAATTTATAAAGGGCATGTCTAAAGTGTTATTGAGACCCTATGGGATCTCAAGAGTTATTTGAATGAGTATATAAGTTCCTATTATTTATCTGGTCTTTCATTATGTTCATTTAGACATCTTGGGTCTAGTGGAATTTGTTTTGAGAAGGCACTTTGCTAACATCACCATTGCCACATTTAGATGAGTTAAGAAGGATGGGTCATATGGGTCTATCCATTTTAGTCCTAAAAACATATGTTCCAAGTTTTAGTTCATCCATCAAAGTGCATACAAAGATATGAAGATCCAAAGTTGGCCTTTTAGTCAAAATTTGCTAAGTTTCCATACTTAGCCATTTTTGAAGAAGTTCAAATAAAGCTGAGTGAGCATATTGATGAGGCCATATCTAAATTGTGTTATAGTCTCAAGAAAAAGTGATTACATGGGTTTTTTCACCTTGGTCCCTAATTTCTATGTGCTAAGTTTTAGATCATCCACTAAAGCATGATAGAATTTATACATATTCAAATTTGTCTCCTCAATCAGATTTTGCTAAGTTTCCCATACTTAGCCAAATGAACTAGATCATTGTTAGGATGTCATGCAGGAATGAATAGATGTCAACTTAAGCATTTCATAGACACTCTTATAAGGCTCTTAAGACTATTGAATCAAATGGGTTCATTTTATTTATCTTCAAGAACATCTCATACAAGCTTGTTGCCTCCATGATTCTTGTGCTACAAAATCCAATCCTTAAAAGTTGGTCAAAAAGCATAAGATGTTTATATAGACATCAAGTTTTAGACAGAGAAAAATAAATACATTTGAGTTTATGTTTGATGGTTATGTGACCATAAATAATGGTCATGATAATGTCATTTAATGGGAGTGAGGAAATCAATTTTAAGATCATGAACTAGACATTGGCTTTCAAACAATGGGTCCCAGTAGATCAATAGTTGGCATTTGATCGGTCATCCAAGATCAATGGTGAGTAGAGGTCAAAGGGGTTATAAAATATCAAGATTAAATGCATGAATTATAAGTTTCAAAAAGATGTTTAATTGGTAGAGAATCAATGACTCATAGGTATTTGTATAGATCAAAATCAATGGAGTGAGATGAGCCAATATGTCAATGAACCTAGTCAGATCCCAACAGCCAATTAGAGAAAATGCGAGCCCAGGGATTTCAATGAAGGTTTAGAAGACATTTTTGAATAAGGGTAACAAGGTTTTATAAGGTCATCCCAACACCATTGAAGCTCATGCAAGTGCTATAGAGTGGTAGATATGATGTAGTCAGACATATAAAACACAAAGAGACTGCTATTAAGGCTATGTATGCACCTCTAGTTCATATTTTTATATCTTTCAAGGTTCATCTATGACTATGTTCACCCTTATCAAAGGAGGACCTATGTATATAATGAGATCTTGTTTCTTACATAGATAAATTGGATCTATTTAGACCCATTAAAATACAAAAAAGTGTTATATAGTCTATAGGTTTGTACTAATATGGAAACTATAGGAACACCAATAACCTTATATTGGTTTTCCACTTATAGATGGATCTATGATCAAATGAAGACAAAGGAGAGATATGACTAATGCAAATGGTCTTTGTCCTTAAGCATGGCCATAGTCTCGACAAGTAGCCACCTAAAAGGAACAAAGCCATGTTCTGTTAGATCTATGAGCATGAGGTTTTATCTTCAAGTGAGAGATGGCATGAGGGATCAAATAAAAGGTCTAATTTTTGGGAACTTTAGTTAGGATCATTAAATGTGTCCTCATAAATATTGTGGACATTCTCACTCAATAAGCCATGGGTAGTGTCCTAATTAAACAAAAGGGTGGTAAGGCTTTCATTGGATAAGGTACAAAAGGTGGTGGCTCAGGTTGAATTTAAGACCCAAGATAAATTTTTATTTTTCTAATGGTGTGCTCACACATCCTTTCTTTCTATCTCTCTTATTCTATATATCTTGGTCTCTTTCCCATTGAAGGGGTTCTCAGCTCTTATAAATTAGCATTTTATTTTTTGAGGCAAGGATACTCATTGAGACTCTTGAAAAAGTGTGCTCATTTGATATTGTTAAACCCTATCAAAATATTGTAAGAGCTGCCTTTTGAAGCAACATGATCAAATCTTTACATGTATCTTATCTTTAATTAGTGCTTAGTATGCTTGTGTATGGTGAATTTGTGAAGGAGATTATTCCTAGTTTTTTATCCTTCTACTTGCCTCTTTGAAGGTATTTTTGAAATAACTTGTAGGTATAATTTAGTTTTCTACTTGGAATCTCTTCTATGAAATATTTTTGCAACTAGTGAAACTATGAGATTGAGTAAGCCATAGTTGTATTTTGTTAGTTCAGTGTGTGTTAAAGCATATATGAATTTCCATTTAACATTGGTGCATTGCCCTTTTATCTTTCTTAGGAGCCTTTATCCATATTTCTAACCCTTTTCCATGTGAACCATTAGTTTAGTATTGTTTTTTGGTGAGCATCAACAAGAACTCAACCTTCTCCAAAGGTTAAACCCCATCATAGGATACCCATAGCCTGGGGTTGTTCCCATTATGTATCTTGGTTGGAGGGATCTTGAATAACCCTCTCTAAGGTTACAAATTTAGTCTATAACATTTTTTGGCATGCCTAGTGGGACCACACTTATTTTAAAACAAAGATTGATCAAATTTGATGTTATTTTGATTAAATTTTTAGTGGTTAAGATCCCAAATAACATGTGGTGACTTAAAAAGGAATAATCAACACTCTAATGTATAACAATAGCTTTATCTCATGTCAAAGGTGACAACAAGGTTAGCTTCAAGAGGTATCTCCTTTAATTTTTTTAACTACCTTTAAATTCTGTAAAGAGATTGAGGTTTGCTAATACACATCCATAATAGGGAAAAATTTCTCCTAGATCATTTCCAAGGCCTACCCTTGCAATAAAACCTTTATTACCCCTTGCATAGCCATGGCAACCCCTAGATATGTTTTGGATTTTAATGGCCAAAGTCTTCTGGACCTTGTCCAACATGATCCTATCCTAGTTGCATCCCTTAAAAGTGTTCCTTATTATGATGGTGACCAAGTTATGATACCTTTTAAGCACCTCATGGACATAGCCAATTTTTATAATATCCATAATGTCACTAAATAAAATATATCCATTAGTTTATTAGCTACTTATTTTAAAGGAAATTCTCTACATTGGTACAGAGGCCTTATTGCCAACTCCATTCAAACATGGGACCAACTAGGGGAAGCCTTTTGTAAAATATTTAAGGATAAAAGTGATCATTTGTCACTTAAAAATTAACTAACTACCATTTCAGGAGATCCTCATGAAGTCATGCAAGACTTAAACACAAGGTTCTAAAAATCTTAGGATAGAATCCTAGTCTTAGTTATACCAACCCCTGACTTTGCCTTCATATACTATTTAAAGGATTTAAATAGTGACATAGTTATGATGATCCAATCCATGGGAGGAAATATAATTCCATATGCTTATGAGGTGGCCATTAAAATAATTTCTTTTTTGGTTACAGTTGGAAAACATACACCCAGACCATTAATTCCCTTATTTCCTAAAATTAGACCACCTTCTATTGTTATCCCTCCATTAGATGTCATTCCTCCTAAACCAAAATGGTTGCAATCCCTATACCAAATCCAGAGAAATATTCCACAAGTAGATCTCATGATTCACTAGACCAAATGAACTTCCAAGAAATGAAGAGCATGTTTTAGTCATTTGGAAATGAGCTAGTAAATGGAAATAGGTAGTAAGATTTAAACATACCTTATCAAGGTTCATATCAACCTCAATATCAAGCCTTTCAAGTAAATATGCCACCATACAAAGGGAAAAATGAAGGTAAAAACTAAGGACAAGGGTAACATGGATATAATAGGCAACATAGATACAATCCTAATGTTGCTAGCACTTCCAACACCTTGGTATCAGTACAAAAAAATGTGTCTTAATAAGTAGAGGGTACCATGCCTTGGAATCAGTCCTTTGGTCAACATATGGTCCCAAGTATTGACCTTAATTAGGACTTCAATGATCAATGGTAACAAGCTACTAATTTTGGATACAACCAAGATTTCATAGCCCAAAATGTAGAGGTACCTATGATGACCAAGATAGATGAGCTTCCACAAGGTCAAGGGTCTAATCAAGGTTAAAATTAGCTAGATGCTACAATGATGAATTATAAATAAGAAGAGTGCTACATATCCAACCAGTAGGTTCATTCTAGCCAAGACTAAATTCTAGTGGTTATAAATACAATATTTAAAAGAAGGAACATGGATGGTAACTAGGAAGTAGTCACAGAACTTCCTAACATTACTCCTTCACTTACAAAGCCAAGTGAACCTGTGATCACTCCAAAGGTTCTAGTGCCTCCAAGAAATAAAAGAAAAGGGAATATTTTTTTGCTCTAAGGCTCACAAGTTAAAAAAAATAGTGGTGGCTCTCAAAGCACAAGCAAAGGTTGGTGGTTCACCCATCAACATTGTTTAACAAATGAAAAATTCAAATGTGAGTGTGCTCATGTGGGGCATGATCTCCATGCCTGGCTAGGTAGATATCCTTCAAGGAATATAAAAGATCAATGTTACAAACAAACCACTAAGCAAGGTGAATGAAGTTCTCATCAATTTATTCAAAGGGTCTAGTGAAGGACAATTAGGTAAAGCAATCAAGCCTCCTCCCTTCTACATCTTAGTGATCATTGGCAACTCTCCGGTGCATAATTATTTAGTAGATAGTGGTGCTAGTACCTAAGTGATGAAAAAGTCTATAGATGATCATCTTGGTATAAAATTTGAACCATAGTATAAAAGAGTGTTACAACTTGATGGTTCTTATCCCAAGCCATTTTTAATAATCAAGGAACTCAATATGACCCTGCAAGATTGTCCTAGTGTAAAGATGTATTGATCTTAGATTTGGATCCTTGATTTATAATATGATTCTCTAGAGATTTCATAGTAAATATAGGGGCCTATCTTGTAATATATTGGTCCTATATAACATTAAAGATAAGGTATGAGAAAAAAGTATCAATCAAAGCTAAGCCCATTGCATAATTCCACAAAGAGCCCTATGAGCTAGATAATGTCAACACCAATTACACCATCATTGATGAGGATGAATTTGTAATGGGGAAGGATCTAAATATTCATCAAGAAGAGGTACCAGACTTGTTATTGGATGAGATATGGAATGATATCCTATTGGTGGACCCTTTATAAGGTTTTTAAGAAAAAGACTTGGGTGTTTTTTGTTTCCCTGAAGAAAACCAACCCATGCCATCCCTCTTAAAGCCTCAAAAAGATCCAATTGGTCTATGAAAGTTATTTTTGATGGTTTAAGGACAAAACATGGAGTGGGTGTAGGTGTCATGCTAATATCCCATTCAAATGATAATGACTTATCTTCATACATATTCCAATTTAGTTTCTCCTATAATGAAATAAAATATGAGGGTCTCATCCATGGCCTGTAATGGGATAATGAGAGAAGGACCAAGCAGTTGTAATTCTAGGGAGACAATGAATTGGTTGTACACCAAGTCTGAGGTCAGAATACCTAGTCAAATGAATTGGTTGTACGCCAAGGCATATCTATTTAGGGTATTAACCTATACTCAACAATAACCTCTCTCCATTTCATCCCTAGTCAAATTGTAACCTATAAAATTGATGTTTTTGACCAAGAGTTGAGGGATAACCTTACATAAATTTAGAAAATGTAATTAACCTAATCAAAATTTCTTAATTTATTAAACCCAATTAAATGTATATTTGAAAATTCCATGGCTAATTAGTGAATTTTTATTTTTAGAAATTCATAAATATGGGATTGATGGCATCATCATGACATCACACAAATATCTAAAATCCATAGATTTTAGAATTTTCTGTCTTCTAAATTCACTAATTAAATTTATTCCTCCACTTTCATGACAAGTGGTCAAGTGGATCATCGAGAATTAATAAATTTATATTTTTGTAAATTCATAAATTGAACTAAAATATCTTCTATGAGTTGTCAATTCACCTGTAATATATCAAGACTTGGGTGGGAGACAATAATTATTGACCCATGTCTCTTACATGGTACTCATGATTATATTTTACCAAACCCATAGTTAGCCCAACTCAACTCAGGGTTAGACTAATTCAACCAAGGTTAGTTATAGACCTAACCTCCTTGGGGTTATAGTTAGTTCTATGACCTATAAATACAAATGCTAAGACACATCTAAACCAAGATTTTTAGTGCAAATAACTAATGCATAATTATATATATGAGATCTTTACATGCTAATACATATCCAAGCCAAATCAAACCAATATTACTAATGTGACAAAGAGAAGTGGAACAATGGAGATTCATTGACAAATATTTCTTGAGATAATAGTTGAGCACATCATTATATGGCCAAATAATAACACTTGATCTAATGGAAGGTAAGATGTATTATTTTTACTTTCACTTAGTTATTTTTGTAGTTCCCTCGTTCCTTGAGTGTGTAGGCTAGATGTGTTAGTTTTAGTGTGTTTTTTTAATTTGATTCATTTATTAACACTATACTAGTATCCCCTCTAAGTCAAATTCATTGATCACAATTAGGACCCCTAGCATGTCTTGATGTGTTTTATCTATAATTTAGTCCTAATGACACATGCATGATTTTCAAGATAGTATCACCACATTGTGCTAGTCTCTAATTATGTTTTCTATCATGTTTGAGTCCTAACCCCTCTATGAGCCTTATCTTATGTTTTTAATCCCTATTTCATGACTTATTAGCTAAAAAAAAGATATTATATTCAAATTAAATTTAATTCTATATAAAGAGTGTCATAAGTAATTTTACATCTATCACATACTATTTTGGCACATAATTACATAAGATCAATCAATAGTACAACTCAATACTCTACATACTACCCAATCATCACATCTAGACCTTGCATACTTGATCAAAGAAGGGCCTATGAGAAATTTGTGCTAGAAAGAAAGTTGATGGTGTACCTTCCCTAAGGGATAACTAAATGCAATCTGAGACACCTAACATTAGGTCTAATGTAGTTAGTGACCATGATAATAAGGGTTCTGATCTATGCGATTGTAACATCCCACAACCCAAATTTTCATTTACTTCTTAAATTTGATCTATTTATTATTTCATGTGTGAAAATATTCATTAGGGTTTTATAATATATTCAACTAAAATAGTAACACAAATGAGACCCCTAATGACACAAGACTGCCTATAGGGCATCCAAAACCTCTTGCAACTTCCTTGAAATTTTTAGATTATCTCTATAAGAGGGACATTAGTGCCACATGGTGATACTATATTGATATGGGTTCTACTATCTGAGGCCAAATTTAATTAAATAATCTGAATATGAAATGTGTCAATCTATCTTTCCATCCTATTCTAGGTTTTAGATCTGCATAAAATTCTAATTATTTCTAGATAAGTAAATTTTCTCCTCTCACTTGCTATTTTAAGACAGTTTGATTAAATTAATCATTTATAGTTTTAATTATAGATTAAAAACATACTCATCCACTTAATAACATAATAGTTTCATTGAGTTAAGTTTTAGAATGTTAAAACATTTGGTGAACTTGACTTAATTTGAATATTGCTTAAAAACCTAATTTTGCTTGGGGTTTACCTTCTCTCAATTTTTGTGTATTAAATTAGAGTTGAAAAATTCTATTTTTATTATTTTTAGCATAACCTAATTAGTTTAATTAATCCTATATTAAGGTTTCATTTATTTAATTTACTTTAAATTTTTCAATACAACCCTAATTTAAAACCCTAGATCCACATACTATGTCCCTATACATACCAATACTAGAAATTAGGGTTTCACTTACAATGCTATATTATATTACACACTTTATTTAAAATTGATCAAATTTAACATATACTTATGCTAGATTATATTATACCACTTATGTGTTTACTATTCCTAATCTACATTATCTTATTTTTCAAGTTTAAAATGACATCTAAAAGCCTTCTACCCCTCACCCAATTGATGAACTTTTGAACTTATCTCATGATTATAACAATGAATGGACTAATTTTCAAGATTGTACATTAAATCATAATAATGAATTAATTTATAATGATGATTATGACTATTATTCTAATGATGGATATGAGGAATACTATGAACATGATAATTAAATTAAACATGAAGATATATTAGATACATCATCTTCTCTTTCCTCTCACTTTTAACTTACTCCTAAAAAATAAATGAAAAATATAATTCCAAAAGAACCTCTTTTTGGTATAGATTTATTATAATGTGATCCTATTTTCTCAACTACTTTTTCTACTCCATTATTCAATTTAAATCAATATAAGTGAAATACACGAAAGCTATTTTAACATGATTAAATTAAAATAGAGAAGAACAATGCATATTCTTTACCCTTATCGGTTAAATTTAAAAAATAATGTACCAATGATATTACACCTTTTAAAAATGTAAAAACTAAGGTAGATAAAATTATTCTATCACCTTTCTTCACATTCCATGATCAATGCAATGATTATTTAAAATAAATTGATATTGCAAGTATCTATAACTCTTCTCCTAAATTTCATAATATGAAAAAATAAAATATGATTGATACTTATTCTACCCTTGAATCCAAAATTGAAAGTGATAATCATGTTTTCATTCCACAAATAGATAGTGAACAAATGCATTTCCTTACACCCACACATGATGACACAATCCATAGTAGTAAAAATTTAATATATTACCCTTCTCTCTCTCTCTCTCTCTCTCTTAATGAGAATGTGTATGATACTTTTCTCTTACTTCTACAAATGAATAAAACTCTTATTTGGATGAACCATGTGATAATGATTATTATTGTGATTATGATGAAAAGGACATATAATCTACACCTTCTATTTAATCTCCTACTTCACCTATTTATCTTGTTCAAATAAATACTAGGTCACATGTGAAAGTAAATTCACACACACACACACACACACACACACACACACACACACACACACACACACACACACACACACACATTCTTATTTTCATTATTTATATTTACTTGAGAGTAAAGTACCTTCTATTCAATTATAATTTTATACTTCTTTACAACTTAAACATATATGAGATAATAATGAATCTCCCTCAACCCCCATCACTACATTAGAACCTATTTTTCAAACTAACATAAACAAGGGTGGTAGCTCATTTCCCTTTAACTAGGTCCTAGTTATCGCAACTCCAAAGGTTACAAAGAGCAAACCAAACATACCTAAAAATGGTTTCCAATACAATATACCAATGGATAAGACAAATAAAAAAATTTAAGCATTAAATGAACCATTTTATGATGATAATATACCTTCACAAGTGTTAGTTTCCTTGATGCATGTTATGGGTGATTTGAAACAAGAAGTACACCATCTCACTTTGGAGAACAAATCAAACCAAACTCAAGTTGATTCCAATGTTATGCATGGAAACCTTATTCCACATAAAATATCAACTACAAGGTTACCACACAATTTTCAAATATCAGTATTACCTATATCTGATGGGCATGAAGATACATACTTACAACTCCATGCTTATGAGAAAAACATGGCACATGTTACTAATAATTTGAATCTAATACAATAATTTCCAAAGTCCTTAGATAGGAAAATAATAAATTGGTTTTATCATACAATCCTTAGTGGGTCACTACACACATATGAGGAATTAGAAATAGTCTTTCTCAAGCACTACATACATAATAAGGGAACTCGAGTCACACATGAGAGGTTACGTTAATTACACTAGGGTGAGATAGAGCCAACATATGAATAGATTTTGAAATTCAAAGCTTGTTTGTATTAATTGATTTATCAATCGATAGATTTATAGGTATAATACATCTTTACCATAGGTTTAGTTTTTCATGTTAAGGAGAAATTACTATATCAAACATCAAAATTATTCTGACATCTATGTAACATAGCTATAACATTAGAGGTATAATTGGGATTAGTAGTTACACATTCAAAAGTAATATTAGATGTAGAACCGTTAGAGCCATAATCATCTAACATGGTACAAGAGACTACTCCACTTCTAATTAAAAACTTAGTGGAATAAAAATAAATGATAAAAATACTCAATAAGGATAAAGATCCACTTTAAAATCACCTTCTATAATGAGCATAACATAAGATATACACAAAAAGGTTATAAAATTTTAGATAGGGGGCCTCATGTCATTCTACTTACACTATTAGATAGGGACATGATCATAGTTACTCCTACTAATCATAATCCACCACACAATTTTCATAGGATACCACATAAGCTATATTGTAATTTTCACAAGATATATTTAAAATTAGATGATCATTGTTATATATTTTGAGTTTGCATTGACCAATATGTCAATTGAGGTATTATAGAATTTACATAGGGGACACCGAGATCTCATTATCCACACTCTCCTAGATCACACTCCTATATAATAGAGTTATCCCAAGATGTACATTTTAAGGATCCATTAATTATTGATCATATTATCCATGTGGTTTCTAGGACACCTATTTATGAGTGATCTCATTCACCATAATTTTAGTGAAGATGAAAACTAGTTCACATAGATCAAAACAAAACTTTAGTTTGAATACCAATAAAGATATACGGAAAAAACTAAAATGCTAAGGTCATGACACCAATTAAAACACCAATAAATATAAATTTAAATAACTATAGAGATCATAACATAGCTTTATTTTGTACACCAATCATGATATATGGAAACAACTATAAAGATAAGGGCATAACATCTGTTCAAACATCGATCAAGATATATGGAAATAACTAAAAAGAACATAACATAACTTTAGTTCATACACCAATTAAGATACATGGAAATAAATATAAAGCTAAGGGTAAAAAATCCATTTAAAAAATGATCAAGATTTATGGAAATAATTATAGATATCGAAACACATCTCTAGTTTGTACATCGATCAAGATATTCACCAGAAATCATATAACTCAAAATATAGTTTTAGCACACCATCTAATCAAGCTATTTACTCCAGAGTCTACACATCTATCCACCAGCACTGTATCAAACATATCTCCACTTTTAGAGTCTCTTTAGACATTGATTTATTATGAGTAGTATAGTTGTTGGTTCTCTATGCCATGTGGGTTTAGATATGGCATATGATAGTCACCTAATCTACATAGATAAATCTTATGAAATAAAGTTTAAGCCTATCCTAATAAATAAAAAATCCTAATACACTAAACATATACTTAAAACTTCATAAACAAGATACAAATATCTTCATTTTAATACATCAAATCAATTAAACACATATAAACATATATAATATAATTAGATTCAGATACATATATACATGGTGCCAATTTAAACAAAAAAATTCATATATCTAACTTAAAATATAGTTTCAATAAAAGTATAGTCCATCACTCAATGATGTAGACATGGATACTAAGACCAACCCCCTAAAATTCACTCTCAAGCATATCTAGACTAGAACTAGATGCTCCAATCTCTCTCCATGACCTAGATCGATGACTCTATCTACACACTCTCTCTCATGATACATACCCAAAACAAACATACATCCTACATGCTCTCTTTTAAGATTTATGTAGTCATATATTATCTGAATATAAACCCCACCTAGAGCACTAAGTGTAGGCATGGTATGCCTGTGAAACTCTGCACATGCCTCATCTCTATTTATAGCTACTCATCTATATGTTGTGATAGATATCTTATCTCAGTCAAATAAATGGGCATGCACACTAGCCATATTGGTCTCCCTCTCTATCAATCCATCCTCTAAGGCATAATTATGAATATGTCATGTCAATTCATGAAGTTCTAATTTGATGGTGGTCTCCTAGTGCTCATCAAACCTTTAACTTGTACATGTCCATGAATTACATCAGATTCCTATTAACATAAAGAAATAACCAATTATAAATAGAATATGCAAACACACTATATTAAATTACCTTCAACAACCCTTAGGGGTTCTACCTTCAATACATCCTATACAATAATCCCACCTCTCAAAAGTAGAGGTGCCCATCTATGATCCCTCTACTTAGATGTGTAGGCATCAGTCACTCCTATATAATCTACATCTGGTACATCAATATTAAGATCCTACTCTATCAAGGGAATAAGACCTAACTCAATAATAGATGACCTTGGCCTACAACCTAGCCTTTTAGGTGTACCTTAGGTGTTTAAAGAGTAAAAAATATGAGAAAATCATTAGCACAACACACAAAAATAATAATTATCCACAAGTGATTATAATCATTATATTTTTTGAAAATAGAATTTACCATAATAAGGCAAATTGGTAAGGGTGGCCTATGCAAAAAATATATATAAAAAGATTTACAATGAGTTGGAAAAGGATAACAACACATTTCTATCCTGCATGTGAGTTTAAATATGCATATTAAAAAAAAACACAGGATATAGGCTAAAAAAATATGTTGTTTAATGGGCTTTAGGGGAGGCCCAAAAAGATCTTTTGGATACAATATGGTTAAATAATAAGGTGCATAGGATCAAATAACGTGCAAAATGAACCATGAATGTGAAAAATACACTTTTTAGAGTGTGAAACATAAACTATAGGCCTTGGGGAGAAAACATTTAAAATTTGGCTATATATTCACCCTTGGAGTGAAAAAAAATCATTTTCACCCTAGCCCTTTAAGAAATTTAATTTTGGTTTTCTTTGTAAATTGATGAGAGAAAATAGCCATAGAGGAGCTCGATGACATGTATCAAAGCTAGTGAGGGGGCATATGTGACCACCACATGATGGGCCACTGTTAAGTAACCTCAACTTGGCCATTAATTATCATTTATTAGCATTAATGACATTTGGAAGGTAAAAAATAACGAAGTCAACTTTTGCATGGTAGGGAAAATGATGACTTCATCAAGGAAATTGGAAACTTTGAGTGAAGTTATCATTTCTAAAGATGAAAACAATACAAAAAAGGGTGGAAATCACTAAAATGGTGATTTCACCCATTTTTAGGTGAAGTTTCCATTTTCATGAGAAAAAAATGGTGCTTTCACCATAAAATGTGTAAAATTACTAAAATGGTGACTTTGCCATTGAG
This sequence comes from Torreya grandis, assembly GCA_037957365.1. Taxonomy (NCBI): domain Eukaryota; kingdom Viridiplantae; phylum Streptophyta; class Pinopsida; order Cupressales; family Taxaceae; genus Torreya; species Torreya grandis. The sequence goes on from JARHVA010002601.1 coordinate 887,088, forward strand.
AAAATGATGACTTTGCTCTGGGAGCCAAGAAATAACTAATTTTGAGGACTTGAAAGGGGTCCAACCTATAGAAGAAGATCAATTAGATTAATTAGGCAAGGCTTAGGTTCTATTAATAGTATGCATTTAGGTTGATGCTAATGTTTTTGAATATAGGAGCAATTGACTATTCTTACCTGTCATGAGATATGGTCCCATTGTCTACAAACCTCATAGATCTATAATAAGGACTTGGTGGGCTTATTAAAGATGTTAGACCTATATGAAATGGCATAAATTATATTTATCTAAAATAATTGAGCTTACATGAGTGTATTAGTGGAGGATTGACATAGTGAGACATCAACTTTTCACTTTTTGACTAGAGAGATAACCATCACACTTGAGGATACTTGACATATCCTCAAGTTACCAATGTATAGGTGATGTTTGTTCTAAACACCACCTAACATAGTAAAAATTAGTGTTTGATGATATATGTAGCTATCAGGGTATCCCTGTGGTTTAGGGGAAGGTTGATATAAACCTGATTGAATTCCACACTGATATTCAGCCTGATGATCTACCTACTGGGGATCTATCACCACCAACATTAATTGATAAACATGTTATTATTCTCATGGAAATTTTAAATATAGTTTTGATTCCTTTAAAGAGTGATCTATACTTTCATATGGGATTGACTAGCATAGTTAGGAACATGTTATAGGAATCTACATGGTTTGATTTGGGACAAATAGTTCTTACACAATTGTACAAATATTCACACTTGATAGTGTACTATGGTGGATGTAGTATTAGAGCCTATACACTTCTCATGGTATGGTATTGGGATCATATTGTGATTGAATGACTATTCAAGATACATAGGATGTGATATCTTGAAGAGATAATGGCTTATGGTTGGGCTCAGATAGGAGCTGACAAGCATGGGTGCAGAGGAGACAATTCCTTCTATCATTGGATGCTTGAAGATCTGACACCATAGTTATTTATTTATAGTTTTTACATCACCTATCATCTACAGTGGTTTAGGTATGGATGGTACAAGGTATTTATGACCACCAAATGTTAAGCATAGAATACACTGAGAGGAGGGGGTTGAATCAGTATATCATATATCTTATAAAACTTTCCCTTAATCAAATTACACTTAATAAAAAATTCAAGATATGCAATAAAACTAAAAAAATATACAACACACAAGAGAGAGACACCAAATATAACATGGAAACTCAATGTGGGAAAAACCATGGAGAACAATCTCAAGTATATGAATGAGCACCAACCCAAACAATATTCGTAAGCAACAACTTGCAGGAGCACCAACCCCTTTGCTGAGCACCAACCCAACAACTATTCATGAGCACCAACCCATAGGATCACCAACCCCTTTTGTCGAGCACCAACCTAGCAACAATTGATGAGCACCAATCCACAAGAGCACCAACCCCTTTACCGAGCACCAACCCAACAACAATTTGTGAATACCAACCCACAGGAGCACCAACCCTTTTGTGTAAACCACACAACTATCTCTCAATGTTGCTATCTCAACAAATGTTAGTTCATTACAACATCTCTTTCCTCTCTCTCAACTTTGCTCTTCTAATCTAGATATAACAAATACAAATCATATTCATCTCTCGCAAATGCTCTTCTAAGCTAGATAATACAATATCAAATCAACCTCTCTTTTTTCATATTACAAATTGCTTCTCAATCCTTTATTTATAGCTTTCCAAATGAACTTTGGCCTTCCCCCTTTGTGACCCTTCAATCTCATGGAAAATGGCACGAAACTTGTATGACCCTTCATATTCTTGCCTTTGAAAAGTCATGTGGTGACCCTTCATGACCAAAATGTCCTTCCCACTTTTGTCCTTATCTTTGGTGACTTTTCATATTCCTCAAAGTGTCCCTTCATGAGAAATTGTGCCCTTCCTCTTTTGTCTTCACTTGGTGACTCTTGGAATTCCCCAAGATGACTCTTCATGGGAAAATGCATCCCATCCTTCTTTTGTCTTTACCCCATGGCTCTTTGACTTCTCCATGGGCCCTTCTTTGTCTCATATGCAACCAAAAATATATTCATTAATATTAAATAAATATTAACTCACATTAGCCAAGATATATCTATTAAAAATAACATTAAATGCAATGGGGCCTTTATCACCAAAAATGCTAAACCTTTGACATCAATGACAATATTTCCAACAATCTCCCCCTTTGTCATTAATGGCAACCTCAATCCTAAAACTGCCACATCCTATCACCTGTACATACTGTCATCTTAAAACATATAGTAACTCCCCCTTACTATAGCAACTTGTACCTATTCTTTGTACCTATTTTTGCATTTGTACCTATACCTGTTATTCTCTCCCTTTGACATCAATGGCAAAGGGCCTACCTAGAGCTAACACTTAGCTCCCCCTGAACTGATACTAAACCTCAATGGAAGGAAGTAAAGGGAATTACTCCCAACTTCTCTCACAGATACTCAAATGTGTCTTTCGGTAGTGCCTTTGTGAAAATATCTACAATCTGCTCTGTAGTACTAATACATTCCATCTTAACTTGTTGATCTGCAACCTCTCTCTCAAGAAGTGATATCTAATGGGGATATGTTTTGTTCTTGATTGCATTACTGGATTTTTTGAAATATTTATAGCACTTGTGTTATCACAAAAAATGGAAATAGGTTCATCATACTTTACCTTGATATCTTCCAAAGTTTGCTTCATCCAAAGCACTTGAGCACAACCTAATACTACTACAATATATTTTGATTCAGCTGAAGAAAGTGATAGTAAGTTCTACTTCTTGCTTAGCCATGATACTAAGCTATCACCAAGGAAGAAAGCTCCTCCACTTGTACTCTTTTTGTCATCTAAGCATCCTACCCAATCTAAATCTGTATAAGCAACTAAAGTGAAATCTTTACTTGTGGGATACCATAATCCATAATCCAATGTCCCCTTGATATATCTGAATATTATTTTCACAAACTAAACATGAATATCTCTTGGAGATGACTGATATCTTGCAATCATACCTACTGCATGCATGATGTCTGGTCTCGATGCTGTCAAATATAAAAGACTACCAATCATAGATCTATACAAAGATTGATCTGTAATAGGTGAATCTTCATCCTTGCTCTCCTTATTTCCTATACACATAGGTGTGCCAATTGGTGCACAATCCTCAAAACCAAACTTCTTCAACATTTCCTTGGCATATTTACTTTGAGATATGAAAATTCCTTTATTTGATTAAAATATTTACAACCCTAAGAAAAATGATAATTCTCCAAGCATAGACATCTCAAATTCTTTTTGCATTTTATCAAAAAATTCTTTTGTCATCTTTTCAATATTTCCATTAAAAATGATATCATCAACATATACCACAATAATCAATTGATGCTCACCTTTGGTTTTGATGTAAAGATTACTATCAGCAAATCCTCTCTTGAATCCTTGATCTTGTAGGTACTTATCAAGTCTTACATACCAAGCTCAGAGAGCTTGTTTTAATCCATACAATGCTTTCTTCAATCTGCATACATGGCTACTAATATTCGAGAGAATAAACCCCTCAAGCTGCTCAATGTAGATCTCTTCTTCAAGATTCCCATTTAGGAAGGTAGATTTGACATCCATCTGAAACACTTTGAAATTTTTAAATACTACATATGCAAGAAAAATTCTAATAGCCTCTAACCTTGCCACTAGTGCAAAAGTTTCTTCAAAATCTATTCCTTCAATCTAAGCATATCCTTTACATACTAATCTTGCTTTATTTCTGGTCACTTCTCTATTTTCATTCAATTTATTTCTATAAACCCATTTTGTTCCTATCACATTATGATCTTTTGGTCTAGGCACTAATTCCCAAGTATCATTCTTTTCTATTTGATCTAATTCTTCATCGATAGCCTTAACCCAATGCTCATCATGTCTAGCTTCTTAAAAATTTCTAGGCTGAATTTTAGGTAACAAAGAGAAACTAACTTATTCAGATTCACTTACCATCATTCTTCTAGTGCGAATTCCTTCTTTTATATCCATGATGATGTCACTATCATTATGATTTTTTTGAATGTATTTGGATGGAGTCTTGGTGCCCTTTTTCTCCTTCTCCTTCTCCTTTTCCTCATCTTCATCTGATTCTTCAAAGCCTTCCTCTTCAATGATTTCAAGAATGTCTACTAGATCACTGATTCTCTATGTTCCATCTTCTTCTATCCTAACACTTGCACTTTCAACAATTTTCTTGGTTCTTTTGTTATAACATTTATAAGCTTTACTTTTTTAAGAATAACTAAGAAATATACCTTCATCTACTTTGGATTCAAACTTACCAAGTTTTTCATCGGTTCTCTTTATGAAGCATTTGCTACCAAAAACTCTGAAATAATAAACTGTTGCTAGTTTGTATTTCCATAGCTCATAAGGAGTCTTGTCACTATTGACTCTTAATAAAGCTCTATTCTAAATATGCACTACTATACCAACCACCTCTCTCCAATATTTATTTGCTATCTTGGATTCATTTAGCATTGTCTTCACCATCTCCTGAACTGTTCTATTTTTCCATTCAACTACTCCATTCTGTTGTGGAGTTCTAGCTACTGAATAATGTCTCTTTATTCCATGATCTTCAAAAAACTCAATAAATTCATCTGACATAAATTCTCCTCCTCGATCTGATCTTAGACACTTAATCTTTAGATTAGTTTCATTCTCAACTAATGCTTTAATGCTTTGAACTATCTAAAATCTTCTGATTTTTATTTAAAAACATTATCCAAGTCATACGTAAAAAATCATCAATAAGCAACATGAAATATATATCACTTTGAGTACTTTGAGTCCTCATAGGTCCACATAGATCAGTGTGAACAAGCTCTAGCATCTGAGTGGTCGAGTATTCTTTTGTTTTAAACCACCTTCTAGCCTATTTTCCATGTTGACAAGGTCCACAAAGTGTGTTAGATGGATTTATGATCTTTGGAAGATTCCTAACTACTTGATTTTTATAGATTTTAAAAAGATTGTCAAAATTTATGTGCCCCATTCTCCTATGCCATATCCAACTTTCTTCAATCTGACTCAAACAACATTTTTGACCTTTGATGTCTGATATAATATATAAGTTATTACCTGTTCTCTGAGCATCTGCAACCAATACATCTAAATCTTTTCTTCTAATTTCACAACCTTCTGCATAAAAATTTAGTGTGTGCCCCTGACCACAAATTTGACTTACACTCAAAAGATTATGCTTAATACCTTCTACATATAAAACATTTTCAATTTTAGTTCTACCATTTTCTAAACTTAGTCTACCTTTTCCAACAATTCTGGCAGTAGTATTGTCCCCAAATTTCACTATGCCACCATTTATCTTCTTCAAGGTTATGAACTTGATCTTGTCTCTTGTCATGTGCCTCAAACATCCACTATCAATAAACCATGGCTTTTCTTCATTTCTTGCATGCAAACCTGTCTAGACCAACGTAGAACCTTCAGGTGGTTTCTTCTACCATGTTTGAACCTTTTTCTTGATGAATGGAGCCCTAAAAATCTAGTCCTTCTTGACTAACTCAAACATTCTTCTATAATACTAAGCTATGTGTCTGAAGTTGTTACACTTGTAACAAATTATGGTCTCTTCATCAAGGCTTGATAGAGGAGCAAAAGAGTTATAGCTTCTGCTTGAATCTACATGACCTTCCTTTTCCTTGTTTTTGAGATTGCTGGCTCTTTTTATACATTCTAATTTTTTATGACCATATCCATTACAATAAAAATAGGACCTATTTGTGAATCTCTGACCTGATTGCCTTTTATAGCTTTGTTCCTTCCAGCCTTCTTTATCCTCTGTATTCTTCACTTCTTCCCTTCTTGTTTCCTCATTTTTAAGAGCTTCAACATAGCTCTTCTTCTTTTCAAAATCGATACCTATCTTATCTGATATTTCCTTTTGGCTTTCTAATATCTTATTCAACATATTAGTGCTATTTTCAAATTTTGAATCATTGACTAGTTTATTATTGACTTCTTTCTCAATATTTTCTTTTAAAGAGGAAATTTTAGTAACATACCTTTCACATTCTTTTCTTGCTATTTCCAACTGTGCCATTAGATCTTCATTCTTCTTGGCTTCTTTAAAGTGTGCTTGTAGATATTCAATTATCTCCTTTGACTCCTCTTCATTTTTCTCGATCTGGTGCTTCAATCTTTGATTTTTCTTTTCAACAACTTTTAACTCTTCTAAGGCACACATGAGTTCTCCTTCCATATTTACTTCAGCTTCATCCTCTTCTTCTTCTTGATCAACTATTCTTTTGCTTGCAGAGGCACCTTTATGTATGGCCATCTTGTGCTTTCCTGATCTACCTTCAAGCTGTAAAACTTTTTCAAAAAGGAACCTGCTCTGATACCAATTGTTAAGCATAGAATATACTGAGAGGGGGGGAGTGAATCAATATATCATATATCTTATAAAACTGTCCCTTAATCAAATTCCACTTAATCAAACATTTAAGATATGCAATAAAACTAAAATAATAAATGCCACACAAGAGAGAGACACCAGATATAATGTGGAAACCCAATGTGGGAAAAACTATAGAGAACAATCTCAAGTATATGAATGAGCACCAACCCAAACAATATTTACAAGCACCAACTTGCAGGAGCACCAACCCCTTTGCTAAGCACCAACCCAACAACTATTCATGAGCACCAACCCCTTTGCTGAGCACCAACCCAGCAACAATTCATGAGCACTAACCCATAGGAGCACCAAACCCTTTGCCGAGCACCAACCCAATAATAATTCATGAGCACCAACCCATAGCAACACCAACCCCTTTGTGTAAACCACACAACTATCTCACAATTTTTCTATCTTAACAAATGATAGTTCAATACATCTCTTTCCTCTCTCTCACCTTTGCTCTTCTAAGTTATATATAATAAATACAAATCATATTCATCTCTCACAAATGCTCTTCTAAGCTAGATAATACAATACCAAATCAACCTCTCTTTTTTCATATTACAAATGGCTTCTCAAGCCTTTATTTATAGCTTTCCAAATGACCTTTGGCCTTCCCCCTTTGTGACCCTTCAATCCTCATGGAAAATGGCACTAAACTTGTATGACTCTTCATATTCTTGCCTTTGAAAAGTCATGTGGTGACCCTTCATGACCAAAAATGTCCTTCCCACTTTTGTCCTTATCTTTGGTGACTTTTCGTATTACTCAAAGTGTCCCTTCATGAGAAATTGTGCCCTTCCTCTTTTGTCTTCACTTGGTGACTCTTGGAATTCCCCAAGATGACTCTTCATGGGAAAATGCATCCCATCCTTCTTTTGTCTTTACCCCATGGCTCTTTGACTTCTCCATGGGCCCTTCTTTTGTCTCATATGCAACCAAAAATATATTCATTAATATTAAATAAATATTAACTCACATTAGCCAAGATATATCTATTACAAATAATATTAAATGCAATGGGGCCCTTATCACCAAAAATGCTAGACCTTTGACATCAATGATAATATTTCCAACAATTTTTACATCACCTATCATCTACAGTGGTTCAGGTATGGATGGTACATGGTATTTAAGACCACCAAATGTTTTTTTACTAGAATATAGTCCCACATTATAGAGGAGTACTACCCTGATCGATTACTCATGTAGTTCTATTACACACATGATGTAATTGAGGGGGCATGGTGGTTTCCACATGTGAAATGAGATATTATTTGGGATAATCCTAGGATCTTGAGGAGTGAGGACATAAGAAGCTACATCATCATACCATGCATCGTCTATGCCTATGCAAGAGGAACTACAAATGTATGGGTTACTCTAGGTTTTATACACTAATATTTATAGGTGTTCCCTTTAAGTATGACATCTCCATTACCACAAGAGGGTTAGGGACCTATGGATATCAAGGAGATGGAGGTTGAGACCTCTAGTGATAATAGATGCACTTGGTAGGAGTGTGAGGCTGGTGATGATGATGATGGTTGGTGTTGATATTTTTATGCTAAAAACCTCAAAACACCCTATGCCATAGAGGAGACCTATAATTTTTTTGAGAAAAGGTTAAGAATGGCCTAAATACCATTTTTCAAGACCTAAGTAGAAACTAAATATTTCTATGCACTTTACAACTTTTCAATGTTGTAAAATACACCTAAACCTCTAATTCCCTACCTACCAAGTCCCAAGCAAAAATTAGAATTTGCATTACATTTTGCAACTTTTCAAAGTTTTAAAGTATGATGTAGACTCCACTTCCTGATTTTGATCAAGACCTAAGCATGAACTGGAATTCCCACTACACTTTGCAACTTTTCAAATTTGGAAAGTGTAATCCAAATTCTACTCCCCACTTCCTAGACAACCTTCACCTCCAAAATCCCTAGTAATAAGTGGAAAATAGAGAATTAAAAACATATTAATTTTTTTTGGGTATGCATAGATTTACTAAATTTTTAACTATCAAGGTAAGTATAAAATGGAAAATTACAAACATAGTGAAAGTTGAAAACTTGTAAAGTGATGATGGAAACTCGCATTCCCACCTATTAATCCATCTACCATCATTATTTGCACACTTGGCATTTATTATAGGTATTGGTATATAATTTAGTTTTTTACATCAATGATAACATTGAGACCAAAGATAGTCATCTCCAAGTAACATTGTCACCAAAGCAATTTAGAGCCATAGCCAAGTGATGCAAATGAACACTAGATCTATCATTTATAAAACCCTACATGTACATTCCTAGTATTCTTCTAGGTCACATATGCCTCCATTGTTATATTTATATAGAGTTAAGTGTTTTCCTTTGCCATACCAAAGGTTTTATCTCTAGAATGGTTTGAAAAATCATCATTTAACCTTATTTCTCATATTTTTTATAGTTTTTACATTCACTTGTTTAAAATCTTACTGCTAGATTTGTCTAGGTAGCTATATTTTCCTTGGGGTTTTTTTCTGAAATATAATTTTCCCAACTTGAACCTCTACCAAATATTTTTATATCCAAAAAAATATAAAAATCTCACTCATATCTAGGAAAATATGCAATTTATTTCCTCATCGTGAGTTCCCATCAGAGATACATATTGCAAATACAAACCATAACCCCATCTAATCTTTGATTGGAATTATAAAGTGTTTTTTCAAATTGAAACCTTGTAGACTTTGTGTCAAATTTTATTTTTTCTAATACATACCATATTTCCTTTAGAGATAAAACCCTACATAAGCATAATAAAAATTTTCCAAGATAAAATCTTTAAAATTACCTAAAAATTAGAAACCCAAAGCCCAATCATCCCTATAGTTAGTTTCCCTCACTCATTTACCTAATGTATATGGATGTAAATGATATGAAGTTTAAATCAAAGGGACTTGGTGTCCTTCCACATTGGATTACAACATCAATGAGAAACTTGAATATGACCTAGGCCACATAGATCTAGATGATTTTTGGACTAAGATAAATGTAGAATTCAATAATGACTAGATTAAAAAATATATATGATATTAGTTTACCTCAAGCTAAAACCTTCCAAGTCTTAGTGCAAAGTCCCAAGATTGTTCTCACTATGTCCAAGCATTATGATACATAGAAGATAGAGGTAGTGAATAATAAAGTGGAGAATATTTTGAGACTAGATCCTGATTTCATTGATATTGTGTTTTTAATCCCAGAGTTTGAAAGTTACATAGATATTACTCCTGACTCCTCCAAAAATTTATACTAGGACAATAATGTTGGGGATCAACCAACAATGTTGATTACACTTATGAAAGCAATTAAATGTGGAATTAAATTAGAATGATAAGTAACTAGAATCAGATAATAGTAAAGAACAAGAGATACAAGAAACCACCCTAAAAACTTGTATTAAACTCTTTATAGAAGGAATACAATTGAAGAAACTTCTTTTCTTCCACACCTCTCTCAGATGTATAGATCTCTCTCTAGATCTCTTTCCCTCAAGAGCTCTCTCTCTCAATTGCAATCAACTCCAACAACCTTGAATGATTCACATATACAATTCTATACTGTTCAATTCAACATTCTACCATACAATAAGCTAAGAAGAATTATCCTCTTATATAATAATTAGGAAACATGAGCATGCATTTACAACCAATAGTTATGCCTCTTAAACAAGGGCTTTAAAATAGTCTTACTAATAATGGAGATGCAGAATTAAGACTATCACTTAATCCTAACATGAAAACACTCGATTCTATCCATGAAAATAGCTTTCTAGACACACAGGTAACCGACATCGATTCCTACCTATTTGCCTGTGACCGACGTCGGCCGATTCCTGCCAACGCCAGCATCTCTTAAACTACTCTTGGCTGACGTTGGGCACTCCTAACCGATGCCAGTGACTGTGTAAACCTGCAACCTCTTCAAAGTGCTCCTTTGGTGAAGCTTTTAGCTCCACACCTTAACAATCTCCCACTTGGAGATAAAAAGCTGCACCAGTACCTATACATCAACATCTTCTAGCTCCTCCATCTTCAACTCAATCATGAAGACCAACAAAAGTTGAATGAAGATTCAACTTCTCCTTTGTAACTGGCTTGGTTAACATATCTATAGGATTCTTATCTGTATGGATCTTCTCCAGCTTCAACTCACCATCCTCCAATACCTATTGTATGAAGTGGTACCTTAGCTGTATGTGCTTTGTTCTTGAATGAAAGGCTGAATTCTTAGCCAAATGAATTACACTCTGAATATCATTGTATAATCTGCAACTCTCTTGCTCCTTTCCAAGCTCTTTCATGAACCGTGTCATCCATATCATCTCTTTACTAGCCTCCGTGACTACAATATACTCTACTTCTATAGTTGACAAGGCAACAACCTTCTGTAACTTTGATATCTAGCTAAATGTTGTTCCACCAATAGTGAAAACATATCCTATGGTGCTCCTTCTACCATCCAAATCACTTGCCATATCTAAATCTACATAACCATGTAGAGAAGTATCTGAACCTCCATAGCAAAATGCCTACTGCTGGTTCCTCTCAGATATCTAAGGATCCACTGAACTACTTTCCAATGTTCCTTTCCTGGATTGGCCATATACTTACTTACAACTCCCACTGCTTGGGAAATATCTAGTCTAGTACACACCATTCCATACATTAAACTCCCTACTGCGGAAGAATATGGAACTCTACTCATGTACTCTACCTCATCATGTGAATTAGGACATTTTTCTTTACTCAACTTAAAATGTCCAGCCAAAGGTGTGCTTACTGGTTTTGCATCATGCATATTGAACCGTTTCAACACCTTGTTCACATAATCCTCTTGAGACAAAATAGACCTGTGATTTTTCCTATCTCTCTTAATACTCATGCCAAGGATTTTCTTTACTCCTCCCAAATCCTTCATGGCAAACGTGTGAGCTAATTTCACCTTAAGCTCAGAGATATCCTGCATGTGTGATCCCGCAACTAGCATATCATCTACATACAACAACAAAATAATATATCTACCATTATTCAATCTCTTAAAATACACACAATGGTCAGATTGACACCTATTGTAGCCATGCTCAGTCATAAACCTGTCAAATCTCAAGTACCACTATCTAGGAGCTTGCTTGAGGCCATACAAGCTTTTCTTCAATCTGCACACTAACTTCTCCTTACCTTTGACCTCAAATCCTTTCGACTGATCCATATATATTTCTTCATCCAAATCTCCACGAAGAAATGTTGTCTTAACATCAAGCTGTTGAAGATGCGAATCCTCAATAGCAACTAAAGACAATACAGTCCGTATAGAAGTCATTTTAACAACAGGAGAAAAAATCTCACCAAAGTCAATACCTAGTTTTTGTGTAAATCCTTTCACTACCAACCTGGCCTTATATCTCATCTGTCTATTCTCACCTTCCTTCAATCTGTAGGTCCATCTATTCTTTAGTGTCTTCTTACCTACTAGCAACTCAATCAAATCCCATGTTTGGTTCTCTGTTAAGGACTCCATTTCCTCAACCATGCCACGCTCCCACTGATTCTTAGATTCTACCTATATTGCTTCTTCAAAACTCTCTGGTTCTCCACCATCAGTAAGCAATAAATAGAATAATGAAGGGGAATATCAAATTGGAGGTTTACTTACCCTTTCTAACCTCTTGATGGGCATCTGAGACTCATTCACAACACATTGTCCACCCAAATTCTCTGACAGTGACCGACCTTGGTCACTTCCAAGCCTATAACTGACTGACGTCGGTTCTGCCTGACCGATGTCGGTTCTTGTCTGGCCAACGTCAGTTCCTTCTTGGCCGATGTCGGTATCTATGTTTTCTTATTTGTGATTAAATTTTCCTGAGAGCTCATTTTGGACCATCACCCTGTCCAATTCTCCATTGCTCTACTCAGATTGATTCAGCTTCTTCAGCTAATCACTATACATCACTTTTTCATTGAAAACAACATGACGGATCCTAATTATCTTGTTAGTTCCTCGATTCCAAAATCTAAAACTAAAATCATCAGAGCCATAGCCAATAAATGTGCACCTCATAGACTTAGCATCCAACCTATTTCTATTTTCCTTATCAACGTGCACAAAGGCTTCACAACCAAAAACTTTGAAAAATGAGACATCTACCTTTTTACCTGTCCATGCCTCTTCTGGAATTCCACCATCTAGAGCTGTAGAGGGTCCTCTATTAATCAGTTACACTACAATATCAACAGCTTCTACCCAAAACTCTAAGGGCAAACCAACGTGCAATCTCATACACCTTGCACGCTCCATTATTGTTCTGTTCATCCTTTCAGCAACTCCATTTTGCTGAGGTGTCCTTGGAACCATCCTTTGCCTGTGGATGCGATGCATATAACAATACCAGTTGAACTTATAGCTACAAAACTCACCACCATTGTTAGATCTTAGGCACTTCAATCTTCTACCTATTTCATTCTCAACCATAGCTTTCCAAATCTTAAAAGTGTCAAATACATCAGATTTCTTCTTAATACAATAGACCCATACCTTTATTATAGCATCATCTATGAACAAAACATAGTACTATGATCCTCCAATAGAAGTAACCTGAGCTAGTCCCCACACGTCTGTGTGAACAAGCTACAACTTATGCTTCTTCTTTGTTGACCCAGTCTTGAGAAAACTCACTCTCTTCTGTTTCCCAAAAACACAGTGCTCACAAAAATCTAGATCTATGCTTTTCAAATCTGAAAGCTTACCTTTTGACTTAAGAATGGACATTCCCTTCTCACTCATGTGGCCGAGCCTAGAGTGCCACAACTTTGCATCCACATCTGAAGTAGATAATATAGAAGGAGAATTATTAGTAACACAGTTACATAATTAGAGAGTACCTACTCTCTTACCTCTGGCCATTACAAGTGCACCCTTGGTCACCTTCCAAGATTCAGCTATGAGAGTTACTGTACAACCCTCATCCCCTAACTTTCCTATAGAAATCAAATTCCTCTTCAAGTTGGGAACATGCATAACATCTCTCAACACCCATGTGTTTCCATTCTGCATTTTCAACTGCACTTTTCCTTTGCCAATAATTTTACAAGGCTCATCATCCCCTAAATACACTATTCCAAAATCTCCATGGATATAGTCACTAAAATATTCTCTATTAGGGGTAGCATGAAAAGATGAACCATAATCTAAAACCCAAGATTCTATATTATTATGCAAAGAGAATATAAGATCATCTTGTGCAATACCTGCAACCTTTACTTCTTCCTTTCCTTCGTGCTGATTGTCCTCCTTAGGCTTTGACCAGGAATCTCTACTTATGTGCCCAATCTTTCCATAATTCCAGCATTGTGGCTTCCTGCCATTTCTAGATTTGGATCTACCTCTCACCTTTAACTTAGACCTTGATCTCCCTTTCTTGCTCTTCTCTTTTTGCCTTCCCCTGCTCTCAAAACTTAAAGCATTCCCTGATGTTTCGTTTGTGATTTTCTTGTGAATTTCATCATCAAGACCACACTAACAACATCCTCTACTTTTAAAATGTTTGAAGCAGATGCAGTATTAGTAACTGCCATTACTAAGCTATGCCAAATTTCAAGCAAAGAACATAATATTAAAAGAGCTTTAATTTCATCATCAAACACTATTTTGATTGAACTTAATTGATTTACAATTCCATGGAAATCATTTAGATGATTAGACACAGATCCACCTTCCTGCATACGCAAATTAAATAACTACTTCATAAGATATACCTTATTAGAAGCTAAGGGTTTTTAATACAAATTTGCTAAAGTAGTCATCAACTCTACCATTGTTTTGCCTGTGATAAATTAGATATCACAGTAGATGGTAGACCCAGTCTTATAGACCCCAAAGCCTTTCTATCAAGAACTTCCCATTTTTCATCATCCATGTCTGTGGGCTTCTTTGCAATCCCACCTAATGGTAAGTATAGATCTTTTTGATACAGATAATCCTCTATCTGCATTCTCCAATGTTGATAATTTTTACCATTGAACTTCTCCATTCTCAGTTTACTTTCTTTTGCCATTGCTTCTCCCACTCAAACAGAAATCCTTGCAAAAACCCCTGTGAGTACCTTGTAATCAATACACACTAACCAGATCTGAAACACCTGTTAGTCAACTTGAGCTCTGATACCACTTGTTGGGGATCAACCAACAATGTTGATTACACTTATGAAAGCAATTAAACATGAAATTAAATCAGAATGATAAGTAACTAGAATCAGATAATAGCAAAGAACAAGAGATACAAGAAACCACCCTAAAAACTTGTATTAAACTCTTTACAGAAGGAATACAATTGAAGAAACTTCTTTTCTTCCACACCTCTCTTAGATGTACAGATCTCTCTCTAGATCTCTTTCTCTCAAGAGCTCTCTCTCTCAAGTACAATCAACTCCAACAACCTGGAATGATTCACATATATAATTCTATACTATTCAATTCAACATTCTACCATACAATAAGCTAAGAAGAATTATCCTATTATATAATAATTAGGAAACATGAGCATGCATTTACAACCAATAGTTATGCCTCTTAAACAAGGGATCTTAAATAGTCTTACTAATAATAGAGATGTGGACTTAAGACTATCACTTAATCCTAACATGCAAACACTCAGTTTTATCCACAGAAATAGCTTTCTGGATGCACAGGTAACTGACGTTGATTCCTACCTATTTGCCTGTGAGTGATGTCGGCCGATTCCTGCCAATGTCGGCATCTCCTGAACTACTCCTGACCGACATCGATCGCTCCTGACCGACGCCGATGACTGTGTAAACCTACAACTTCTACAAAGCACTCCTTTGGTGAAGCTTTTAGCTGCACACCTTAAAAAATAACTTACCCTATGCTTTTATTTTAAAAAAATATTTTTTATATACCCCAAAATTTTTAGTCTCAAGAATGCCTGAGAACTTGGCTAGTATAGAATTCAAAGACAAGGTAGGGGATATTATTTTACTCTTACATAGAGTTATAAGGAGCCCAAATGCAAATAATTATCAAGATTAGATGTACTAGTATATCTAGGTAATGCAACAGAACAAAAAATACGTTCATTTTTCCCAATTGATTAGTGATTCCATTCATAGATAGTTAATGGAGGTTTGAACTACTAAAAAAATCTACATGAGCTCCTACCTCATATATGCTTTGGTAAAAGGGAGAACATTCCTAGGATTAAACACAATGCCCAATTAGGTTAACAAAGTCTATAACTACTATCTTAATATTAATTTTTGTGGGATTAAATAAAAATTTAGAAGAGTTAATGATGCCTTCATCTACAGAATCATCATTATGTTTAAACAAGAACCAGGGATAATAAGGTTTTGTGATGCTGTAACTACAAGAATTTAAATTGGGGATCATACTTTATCCAGTTCCCCACATTTTCCTATATCAGAGTTGGTTATTTTAGTGGGTGTCCTTACACCCTTCCTAGGTATGCCAATGATAAGTGGGCCCTAATGAGGCTTATAAGATAACTAGTGGAAACTCACAAGTTCTTATCAAGTAGGCATAAAATAGGCATACACTTCTATATTAGTATAAAGAGATACACATGCCCTTCCTTGTCTACGGCCAAATGTGTATAAGTAGAGATCATTCAAATGATTTTGATAAATCTTGATTCTAGGCCTTCTTATGATGTTACAGGTTTTATTGTTAGCCTATTGGGTTCTTCATATTCTCACATTCCCTTTTACAAATATTATTAGGAGCACATGTAGGATAAGGAAGAGGTTGAGTGAGGGATTATTCTAGTATGACCCTTGAATAAATTAAAAATTATGATATGGTGCTAGTTCTATAATATTTGAAAGATTAGGAATAACTATTGTATAAGGTGTATTATGGGAATCATATATACCTCTAACCCCTTCCTCAGGTCAGGTGGTCTACACTTGAATCATTCTCTTTACTAGATAAGACTACCCCAATATTTAATATGACTTTAAACTGGTGAAGAAGTAAGGAGATAAATATAAAAAGGAGAGCCTAAACATCATGGATAGGTTCAAAAACATAAAGAATAAGGGTGTAGAGTCATCATCAGTAGAGGGTTCTAATAGTGGCATTCAAGTAGACTAGGCAATAGGGCCAATTTTCTTGTATAATGGGAAACAAAAGTAAAATGCCAAAAGGGCCTTTTCCAGCCCCCAAGTACTAGTAATCCAACCACTAGACCAATCACTACTATTTTATATAGGGGACTCAAATTATGTAACCCCTCTTCCTATTTCTATCATCCAACTAGTGTAAGTAATTACTCCTTCATCTAATCCACCAGTGCAAGTGATCCCCTTAGTAGTGATCCAATCAACACAGTTATTTATCCCAACTCTACCTTCACATCCCTATTCTATTATCATGTCCACCTCATCCCCTATATAAAATATTACCCCATTAATCATCAACACCACCCAAAAATACATGGAAACTAACTCAATCATTCTGACTATAGCCCCACTATCCATCACAACCACTAAGTTAGAAACAACTCCACCTTTATATTCCATCATAATACCCACAAATTTTAATTTAGCTATTCCAACCGCAATACTAGATTATTTTTATTCCTTGGAAACCATCCTTCTAGAAGTTCCCTTGTTACATCCACACATGCCTACCTCTCTACCTATGTTACTACCATATTCCAATCCCCTTGGAAGCATACCCACTCCACCCATCGAAGTACCCTTAAATTATTCCACTCTCACCTTGATCCAAGCTTCCACCAAGGAGGTGGAGATAGATAATCCCACTAACATAACTATGGCTAGTCAACCCACTAATGGGGTAGAAACAAATAAATCATTAGTCGAAGACTCAATGATAATGTTAGTGGTAGATACAACACTTGTTATAATAACTTCTAGTGTGGTATATTCAATCACAGATTTATAGGCAACAATAACCATTAGGACAACATAAGATTCATTGGTATCCACTCCTAGTTGGCTTCCATAATCAGTGTCCAAGAAGAAGAAACAAATGATATCTCCTAACACCCTAGATTTTAGTCTATTATAAATATCCAAAGGACCAAAGAGATGTCCCAAGTCCATTTATAGAGTATCTTATGATGTAATAGGGGAGAAGTATTAGAGATAATACTTCCTCCTCCTTAAAAATAGAAATAAGATTTAGCATTATGGAATTATTATATATCCATGGTAAACCTTGGTCATCTAACGAGAGAGGGACCAAAACATGATGACCAAAAAAACATAAGTTCTCTCTTTAAGAAAATGGATAGTGATAAGGTCACTAAGGATGAGCTGAAGAACAAGGTTGAGTAGTTGATAGCTACCTTAAGGAAGGTCATGGACCCAGAACATCCACTTGAATGAATCTATCCCACTGAATCTCTCTCTTAGTTCCTTGATAAAGGGGCATTTGATGCAATGATAGAGATTGACATAATGGGCAGAGCTATAAAGTATTGGGTTGAAGAACTAGTCACCAAAGGGAACAGGGTGATAGAGTTGGCCATGGATTATTACAAGACACTTAAAGATGGCCTTGCATCTTTGAAGGTTGAAATAAATAAATATGAGGAAGAATTTGAAAGGATAAAGCTCTATTTTCCTAAGTTGTAGGCTATTGATCAAATAGAGAGTGACACCCTCATATCTAAAAAGATAATAAAAAATTCTTTAAAGAATAATGAGTTAGAGAGGGTAGCCAAGTTCAGAATTAGAATACTTAGTGAAAATATTGATAAGGCAAAGAGCACAAGTGACAAGGCCACATATGTAATATATGAGCTTGAAGAATTAATTTGAAAATTATCATTTGAGGTAGTAGATTACCAAGATAAACCTCCTCCTATTTAGGTTGTCTACTAAATTCAAAGAGGTGACTAAGAGGGAGTCATCACATGACACAACTTTCAATTTGGATCTCAACCATTAATTAATCAAGTATAACAATACACTTGATTAAATGGGAAAAGATATCCAAGTTTATAGAGCTTCTTATAGATAATTATATGAGGTAATAACATAATGTGACATCAGTCATCTATACATAATTGGTCCTGATGAAGAGCACCTACATGAAATATTTGGTGGCTTTGACACGTACATAAAGAAGATAAAAGAAGAAAAAGACTAATAATCCTTAGATGTCACTATCATTGATTTGTTTTTTAATTATTTAAGAATATTTTTTTTTGTAAATTACATATTTTATAAACTACATTGTAAAATTACAAGTTGTAAATTGTAATTATCATTTAGACAGGTCTTAGATTTTAGTTGAAAAAGATCTACTTGTAATTTTCATTATCATTTTGTCAAGTTTTAGTTGAAAAAAGTGCAACTTATATTTCACACTTTTCATTTTAGAAATTTGAATGACTTGAAAGTTGTAAAAAATCACGTTGTAATTTGCACATTCCTTTTTGTCAAGTTACTTATAACTTTTAAAAGTCTCAACTGTAAATTAAAAGTTAGGTTTTACATGTTATGTTTTAAAATATTCAAATATTGAAAAAAACATTCAACTTTATTAAAAGATTGACCAAGTTATAAGGTTTCATTTTAGTGCCCCACTTCTTGGTGAAAGACTTTTTCAACTGAGCTCAAGGAATGATGGCTTGATTAGAAGACTCTAACAACATTTTC
The DNA here is from genome assembly GCA_037957365.1 of Torreya grandis. Taxonomy (NCBI): domain Eukaryota; kingdom Viridiplantae; phylum Streptophyta; class Pinopsida; order Cupressales; family Taxaceae; genus Torreya; species Torreya grandis. The sequence continues at coordinate 906,321 of JARHVA010002601.1, forward strand.
TCCTTTTTCAACACTGGGAAAAGTTCCCATCTACTTGCAGAGTCATTTTATTCCTTCTACTCCATCAAAGATGCTTGTTCAAGCTAAAATGAGGATATTTGTATGAGCACTCCTTGTTTTCTTTCTCTAGGAGAAAGTGTAAAGGCTTTTGACTTCCTCTCTCTCAAGGGAGTAAATTTTTTGTATGCATATATTCCTACCACATAGTCCATTTATGTTTTTATTGATAGACAAATTTTTATTATTTTGAGAAATTCATCTACATATTGTAACCTATAGAATATTAATATATTGAAGTTTTGCCTTCCTTATTTTATGTCATTCTTGTATGTAAAGACTTTTATTACATTTTTGACTAATATAAGTCTTATTTAAGTCATTGTTGACCATTTTTGGTGTAACAGGCCAAAATTGATCCCCTTTTTCCTCTGTTGTTTCAAGTCAATTCTTTTTTTTTGATTTTGCACAAGTCCTAGAAATCTACAGACTCTGCAGGTCTAAATCTACAGACTCTATAGGTCTAAATCTATGGACTCTACAGGTCTATTTATATAGACTCTGTAGGTGGAAAATCTATAGACTCAGCAAGTTTTGGTTTCTATGGACTCAGCAGTGAGTTTTTTCTATGAACTCTACAAGTGTAATCTTTGATAGATGTTGAACCAGTTCAAAAAGTGCAAGGTTTTGTAAATCTCTTCGAACTCTTGCCTGAATAAATTCATATGGAAAGAGGGTCAAAATAGTTCAGAAGGCACTTTTCCTTAAGGTTGGAAGAATGGTTCAATGATGTAATCTTTCTAAGAGTTAGCACTTTTGAATCATTGAACTAGTTCAATGCCTTCAGTTCATCACTTGGTTCAACCACTAGGTTTAGCGCTTAGTTCATCGACAAAGTTCAACACCTAGTTCAATGCACTTGGTTCAATTGCCTTGGTTCATCGGTGGGTTCAATGGGTTAGTTCAATCATTAGTTCAATGAGTTGGTTCAAACACTTGGTTCATCGAACATTTCAATGAGCTCAGTTCAAAGGCTCAGTGCACAATGTTAAACCATTGAGTTGGTTCAATAGTTGGTTCAAAAAATTGGTTCAATAAAGGCTCGGTGCATAGTGTTGAACTACTTTTGGCTCAATGGGTCAGTTCAATGGATTGGTTTAAAGGGATGTCCCAAAGGTAAAGGACAGGTGCCCTTGCGGGGGGCAGTCTGGGGTTCAAGAGCCCTTACGGAGGGCAAGAAACATTTTAAAGGTAGTTGAAGGGGTTTTTTTTGCAGTTTTTCATTTAAGTTAGAATCCTTTTGGACTTTTTGTCTGAAGGAATTCCTTCAAACAAATTTTTTGAAGAACTCCATAGAAAGGCCGCTAGTTCAAAGTGAAAGACCCGCACCAGTTCAAAGCGGCCAATTCCCACAGACTTTTTGTCTGCAGGAAAAGGCTCGAAGCAAAAACCCATATAAAAGCCCACCAAAGACCTGATGGACTTTTGCCAAGGATGGTGACATCCTGAAAGCTATCAATCTTAAGGAGACAGACTAGCTGTTGGATTTTCAACTTTAGGATGATGGCTACACGAACATAAAATTTAAGGTAGTGAAATGGTCATTGGTCTTTAAATACTCATGTGCCAACCATGGAAAGAGCCTAAGGAATGTAGTGACATACCAGAAGATCAACCCTGAGGGATGAAGGAGCAGAAGGAGACAAAGCATGAAAAGGATAAAAGGCCCAGAGAACAAAGAGAGGAAAGTGCCAAGTGTAAAAATAGGTAGATAGCCCAAGTGGTGTAGAGAGGCACTGATTCAAGAAGTTACTCCAATAGGTGATACAGTGCCCATGAATTGATTACTAAGAGGTGTAAATAGCTAACAGTGCAACCCATTTTCTTCATTTCACATTAAGGAGTAGACAAATTGTGTAATCATCTAGAAGAAGCGGTCTTGCAAGCAGAAAAATGATGTGGCTCATTTATGTTTAAGTGGCTTGCTCTTCCCAATGATAGGGGTGCAAATGGGTCATTTGTAAAAAAGGGGTGCGAAAAGGCCTCTTTCCTTCCTGTATATATTAGAGCCTTGTCATTTGAAAAAGATCTTCTTCCACATTTGTAAGGCGAAGCCCTAGCAAATTTTCACCTGAAATCAATAAACATATTTTTACCTCTATTTTGGCTAGATATCTTTGTGTATGTCTGAGTGTCAATTTGTGTTTAGTCATTGCTTCTTGATGCTTCCATAGGTTCAACACCAACATACCTGGTGTCTATAAGGTACCATTTTGTAGGTGATAAGGAGAGTTGTGTTTAGAAATGTAGAGACAGAAGAAGCTACTGTAAAGTGTGCCTTTCTACAGCTCCTTTGGTGAGTCTCTATTTTTTGTGTGTTCCATTAAAGCCTCTCTATTAATCTTTCTGTAGCCTAGTCCTCCTACCAGTTTGAAGTGTATGTATGTGTTTGTCTAATTTCAAGTGTGAGTGTGAGAAGGTCAAGTCATTTTGGTGTATCACCTCTTTTTAGAGTAGATTTATTTCCCTGTAATCCTTCTCCCTTTTCACCCCCCATTATATATCTATATACCTGTATTAGCACTTACTAGAACAACTCCAATGCATCGAAGGGAGCTAGCCCTTACCTAGAGACTCTCCCCTCTAGCTTTTTTAGTCCCATAGGTGAGAGGGGAGTTTCCATTTTGACGTGTGGAGGGTAGGAGCTCAACCTCCTACCTTGGGTGCAAATCCATGGTGTCAACAATTTTGGCATGCCTGGTGGGACCCAGTTTTACACTCAGTAAAGTTTCAGGATTAATGCTGGTCTTATTACAACAAGTCAACTATTTTCAGCATCTGGCGACTCCACTAGTAAGAACTTCATTTCCTAATCAAAGACTAGTATGACTTCCTATACCTAAAGTCACCACATGGTCTGCTTCTAAGGGCGTCCCTTTCAAATTTGTTAAATTGCCTTTAAACTCAGCAAAAAGATTGAGGTTTGAGAGGACTCTCCCTTATTTAGCAAACCACCTTCCTAGACCTACTATAAGGAATGCATATGAATTAGGGCCACAGTTACATCCCATCCCAACTATGGCATTACCCTTCGTGACTTTTCATGGTCAGAGTCCATTGAATCTCCAATGTTATGACCCAATTCCAAGAGTAGCCCTAAAATATGTGCCTCTTTTTAATGGAGAAGGGCCCATTATAGTCATCAAACACATTAGAAATATTTATAACCTCTGTAATATTCATAATGTCACTAAGGAAAATATCGCAATCAGATTACTAGCATTGTCTCTCAAGGGTAAAGCTCTTGACTGGTATGGGACTTTGGCTATAAATTCAATCAGGTCTTGGAATAAATTGGGTACTCACTTGATAGACTATTTTGGAGAAAAAAGTGACCACCTATAACTTGCTAAGCATCTTACTACCATGAAAACGGCCCCACATGAATACATGCAAGATTTCAACACCCAATTTCAAAAGACATGGGATAAAATCCCCATTCTAGTAAGACTGACTGCTAGCTATGATTTCCTATATTACTTAAGAGCTTTGAATAGCGATATCAATATTATGATACAATCCATGGGAGGACATGTACTACCTACTACCTATGATATAGCTATATCAGCTAAAAATTGCTTAGTGAAGGTTGGGAAAATAGCCCCTAGACCCCATATGCCACTTTTCCCAAAAATGCTACCTCCAATTCAAACTGTCGCTCCCACATTAGCTCCTCTGCCCAGCATAGAGAAACTAGATGCTGCTCCATCTAATGAGCTTCATGAAGTTAAGAGTCTTTCGTAAAGTATGTCAAATGAACTTGTAACTCTTAAAAGGCAGCAAACTCAAAGCAACAGACCAAACCAAGGATACCAATAATATGGTCAAGCTCCAAGACCCCCTTTCCAAAATTAAAATCAAGGATAGGGTCAGCTTACTCAGACCATACCTTTCCAAGGCTACAACCTAGGCACCCCTTCATCATCTAAGGTCATGGTGCCCATTCAGAACAATCTAGTGTAGGAACAACCAAGTTGTTCAACCATGGGATATGGTCAGGAGCAAGCTATTTATATAAATGAGATGATGGGTTATTACCCAAATGTGCAAGAGAATCAAGAAGACACCCATTACCAAGTCTTTGAGGCTCCAATGCAACCCAACATGAGTAGCAATCAGGCCCAGCCTAATTCTACTCTCATGAATCATCTGGAGGGAGAATTTTATTTAGTCAACTATGTGGGTACTGCAGGAAATCAAGATGACTATGTTGTAACCAACACAAGATTCAAAACAAGGGTGATGGAAGAAACCCAAGCTACTACCCAAATGGTAGTAACACCTTCTCCATCACACTCAAATCAAAAGGTCCCAATTTTTAGACCGTTGGTTGTACCTCTAGCTCCTTGGCCTACACCTTAAGCTGTACATAATTCTAAAGAAATTTTGAAGGAAGGCAACCCTTGAGTTAACATGGTTGATCAGATGAAGAAGCTACACATGAACATCTCCTTGTGGGATTCATTGTCAATATCAGGGCAAAAAGACATGCTGCAAAAGGAATTACATGAACTAGATGAACGAGCTATCCCAGCAAAAGCTTATAACATTTTGATGATGAATGGATAGCCTTCCACCTTAGGTCAGTCTCAAAAGGAAGAGAAAGTTCCTCCTTTTTATGTGTCCCTAGTCATAGGAGATTTCTTGGTGCATAATTGCATTATTGATAGCGGATCAAGCACCTCGATAATGCCCAAATGCATAGCTGACAAGTTGGGCTTAAAATATAAAGAAATGACCAAGGGAGTGTTACAATTGGATGGAACTCTAGCAAAGACAATTGGGGTGGTAAGAGGTTTGAGATTGATGCTGAATGCTTTCCCTACTTTCTCAATTCCTCATGATGTGGTAGTGGTAGATGTCCCTCCCTACTTTGCCATCTACTTGTCCAGGGATTTTACATCCAAGATAGGTGGCTACTTGGTGGGAAATTGGTCTTATCTAGTTTTTAGAACCAAGTACGAGACTAAATTCAAGATTGAATCCAATCCACTCCATAGAGACCATCTGGAACTTTATTCACTAAAGGTAGCAAATGTCAGCTATGCCATCATCGACCAGGAAGAGTTCCAAGTAGACCAATCTCCATCCTCTATCCTTGAAGGAGTTGTCGACCTACTCTTAGATGAGTGGGGAAATGACAACTTTGAGCATGATCCCTAAAAATTCATAGAGGAGGTAGGCCTTGGAATTTATTACGTGCATGAAGAGGGTAATTTTGTACCAAATCTGATGAAGGCTAGCTAGGAAGGTTCAGGTCTATGGCAGTTGTTCTTTGATGGTTCAAGGAGTAAGTTGGGAGCTGGTGGTGGAGTGATGTTGGTCTCTCCTTCAAAAGAGAGGTATTTTTTGGCCTTCTGGTTCTAATTTTCCTACACATGCAATGTTAAATAATATGAATCCCTCATCCACATCTTAGAATTGGAAAGGAAAAGAGGAATCAAAGAGCTACAAGTGTTTGGTGATAGCGAGCTGATTGTCAACCAAGTACGAGGCCAAAATTTGATGAAGAATTATGTACTAAAGTATTACAAACATAGGGTATGGGACTCAGTGGAAGATTTCTTTGCTTTCAATATCACCTCTATTCCTAGAGAATGGAGCAAGCAAGAAGACATGCTAGCAGCAGTTGGTGCCCAGTTTGATATTGCTCAGGAAATAGACTGAGACCATAGCTCAACTCACTTGAAAGTAGTGATCCGGCCTTCTATTCCTGAGAACATCACCAACTAGCATGTTTTCAATAGTGATTAGGAAATTACACTTTTATTTCAAGAAGAAGCAAAATTCACTGCAAAAAACCAAGCAAAGCTACAACAACAATATGGTAGCCAAACTGTTCAACTTAAGAACAATAAGCTCCCAAAAGGTCTGGTCACTCTAGAGAATATCTTCAATGGAGATGACCAATTGAGAAGTGACAAGGTGTGCATTGTAGCAAAGGAAAAGCACCATGAGAAGGTGGAGATATTCAAAGACAAGTTGCTTACACTTGGAAAAGTGTGCACAGACCAGGAAAGGTAGGCCTTCATCTTGTTGTGCCAAGAACTTGCTGATATCTTTGCTTGGGAGTATAGTGATTTGAAGGGTTTTGATCTGAGCTTAGCCCAGCATACCATTGAACTAGAAGGAGGTGCCAAACTAGTCAAGTAGAAGTAGAGACCTGTCAATCCAATGATTGAGCCTCTCATGCACAAGGAGCTCACCAAATTGATTGAGTCTAAAATATTATTTCCAATCAAACACTCTTCTTGGCTAGCCAATCTTGTTCTTGTCTAGAAAAAGAATGGAGAGATCAGATTGTGCATCGATTTAAGAGACCTCAATAGAGTCTCTTTGAAAGATCATTATCCTCTCCCAAGCATGGAGCAAATCCTTCAGATGGTGACAGGCAGTGAGTGTTTCTCCCTCCTAGATGGATATTCAGGATACAACCAAATTTTTGGTTTAAGACTGTGACCAGCACAAAATAGTCTTCACAACCAAGTGGGGAATGTTTGCTTATAGGAAAATGCCTTTTGGACTATCTAATACTGGTGCTACTTTCTAGCGAGCTATGGATATGGCCTTTTAAGGCCTTATAAACAAGACTATGCTGGTATATCTTGATGATGTGACAATTTTCTCCAAATAAGTGAGCTAGCACATGAAACACCTCAAGAAAATATTTGAGAGGTGTAGGGAGTTTGGTATCTCTCTCAATCCTAAGAAATGCATGTTTGCTATCCATGAGGGAAAGCTCCTTGGCCACATTATTTCTTTGGAAGGTCTGGCTATTGATCTAGAAAGAGTTTGCTCCATCTTGGAGTTGTCCTTACCCAAACACAAGAAAGGCCTGCAAAGCTTCTTCGGTAAGATAAATTTCATATGGATATTTATCCCAAATTTTATGGAGGTGGTTAAGCCATTGACCTCTATGCTAAGGAAGGGTGAGGAGTTCACATGGATAGTATAGAGGAAATATAGTTTTGAAGAAATCAAGCAAGCCATAGCCCGGGCTCCTACTTTGATCAGCCTTGACTTCACCAAAGATTTCAACCTCTACACCTTTGGTAATGAAGAAGTAATCTCTACCATGCTTACCCAAGCAAGTGATGATAGCCTTGAGTAGCCAAATGCATTTTTTGGCCAAGGCCTAGAAGGTTTTGAAGTCAGATACATGTATGTGGAAAAGCAAGTCTTAGCAGTCATATAGAGTCTGAAGAAATTTAGACACATGATATCCAATAGCATAATTCACCTCATGGTTCCACATCCTGGCATTAAGGATTTCTTGATCAACTGAGATCTAAATGAGAAAAGAGTAGGGTGGATCACTAAGGTGATAGAATATGATGTAGATATCAAGATCACCAAACTGGTAAGAGGGAGAGGCCTACGTGAACACCTCACTATAGACTTTAGGTAGCAAAAGAAGGACAATCTGTTAATCCTTGATGTAGATATAGTGGAAGAACTAGCTGTCATGAAGGATTAGACATCAGATGTGTGGCACTTTATTCTCATTGGTGAGTGCCCACACTCACTTGACAGGACCAAGAGAAGGTATTTCAGACTCCAGTGTCTCCCTTACACCCTGATTGATGGAGTGCTATTTAGGAAGGATCTCTCAAGAGTCTTTTTAAGATGCTTAGACTCAAGTTAGGCCGATAGGGTGCTGTCTAAGTTCCATGATGGACCAGCCGGTGGTCATTTTGCTCTTAAGGCTACTATAGCAAGAATAATGAGAGCTAGCTATTTCTAGCCTACTCTTTTTAGGGACACCCATGCCTAGGTAAGAAAGTGCTAGAAGTGTACACTTTTTGATGGAAAGCAACGATTGGCTGCCATGCCTTTATAACCTATTCAAGTCAAGCAACCATTCATGTAGTGGGGCCTAAAATTCATAGGGATGATCAATCCTCCCTCCAGTGCTAGACACAAGTGGGTCCTAACTACCACATATTATTTCACAAGGTGGGTAGAGGTTGTTGCTCTAAAGGAGGCAAATGAAAGTGTAGTCCTAGATTTTTATGAGGACTTGGTGGCGAGGTTCAGGGTTCTAGAAACCATAATCTCAAATAATGTGTTAGCATTTTTGGGGACCAAAATAAGTGAATGGGCACTAGGATATGGTATATATCTCAGCACTTCATCCAATTACTACCCACAGGGGAATGGACTGGCTGAATCTACAAATAAGAACCTAATCAGGATCATCAAGTAGACCATGGAGGAAAATCAGAGGACTTGGCATGCCAAGTTGAACCTTGTGGGTAGATAGGGTCACCCTGAAGAGGGAAATTGGTAACTTGTTATACACGCTCATCTATGGAAGGGAAGCTAGGCTCCCCATTTCACTCAAGTTTCCAGCCTTGGATCTCACTTGCCAACTATAATTAGAAGAAGGAAATAGCATGGAAGTTAGGCTATGCAAGCTGATGGAACTCCAAGAGACAAGGGACTGGGCTATGGCTTCTATGACCAACGACCAATAGCAAGTGAAGAGACACTTTGGCAAAAAATATTCATCAAAATGTTTCTCTGAAGGAGACATTGTCTTAAAATGGGATGAAGATCGAGCTAAACCTAGAAAGCATGTAAAATTTGATGCCCTATGGAGTAGCCCATACGTGATCACTCAGTGTAAGCAGCATAATGCACTCCAACTCTCTAGGTTGGATGGTGAATAATTGTATATCCTAGTTAATGGCATACATCTTAAGCATTACCACTAAGCCTCATCTCCATCATGTATATATTTTCCCTTGCTTTTCTCTTATTTTCCCTAAGTGCTTTCTACACATGTTAGTAGTTTTCTTAGCTTTGTGTGTGCTTTCATTTTCCTTTTGAGGTAAATCTTCATGATTGGTTGTAGATTTATTAGAGCTAATACTGATCTTTAAGTTACAATCTGACCCTGTACCCAATGGATTTTGAGGCAACTGGCTTCTAAGCATAGCAGGCATGCTTCCCCTGGGAGTCACCATTTTGTTGACCATTTTTGGTGTAACATGCCAAAATTGGTCCCCTTCTTCCTCTACTATTTTAGGGCAAATCTTTTTTTTTAATTTTGCACAAGTCCTAGAAATCTATGGACTTTGCAGGTCTAAATCTACAGACTCTACAAGTCTAAATCTATGGACTCTGCAAGTCTAAATCTACAGACTCTGTAGGTCTATTTCTACGGACTCTGTAGGTGGAAAATCTATGGACTTAGCAAGTTTTGGTTTCTATGGACTCAACAGTGAGTTTTTTCTATGAACTCTATAGGTGTAATCTTTGACAAATGTTGAACCAGTTCAGAAAGTGCAAGGTTTTGTAAAGCTCTTCAAAAGCTTTCTTGAAGAAATTCATATGGAAAGAGGGCTAAAATAGTTTAGAAGGCACTTTTCCTTAAGGTTGAAAGAATGGTTTAATGACGTAATCTTTCTAAGAGTTAGCACTTTTGAACCATTAAATCGGTTCAATGCCTTCAATTCATCACTTGGTTCAACCACTAGGTTCAGTGCTTAGTTCATCGGCAAAGTTCAATGCCTAGTTCAATGTGCTTGGTTTAATTGCCTTGGTTCATTGGCGGGCTCAATGAGTTGGTTCAAACACTTAGTTCATCGAACAGTTCAATGAGCTCAGTTTAAATGCTTGGCGTGCAACGTTGAACTATTGAGTTGGTTCAACAAAGGCTCTACATGCAGTGTTGAACAGTTGAACTAATTTTGGTTCAATGGGCCTGTTCAATGGATTGGTTCAAAGGGGTGTTCCAAAGATGAAGGATAGGTGCCCTTGTGGGGTCAGTCTAGGGTTTAGGAGCCCTTCCGAAGGGCAAGAAACATTTAAAAGGTAGCTGAAGGGGTATTTTTTGTGGTTTTTCATTTAAGTTAGAATCCTTTTGGACTTTTTGTCCGAAGTCAGACAAAAAGTCTGAAGAATTTCATAGAAAGGCTACCAGTTCAAAGTGAAAGACCTATGCCAGTTTAAAGTGGCTAATTCTCATAGACTTTTTTTGTGAGAAAAGGCTCGAAGCAAAAACCCACAAAAAATCCCACCAAATACCCAATGAACTTTTGTCAAGGATGGTGATGTCTTGAAAGCCATCAATCTTAAGGAGACAGACTAGCCATTGGATTTTCAACTTCAGGATGACTACTGTGCAAATGTCAAATTTAAGGTAGTGAAATGGCCATTGGTCTTTAAAGACTCATGTGCCAACCATGGAAAGAGCCTAAGGAATGCAGCAATCCACTAAAAGATTACCCCTGAGGGTTGAAGGAGCAGAAGGAGATAAAGCATGAAAAAGACAAAAGGCCTAGCGAACAAAGAGAGGAAAGTGCCAAGTGTAAAAGCACGCAGATTCAGGAAGTTACTCCATCAGGTGATATAGTGCCCATGAATTGATTACTAGGAGGTGTAGATAGCTAACAGTGCAACCCATTTCCTTCATTTCGCATTAATGAGCAGATAAACTATGTAATCATCTAGAAGAAGTGGTCTTGCAAGCAGACAAATGGCATGACTCATTGATGTTTAAGTGGCTTTCTCTTCCCAATGACAGGGGCACAAATGGGTCATTTGTAAAAAGGGGTGCCAAAAGGCCTCTTTCCTTCATCTATATATTGGAGACTTTTAATTTGAAAAATATCTTCTTCCACATTTATAAGGTGAAGCCCTGGCAAATTTTCACCTGAAATCAATAAACATATTTTTACCTCTATTTTGGCTAGATATCTCTATGTATGTCTAAGTGTCAGTTTATGTTTAGTCATTACTTCTTGATGCTTCCACAGGTTCAACACCAACATACCTAGTGTCTATAAGGTGCCATTTTTGTAGGTGATAAGGAGAGTTGTGTTTGGAAATGCAGAGACAAAAGAAGCTACTGTAAAGTGTTCCTTTCTATAGCACCTTTGGTGAGTCTCTATTTTTTGTGTGTTCCATTAAAGCCTCTTTGTTAAGCTTCCTATAGCCTGGTCCTCCTACCAGTTTGAAGTGTACGTATGTGTTTGTCTAATTTCAAGTGTGAGTGTGAGAACGTCGAGTCATTTTGGTGTATCACCTGTTTTTAGAGTAGATTTGTTTCCCTGTAATCCTTCTCCCTTTTCACCCCCCCATTATATATCTATATACCTATATTATCACTTACTAGAACAACTCTGATGCATCAAAGGGAGCTAGCCCTTACCTAGAAACTCTCCCCTCCAGCTTCACCAGTCCCACAGGTGAGAGGGGAGTTTCCATTTTGATGTGTGGAAGGTAGGAGCTCAGCCTCCTTTCTCAGGTGAAAATCCACGATGTCAATAGTCATATAAAATTATTTGTGGTATTTATCTTTCCCTTTTAACATCTTTTTGAGAAAAAATTGATAACTTTGTTCCTTATTTGATAATATGTCCAATATTGGCTTTAGTGTTATACTCGTGTAAGATTGTGCTCTAAGAAATTTCAGGATATTATTTTTCAAACTATGTTCAATCAAAGAGAGAAATAATTTACACTAGAACCCTTTGGTGCATCACCATTTCTAGTTTTAAAAATCCTTTAAAACTCTTTTCCTTACAAGTTAAAACTCTAGTCAGGAACAAAATCACTAAGAAAGCTATAGTTAGAAGTAAACTAGTTATGTATCAATTGTAATAAGCTTAATGATAAGAATCTAACCTTATTTTTAGGTTCACCTCAATTTTCCAAGGTCCCACAACTTGGAGGTGATACCATTGTGTCATTAGATTCCTTTGTACTACATTTCCTACAAAACATACTAGGTGTAAAAATGTAATTTATAATAATTTCTGGCACCCCTGGTGGGACCCAAAGATCATAGCTAAGAGATTGATGTTATTATTAGTAATGTTTGTGAAAACTTCATACACATTTCAAGAGGACATAACAACTCTATTGGCTTACGAATTTTAGAAATTCACCTTTACATATGCCAAAGATATAGATAAGATCATCCAATAAAAGTAAAAGGACTGCCTTGCAAGAATTGTCTTTTTCATATAAAATGAAATCAATATCATCTTTACCCACCCATAGATTAAATCCTACAAATATTATTGCATCTCTCCCAAATACCCAAAGTTTTTTCATACCTCCCAATACAACCCAAATAAATCATAATTTTGTATCATTCAATAGAGGCAACCCACTTATGTTGGCCCACTATGATCATATACCCACCTCAGATTTGAAAATCCTTCCATATTTTACTGGTAAAACTTCCACCATACCCATCAAAAACATTTAGGATGTTTCTAACATCTATTTAGTTTATAACATTGCATAAGAAAATGTTGCCATTAGACTTCTTGCTTCATCATTTAAGGGTAAATACTTATAGTGGTATATGAGTTTTCTTCCCAATTCCATCTATATTTAGGATGATTTAAGGTATTACCTTTGCATATAGTTTGAGGATAAGAGTGACCAACTCTCTCTAGTTGAGAAACTAACCACCATTAAATGGGCTCCCCATGAGTTTAAGAGTGATTTTAATTTACACTTCCAAAAGATGTGGAATAGGATCTTAATGTTGGTCAAACCATCCCTAAATAATGTTTTCTTATACTATTTAAGAGTTTTAAATAGTGATATAGCTGTCATGATCAAATCAATGGGTGACATCACACTCCCCAATGCTTATGACATTGCAATAAGAGTTAAAAATTTCCTCATTTAAGCTAGGAAAATTACTCCTTAGCCTCCAATGCTATTATTCCCAAAATTACCTCCCTCTCAACTTATTGTATCCCTAATTCCCATAAAAATCAATCAACTAGATTTTCCTTCTATCCCTTCTAACTATTTATTTGAAGTTAAGGTATTTATTCAAAGCTTTAGAAATGTGTTGATATCTATGAAAAGGTAACAATCCCAAAATTGCAAGCCTTATCAATCACCCAACCAAGCATATCAGCCCAATAGGATACCATACCAAGGAAATTAACAACTCCAAAGCCAAATCATGCAAACAAACCCTCTAAATATATGTGCTCTACCTACCCTAAATACTTCTAAGGCCATTTTTCCTATCCTAAATAACCTAGTCTAGGAATATGAGTGGTGTTATCCTTGTTCCCAACCACATAATCAAAATTATTACCCCCATGGTGTGATTAGTCAAGCCTTGATGGTATAAATTGTATCAAGCCCCTATGGGAAGTAAGAAGAAACTAATACTCAATAAGAAGAGGTATAGGTGCCTATTCAAAATGAGACCACTCTTTTGAACTAGAAAGAGGATTATTTTTGTGGCATAAACTAGGAGGAAGCACCGAGCAAAGGTAGTAGTTCAGTGGTAGTAAATATGTGTTATTATAAGAGGTCAATAGAAGGCGATCATCCCCCTAGGGTTGACTAGGATAAAACTTCTAGATTTATGCAAGAGGTTTAAAAAATAAACACAATTCAAAATCCACCCAATGTGTTTATAAGTCAGCCAAAGCCAAAATTATCGATCCCAAATATCATAAAAGAAGATGTATCTCCCATGAAGACACAAGTAAAGGTTGGTAGCATTCTTTTTAGTATTATACAAAAAATGAAAAATACTAACTTAAATTTTACTATGTATGAAGTACTATCCATCCCAACACATAGGGACTTGCTTCCTAAAGCTCTAAAAAATAGAGAAGGTCTCAACTAAGGGACCCACTACTACAGTCAACTTATGTCAACCTCAAACAAACACAAAAGTAATAAAAAATGGTAAGTCCCCTCCTTTATACCTTTCCCTCACAATTAGAAAAAATCTCATCCATAACTGTATGATAGACTCTAGGGGTAGTATCTCTATTATGCCCAAGAAAATAGTAGACACATTTGGTGTTAAATACACACCTATTACAAAAGGTGTGGTTAAATTGGATGGAAGTGATGTCTAGATAGTTAGAGTTATTAAAGGTTTAAACCTTACCATACATGCATATCCAAGCTTTTCCATATCCAAGCTAGTATCCATATCATAAGTCAAGGTTTTTAAGATCAAAGAGGTATGAAACACATCTAAAAAACAAGCTTTTTTTAAAATTATGTCAAGAATTTGATGATAATTTCACTTAGAGTTACAAATTTATAGGGGTTTTGACCCCAACCTAGCCTAACACACAATAGAGCTTGACCCAAATACTAAGCATATTAGATAAAACTAGAGGCCAAAAAACCCAATAATATATCATTTAATGAGGATTGAGCTATCTAATTTGATAGAAACTAACATTATTTTCCCCATTAAGCACTATCTTAGGTTGCTAACTTAGCCCTGGTAGGAAAATGAACAGTAAAATTAGGCTTTGTTTAGATTTTCATGACTTGAATAAATCATCCTTGAAGGGTCATTATCCCTTTTCACCCATAGAATAAATCCTCTAAATAATATCCAGAGTAGAGATGTTTTCCCTTATAGATGGTTAGTTTGGATATAATGAAATCTAAGTTTAAGAATCTGACTAGTTTAAGACCACTTTCACTACCAAAAGGGGAATATACACCTACAAGAAGATGCCTTTCAGTCTAACCAACATTGGTGCTACCTTCTAAAGGGCCATAGATATGAATTTCAATGGTTTGATCAATGAAATGATCTTGGTGTATCTAGTTGACAGCATGGTTTATTCCAAATAAGCAATTAACCACCTAAATCACTTCAAAAAAGTTTTTGAAAGGTGTAGAGAGTTTGGAGTTTCCCTCAATCCAAAAAAGTGTGTATTTGTAGTTTATGAAGGGAAACTATTAGTACACAGTCTTGAAATAAGGCTTTCTAATAGACCTAGAGAGTAAGTCTTATCTCTTCACTATAACTTCCAAGACACAAAAATAGGTTAAAAAGTATCCTATGGAAAATAAACTTCATGAGGTGTTTCATTCCAAATTTTGTTTCCATGGCCAAACCCCTTATCACTATTATTAAGAAAGGGGTCAATTTTACCTAGATAAGGGAATGAAAGGATAGATTTGAAGCCATTAAGTGTGTTATTTATCAAGTCTAAACTCTTTTAAATCTCAAATATGAAAATAACTTCATCCTCTATGATTTTGGAGGAGAAGGTAGTGTATCATCTATTATGAACCAACAAAACAAAGATTAGTTAGAACAACCCATAGAATTTTTCAAAAAATCCTTAAAGGATTATGAGGAGAGGTGCAATTTTGTTGAGAAGAAATTATATGTAATAATAAAAACCCTTGAAAATTTTAGACACATGTTCTCAAACATATTAATCTAATGGTTAGTCACTAGAGCATAAAGGAGTTACTTTTAATCCAAGAAATAAATGAGAAAAGAGTGGGTTGGATGATGAAAGTCATGCAATATGATGTGATCATTAGATTAACTAAGATCATAAGAGGATAATGATTACGTGAGTAACTTGATTATTTTTTAAATTTTGGCTTCACAAGATAAAATTTCAACCCCTGATATCTAAAACTTTCAATGACCTTCATTTTAGGTTTCTATGATGACTCTGGGTATGGTCATGCCATCCTTGTTCTGATGAGAGACTTTGGCTATTGATTAGGGGTGTCAATATGTAATATTGTCTCATGTTGAATACACTATGTCATGAGTGTATTGAGGTTTGATGGGTGATATGTTAGGTCCCATGGTGTCTTAAAGCAAGAAAACTAATTGTCAAAAGGCTTTAAAAGTCATTGAATGCTTTAGCCCTGTTTGAGGAGTATATTGGTCTCTAATAATATGAAGGTGTTTTAATAATGTTGGAGGCTATGGATTGAGGTTTATAATGTATTTAGGCCTTTTCTTCCATGACATACTTATCTAAGCCATATAACACCTCTATCGCACCTCCTAGACCATCAAACACACTCTAGCCACTTCATATAAACCTAATTATCTCATAAAACTTTAGAAGATAGGGATATCTTGATTAAGTTAATTAAAATTGGGCCTTGAATATATTCTACCAATTCCAAATTGCTTTCTATAAGCATTTCATGACACTTAAAACACATTTCATGACCCACCAACACTCTCTCACTAACCAAGTGGGCCTCACATTACATTTTATGGATTTTCCACTTCATCTTTGAATTTATCATGCTTTTAAATGGATTATTAATTCATTTTAATTACCATTTGACCCTAAATTATCATTTTAAAGTCTGAAATATAGATAAAATGTTGGGAAATAAAAAAAATTAGATATTTTGGGACATTTCTGGAGTAGTAAAAAATTATATGAATTATACCATACAATAGAAGATCAAATATTGAATATAAAATAATTTTTGATGTATATACAAAGTTTCATGGTGAATGGATTCCAAACAAGCTCAAAATTAGTCTTACACGTCACTCACCTTATTTGGAAGCTTAGATAGATCATTAGGTTTCTTCTTGTATCATATAAAGCAGAGAGAGTGGAGGATCCAAAAATTATCCACAAGAATTAAAATTAGACACCTTCGAATCATGGACATTTTTTTTAATTGGTATCCTTATCTTCCTAAACCTTCCTTAAGAAGTTAAGGCATTTATATGCCCTTCACATCTACACAAGCCATTTTCAACTAGGTGGTTTTCATATATTTTTGCCTTATTTTATAAATAAAATGAATTATTTTATATTATTAGGTATTTAAGGGGTCTATTATGGTAATTTAAGCAATTTTATCACACATGTGAACTCATATAAATGGAAAATCTTCATGACTGGTTCTTGTGTGTAGCCTACAAAATGAATTATTTTATATTATTAGGTATTTAAGGGGTCTATTATGGTAATTTAAGCAATTTTATCACACATTTGAGCTCATATAAATGGAAAATTTTCATGACTGGTTCTTGTGTGTAACTTGCAGACAAGTCTGTGTAAAAGATAGAGGTTCAATGCCTTCATCAGAAGTTGTAGGCTAATTTGAAGAGGTTTTATAGTTTTTTTAATGTTTTCAATGAATTTATTAAATTTACAATATCCCTTTTTATCTTAGAAGACCTTAAAGGAAGAAGAACTCATGCATATATGGAGATCACGATGTAACATGCTGTGTGCAGTCTAAAGACACCTGCATGGTTTATAACAAGATTATAAACCTATAAAAGAGAGTTAATTTGATGATGAAACATATTAATTCCATTTTAAATAATATTCTATACCTCTTTGGTAGCCAAATTTTTCTCTTGAAACCACATCTTTTGCCCCCCAACTCACTTTAGACACTCAACCCCTTTTTGAAAAGTTTAAGGTTTTTAGCACATATAAATAATCTTCAAAGTTTCCTAGGTTATATGATTTGAATGTGCATGTTATAGGTAAAATAATTAAGAGAGAGGGGGGGGTGAATTAGTGATCCCAAATATTTTAATTACAATTTTAGTCCTCTCAAACTATTAAACAATTATCATGTATCAACTTGATCAAGCAACATTAACAAGAGTGTTCATTCATTCAATGCATACACAAGATGAAACACATAACACATAGTTCCTATGGGAAACCCTCATGGAGAATAAAACAAACTCTCAAGCCTATAACACATGGACTACTATCCTATAATAAATTCAAAAAAGATCTTGGTCAACTCTTTTAGACCAACAAACCCTGATCATATCCTCCTAACCAAATGAATTTAGTGAAACACCTATTTCACAAGGAGCAATTACCCCTAAGGAAGATCAAGTCCTTTATACCCTAGTTTAAGTGAACACCTCCACCTTAGAACTAATGTATTTAACACCTTATAATGATTCTCTATTTATCTAACCCCTGCATAAACTCTCTTTCTATCTCAAATAAGCCTCTCACATAAGCATGCCACAATCTCTCTCCTTCTTCACTCAAACTATCCTTATATGCACACTCAAACCTCTTAGCATATCCTCAAGCTGTAAGATCACTTTTACGAAATCATAAATATGACCTATATGTCATACACTTAGTCAAGTATTTTCACTTCTCATCAATTCATCAACTACGTACTCTACCTCTCCTTCACTCCACAACTCTCACATGCACCTTTCACTTATCTCTCACTCAAGTCTTCTACTCGCCTAAAATCCAATGCATTTAGGTTCACCATTTATAGATAAATCATGAATTAACAAGATTAAAATATTTTATTTTCACCCATAATACATGCCTTCATCCTTAAGTCATCTCACATGGATCACATTTAAAGCACAATCCACTTTCGAATAGGCCTAAGTCACTTTTAGGTCCTATAGAGACCCATTTAGATCTTTGACACTTTACGAGAAAATTAAGAACATAAGAACACATTAAAAATGGATGGACCCATTCCAAATTATCTATATATCCTCCTTAAGTGCTAAAAATCATCATAATACCCTTTTTCTTAAGCACAAATAGCTTAAACAACATTATGTGCACACAATCACCATGAACGAATACATAGTCAACTTGTAAACCTTTGTTCATACCACATACGATTGGTCAAAGCTTATTAATGAACAAAAAACATACTTATGGAGTCTATAACATTCTCCAATATCTAATTCATCATTAAACATAGAAATAACATCAACAAAAACTTGAACATCATTCTTGGGTCACTTGATGAACATACATGAGCACACAGTCAAATTTGAACCTAAATATCTTTGAATGTACACAATTTCAAATATTCAAATTTATATTTAAAGAATAACCTTGGAGTCTTATACAAATTTTATTTTTATAAAACCTTTGACTTTGTCTTGGATCAAAAGTTATTAACAAAATATAGTGCATTGGTTTTTCCCTTTGCAAAATTCAAATATTTAAATGCCAATGATCAAAGTTAAACCTCAAACACTATGATCACATATCATGCTCTCAATTCTTAGATAAATCAATCACCATTTATCTTCATTGAAATTTAATGCATAGTATACCAATTCCCAAATGTTAAACATTGAATAGTTGACCTCATCTTGTGTAATCTGGCAATTTGACTTCATACACTCCATCGATCTCTTCAAGATTGTCCTCACTTTAATCATGGTAGAAAACTATCAATTTCACCTTTTGAATTTAATTCACACCATTAATATCAATAAATATGAACACTTTATCACCATTTATCCTTGAATAATCTTGATATTTATCTCTAGTTAATGTTAAAATTTGAACACTTGGACCTCTTTAACTTGTTGTGCATCGTAGGTCTAGATGTATAATATCCTATGCACCATCGATGTCTATGGATGATCTAGGTCCTTATCATAAAAAAAACACCATTTTATCAATATTTATGATTTCCCATGATTCATAGGATCTCCATTTGGTCTTAGTCTTTATCCTTGATAAAAAAATGACCAAGTATGGGGACCATTGTTTATCTGCTTGGAAGGCCAACTTTGCACCTCCATATCTTTTGCTTCGCTCTAGCACATGTTCTAAAATTTAGACCATATGATATACTCACATAGGATAATCCAACCATGTGTCAATATTCTCCTAAAAAACTCACATTTGAGATATAATGACATTAAAATGCTGCTTCATATTTATTTGTCATAGAGACAATAATGTCAAGAATTCCCTAGAAGGAAAGATTTGCACAAGAATATCTTTTGATGTGCTTCATCACATGATCTGAAATTTATAAAAATGAAATAGGCATAAAAATATATAAACCCATATGATCATGTTATTATAAAACATTCAGACATGTAAGATATTCCATCACCAAACTACTTACTCAGTGCTTTTTTGGCTCATGCAAATTTGGCTAAGTATGGGAAAACATTGTCAAACTACTTGGGAGCCCAAATTTGCACCAAAATATCTTTGACTACACTTAGGTGCATGAAAAAATATTTAACACATAAAAACTAAGGAATATCATGATCATAACCATATGACCAACTCCCCCTGACTCACACACATGTCACAATAATGACATCAACAAAATGGCTATTTAGATTTTCTACCAATAGACCCAACATGTCTAAATGAAAACAATGGAGTACTAGATGAATTCCACTCATGCACATAAGCACTAAAATATTATAAATCCTATTACAGGACCTATTTCACATGATCAAATCACTGTACTCATCCTTAAACATCTTTTACTATGCTAAAACTAAAGATCAACCAAGCTAACTTCAAGCACACTAGGACAACCACATTGCACAGATTATCATTATCACTTAGGCTATTAAGGCACTTCATCCACTCACTTGGACACCTATATGAAATCAACATGACATCATTGAAAATATTTTAATAATCTCCCCCTTTGTCATTGATGTCAACACCTATCATTCATCTCACATTCTCTCCCTTCAAGCACTCTCACAATAGGAAATTTATCCCCCTTAGAAATAAATAAAAAGTGGTCACTAACTGATCCTGATGATCTAAAAACACTACTAAAAGGAGTAGACCATCTATTTTAGTATTATTTCACTTTTTTCAATATGATCTAATTAGATACTAAAAACAAAGTAAATATATGGTTTTAAAGATTACCTAGAGATGGAGATCAATTGTGCACCATTGATCAAGCTTGTGGGAACTCCTCTGTGGCTAGGGAGGAATGACCTATAAATCACACTAACTCACAAAAAATTTATTAATAAAAAGATGAATGGGTTTCCTGGTAATAAAACAGTCTCAAAAAGTGATCTGCTTCCTTAGGTGGATGTCAACCCACGTTTAACACTCAAGTTTACAAATAAACATAAAATTACAAATATATATAAGTATAGAATGCAAATAGATAACAAAAAATATGTCTAATCTATAACAGGATTAATTCTAATAAATTAATCATCCCAAAAGTTAGTAACTATATCAATGTCTTCTTGAATTATAACTAATTATTCATTAATGCTTTTCTCATTAGGTGTAAAAACCATAGTAAAAAGACCTAATTCAAATGCAATTTTGCTTTGATCAGTGAATGAAGGTTGTGGGACAATGGGGAGATCAAATATGCTAACAATATCATGCACTAATCTAGGCAGAGTCATCTACATGTGAAAGACCAATCTTTAAAAAATAACATGTAGGATTTAATAGGTTTTTAGGACTATGAATGTTATGAAAATATACTTCAAGTTTGATTTAATAGTTTAGCAGGGATCGATGATGATCATGTAGGATTGACATCAATTCAGATGGATCTCAACATCAATTCTGAGTAAAATGCTAAACTAATAAAATAAGTGACAATAACGACTTGAAAAATTGATAAAATGATGAAAACCAAATTGAAATGTTGACACAGAGGTACAAAATATAACAAGTTTTATATATGAATGAATTAATGTAAAATACTAACCTTGAATGGCTTGAAAACATGTAAATAAAGGAGACTATAAAAGTATGCTAAAAACCTTCAAAATCACTTGATAGTTGCATGAACAAAGGTTCTAAAAGGTGGAAAAGTTTGAAAATGGTCATACCTAGGGTCTAAGAAATCTCTAACAAAGGTTCGAAGTCAAAAAGCATTGTGCATGCCCCTTGAGCCAAGGAGGCTTGTTGTATATTTATGGATCCATGTTATTCTAGACTGATCAGTGTTGATCATAGAGAATCAATGTTGATTAACCCAAAATGGGTGGAGGTGATCTTTAAGCCATTCAAAATGGTTATTTATTTGGTAAAGATAGGTTTAACTGACTTTTAAGTTGTTAGGATGGGTTTGTTAGGAGGTTGGGAGGGTTTTTGCTTTTTTATTTATTTTTATGATTTTATGGTTAGGGGTGGTAAAATAGGGTTAGTTACCATTTGAATATAGTAATTAAATCTATTAACTCATGTGGTAAAGGTAAATGGGTGAGATTAATGTAATTATTTAAATAATTATGAATGAGGCCATTATGTTAGGGATAAAAGGGTAACATGATGATGCACCACATTAATATAGAAGGGTGTATAAAACTAGCATCTATATTTTCCCCTTTTTATGGAGTGGTATGTAATAGTATGCCATGAGACAAAAACTATAAGGTGCCTAATGCGCCAAGTTTATTATGAGGAGGTATCCCCTCTCAAACCAAGTGTTGAGAAGTGAGATGTAACAGATGACAAGTTTGAAAAAGATGGAAGGTAAATACAAATGTGGATGAATGGAAATGGATAAGTGGAAGATATAAATGGACAATAATAAGTGTGGATGGCTAAAGGAAGTTTGTAAGTTACACTTATTGGGATAAAAAGTGAGACAGATAGTAATTCCATAAAGACCTAATAGAGTAACAAAATGTTAGAGCTAAAACAGGTAGGCTTAATAAAAGGCTAACAAGAGAATAAAATATAGGAATGGTGGAACATCACATCTGATGTGTGTATGGTGTAAGCATTACCTATAGATGAATGTTATAGGGAAAAAATATGCCCTTGAGATCTTAAAATGGCAAGATTATAAAAAAAGGGTATGCCTTAAGGAGACTAGAGAACTGACAAAGGGGCAAAATCCTCAAATCTAAAGGGTAATACGATTTAAAAATGGGATAGTTGTGGAAAAGGGAATAATATGGGGCTTGGAATCTAGATTAGGAGCATGTAAAAGGGTCCACAAGTGCAAAAATTTAAATAAGCCAATACGATCAACATTGATCCATAAGGGATTGATGTCGATTTAGGGATTGACATAGATTAGAATAATTGATGTTGATCACGGGAAAGGCTATAAATAGGAATATAACATGACATAAGGCTCAATTAGTTATTAATGTGAATAAGTATTTGAGAGCAAAATTTGACATTTTTCAACCTTTCAATATGATGTGAGAGAAGATGGAGGTGAGTGGGAGTGGATGATGATGATGATGACTTCACTATGAGGTAGGCATAATGCCCTTTTAGTGATATTTATTATTTTACTTATTTTTTTTGTTTCTTGCTTAAGATTTTTTTTTTTTTTTTTGTGTGTGTTATTTAGGATATTTTTTAGTTTGAAGATTTTGTGGGTGGGGAGGGTAGGTAGGTTGTGATTTTTTTTGGGTATTTTAGGAATATACAACCTAGGGGAGGATTCTTTGGTGGGAGGGAATCAACATCGATCTATATGGATCGATGTTCCCCATGTGGATTGACTGTAATCCATAAAGATCAGCATTGATTGTGTATATCAACATTAATACTTATAAGATCAATATAAATCAAGAAATTTAGGTTATTTAGTAGCCAAAAAATATGTTTATGATAGGCACAAGAGCTATTGATGATGAGGGATAGGATCCCTCCACTATTGACATAGTTATAATAGTTCATGGGTGATGAGGAATGGGCCCATCTAAATGCTATTAGATTTGGAAGGATCCACCATTATCAGCATATCCATCAATATATTGGCATGATGGTGGATTTTTTAGAGTGGTGGGATTATACCACCAACAAATTTTGGCTATCGACTACTGGGATGACTATCACCATAGAGGTCACCCATCGAATTTTATGAGTACTAATCTAGGGAGCCTCTATTTATACTATTGATGAGGCTTTGTGAATGATTCTACTAGCATGATTATATGATGAGGATTCATTAGACATGAGATTCATTATTAGGGGGTTCTCATTCCATCCATTGTATGATCAAAACCTTGTGGAGAGAGTAGTGTCGATGATGATGATGTTAGTACTAACTTGCTATGTGCTACCTAATTTTATATAGGGGTAACTACCATTGAGATTCATTGGTGTCATAATAGACATGGTGGATTTTAAGAATTTTTTTTCTTGGGCACACACACTATTGGGGTAAATCTATAGGGAGTTGTGGGGCTAGCACACTGAGCGTAGATCAGGACTTGACATCAATTTTATATTAATTTTATAGGTATATGAGCACATTCATGTTATTTTCCCCATAGGGACCCCATGGATCAGTTTCAAAGACATGGTTTACACTATATGATTCCTTCAATGGAAGGAAGGCCTAGTGGTTTCATACATAGATAGGGTAGTACATGATTTAGTTTACTATATATTGGTTTTCAATGACTTATAGATAAGAGACATTATCTAGAGGTTATGTATACACTTCCTAGCATGGCTTGTTTCAGATGTGGAGATAGGGGGTATTGCCCAAGAGATATGGGTACATGGATGATGACTAGAGCACACCAAGCTATTTTATTTCAATAGGGTCCATTATCAATTTGGGTTTCTATAGGATATACCATTATCCCTATGTGTGTATAGGCAAGATGATATAGAGATCAACTGGCCTATTCCTAATACTACAATGGTCTTGATGGGGCCATAGGTGGAGCCTATGACTATTGAACTAGATGATATTGGTTATAAAAATTATTATACAACATGGTTTGTTGCAAAGATGGAGAGGAGATAGGATAGAGTAGTGAGACCTCAACAGGAGGTGGATATTGACGAGATGAGGGAGGTTGAGAAGGATGCCCTAGATGCACACATGGAGGAGAAAGATGCACCTAATGCACACATGGATGATGTACCACTACATGATTCACCTACCCATGAGTACATAGATATAGATATATTTCTTGTAGAGAGGGATACATTGAGGGTAGGTCTCTAAGAGGCACGAGTAGCCCATGATACTTTACAAGATAAGATTTCCACATTATAGGGTGACATAGATAGCATGAGAGGTCAGTGTGACTAGTCCATATAGGAGTGGGATAGGTACTAACCAAATATAGATTAGATGAGGTCTACTTTGGTAGAGAGACTAGCTCTTGATATTACAAGATCTAGTGCTATTCCTACAGATATGGTACCACTCTAGAGGTACAAGGATTTGATTGCAAAGATGTCATATTATGATAGGATAGTATAGAGATGGCTATTAGATGTAACTTGATTTTATTCATATGTGGTGAGCCATAGTAGATCATGGAGGACTCTTGGGGGGTCTACTAGTAGAGGGAGTGTAGTGAGTTGAGGAGATGATGATGGAGGTGATAGAATTCATCTGAGCAGGATTGATTTTATGGAGTAGATTGTATTGTATGGGCTAAGAGCCCCATCTTATTTATGTTAGGACATTTATACATACACTTGATGTGTGTGTGTGTGTGTGTGTGTGTGTGTGTGTGTGTGTGTGTGTGTGTGTGTGTGTGTGTGTGTGTGTGTGTGTGTGTGTGTGTGTGTGTGTGTGTGTGTGTGTGTGTGTGTGTGTGTGTGTGTGTGTGCGTGCGTGCGCGTGCGTGTGCACGTGCATGTGTGTGTGTGTACATTGCTTATGTTTTTAGATGGATCATGTGTGTTTATTTATGGATTTATTGATGGCTATGAATATGTTATGTTTTTATTGATGATGTGATGTGATGAATTATAGATTAGATGATGTATTTTATTTCTGATCATTGCTATCATATATGCTATGGATGTTATATCATGAGATATGTTTTTAATAAATGGATTATAGATAGCTTTTAATGTTTAATGGTTGTGATTTTATTGGTTTTAGTTATTATGTATTATGGATTTTCTTGGCATTGACTTGGACCATACCCAAAAAGAGAATCTTTCATACACATGGCCTATGAATCCTTAGCTAGATGATAAGAGATATTGACACAACCTTAGTTAGCTAGAGCTTCAACCTTGGTCATTTATTGGGATTACATACTTTTGGTGAGATAGGGGATGGATTGCTTTAGAGATAACCTTCTGCACACCATATTTTGAAATAAAAAATTATCTTTTAAGGATCATTTTTATGCCAATGGGTAGACTGATCAATATGAGAAGTCTACAATTAGAAAGCTAATAGATACATGAATCTCTATTGGGATATTTATTTTTTCAATTTATTTTATTACTTTATTTCTTTTTAATTCTTTTAAACAACATAATTTGAAAACTAATCAATGTGAGAAGTTTTTTACTTGGTATCCGTTTAGGGAGTGGTCTACATTCAAATGTTTTTTGCATAGTTGTCCTTCAAGGGATTAGTCTATTATTTTCCTTTATATTTGAGTACAACTGTCCTTTGAGGGATTAGTATGTTTATTTAGCCCATTTTGATACTTTTGATTTTCATTGCTTACTTTATTTTAGATCCCAAAGATAGTAATGCAAGTTGGCATAAAAAGATACCTTAGGATAGTTTCCATGAGTTAATTACATGAGGTGATTATGTTATTTTGGAAAATTAATGACCTTTAAAAAAAATAATGGAAAAAATGATCTAGAGTTTCTCCTGTTATAGGTGAAGTGCATCCATGATAGAATGATATGAATAGAGCTGGGGCATTCATATTCAAGGTTGAAGGCATAGTGACTACTAGATAACCACATAAATCTCATATCATTATTTGGTATTTTATGATATGAGGATATGATAATATTTAAGATAAGCTAACTAAGATGAGATAAGATCAATTAACTATAGAAAGGATGCAAATGTAATGCATTAAGAGGTTCTCGTTCTAGTTTACCATCAAGAGAGGCCAAATGATATGCCCTAGATCCATATTTATGGGTTATGATGTATGGTCTAAGCTAACGAGGAGAAAATTTACCCCTTTTACTTCATTCCATATTAGTGACATGTTGATTTTATTTAAGTATAAGGTATCCAATGTTAAATTCTCATTCTCTTACATGTTGATTATATGCTCATTTTAGTCATTCTTGATATATACGAAGGTGATCGAGGGTTGTCATATGATGCTCATATAAGAATTCAAGATGGGATAAATGCTCCTAAGAAAAATACTCATCAGAAATGATTTATTTAAGGGAGACATGAAGAGAGGGAATTTGGACTTCCAAAGGAATTACAACTTTCATACCATAGACTAAAGGAAAAAGATGCACCTACAGGGGTTCAAATACTAGTTCGATATGCCCATAAGATGAAAGGGATACAAATATGCTAATCCTCCCTAGATTCATTGATGACTTTGGTTAGGATTTTGACTAAGGTTTTATTAGATGCTTCTATTTGACCATTGGTTTGAGGATGGTAAGGCAAGAAAAACTTAATTTGATTTTAAATGAGTCACATAGTGTTTGGAATTTATTATTCTTGAAAGATTTTCCATTATCTATTATTATTTTATATGGAATTCTAAAATGATAAATAATGTGATGGTGGATAAACTCCATAATATTTTTTTCTTTGGTCGAGATAAGTAGCATAGCTTCCACCCACCTGGTGAAGTATTCTGTAGCAATAGTGAAGAAGTCATGACACTGAGAGGACTTAAGGTTGATTTTCCCTATAAGATCGAGCCCCCATTAGGAGAATGGCCAAAATTCTCTTGCTACCTGCAAGGATTTACTAGGGACATGGGATAAGTTTGCATGCTACTGATATTTTACAAACCTCTTAATGTATGCACAATAATCTTAATTCAAAGTGGGCTAATAATAACCTAGACATAAGACTGTTTTAGTAATTATGTGGCCACTAAAGTGTCTACTACATGACCCATTATGTACTTCCTGGATAGCTAAGGTAGCTTCATGATTTTGGGGATAATGAACAAGAATTCCTTCAAAATCATGCTTATAGAGAACACCCCCCACTATAATATAATAGGTAGCTTTCTATTTAAAGACACACCTGATACCTTTAAATAGATGGGGAGAAGATAGTCCTATAGATGAATAAGTAAATATATGTGCATACCATGGCTCATCTAGGTTTTCCTTGATATTATTGACAGATGAAAGATTGGTTCTCATGTAGGATGGCTAGTTAACTCAATAGATAAATAAAAATAGATTGGACTCCTAAGATGAGGATGGGATAAAACAGGAAATAGATGCCATAGTATCAACAAACTTATTAGTTGATCTAGGAATAGTTTAGATAGTGTAACCTTTAAAATTAGATAGAAGCTAATCAGCTAAGGTCTTATATCTTTATGGGATATCAATATTTCATTGATATATACCATTAATTTGATTGACCATTAGATGAGAATCACCATAGATATTAAGGGATCTGACTCCTAATGCAAGGGTAGTTTAGAGGCCTATGATCAATGCTTCATATTCAACCATGTTATTAGTGTAGTCAAAGTCTAATTTAAAAGATAAAGTCATGGGAATACATTTATGAGGGATTAATATAATTATTATCCCCCCTCCATGCTCATATTTAGACCCATCAAAGAAGAGAGTCATTTGATATTTTGGGACTAATTGGGAAGTGGATGAGATAGATTCATTAGGAAATTCACAATTGATTGGTTGGTTGTCACTAAGAGGTGCTTTAACCAAGTTATCAAAAATAATCTATCCTTTAACATACTTTTTATGGAGAAATTCTAGATCAAATTTAGCTAGAAGAATGATCCATATATCCATTCATTGATTTTGATAAGGCTTAGAATGCATAAACTTATGAGGATTAGTAGTCATAATTATGTACCTATTATGCTTATGTAGGTAGTGATGAAGCTTAGAGGCTACAAGAACCAATGTTAGGCATAGTGTTTTGGTATGTAAATAACATGTTTTGTATTCTATGAGGGTATGACTTATATAATAAATAGCCTATTCCTTATGATGCTCATCTCGATGGACAAGCATAACACCTAGAGCATGGTTAGTAGATGAGATGTAAAGGAAGAAAGTTTACCCCTCCTTAGGTGGAATGAGGATTGGACGTGATAGAATATAGTCTTTGAGTACGTTAAAGGCTTCTTGACAATTAGAATCCCATACAAAGTGACTATCCTTCTTCAATAAATGGTAGAAAGGTTGACACTGATCAAAGAGATAGGATATAAAATGATGGATAGAATGGAGCTTACCTTGTAAAATATGAAGTTTATTAAGGTTATATGAAGGATGTATTTCTATAATAGCCTTGATTTTAGTGGGATCCACTTCTATTCCTCAAATAGAAACAATGAATCCTAGAAGTTTATCCATCAAGAGAATAAAAATGCACCTTTTTTGGATTTAGATGAACATGATCCTTGAAATTTTTTGACTTCTTAAGGAAGTCATCTACATAGTATTCAACAATTTTGTGGATTATGTCATGAGATAGATAAGTCATGACCCGTTGATTGGTGGCTCCTACATTCTTTAGGCCAAAGGGCATATCACGGTAGTAGAAGGTCCCCCAAAGAGTAATAAATGTAGTTTTATGTTGATCTTATGGTGTAATAGGTATTTGATTATAACTAGAAAAACCATCCATAATGGATAACATTTCATGGCCAGTTGTTTGTCCACTAATTAGTCAATGTTAGGGATAGGGAAATCATCTTTTCAATAATCAATATTTAAATCATGAAAGTCAGTACAAATGCAAAGTCCCCCTATAAGCTTAGTGAATGGAATGATGTTGGACATCCATTAAGGATAATCAATGGGTTGAATGAAGTTAATAGACAAAAGGCATTGTAATTACTCTTTTATTGAGAGTGCCATGTGAGGATGCATTTTACAAAGCTTTTATTTTACCAATTTTGCATCAAGAAAGGTGATGATATTATAGATAATAATTGTTGGGTAAATACTTGGCATCTTGCTATAAGACCAGGCAAATGCCTCACAATGATATGATAAAAAAGTGGTAAAATCCTAGTTTGCCTGAAGATTTAAGGCTTTGTTAATTTTAACAATACTCAATGTTTCCTAAGACCTAATATTAATATCAATAGTGGATTCATTTAATAAGATAGATGTTTTGAATGGAAGAGAATTGCATAGATAATAGTTTTCAGTGCCTAGATGAGTCAAGATTGACTCATTATCCTAACACTAAAGAATAAGGATGGCTAGCATATCATGTCTTATTAACTTAAGATATACTAAAAGGATAATTTAGGTCTTACCACCATGGTGAAATATAAGGGTTTCTATGGAGATTGAAATGACTAACAAAAATTAGAAGGGATGGATACAATGTCACTAGTCAAGGAAGGGGTATCGGATGACGAAGATTGCTCTTATTCTTTCAAAAAATTTAGAAGAATGGGTTCAAGAGAGGATTTATGATCTTTCTCAAAGCCTAAGCCATAATTTTTGTGTGGTTTTCTAAAATCTCCTAATGTGATGTCATGAGGACCCTGCTCATATCTACCCATACTGAAGCCCTTCCAGGCACAATGTTAAAGGTAGGTTTATGTAAATTAGGGTTTATTAAGAAATGAGAAATTAGATGTAAAAGGTTTAACATAGGTGTTATTATCAAGCCCTAGGGTGGTTTGATCTATTACACCATATATCAAGTGGGAACATAAGAATGGTGACCTAAATAGAATGAGCTTGCCTAGGTTGGGTATATATATGGGTTGTTTGTTTGGATTACCATATTCCATAAGAGTGGGTAACATGTTAAGGGTCAATAGCTAGTATTCCCCTATTAAAATATGTTTCATCATGGAATCAATAGACTCATGAGTTGGTAATTTTGAAGCAAGAATAGTCATGTTAATTGAGGCTTGATTAGAGGATGAAGATGGGATTATGTTAGGTGAGGCTATTATGACATCACTTGGTCAAAAAGTGTAGTTTTATGATTTGAAGGGAAAAGGATCAATGGGGATGATGTGGACCTAGCCTTCATGTTAAAATATAATACACCAATAGATAGTGGAGGGGATGCATTACATCACACAAATCCATGGATGTTCTAATCAATTTTTATATTGGAATTTACCTTATATGAAATAAAAGAGTTCATGGAGGGTAAGATAACATATGAAAATGAAAAGGACAACCGTTCCTACTATGGGTACTAAAATGTCATTAAATACACAACAAATTGTTGAGGATTGGGAAATAATGGTTTTTGGTAGCTATAACTATTGAAAAGTGTGTGAATAAATAATATTGATATTATCCCCATTATCAATCATAACTCTTTTAATATAACTTTTGTTTATTTGAGTTTTGATGAAAAGTGGGGGATCTTAATCTTTAGGTGATAATGAAATGACTTTAGAATCAGTAAAACTAACAGTTAATAGTATTTAGAGGGCCCCTATAAATGTTGACAATGGTTGAGGCTCATTTGGTTGGACCTCAATAGCTTGGAATGCTTCATCATTTCTTGTCAATGGTGTGGAGAGTTTTTGATAAGTTCATATAATGACATTTTTATAGGCATTTGGTGGAGTTATTTTAATATGGATATTTGTACCAAGCCCTTAGCTTCAATTAGGTTAGTTCCTATAATAGATACTTTAGGATTTTGTCTAGATGGTTTAAGCATATTAGGAGAAGAGGATCCTATAATTGAAACCTTAGCTTTATTGGGGTTTAGATTTTGAGAGTGGGTGGCTACATGGACAACATTGATGTGGAATAATGGGGGATCTGAAAAAGCCACTGACTCTTCATCACTTATAAGATCAACATGATTATGGATGGGTGGAGTATCTAGGATGGTGAATTTTTTCTTAGGATTTTTATAATTTATATCATCAATTAATAGATCATGTTCCTGGACTAGCTATTGGATTATGGCCTTAAGGGCATTATAATTTTCTATATCATGTCTAGGTATTCTATGATATGCACATATCTCCTATCTCCTATATCAAAAAGGTATTTGGTGGTGAAGGTTAATGGGCCATATAGGTGGTATTGTTATGAGGGATGTATCTAACAATTATTTTAATATTATAGTGTAAGATCCTTTTAAAGGGTCATTTTATGGTCTTATAATAGGTTGGACCATCTCTTTTATCAGAGTATTGATCATTCGGTTTTGATGTTTAGCTTTCATGGTAGGGATGACCTTAGGCACTTTTTATTTAAATTTATCTAATGGTCTTTTAACAGAAGATGGTGGATATTGGGATGGAGGTGTGCTTAATAATGGAGGGAGACTTTGTATTTTCCAACATATTTGACTAGAAGATCCTATGATAGGGATAGTGATTTTGGAAGATAGATGATGACCTAAAATAGATGATAGAGATGATAAAAATGGGTTGGTCCTTTAATATTTCATGTGTTGGGAACAAAAGGGTATTTGGACTAAGGTTTTTGGCTTTTGACATCTGAAAAAGATTGACCTTGACTTGAGGATGCAACAAGTCTTTCTTTAATGGAATACCAAGGCAATTGTCCCAACCATCAATGATAAGAGATTTATCATTTCCTTTAGTAATTTCAAGGTGAGGTGGCATTGTGATAGAGGATGATTTATAAGGGTCTTGGTACTAAGTGAATTGATTTGATCCTTCTATACTATGATCTCGATGCATATTATGAATAGGTTCACTAGGGACCAAAGGGATGGAATGTTTAACTCTAGAAGTATCAAGATGTTTATCTATGACATCTAAAGGAGGGGTTTCATTTTCCTTTTAAGGAGATTCAATTTGGGAAGATGAAGAGGATGGCTCACATGAATGATCCCATGTAATGAGATCAGGGAGATATGTAGAGGTTTTTGGAATTGTTTTGATAATTTTAGGTTTACTTACATTGAAATCATCTCCCGTGAGGATATCTAAGACTAGAAATTACTCTGGAGTTTCTTTAGCCAATAATTAGTCATAGATTGCATCAATAATATGTGTAGCCTAATTTTGTGTTTCTCCAGGGTTAGCTTGGATTGTGTTTGATGTGGATGGATGGTTTGGAAATGTATATTTAAAAATATATAAAGATCGATTAGGAGGAGAATTTGGATTGTCCAAATAAAGGTTCCCCTTATCAATGAGGTTTTGTACCAATTGTTTAAAGGATTGGCATCATTTTATGTCATGTACTATTACCCTATGATAGGCACAAAATTCATCCTTTTTATACCAAGTGGGTTTAGGATGTGTATCATTGACTGGTCTAATCAGAGGGATCTCAATAACATTTGCTTGTAGGAATTTATCCAATACATAAGTGTAAGGTTCTCCTAAAGGGGTATATTTCTTAGGGGGAAAATGAGTAAGGCCCCTAGGTGGATATGTTTGAGAAGTGGATGGTCCCAATTGATTGGGTATTGAAGGGGAATAATTTTTTAGAATAATAACATTTACTACCCCTTTTAGTTTAGGATTATTTTTAGTGCTTTTTGAGGGGTCAGGTTTGAAGTTTTTATTATGTAACTTAAATTTTCCCTCTTCAATGCCATGAATTTTGAGTTTACGTGCCATGATAAAGGCTTCATCAAAAGTTTTAAAGGTTTGAATTTGTAACATGGATGAGATATGTTTTACACAAGAACATAAAAACATTTTAATTAATTCAGGTTGTGGTAAGGAAAAGGTTAACTAGTTGATTAGGCTACACCAATGAGCTACAAAGTTTGATATGGATTCATCTTCAAATTTTCAAATGGCTTATAAATCCATGATACTCACTTTTTGAGCAATGTTGATTGAGCAGAGTTCTAAGAAAATTTATGCCAATTTCCCAAAAGAAAAGAGTGAATGCTGAAGAATGGAGCTATACCAATCTAATGCACCTCCTACTGGAAACATGGGAAATTCCCTAAATATTAATGCATCATCATGTGTTATAAGGTAACATGCATGTTGAAAGTCTCTAAGATGTTGCTAGGGGTATTATTTGTTTTTAAACTTAATAAACTTGGGAAGCTCCCATTATGAAGGATACAATCAGATAGGAAAGACCAGTGGATAGGATCCTTACAAATTTTCTCATATGTGGGAATCGTATTATGTTTGGAGGTGGATGCTTCCAAAATAGCCATCTTATTCATAAGGATGTTTATGAGGTCTAATTGGGGGTTATTCTAAGGTACATTCACTAAGACAACTTGATGAAGAGCAGATAGGGGTTGTGAGGAAGGGTGTCCAAATGTAGTGGACATAATGGGTTGGGATGCTACCATGTACTATGGGAACTATAGTGGAATATTTTGCTGTGTGGAAGATTGGAAATAAGTGGTCCCCAATGACTGTGATGGAGCCATTTATTGAGTAGCCATAGAGACATACTATTGGGGAGGTTATATTAGAGGATTTATTGTGACAGAGGGATTTTTTGTGTATGTTTTAAAGCTTGTGAACTATATGTTAGACTCATTTTGATAGGTGGGAGACTTACAGAGATTGATACTAATAACAAAAGGGGAGGAATAGTGGATATAGACTAAGTGGTATATGCACTTTGAACCCGAGTAATGGGGGTTGGAGAATTGGTAGATACTATAGGTGGTTAGCTTTCTAAAGGTTTCATCATTTGAGTATTAGACCCAGATGGAAGAGAGCCCATAGAAAAAGATACCATGGCCATGGTAAATCCTTCAGTTTTCTTAGTTCCCTCAAAAGGCATCTCATATAAATATCAAGAATCTTGGGTATGGAGAGAAGGAGGAATGTGTATTGCTCGATTACTAAGGTAATAATTGAGAACAATAGGGTTATTTTATAATATTTCCATAAAGGAAGGATATCCTTGAGAATAAAAGTATGAAAACATAGGATTTTCAAAGGACTCAGTGGTAGAGGAGGAGTTAGGTGTATGTTCCATAGGAGAGAATGTGACACCTACTTCAGATTCTTTCTTTGATTGTTGCCTAGTCAAAACTATGAGACAGAAAAGAAAAGCAAAAAAAAAAAGCAATTTCTTTTTTATTTATCTCACTTTTAATTATGGATGAAATATGCACAAACTAAAGTCCTTCGAAAAAGTTGTATCTTTTTTAATTTTTTAACATTAAGATGTGAAAAGAAATAAAGAAAAAGGATAAGGAGTGTCCTCAAAAATGGTAATCTGAGGATGGTTTTAATTGTTTTGTTTTGGAGCTCAAAGGAAATTTATATTGACATCAGTAGTGGCTTGATATATCGATAGTATATAGATTATACTTAGCCAAAGAACTGAGTTGGTCTTCCCCTTGGTGGTGAAATCCAAGTAAGATCACTAAGAAGAAGGTTTCCATGAGGTGATGAAATCCTCATTAGTTTCCTTATGTCAAGTATTTAGATGAGTTTGTTGTGACCGTGATTTAGCTTATGTGTGAAAGAGTGATGACTATGATGAATTTACCACTTAGATTATTCTATGTGAATTACTTAAGTAGAAAAAATGAGTGCAAATTATTTTAACCTTAAAAAGGAATAAAATGAAAACTTAATGTTCTTTGGATGAGCTCATAAAAAAGAAAGGGAAAGAGAACAAATTCAATAATTTTGAATTTTAAAACAAAATATGAGACCTACGCCCCATCAGGCATGCCATAATGTTTTAGTAATTTTTTTCTTTTTTCAATGTGATCTAATTAGTTACTAAAAACAAAGTAGATATAGGGTATTAAAGATTACTTGGAGATGGATATCAATCATGCACCATTGATCAATCTTGTGGGAACTCCTCTTTGGCTAGTGAGGAATGACCAAAAAATCACACTAACTCACACAAAATTGATTAATATAAAGATGAATGTGTTGCCTGGTAAGAAACTAGTCCCAAGAAGTGATCTACTTCTTTAGGTGGATGTCAACCCATGTTTAACACTCAATTTATAAATAAATATGAAATTAAAAATATATATACGGATATGATGTAAATAGATAACAAAAAATATGTCTAATCTATAGAAATATTAATTCTATTAAAATAATCATCCCAAAATTTAGTAGCTATATCAACATCTTCTTGAATTATAACCAATTATTCATTAATGCTTTCTTGATTAGGTGTGAAAACTTCAATACAAAGACCTAATTCAAATGCAATGTCATTTTGATCAATGAATATAGGTTATGGGATATTACGGAAATCAAATATGCTAACAATATCATGTACTAATCCAAGTAGAGTAATCTACATGTGAAAGACATATTTTCAAAAAATAGCATGCATGATTTAATAGGTTTTTAGGACTGAATGTTATGAAAACAAACTTCAAGGTTGTTTTAATAGTTTAGCAGAGGTTGATGAAAATCCTATTAGATCAACATCGATTTAGATGGATTGGTGTTGATTATGAGTAAAATAGTAAAATAGTAAAATAGGAAAATAGGAAATAATAATAACTTGTAAAATTGATAAAATAATGAAAATCAAATGGAAATGTTGGCATAGAGGTGTAAAAGATAGAAAGGTTTAAACATGAATGAATTAACATAAAATATTAACTTTGAATGGATTAAAAACATACAAATAAAGAAGACTATAAAAGTATGCTGAAAACACTTTGAAATCCCTCGATAGTTGCATGGAAAAAGGTTTCACAAGGTGGCAAAGTCTTGACAATGTCTATACGTAGGGTCTAGGAAAAATTCATCAGAGGTTCAAAGTTCAAAAAACATTTTGCATGTCCCTCAAGTTGAGGAGGCTCACTATATATTTATGGATAGATTCCATTTCAGGCCGATCAACATCGATCATGGATAATCGATGTGAATTTACCCAAAATGGGTGGAGGTGATATTTATGCCATTCAAAAAGGCTATTTATGGGGTAAAGATATCTTTAACCAACTTCTAATTTTTTAGGTTGTTTAAACCACATCATGGATTTGTTAGGAGGTTGGGAGGGTTTTTCTTATAATGATTTTATGGTTAGGGGTAGTAAAATATGGTTAATTACCATTTGACTATAGTAATTAACTCTATTAACTCATGTCATAAAGGTAAATAGGTGAGGTTAATTTAATTATTTCAAATAATTATGAATGAGGCCATTATGTTAGGGATGTAAGGATAATGTGATTATGCACCATGTTAATACATAAGGGTGTATAAAACTAGAATCTACACCATCTTATAAAGATACTAAAAACTCCCCCTTACCTTGAGCTAGCCTCTTCTTGCCTTAACAACCTCCTCTTGTTACATGATAATACTTTCTTCAATCAAGCACTACAACCAATGAAGAAAGAACACACAAATATGACTAGGTTTGATCAAATCATCATACCAACATTATTAAAATCTCATATATAATAGATATAACCACATTTTTTTATAACTGAATCACCTCACATATGCTTCCCCTCACATCATGCAAAATCTCGTTAAGCCATTCAAGCTATTTTGAGTTAGCTCCACCTAACTCTTTGTATATAACCTTGTACTTCTCAACCATGCACTACAATCTGATGAAAATCACCAAGAAACATCTGAGAGGGACTCCCCCTAATATTTTTGAGCCATTGCATATCTTGAGCATATTCATATATCCACACACCATGAATAACCACCATATAGGCTTACTATCCTTATCTCTCAAACCACCTCAAGGACCACAAATAAAACCTCATGCCAACCAAAAAAAAAATCATGCTTAAAAAACACGAGAAATTTCCTTAAAACATACATACTTTGCTCTTTTGGAGAAACTGGGCAAACAACACTCTTCCTCACACTAGACCTATCTAGTCTCCTTATAACCCTACCTGTAACTTGAATATCCCATAAATTTTATTAGACATACCTTCAGGAATTTAAACTTAATATTTTTATCACTCTCATATGCCCCCTTAATAACACCAATTTTCATCACTTAGCTCATTATCTGCAACATACTTCCTTCATAAACCACCTACCTAATTAGGTCTGCAACTTAACAAAAAATTGAATAATTTGAGAACCAAAAACCTTCAAATATATTTGAAGATTTATTTGAAGACACATTTATCCCATTTAACTTATTGATAATCATCTAATCTCAACTCATAAGGTAGACCATTTTTCTAGTAGAACCCAAAACCCTAAAACCTTCAAACAAGCAAAGACAACAAACTTCTTTCTAGTCAACACACACTTCTAAAATTTAATGCACACATGGAGACACCCAACACACACTTATAGACTAATATTTTAGATTCCACACCTTTGGAAACTCTTACATCCTATAACCCATTTTAGGACCTGCAAACTCTTAAACACAAGCTGGGAATCCTAAGAGCAAACAAAAAACTCCAATTTTAACGCTTTAGACCATAAAACCACTTAGATCATGCTATAATAAGGTCAACAAACCTTTATATACAAAAATATCATCTTGACAAAACACAAATCCTCTTTTACGAGTTGAAAACCTTCAATTTGACCTTGTAGACTAGCCAAATATAATTATGACATCACCAAAACATCTCTTCCACTTGGACATACCTGCTCTAATTTAAAGCACTCATTTATAGCCTTTTATGATCATCTAAAGAACACCACAAAAACACTGGACTCTCCACTAGAAGGATTCTCTTAAGAATCATAGATAGAGACATCCTTTTCATCACAATGCTCTTTAGAACAAAGTGAAGCTAGGAGTGGCCCACTTCTTCTTAGTAACAACTAGAATCCTATTATAGTTATAATATTTCTTTATTATTAGTTTTAAATATGACAATTGGTTCCTTTTCTATATCACTCTCCTTCTCTTCTAAGATATAATTTACAACACATGGAACAACTATGGAATCTTGACATACCTTTTCATTTAAAGAATCCACCTTGCAGTAAGGAACCTCATAACTAGGCACTAATAATTGATGTTATTTTTATGATACATGCTCAATAATTGTAATATGTTCACTTGGATCCATACACATCTCAATACTAGCCTCAACTAGTACCTTGGTCTTCTCCTTGATCTTGGTCTCTTCATTTTCAACATGAGCAAACAATGAGAAACCTTGGCACTCTTCTCCTTTTGTAACATTCTCCACTATAGAAAATAGATTACTTGGACCTACAGTCTCATCATGAATCATACTTACCACCTTTGGTTTCCATGAGATAAATTGCCTTCTTCCTTACACTCTTGGAGCTTGATTGAACCTATTTTGACTTAATGGCCTTTACTTTTAGAATCTATCAATGTGACCTCTCTATTCATAATTGTATTAAATCATACCCCTTGATGGAAACTTAGCTTTTATTACCCTTTTTGGACAATAGCTATCAATGTGTCCAATGCCATGACAATTAAAACAAACTACTCTTTTTGAAGAAGACTTACCTTGTCTTTCCTTATTTGGACAATGCTTAGAAAAATGTCCTTCATTAAGATAATTGAAGAACATAAAATTGCTCACTCCTTTTGACTGATTTCCCCCATCATAATAAATGAAAAATAATTTTCAATATGTCTTCTACATTCTCTAGCTCTATGCCCAAATTGATTGTAAGTATAGTAGTAACCATTCAAGTTTGCATACCTCATGGCATTTAGTTATTTGATTTGATTTGTCTTCATTCTACCAACGCCTTCATTTCTTGTCTTATGATTTTTATTCAAAGGATGATCTATTTTTATCTCATTTACATTCATTTTAACATGATAAGAAACTTTGGGCTCTTCATTAAAACCCAATCTAGATCCATCATTAGCTAACTTTTGACTCTTTAAGAGATCATCCAAAACATTAGAACTTTTATCAAACTTGACAAATGATTTTACCTTTCTTGTATACTTCTCTAACTCATCATTCAAAGACATAATCTTAGAATCATACCTTGAGAATTATTATTCTTTGGCTCTTAGACTTATATACGTTGATTCTAACTTAGAATTAAGAAACATGACAACACATTCATACTCTCTAGAGTCTTCAACCAATCTTGCCTAGAACACACTAAATTGCTTCTCATAGTCCTTGAGTTATGATTTCATCTTATTATTAATATTATTCTCAATATTCAATTCTTCAATGGCATTAATCAATCCAGTATCATAGTCCACCTCATCTTCATCATCACTTGTATTACTCCAAGTAGACTCCTTTTGATGTGAAAAACTACCTTCCTCATCTATGATCAAATATTTATCTTAAATAGGACCATCATCTTCATGAACATACTCTGAGTCACTGACTTCACTCTCATTTGATGAGCTATAATATTCTTTGGTATAGAGACTCTTCTTGTCCTTGATGTACTTCTTCTTGTTATCAAACCTTCTAAATCCCTTTTTACTTTTATCAGACCTGAATGATCTCTTGTCATCATCATGACCTTGATCATGATCTTCATCATCATCCTTATAATTATCAGGGCATTTATTATAAAAATGTCCTATCTCACCACAACTGAAGCATTTAATGGGTAGTTTACCTTTATACTTACCTAAACGTATTCTTTCTTTCCTTGAAATCAAAGTAATTAATTCATCCTCAACTATATCAAATATGTCATCCTCTTTGGGTTTCTTACCTTGGAAATTCTTTGTATTCATATCTATCTTGAATGTTACTTTCTTATTTGGTGGCATATTATCATTATTCCTCATCTCATAGGCAGTAAAGGTACCATAACATTGATCCATATTTAACTAAGTAAGATCATGACTTTATTTTATGGTAGATACTTTTGGTTCAAAATTGAGGGATAGAGACCTTAATATTTTTTAAACTATAGTAGCCTCTTTAAATTTCTCTCCAAGACATTTGATGATGTTCATAATCTCATCAAATTTATATGGAAGTGATGCTAAAATATCTTCTTCATTCAACTTGAGACTTTTACATTACCTTTTGTGAGTCTAAAATTTAGCAAGATTGACTTTTGAATCTCCTTCATAAATGATATGCATTTTGTCTTATATCTCTTTAGCATATTTATAATGGATTACCTTGGTGTGTTTAGTCTTTGAAAGACCAAAAGTGATAGCATTCATCACCTTGGAATTGTTATCAAACAAATTTTTGTCTATATCACTAGATGGAGGAGCAGTGGGAGAAACATAACCATCCATAATATATTTTCATACATCAAACCCTAGGGACATAATATATGTCCTCATCCTTACACTCCAAAAAGCATAATTGGATCCATTGAACAACGGTGCTTTCTTTGTAGAGAAACCTCATTGATGACTACCCATATTGTACCTTGGATCACCTTCAAGCTGTTAAGCCTTTACCAAAGGGCCTTATATGATACCAATTATTAGAGGTATAATCACTAGGGGTGAATTAATGAGCCCAAATATTTCAATTATAATTGTAGTCCTTTCAAACCATTAAACAAATAACATATATCAACTTGATTAGGCAACATTAACAAGAGAGATCATTCATTCAATACATACACAAGATCAAACACATAACACATAGTTCCCATGGGAAACCCTCATGGGGAATAAAATCCACTCTTAAGCCTACACAACATGGACTACTATCATATAAGAAATTACAAACAAGATCCTGGTCAACTCCTTTATACCAATAAACCTTGATCATATCCTCCAAACCAAAGGCATTTAGTGAAACACTTATTTTATAAGGAGCAACTACCCATAAATAAGATCAAGTCCTTTAGACCCTCCTTGAAGTTAACACCTCCACCTTAGAATTGATGTCTTCAATAATTGATGATGGATATTTGTTTATCTAACCCTTGTATAAACTCTCTCTCTCTCTCTCTCTCTCTCTCTCTCTCTCTCTCTAACAAGCCTCTCATAAAAGCATGCCACAATCTCTCTCCTTCTTCACTCAAAATATCCTCATATGAACAATGAGAACTCTTAGCACATCCTCAAACTATAAGATCA
Source organism: Torreya grandis (assembly GCA_037957365.1). NCBI lineage: Eukaryota > Viridiplantae > Streptophyta > Pinopsida > Cupressales > Taxaceae > Torreya > Torreya grandis. The sequence goes on from JARHVA010002601.1 coordinate 947,645, forward strand.
CTTTTATGACATCATAAATATGACTTACAAGTCATACACATAGTCATCAATATGTTCTTCTCAATAATTTATCAACATGGTACTCTACCTCTCCTTTGTTCCACAATTTATTTCTTCAACACCTAATGATGGATATTTACTTATTTAAAACTTGAACAAACTCTCTCTATCTCAAAAAAGCCTTTCACACAGGCATGCCATAATCTCTCTCCTTCACTCTGACTCTCCTCATATGCACACTCAGACCTCTTCACATATACTTAAAATTTAAGATCAATTTTATGACATATTAAATATGACCTATTTGTCATACAAATATTAATAATTCTACTATGCTCATAAATTCATCAACTAGGCACTCTACCTCTCCTTAGCTCCATACCTCTCACATACACCTTGCACTTGTCTCTTACTCAAGTCTTCCACTCACTTAGAAACCAAAAAATTTAGTTTCAAAATTTATAGATAAATAATGAATTAACAAGATAAAAATATTTCCTTTTTGTCCATTAATCCTTAAGTCATCTCACATGGGTCACACTTAAGCACAATCCACTTTCAAATAGGCCCCAGTCACTTTTAGGTCTTATGGAGACCCATTTATCTCTTTAACACTTGTTGAAGAAAGTTAAGAACATAAGAACACTTAACTAATTCATGGACCCATTAAACATGATTTATAGGTCATATTTAAGTTACAATAATCATCATAGTACCCTTCTACTTAATCATAAATTGCTCAAACAACATTCTATGCATATAGTCACCATGAATGAATACACAGTCAAATTATAAACCTTTATTCATACTACATATGATTGGTAAAATATTAATAATTCACACAAACATAATTATATATTCTTCAACATGATACAATACCTAATTCATCATTAAACATCAAAACAACATCAACAAAAATTGAAACATCCTTCTCGGGTCACTTGTAGAACAAACACAAACACAGTCAAATTTTAACCTCAATATATTTGATTGTACACAATTTTAGATATTAAAAATTATATTTATTGATTAAAATTATATTCATATATAAAATTTATTTTTATATCACCTTCAAATTCATCTTGGATCATAAGTTATGGATAAAATATAGAGCACCAATTTTGCCTTTGTAAAATTCCAATATTTAAATGCCAATGATCATAGTTAAACTTCGAACACTATGATCACATATCATGCTATCACTAATCAAATAAATAACACACCATAAATAATCATATAATTTTAATTCATTTTATGATAATTCCCAAATGTTAAACATTGAATAGTTGACCTCATCTCGTGTAATTTGGTAACTTTGACCTCATACGCTCCATCGATCTCTTTGAGATTATCTTCTCTTTAGTCATGTTAGACAACTATCACTTTTAAATTTTAACTTTAATGTACACCATTGATATCAATAAGTAAAAAAACCTACTCAACATTGATCTTGGAAAAATCTTGATCTTTATCTTTGATTAGTGTTAAACTTTGAACACTTTGACCTCTTTGACTTGCTACACACTGTAGATCTAAATGTATGAACTCCTATGCATCATCAATATTTGTAGATCATAAAAGTAATTATCATATATATTTAACCATTAAATTGATTTATGTTATCACCCACAATCCATAAGATCTCCATTTGGTCCTAGTCTTTACCCTTGATAAAAAATGACTATGGGGACCATTGCTTATCTACTTGGAAGGCCACCTTTACACCTCCATATATTTTACTTCCTTCAAGCGCATGTTATAGAATTTGGAATATATGATATAATCACATATTATAATCCAAAAATGTGTAAATATTCTATTGTAACCATAACACATGTGAGATATAATGACATTAAAATGCCTCCTCAAATTTATCTGTCATAGAGCCAACAATGTTAAGAATTTCCTAGAAGAGGAACTTTGCAAAAGTATATATTTTAAAATGATTTAGAATATGATATAAAATTTATAAAAAATAAAATATAAACAAAAATTAACAAACTCATATGATCATATTGTTCTTAAATTTATACACATGTGAGATATGCTATCACCAAACTACTTACTCAGCTCTTTCTTGCTTCATGCAAAATTGTCTCAGTATGGGAAAACATTGCCAAAATGTTTGGGAAACCAAATTTTCACCAACATATATTTGTTTTTTATTATGTACATGACCTAATATTTATTTCATAGTAAATAGGGACTACCATGATCACAACCATATGACCAACTCTCCTTGATTCATCCATAAGTGGCAATACTGATGTTAGCAAAATATCTATTTAGATTTTTTGCCACTAGACCCAACATGTATAAGTGAAAATATAAGAATATCAGATGAATTACACTCATGTAAATAAGAAATAAAATATTATAAATCATCTTATAATAACCTTTGCATATGATAAAATTACCATATTCATCCTTGAACATATCTAACTGTGCGAAAACTAAAGATCAACTAAGCTAACTTCAAACACACTAGGACAAGCACATTACAAACTTTGTCATTATCACTTAGGATATCAAGGAACTTAATAAACTCACTTGGACACCTATATAACATCACCATGATATCATTAATAATATTCCAATAGTATAGATGCCTTTTAGGCCCATAAAAGGTCATATTTTTTTAGGTCTATGTTTTAATGTCCTAAAATTTCATATCGGTAGTCTTTTTAGGTCCCCATACTTATATCCATGTCAAAATACATACCAATAACAATTGAAATTATCATCACTACATTTATACTATGTTACCACCCTATTTTCCTATGTCATCTCTTTACCACTCCACTTCCATCCTTATTCACCCATTCATCCTCCCTTAAAGGTATGAACCATGCTAATAGGCCTCCACACACCCTTGGTAACCTTTGGAGGCAATGAGGGCATGGATTTTTGAGTTTATATTGGTATTTTACACTTATAAGATGATAAATCAAGACCTACAACCAGCCATTTGGACATGACAATAGAGATTTAAAGGGACATTCTAATGAGTGACTAAGAAAGCCTATTCAAATGTAATTATAGGGGATAGAAGGTGAAATTTATGGTGAGATAAAATAAGAGATTAATACAATAAACATTTTAAACTAAATTTAAACATCCATGCCATAACATCCATTCCATATAGTACACCTAGACTGTCTCAGTCCATACAATGGGAGAGCTAAGAAACTCTTAACAGTTGATCATCAGAAAGGAATCAAGAGATTTTCCTAAGAAAAAGATAAATAATGAGAGGTTTAATGTGCATGATTAAATTTTTTGTAATGGATCATTTTACATCTTACCCTTATATACATCAAGTCACTCTCTCATATTAGTCCATATATACAGCTACATCCACATCTATTGTCTTAGGTTTGACAAAGGAAGTTGAGTAGGATGTTGTGTTTGATGAGACTATGGAGTCTCTTATTGGATTTAAAAGTGTTAAGTGATGATAAAAATCCATATAACCCATATAAGAGACCTTAATTCCTTAATAATTCCTAGCAAAAAACCTACAATCAACATGTTGAGGGTAAAAATGTAAGGTTGTAAGAGGCAAAGTTTAAAACCACCATGTGCATTGCAAGAAGGAATGAAGAAAAAAATAACCTCCATGAAGATGAGATTGATACATAATATAAATTTTGGAATGAACATAAGTAAGGTGGTACTCTATTATCCAATTACTCTCTTGAACCATCATCTACAACCATTCTATTTGGCTTACTTGAAAGCAGTGCTAGGTGATGAAGCTCACTATATTGGTATAATTATGAGATGGATAAGCTAATATAGATCTCCCAAAGGCATCCATGATAAAAAAAAATAGGTCCAATACACTCACACAAAGAATGTTTTCCACCCTACCTAGCCAATAATATAGAGTGGACACCTATAGGATAATCATTAAGGTAGTCTTATAAATGGAAACATGTAGTTATTGTAATGGCTTAGAGGCCAAAAGCAATCAGAGGGTCTCAATACATTAGTAAGTTCTTATATGACAAATAATAATGGGATGTTTTTATAATTTATATCATATTATTATTCAAATCACATACAAGGTAGGGTATACATAGGGTTTTAAGCAAAAATCAATCAGCTAGCCTAAGAGGGAATTCATATGCATTGGGAACATGAAGAAAGTTGTATGAAAAAATTGAAATCAAGGTGTTGGGACTTAATAAAGACTAATAGGGATACCAAAGACCATTAAATTAATTCTACACTTAGGGAATGCTTAGAAGGTGTGTTTGTAGACCTTTAAGGTTCTGATAAAGCCCTCAATAAACAAACCCTACATATGTAAGTCAGATGCTTTGAGGGATTAATCACACCATGAAGTCAAAAAATATTATGGAGGTTAGAAAGAAGAGAGATGTATGATGGTGTTTAGTACATCAAGTCCCCATAGTGGGATCAAACTCATCAAACCTTTGCACTTAGACATATTCAAAGGCAATTAGTTAGTGTGGGAAAAATAGTCACTTGAGGGCCTTATACAAATAGTTAGGTATTAAATTTTGGATGAGATGGTACTTGTAAATATTGACCAAATTTGAATTTTTAGTCAACTTGGGGCACCCCTAGGAAATATTTTTGATTCCAAATGTTTTAAGGGGTCTTAATATATTGTCATAGGAAGTATTACTTCTCATCTGATGTCATTTGAGTTCATATTAGCTTTGGTCTTAGTTACATTAATTAATTTGTCCATTAGGGGTCATTTTATGTGCCTTTAAGAGTTATTAATACAAATGGAACATTTACCAAGGTACCTAAGTTTATTAATTTCATGTAAAACGTCCAATAGATCAATAGGAGTGTTATAGATATTAGTCACATCAGAAGGTTACAGGTTATCTAACTAAAACTTTAGAAATTAGTTGAAAAAGAGGAAAAATGGCACTTATATGGCACATAGGGAAGTGTGACATGTGTGTAGGATAATGGGGTATCCTCATATTTATAATAGTAATATCCATGCTTTTTTTAAATCTAGAAGTGTTATTTTGAAGGTAAAACCCTTCTACACATTTTTGGTTTTTTTGGATAGATTGAAGTGACCCTCAGGTTTTTGCTCAAGACGGGAAGCAAAGGTAGTTTTAGGACACATTATTTTGGGATATAATATAAAAATATGATAAATTAATTTTCATATATATATATATATTTTGAATATCTATAAACTATGCTTTATGAACCATTGCTAACAAGTTGACTATGTCTTTTTACTAGTTAATTGGTGCACCCTATAGGTTTTGCTCTATTTATTCAAAATACATAAGAACTAGTTGGTGATATTAGATCCAAAGGATGATTTATTACTTATTAGATTATATATATTCTTGGTTTCATGATTCATGATTTGTAAATGATAAAAATTGGTCTATGATGTAAGGAGGTGTCACCATGTGTAGTTTCAGTTGGAGTGTTTTGGTTTGTTGAGTGTCTCTCTCCTATAGGTGTTTATTTCAACTAGGAAAGATTATTCCATAATAAATCATGTTGCCATCTCATTTCATGTTTTAAATTCATCATGTCACCTCTTGGATTGCTTACTAGTTTATTTCCCTCCATGGTCAACTCTTTGCATAATTCTAGATGCAGTCTCATGTATAAGCTAGTATATCATGTATATGAGGTTGTAATGGAGATGTATTTTATGATACAAGAATTTATGAGTTTAATTAGGCACATTTTAATGATTTTTGGGGTGTAAAGTTTGACCATATGCTCAAATTCCATAGCAAGGCAACTACTTGATACTTATATCTTCTCTGTTCACATATTAGCAAGTGGATTTTATGTTGTAGTAGGTGTCCTAAATCTTGATCCAAGGAAATAAGGATGGAGATCACTTGTTTGATGAATAATAATACATTTTGGGCTATCTTGAATATATTTTACCATGTTTTTGTAATATTTCATTACTTTTCCGTCATAACACAACTTAAAACAACCATCTACATGCCTTGATGATGTCATGCTGATGTATGGAGATATGGAATTATACTTCATATGCTTAACATTATCTAAAATACATTAATATGCCTATGGGAGGTATATGAGTTTATTTTTCACTCATGTTTATAATGGTTCACACTCATTTCAATATTTGAGCATTAAAATAACCATCTACAAGTGGTTGAGCATGTAGGTGAGATGGTGTATGAATGATTTAAAATAATGTCACACTCCTTTTGTATTTCCATCATAAAAACACCTTGATAGGACCATATAAATATCTTGGAATTCAACATGGAAACATGAAATAATTTGAGGGTCAAGTATTGAATTTAGGGATGGAATCCCTAAATGAGAAAAATAGAGCTTCAAGAGGTTTTGGTGAGCCTTCCAAAGCATGTTTTCAAGATATTTCAAAATGTCTAAATGAGTGGACAATAGGAGTTAGTAGGAATATGAAAGGAATGAGCATGTTTGGTGGAAAATAGGTATTTTAAAGAGAAATATAATTCCTAAATTACCATATATATATATATATATATATATATATATATATATATATATATATCCATGACCACCTCCTAACCAAGCTCTATGATGATCTACAACATGGCCCTAAAAAGAAAAGGGTCTCAGTCTAGTTAGGTAAAAAGCTCAATTTGGGGTAAAAAGTGAAAGTAAGATAGATGGGAGTTCAATATTGGTAATAATTGTGAATTATAACCTTGGTAAACATGTTTACGGTGTCATAAGGTTTTCAAAGGGAGAAAATAAGGCTTACATAGGGTCCTAAGCCCCTATACACATCTACAACAGAGTCTAAGTGAGTGAGGGTAAGTAGAGCATAGACAGTCTAGGAGCTAGAGGGAAGGTTGAAGTGACTGTAAAAGGATCCATTATGACTAAAAATGTGTCATAACATGATAAATACATTTATAAAGTTTTCAAATACATTTCTCACTTAACAAATGTCTCACAATCTGTACAAGAATGCTAGGAAACCTCTTGGTTCACTAGGTAAGCATGAAGAATATAAGGGAAGGAGTATTTTAGATGATTCTAAAAGATACATAAGAATGAATTGAATATGGGGATAATGTTTAGGTAGAATATAAACATGGTTTTGTATTGGAAGAGTGACTTTCAGTTGGATTTAGAGGAAAAATACATGAAAGAAGTGTTTTTGGGCCCTTTTTGCACAATTGGAGATGGTTTGGCATCTAAAAAATGGAATCATACCAAAAAAATTGGTAAAAATGGTCATTCAAACTTGGTAAAACTCCCAAAAAACTCTTTTTTCATAATGGATAAGGGTAATCTATGTCTATTTTTCCTTAGAGGTAGCCAGTCTAGCAAAATTAGAACATGGCAAAGTGACCAAATGAGTGTAGAATGGGCATGGGGCTTGATGTAAAGCCTTGGGGACCTGAAAAAAATCTTATGAGGTTTATAAAAGGTATGCAATGGATAATAATAAATAGATCAAGCTCAAATTCATAAAAGTATCCATTTTTCCCTTGCAAACAATCCAAATAGGTAGGTTTTCCACTAGGATTAATTGACAAGTAAAGAAAGGAGTTGAAGTAGGGTTTTTGGAAGACTATATGATGGCTTGGTGAGTTCATATATGGTGTGAAAATTCATAATAAACTAATTAAACTATGAGATAATATTCTTAATAACCAAAATTCATCAAGATGCCTAGTAGACCTATAAGATTTTGAGAAGGTGTAATGCCAAATAGTAGTCCATCTTCACTTTTGACTCTTGGTGGACTATCCAAAGGATTAAAGAATGTTTTTTAGGTCAAAATACATGTGTGAGAGCTTTTAGAGTATAGATAATTGATCAATAGATCCTTTTTTGAGCTCAAAACAACTCACCTTTATGTAAAATTAGAAAAAACAAACTCGATAGGGTGACTTGTGAAGCTCACATGTCCTTGAAGGATATGAATGGGAACTAAAGAAGTTTATAGGAGTTAAAGGGGGTACATATAAACCAATTTATGGAATTTTTTTGAAACTTTAACATATAAAATTTATGAACAAAGATTAAGACTTGAAACTAATCAAAAACCCTTACAAACCCTCGATAGAAACTTGATGGGTAAAATGAAATTGAAAAACTAATATAAGGACATATTTTGGCAAGGAAAACTATTGGATCATGAATAATAATCCCTTAGGCTACTTACCACCATGATTGGTTATGTGAACTTGCATAGACAACATGAATAACATGGTTTTTTCTCACCATTTTATGTATTTTATAGGTTCTAAATAATATCTAAGGATGAAATAAATTTTGGATGAAGGCTTAGGAATTTTTATAACCACAAAATCTCATTTAATTCTTGAGGAAATTTTTTGATTATTCAAAAAATTGCCTTACTTTCAGTCAGTCAAAACTGGCATAGGGAACACAAGGTTGAGAAGGGTGAAAACTCTAAGTATGGGCCTTTTTAAGGTGTACCTAAGCAGTCTAAGGACATGGATGGTATTTATAAAAGTAATTAACTCCTTCCCATGGATTATCATGGAAAATTTAATACATTTTTGAGGCCAAGTGTGAGGGGTGACTGAAACAAGGAGTTTTTTATATTACAGAGTTTCTAGGAGTTTTCAAAGGAGTAAGAATGCAACCAATACATGAGATTGAATTATTGAAGGAATTCCATCTTATTACCATCATTATACTTGTACATATTTAGTGGTGGGATGTTTAAATAGGTCCAAATGATGAAGGCATTTTTTTGAGCGAGGATAAGAAATTTTGAGACATTTTTCATCAGTGTCATGAGTTGTATGGACATTTGGACCCCCTAACATTGTATTATTTATTTCACATCTATTTTTAATGAAATTTTAACCTATTTTCTCATATTTACACATGTACAAGTATCCTTTGGGCTTCTTTTACCTGGTTTCTCTCTTAAAGGCTATAAATATGGACTCTTTTGGCTCTTTTGAGTAGCCTCCATTGGTTAATGGTGAAACCCTAGCCAATTTTTTACTTGAACATCTCTTTAAGAAATAAAAAAAGTTAATTTGCCTACTTATAGTATTTAATATTGAGTGTTGATTGCAATCTTATTGGTCTTGTCTAGTATAAGTTTATCTTTTCTAGCATGTTACTCTTGATTGTTCTCTAATGTGTAGAAGAGTGATTATTATAGGTCTTTTCTAGTGCTTAATATTAAGTTTATAAGTGTTATAGAAGTGATGTATGATTATATTCCCAAAAATAATCATCCATTACCATCTTAAACATTCAAGTACCTACTAAACCTAGCTTATGAAATACTGATGTGACAATTCAACTTGAGTTGTGAGGTTTGAGTGAAGGAAACTTCGTTTAGCTCTAAGTAGTAGAAGTTAAATCAATAGGAGAGACATAATATTGGTGCATCATCTTGTATTTTTTTGTGTTTTTATTATCCCATTTTCATCCCAAAATTGATAGGTAATAAAGTACTTCAAAGAGTGCATCAAGGGAATTAACCCTTCTAGAGATTCATCTCAACAAATTATTTCCCACAATAAGAGATATTTCCATTGTGCCACTTGGATGAGGAGAGATAAGTATCTCCTCAAGGGGTGCATATCCAAGTGACAATAATTTTTTTCATGTCTAGTGGGACTCTAAGTCCTAAAATATTATCCAAGATTGGTGTTGGTCTTGGCATAGTTACAACTATATGAACATCTAATTTTATTATTTAACAACTCCAACAAAGTTTTAAAATATTTGGTTTCTGATCAATTCCTAATTTCAATTCCAAAGGTGACCACTAGGTATGGTGCTAAAGGTATACCTTTTGAGATTATGTAATTGCCTTTATAGTTTGCTAGAAGGTTTAGAAATAATTCTATCAATGTTTTGGAATAGATGAAGTTACATATGAATATTTCACTATGGGATTCACTAATAATACCAAGACAAAAGGACATGCTTCAACAAGAATTGTAAGGACTTGGTAAGCAAGTTGGATTAGCTAGGAGTGAGAACATTATCTTGGTGAATGGGACTCAGCCCATTGATGGAAAAGTAAAGAATATTGATAAAAATACTCATTTATACCTATATATAATGATTTTTTATTGCTTCATTCATAATTATATAATAGATAGTGGGGCTAGTACTTCAGTTATGCCTAAATGTATAGCAGATAAATTGGGCCTCAAATATGATCCAATGGCTAAAGGGGTTTTACAATTGGATGGATCACTAGAAAATACCTTAGGAGTGGTCAAGGATTTTAATATTATTTTACATGATTGTACCACATTTTCTATTTCTCATGATGTGGTTGTGGTAGATTTACCTCTGTACTTTGTCCTTTGCTTGTCAAGAGAGTTTACAGCTAAGATAGTTGAGTATTTAGTAGCTAATTGGTCATATATGGTTTTTAGGACAAAGTATGGTATTAAGGTGAATATTTAATTAGAGACTATCCATCAAAATCACTTAAAGACTTACATGACTAAAGTGTCAAATGTCAACTATGGTATTATTGATGAGGAAGAAATCCACATAGACCAATCTCTAACAGATTCCCTTGAAAGAGTTTCTAATTTGTACTTAGATGAATGGGGAGATTAAAATTATGATAATTATCCTTAAAAATTAATGGAGGAATATCATCTTGGATTTTATTATATACATGAGGTATAATCTTTCATTCCAAACTTGATGAAGCCAAGTGAAGACATGGATGGTTTATGGCAATTTTTATTTGATGGATCAAGAAGCAAGATTGGGGGAGGTGGTGGAGCTATGTTGGTTTATCCTTATAATTAAATGTAATATTAACATTTTATATTTCATTTATATTGTAATTATAATGTGGAAAAATATGAGGCCCTCATTCATGGCCTTGAGTGGGCTAGGAAAAGAGGTGTGAATGAGTTACAAGTGTATGGGGATATCGAGTTGATTATAAATCAAGTAAGAGGCTAAAATGCAACTAAAAATTATTTGATAAAGTCTTATAAGCATAGAGTGTGGGATATTTTGGAGAATTTTAAATATTTAAACATCACATCCATCCCAAGATAGGACAACAAACATGCTGATAGGTTGGCAATAATTGGGGCTCTATTTGATGTTCCAAAAGGTATAAAAGAGGATAAGAACCAGCCACATTTCAAAGTAATTGTAATACCCTCCATTATAGATAAAGTCACTAATTGGAAAGAATTTTATAGTGATAAAAAATAACACATTTTATATAAGAATAGGTTATATTTTGTGCCAAGAATCAGTCTAAACTATAAAAACAATATGGAGGACATATTATCTAATTAAAGTCCAATAAACTTCCGAAAGGCCTAGTCACTCTTGAGAGCATATTAAATGATGATGAAAATATGAAGAAAGATAATGTAAGCATGTATACCAAGCAAGGAAAATATGAGAAATTAAAAATATTCAAGGACAATTTTATTTCACTTGGAAAGGTATGTACTAGTGAAGAAAAGTATGATTTTTTTGAGTTATGCAAGGAGTTTTTTGATGTCTTTGCCTGGGAATATAGTGATTTGAAAGGATTTGAACCAAAATTAGCTCAACATACCATAGAGATATATGAAAATTACAAGCCTATAAATCAAATACAAATGCCAATCAATCCTAAGATTTATCCCATTATAAAGAAAGAATTCACCAATTTGATTGAGTCCAAAATCATCTTGCCCATTAAACATTCATCTTGGTTAGCAATCTTGGTTCCTATTAGGAAGAATAATGGGTAAATAAGGTTATGTGTTTATTTTAGGGACTGAGATAGAGTTTATTTAAAGGGATATTATCCTCTCCCTTCCATGGAACAAATTTTTCAAGTTGTGGTAGGTAGTGAAAGGGTTTCTCTCCTTCATGGGTATTCTGGGTATAATCAGATTTTGGTAAAGAAAAGTGATCAATATAAGATAGAATTTACTAATAAATGCGTTACATATGCCTATAAGAAGATGAATTTTATATTTTATAATTATATAACTACATTTAAACATGTAATGTATGGCCTTTCAAGGACCAATAAATGACATTATGTTGGTGTATCTTGATGATGTAACAATTTTCTCCAAGGATGAAAAGGATCACTTGAATCGCCTAAGGAAGATTTTTGAAAGGTATAGAGTGTTTGGAATATTTATAAACCTAAATAAATATGTATTTTTTGTTGAATAAGGCAAAATTTTAGGACACATTATCTCTAAGAAGGGCTTATCCATTGATCCTGAAAGGGTGAGTGCCATATTGGAATTGTCTTTTCCCAAACAAAAAAAAGGTTTGAAAAGTTTCTTTGGGAAAATTAATTTCATAAGGATGTTATTTACTTATTTTTATAATATTTTAAATCCTATAACCTCTATTCTAATGAAGGATGAAGTGTTCACTTCAACTAGAAGAAGGAAGGAAATTTTTGAGGAGATTAAATAAGCCATTTCCCAAGCTCATACTCTTACAAGTCCTAATTTCTCAAAGGATTTCAATTTGTATGAATTTGGGAATAAAGAGGTAATATATTAAATTATTAATAAATAAAATGAGGAAAATTTGGAACAACCTATTTCCTTCTTTAGTAAAGTTTTGGAAGTCTATAAGGTAAGATACACCTATGTTGAGAAGCAAGTACTTTCAGTTATTAGGAGTCTAAAGAAGTTTAGGCATATGTTGTCTAAAAATAAGATTAAAATATTTTTACTTCATCCTAATGTCAAATAATTCATTTTTATTAAATATTTAAATAAAAATAGGGCTGTTTTGATCATAAAAGTGATGAATTGTGATGTGGAAATAAAGACAACCAAGCTAGTAAAAGGGTAGGGGTGATGTGAGCATCTTGTTTCAGATTAGGAGTAAAAAGAGGTTGTTTCGGAACTTCATAATGACCCTATGATAGATTTATATTCATCAATGAGAATTTGGACACAAGATATGATCCATTTTCTTCAAATTGATGAGTGTCTACAAGGCCTAAATAGAGCTAGAAAAAGGTAATTTAGATTGCAATCCATTCCTTATGTACTTTTTGATGAAGTATTGTTTAGTAAGGAGTTTTTAGGTGTGTTATTAAGGTGTATTTAATTAGATTATATTGATAAAGTACTTTTTGAGTTTCATGATAGACCAAATGGTGGTCACTTTACTCTAAGAGCCATAGCTTCTATGATTATGAGCGCTAGATACTTTTGGCCTAATATATTCAAAGACGCTCATGGTTGGGTAAGGAAGTGCCCAAAATTTTCTCTCTTTGATGGAAAACAAAATCTTTTTTCCTTACCTCTTCATCCAATTTAATTTGATGTACCCTTTATGTAATGGGGTTTGTATTTCATACGACCAATCAATCCACCTTCTAGTGATAGTCACAAGAGGGTGTTGATTACTAAGATTAATTTACAAGATGGGTAGAGGCTATAGCTCTCAAGGAGGCAAATGAAAGCTCAGTTCTAGATTTGTATGAAGGTATAGTAATAAGGTTTAGATCTCCTTCAACAATAATTTTAGATAATGCATTGGCTTTTCTTAGAATGAAGATAAGTGAATGGGCTTCGAAACATGGCATATATCTGAGCACCTCCTTCTACTAATATCCATAAGGGAATGGACTAGCTAAGTCCACTCATAAGAATATGAATAGGATCATAAAGAGAACAATGGAGGAGAACCAAAGGACTTGGTATTCCAAGTTGAAGAGAGTCCTTTGGGTTGATAGGATCACCCCAAAAAGAGCTATTAGAAATTCACCATACACACTTATCTATGGGACAAAATCTAGACTACCTATTTCACTTGAACTACCAGCCTTAGATCTTACTTATCAACTAGAATTGATGTATAATGAAAGCATGGAAGTAGGTTATGTGAGTTGATAGAGCTTAATGAGATGAGATCAAGCTATGTAAATTATGATAGCTCACCAAGACTAAAAAAAGATATACTTTGAAAAAAAATCCATGACAAGAAGTTTCAAAGAGGGATAGATTGTTCTAAAGTGGGATGAAGATAGGATTAAACCTAGAAGACACACAAAATTTGATGCTTTATGGAGTGGCCCATATGTTATCACATAATTAAAGTAATATAATACTTTATAACTCTCAAGATTGGATGGAGAGGAGCTTCATATCCTAGTCAATGGGATATATCTCAAACATTTTTACTAAGGTTCTCCTCTCTCCTTGTGTTCCCTAAGTGCATATACACATGTGTGACTTTTGTCTTGTGTCTTATCTTATTTTGTGTCTTGCTTTATTGGTGTGGTGTGTGTTTTTTCAAAAATTCCTTACTAGTTGTCTTCAATAATCCATTTATTACATTGGCCCTGACAAGATAAGGATATTGGTCCTTAATATAGCAGGCATACTACCCCTATGAGTTACCATTTTGATGACCAAAATTGGATTTTTGGTCAAATTAGGGCACCCTTAGGCAATTTTTTTTAATTTAATATGTTTTAAGGGGTCCTAATATATTGTCATAGGAAGTATTACTTCTAATATAATGTAATTTAAGGTCATATTAGCTTTGGTCTTAGTTACATTAGTCAATTTGTCTATTAGGGGTCATTTTATGTGCCTTTAAGAGTCATTAATGTAAATATTACATTTCCCAAGGTGAATATGTGTATTAATTTAGTGTAAAAAGTCTAATAGGTTAGTATGAGTGTCATACATGTTAGTCACATCATAAGGTTGTAGGTTCTCTAACTAAAAATTCAAAAATCAATTAAAAAAGAGGAAAATAGCACTTGTATGACACATAGGGAAGTTTGACACATATGGAGGATCATGGGGTGTCTAATAATATTTATAACACTAATATCCATGATTTTTTTGATCTGTAAGTGTCATTTTAAAACCAAAATTATTCTACACATTTCTAATTTTTTTGGATAAACTGAAGTGATCCTCAGGTTTTTGATTGATATGGGATGCACAAGTAGTTTTAGGAAAAAATATTTTGGTATATTATAGTAAACTAGGAGAATTAATTTTAATATATGGAGTTTGAATATTGGTAAACTATTCTTTATGAATCATTTCTAATAAGTTGACTATGTCTTTTTACTATATTTTTGGTGCACCTTATAGGTTCTACTCCATTTCTACCAAATATGTACAAACCAGCTGGTGATGTTGGATCTAGAGGATATTGGGTTCCGTGTCATATGTTATCCATTCTTGGTTGCATGATTCATGATGTTTGGATGAACAAAATTGGTTTATGATGTAAGTACGTGTCACCATGTGTAGTTTTAGCTGGAGTGCTTTAGTTTGTTGTGTGTATCTCTCCTATATGTGTCTTTTTTAATTTGGAAAGAGTGTTACATAATCCCTAATATTATGTGACAATCTCCTTTCATGTTTTCACTTCACCATGTCACCTCTTAGATTGATTACTAGTTTGTTTCCCTTCATCAAGCTTTAGCATCCTTGGAAGACATCTAGGGAACTAAAGACATTTAATAGTAGTAGTTCATAAGGTTCCAAGAATCATAGTGGAAAAATTTACAATTATGAGCCATAAAAATTATTCACCTCAGGGGTAATAAAGCTTATCATTCTTAGTTTCATTCATTCTTATGTTCTTGATGATTAGGTATGTATGGCTATGGGGTAGAATCATGTTGTTCAATCTCTTATGAGTAGGCATATGACCCTTTACAACTCAATTATGATCTCTATCAACCATATCATAACCATTATCTATCATAAATTCCCCCGTTTCAGTCTAATGATGAGTTTCGTTGTTGCCAGGACTATCAACCCTAATATGAGTCTCATCTACCCCCTCTATATCTTGATTACCAACTTGATCAGTCATGGTAGAAACATGACATTATTTTCCAACCCAATCATGCCCTAAATAATTCCATATATAGCCTTAAAAAATATCTATTGGATCATGAGAAGGATATGATAAATTTTAACATATTGAAGCGATATGGGAAAGAAATTCCCAAACATGTCATTAAGGCTATTAGAACTTCATTGCATCAATTAAAGGAGGAGTTGATATATTCAATGAGGGGAGGTTATTATAAAAATGATAGTGACATGCTTAACAAAGAGGGACTAATCTCCAATATTCAGGAGATGTTGACAGTGCATCAAGGGAAATAAACACACCAACACCAACTTTATGCCCTCTCCCTCACCCAATGCCAATGTCATGATAAACTTATCATCACCTCTCATGATCCCCCATCAATCAAGTTTTAAAGTCCTCAAGGTTCCTCCCAACTCCTCTCAATATTCCCATGATGGAATTATGTTCAAAAGAGAGTATAAGGAGAATGAAGAGTAGGTATTGAGAGAACCAATCATCATGATTAGTTAATGTCTATTTTTGGAGCATGCCTTACCAAACAAATTGAGGTTGTAAAATAAAATATACATCAATATATATAAGATAAAAAATAAACACCACCTCAGCTACACATACCTCCTTTCATACCCCAAGCAACACTACAATCTTTGCAATAACTTCCTAAGCCTAATTTTCTATCTTGGAGCCAAGTGTTGCAATCAATAAGAAAGAGGAGTAGTCAAAAAAACCAATGGTTATTCAAGATCCTAAAATATTTCCCTAATGGAAATGCATCTAGAGTAATGCACAAATGAAGAAGGAAGATATGGTGGTTTTAATAAAGAAACCAAATGAATAAGTTGTGTCATACATCTCATCCCTCTTGGATTCATTCTAAGCATGTCCTATGCCACTCCTTGAAGAGGTAAGAAATGGACATCATGTTGAGTCCACAACTGATGATGATGATGATGATGATGATGATGACTATGATGATGATGATGATTTAGAAGAGTTTGAGGAGGATATTGTCTTTAGAACACCCCTTATCAAAGAAGGACACCATTCAACTTTTAGAGGTACAAAAGAGGATGAGCTATAGGAATATGATGTATCATAAAGGGAAGGCACATGATTTGAACATGAAGAAGAGTTCCTTAATGACATGGCAAACATCCATTGTAATCACATTCTTGAAGAGTGGAAGAATGAAACATATGTTTAGTTTGTAGTAGATATAATTTAAAGTGATGATCTTTAAGGGTTTATAAACACTCAAGAGAATGTATGTGCTTAAAAGGATTCCAATTTCATTAAAGACCAAAAGTTTCTTCCTTCTTTCCTAGATAAGCTTGATGATATGCATGAGACCCCAATGGAGGATGAGAGATTTAAAATTGATAATGGATAGATGGATTGTCAAGTTGATAATGAAGACCTTTGGTAATAATTCATAAAAATCTGTAAGGAATATCAGACTTCTCAAGGGTTCACACATCATGTAGAGCACATTAGAGATACATCATATGCTGAACCTATCAAAGTTCATCCATAAGAGTAGAAAATACTAGATGATATAAGGAATGGTGGAGTGTTTACTAAATTAGTACAGTATAATGAAGACATAGACCAAGATATGGAAAATAAAATGCAACCCATATCCGAGATATAAATATCACTTCTCATGCAAAGGAGATAAATTTGGAATGATTATGATTGGGTACTCAACTCATCCAATCAACTCATGCACCAAGAGATAGATTATAAAAGTATGTCTAATATCATGACAATCCATGAGCATGCACCTAATCCCAATTTCAAGTGGGAAACTTCCAATTAATAATACCTAATCAAGCTCAAGTTAACACATGGAAATTTCACATCATGGTACCATAGTGACTAGAAGACATCCTCATTTGATCCTAGGGGAAGGAAATAAAATTTAGGTCAGATTTGTAATAGTTAGTTGTATTGTCCAAGTAAGTATGTCACATGAATTATAGTTAGTTGGATTTATTCCTTAGTTACTTTCCTTGTTTGTCCCTAGTTATTAGGTGTGTTCTTAGTATTAGGTTGTTTCTTTGTTGTGTCCTTATGTGTGTCTTGTTTTTGTTGCAAGTCTAATGGATGTCATGAAGACTAAATCAACTTGACATCCCATCAAATGATCCTCAATTTAAGTCACCTTGATTTAGTGGTCATGTCAACCTTTTAATGAAAGTATCTATATTGTCTTGACTAGTAGACCGGTCACCCATTAGAGTCACCAAAAAAGTTTACATTTTGTCCCCACTTTGGTGAGAACTATTTTAGCCTACTTATGATGAATCTAAGCATGGTCATGTCATCCTTGTCTAGATGAGAGTATTTGGATCTTGATTAGGGGTGTCATGATGTATCATTGTTTTATGTTTAATACATTGTGTCATGAGTGTCTTAAAGTCTGTTGGGTGATATTATAGGTCTCATGGTGTGTTAGAGCAAGAAAGATAATTGTCAAAGGACTCTAAAAATCATTGAATGATTTAGCCCTATTTGAGGAGTATATTAGTGTAATATGAATGTGTTATAATAATGTTGGAGGCTATGAAGTGAGGTTTATAACCTATTCAAGCCTTTTATTCCATGACACATTTATCTAATCCATATAACACCTCCACCACACCTCTTAGACGATCAAACACCCTCTAACCACTTCATATAAGTCCAATTGTCTCATATAAATTTATAAGGTAGGTATATATTGATTAATTTTATTAAAATGGGGCCTTAAATATGTTAGGATTGTGGAGCTAAAAGCTTCACTGATGCAAACAGGAGAGGAGGTTGCTGAAGGTTACTGAGTTGCAGAGAAGCTGGGGTCAGTCTAATCAACCGACGTCGGCAGGATAGCAGAGAGAAGCAACCGACGTCGGTCATATATCGGCCGACGTCAGTCACCTCCAGGCAGACAGGGACCGACGTCGGTTGCCTATGTGGTTTGACTGCGAGCTAATTATAGGCAGTTAGCTAACGAGCCAAGTGTTTGCATGATGAGTGCTAATTTTAGACTCATAGCTGCAGATCTAATTATTGTAATTAGATGTCTAATTATTGTTTGATGAGATCTATATAATAGACTCATGGTTGTATTGGAAAAGGGGGCTAGTTTGAGTTGAGCAAAGTTTGCTCCTTCTGTGTGTGAGGTGAGCAAGGGTGTTCCTCCTAGTTCCATAGCAGTACCAGGTGTGTTGGTGCTGGTTTGGAGAGTCAGTTGGATTCTTCAGGAGTGTAGGATCTTGGTCACAATTTCATGGCCTATATAGGAGATCTACATGGTAAGTAAGATCATTGATCTACAGGTGTATGTGTGTGCAAGGTCAAGGTTCACAGGTGAGCAGAATCATTGTTTGATTTGCAGGTGTACAAGATCATATAGACAGCAACACAACAGGGAGTAGTATCAGGTAGGATCTACTTGGAGTACGGTTATGTACTCAGATAGAGCAAAGAGGAAGGCAAGGGAGTTCCTTCCATAAGTATGGTCTGTTGAATTGCAGGTTGTTGCAGATTCATGGGAGATCTACTTGAAGTACCTTGAGTACTTGTGGAGCACGTGGAGTGCTTGTGGAGTGCGTGGAGCACTTGTGGTGTGCGTGGAGCATGGGAGGTGAACACCAACTCTGTATTTGAGTTGGGTGTTGGGACCTGTGAGAGGGAGAGCTTTGGGGAGAAGATTTACTGTTCACTTGAGGTGTGGGAAACCTCTATAAGGTGGTGGAGAAGATGTGGGATATTCTCTATTGTATTCTTTTTTGTATAAAGTGTTAATACAAGTTGTGTATTGTCTCTCATATGCTGTGTTATTCTGAATTCTAGTTACTTGGTGAATCTGGTTTATTTCCACATATTAAGTTGCTTGGTATTTGGTAATCAATTGTATGCTTCTGGTGTTTCGCATCCTGACAAGTGGTATCAGAGCCTTGGTTGTAGGTTCTTGAGCTTGATACCATCAAGTGGTATCAGAGCTAAGGTTGCAGGAAGCAGGGTTGTGTTTGGTTACAGGGCACTCTCAGGGGTTTCTGATCGAGTGGGAGTAGAGCAATGGAAGATCAAAGTAAGCTAAGAATGGAGGAGTTGAAAAGCACAGATGGTTACTCACGGTCCTATGGAAAGAAAGAGCAGGTAAAAGAAGATTGTTGGTTGGTAGCAGATCAACATGAAGAAACTGAAGATACAGATGTAGTAGGTGTTTTTGCACAGGATGTGTTTGCAAGTTTCTTGGATAAAGTTGAATCTTGGATAAAATATTCGGTTGCCTCTTTCCATGTAGCCCCAGGTAGAGGAGCTGGTAAGCCTTGCCAAAGAATTGGCAAAGGGGAAGTGAAGCTGAAATTGCAGGCGGCCAACACATAGGTGTTGATGAAGGTCATGAAGGTCCCAGGTTTGGAGATATGGCTAATTTCTTCAAAAAGATTGGGTGATGAGAGATGCGCAAGAACTCTCACAGCAGATGCACTTGAATTAGCTGGTGGTAAGAAAATAGGTATACTTTATCTACTTGTTTATATTACTGATTCTTCTTTTGTTGCAGAGACGTGGCTTCGTAGGCTTGGTCACATGAGCAGGAAGGAGATGCATGTTCTTAAGCGAAAGACAGATATATTTGACAAGCTTAAGAACTAGAAAGCCTTGGTGTTCTTGGAGGAGATGGCGGACAAAGTTTAGTGGATGAGGCTGGATACATCTGAGCAGAGCAGTTTGGACATGTGTTTTGATCCAAAGGAGCTCGTGGGTAAAAAGTCATCACTCACAGGTGAACACAGACATCGATGTCAGTCAGGAGGAACTGGCGTCGAACAGACAGGTGCCGATGTCAGTCATGTGCAGACCGAAGCCGGTGATGTCAGGTAGGGTAAGACCGACGTCGGTCATGGGACCGATGTCGGCGGTATGTAAGACTGATGTCGGTCAGGAGGACCGATGTTGGTAGTAGGGACACCAGCACTGTTAGGTTGGTAGGCAGGTACAAACGCATGGAACCGACGTCGATCGGATGTAGACTGTGGAGTGACTGAGGTCGGTCACTGTAACGAATTTTGGGTGGACAGCGTGCTGTCAAGGAGTCTCAAACACCCATATGGAGGACTAAAGGCGTAAGTAGGCCCTTAAATTTGTGTTCCTCTTCTTCATACTTGTTGTTGATTGTAGAGCAGGAAGGATCCAAAAAATAGGTGGGAGCTAGGCAGGATTATGATGCAGAACCAGATGGGAGTTTTGGTAGGTTTGCCAGCTAGATGAAAGCACAGAGACGAATGGATTCCTTAGTAGAAAAATAGAGAGAACGGATATGTGAGATGGAAGACCAGGGCATATGGTCTTGAGGAGCTGCAGGACAGTGGTACCGGGTTTGACAGGTGGAGGATGAAGCATGGCTTCAGTCAATGTCAGGGTAACTACTGTGGTTTGACTTACCAGGGGGATGATGATTGCAACATCATTCTGTTGCTGTATGTGGATAGTATGCTAGCTAGCAGGGGTGTACATACAGGGTTTTGCTGAGCTAAGGGTAAGATTAGTTCAGTGTCATGTCATAAGGAGTTTGGAGCAGCGAAATTCTTTGACATGGGAGACATGGAGATCACAGGTAGATTTTGTCTCCAGTGGGAGCTGATGTGAATCAGGTGTTGGCGAGGTTTGGGATGCAGAGTTGGAGCACACTAAGGGATGGACAGATACAATGTTCAAAATCACATGAGGTCTGGTATAGACCTGAGTATTCGCATGCAGTGGGAGCTGTCAGAGTTAGGAGCCAATTCAGGGAAGTGGATTCTCAGGTATTTGAGAGGGACCGACAGCAGGGATTCATACTATGCAGGGTCAGAACTTCACTACATGGATTTGTAGGTTCGGATGTGGCAGGGTACTTGGATGACAGGTGGTACACCACGAGATGTGTGGTGGGTTATCTTTAGGTGGGAGCTTGAGGAGGGATACAAACTAGGAAATAGATTAGATGGAGTATAGGTACAGGTACAGTGCAGCTATTTATCTCCAAGTGGGAGATTGTTAGGATTGTGGAGCTAAAAGCTTCACTGATGCAAACAGGAGAGGAGGTTGCTGAAGGTTGCTGAGTTGCAGAGAAGCTGGGGTCGATCTGATCAGTCGACGTCGATAGGATAGCAGAGAGAAGCAACCGATGTCGGTCATATATCGGCCGACATCGGTCACCTCCAGGCAGACAGGGACTGATGTCGGTCGCCTGTGTGGTTCGACTGTGAGCTAATTACGGGCAGTTAGCTAACGAACCAAGTGTTTGCATGATGAGTGCTAATTTTAGACTCATAGCTGCGGATCTAATTATTGTAATTAGATGTCTAATTATTGTTTGATGAGATTTATATAATAGACTCATGGTTGTATTGGAAAAGGGGGCTAGTTTGAGTTGAGCAAAGTTTGCTCCTTCTGTGTGTGAGGTGAGCAAGGGTGTTCCTCCTAGTTCCACAACAGTACCAGGCGTGTTGGTGCTGGTTTGGAGAGTCAGCTAGATTCTTCAAGAGTGTAGGATCTTGGTCACAGTTGCATGGCCTATATAGGAGATCTACATGGTAAGTAAGATCATTGATCTGCAGGTGTATGTGTGTGCAAGGTCAAGGTTCACAGGTGAGTAGAACCGTTGTTTGATTTGCAGGTGTGCAAGATCATATAGACAGCAACACAATAGGGAGCAGTATCAGGCAGGATCTACTTGGAGTACAGTTGTGTACTCGGATAGAGCAAAGAGGAAGGCAAGGGAGTTCCTTCCATAAGTATGGTCTATTGAATTGCAGGTTATTGCAGATTCATGGGAGATCTACTTGAAATACCTTGAGTACTTGTGGAGCACATGGAGTGCTTGTGGAGTGTGTGGAGCACTTATGGTGTGCGTGGAGCACGGGAGGTGAACACCAACTCTATATTTGAGTTGGGTGTTGGGACCTGTGAGAGGGAGAGCTTTGGGGAGAAGATTTATTGTTCACTTGAGGTGTGGGAAACCTCTGTAAGGTGGTGGAGAAGATGTGGGATATTCTCTATTGTATTCTTTTTTGTATAAAGTGTTAATACAAGTTGTGTACTGTCTCTCATATGCTGTGTTATTCTAAATTCTAGTTACTTGGTGAATCTGGTTTATTTCCACATATTAAGTTGCTTGGTATTTGGTAATCAATTGTATGCTACCAGTGTTTCACATCCTGACAAAATAGATGATACGCATACCAAATTTCTTTCCCTAAGCATATCATGACACTTAAAACACATTTCATGACCTGCCCACACTCTCTCACTAGCCAAATGGTCCCCTCATTCTTTGCATTTATTATACTTGGAAATGACTTATTAATTCATGGATCTTCACATTTGACCCTAAATTGGCATTGTAAAGTTTGAAACATAGAGAAAATTGTGGGAAATCAAATATTTTTAAATATTTTGGGACATTTCTATACTAGTGTGGAATTATACAGACTGTAACCTATAATGAAAGATCAAAGATTGAATATCGACTGATATTTTATGTCTCTAAAATTTTTAATGGTGAATGGATTCCAAACAAGCTCAAAATTGGTCCTTCACCTCATCCACCTTCTTTGTAAGCTCAAATAGCTCCTTAGGGTTCTACTTGTACCATATAGAGGAGAGAAAGTGTATGCTCTAGCACTTATCCAAAAGAATAAAACTTACACACCTTCTAATCATGGGAATTTCTATATGGAAAAGTCTCCTTATATTTATGTACCTTCCTTATGAAGTTAAGGAATTTCTATACCCTTCACATCTGCATAGACCATTTTTAATTGGGTGGTTTTCATAGAATTTTACCTTATTTGATAAATACAATGATTGATTTTGTCTTCTTAGGTATTGAAGGGGTATATTATGTTAATTTGGGAACTTTTATCACATGTGTTAGCTCATATAAATGGAAAATATTTATGATTGGTACCTGTGTAACCTATAGACATGTTTGTGTAAAAGATAGAGGTTCAATATCTTCAATACGAGTTATAAACTAGTTTGAAGAGTTTTTAGAGGTGTTTTAATGTTTTCAATTCCTAAATTTAATATAAAAGATCCCTTTATATTTAAAAATAACTCAAATGAATAAGGACTCATGCATATATGGAGATCACTATCTAATAGACTTTGTGCAGTCTAAAGACACCTACAAAGTTTATAACAAGTTTAGAAGAATGAAAAGGAGAGTTAGTTTGATGATGTAACATATTAATTCCATTTCCAATAAGTTTATCCACATCCTTGCTATCCAAAAAAGGCCTATAAAATCCATATATTTCCCCCTAACTCACTTTAGACACTCAATCCCTTTTTGTGAAGTTTAAGGTCTTTAACACATATTAATGATCTTTAGAGTTTCCTAAGTTATATGATTTGACTATGTTAATGAATTTTAGACCATAAAAAGGTCATATATGATTAGTTATATTTGTTAATGTACTCAAGTTTCATATTGGTATTTATTTGAGGTCCCCATAATTCTATCCATGTCACAATCCATAAAAACTCTTAATAGTTAGATCATTGGAAAGGAATAAAGAGATTATCATAAGAAAAATATTAATAATGATATGTTTCAAGTGCATGATTATATTTTTTTTAATGGATCATTTTCAAACTTACCCTTATATACAACAATTCCCGCTCTCATATCAGGCCATAGATACACTCACAACCACCTCCATTGGATTAGTTTTGACAAAGGAAGTTGAGAAAGAAGTTGTGTTTGATGAGACTATAGAGTATTTGATGGGAGTTATAAGAGTTAAGTGATGCTAAAAATACCCATCACTCATGTAAGAGACCTTAACTCCTAAAAATTCCTAACACAAAACCTACTATCAACATGTTGAGGGTAAAAATAGAAGGTTGTGGAAGGCATAGTTTAAAACCACCATGTGCATTACAAGCAGGAATGAAGGGGAAAAGAATTACCATGACGATGAGATTGATCCAAACTAAAAATGGTAGAATAAAAAAATTAATGTGGCAATATACTATCTAGGTTGTCTCTTAAAACATCATCTATAATGATTCTATTTGGCTTACTTGAAACTAGTGCTAGGTGATAAAGGTCACTATCTTGGTGAAATTGTGAGATGGATAAGCTCATGGATATATATAAAAGGAATTAATTATATCAAATAGATAAAATAAACTCATATAAATAAGGTTTCACACCCTACCTAGCTAATAATATAGATTGGACACCTGCAAGCTAATCACCAAGGTAGTCTTGTTAATGGAAACAAGCAGTTGTTGTAATAGATCAGAGGCCAAAGCTAATTAGAGGGTCTCAATGAATTATTAATATATTAGATGAAAAAAATAATGGGATTTTTTCAAAACTAAAATTCTATTTTTATTCAATTTATAGACAAGGTAGGGTATACACAAGGTTTCAAGCAAAACTCAGTTAGCTAGCCCTAAGATGGCATTCATATGCATTGGGAACACTGAGAAAGTTATAGGCATAGATTGGAATTAATGTGGTGAGAATAAATATAAATTAATAAGTATTAACATGAGCATTAAATGAAGGATACACTTAAGGAACCCTTAGAATATGTATTTTCAAACCTCTAAGGGTCAAATTAAGCCCTCAATATCCAAACCCTGCATAGGTAAGTCAGATGCTTTGAGGTATTAATCACACCATGGAGTCATAAAATATGGTGGAATTTAGACATAGGAGAGAGGTATTATGTTTTTTAGTCCATTAGGTCACCCATAGTGGGCTTAAACCCATCAAACCCTTGTGCTCAGACATAGTCAATAGGTAGTTAGTAAGTGTGGGTAGAATAGTCACTTGAGGGCCTTAAAGGCACAATCAAGTCTTGAATTTTGGAAGAGATGGTAATTGTAACCATTATAAGATACTAATGATGCTATATTGGTCATACAAATATTTTTTATACCCATTATTTTGTCTCAGACCAAGCTATGTCAAGAGGAAGTAGTCAAGGTGCTAAATGGACAAAACCATGTCTTGGAAGATTTAAAACTATAATTGGAGCCCTTAGATGGCTTTAAATTAATGAAAAATGGTGAAACTGTCCTAAATATTCATAAAATGGTGTATAAAAATCAAAAATATAGTCAATTACATTAGTGATAAGCCTCAAACATAGTCATACAAGCCTACCTACAAACTCTAGTGCCACATCAAGGATCCTTCAAGCTCTTGTAGTAAGTTGTATGATCAAAAGGGGAAGTATGAGGATGTTTGAGACCTGATAGAGGAGATTTCAAGTGGAAATGAGTGAGTAAAAGTTATAATATCTTCAAAACCTCACTCAAAAACCCTAACCCTACACATAGTCCATCTAAGTACCAAATTTAATAGCTCATCCACTCCACCACATAGGTTCCTAGTGCCAAATATCTTAGGATATTTTAGGTACCTTTCTACACTAAGAATCTATGATAGATTGATTCAAACTAGGAGGCTAAACTCTATGAACAAACCTTAAGAATTTAGGCACTTAGAAATGGCCTATAGACTACCTTACAATCACCTTTTGATGTTCATATAGTCATTCACCTTTTTAATGGGAGTCCAATCCATTCATAAAAGTTGAGTAGGTCAATGCCTAGAGTTTCATGGAATCTATTTTGAACTTGGATGTTCATACAATATAAAGCATCCTTAAGACCCCTGTGTACTCTCAAATCTCCCTAAAACCCTAGACATACCCAATCTAATAAAATTTGATGTTTTGGCATCTTAATACCTTACAATGATCTTAAAATTTCATAGAAGGTAAATTACACTAAAAGAGGATTCACCTAATGGTACCTAATTATATGGATATGGTATGGAATGCTCATAAATATGCACTTTTTAGGGTTTTGAATAGAAAAAAGGTTGTTTGAAAATATTTATTGATTTAAATCCTTTAAATAGTTGGTTTTTGAATTACTTAACCTTATCAATGCATAACATGCTAAAAAATCTAGCTTTAAAAGTCTCTACAAGTAAATTCAAAACTGCCAATCTTTCAATGCATGAGGAAGGTGAACCAGTTAAATTGGAGAAGTGGAGTGTCAAGTTCCTAATGACTTTATAAGCCTATATCATGGTTGGAGGTGTTTCTTCAAGCAATAATCACATTAATACATAGGTTATCAATATTTTTTACAGGTTTCATGGAGATCAATATGCAAGTAATTATGTAATTAGGTCTAATTGACCTAATTAGCCTATTTGGTCATTAAGTAGAGATCAATTGACATTAAAGGGCCATTAGAATGAGTTATTACAAGGTTTTTATGCCTAATAATTTACCCTTGAAGGGAATTGAAGGTATATTCCATAGGTATGATAGAGGTTGAAATAATTTCTTGACTTTAACCATTTGCCTTGGAGGAATGTGGGGTGCTACATGATTATTATGGCCTAATTCATGATTGTAACTAACATGATGTAGAATGATGGGATATTTTGAGTAGGGTAAACCCTTTGATAATGATAATTAAAACTAACTCATCTTCTACTACTCTCATTTATATGCCAAAAGGAGTAGTTAAGGAACATCAATGCATAGGAGGATGGAAGGAGGTTTATGTAACAATTATAACTACTATTTTGAGTTGATTTGGTAATTAATGAACCCTTATCCACTCTTATACACCAGATTTACCCTTATTATCTACTCATATCTTCTATATATTCAAGTTTTTTTGCCTTATTTTATATACCTTAGGCTAGTATGAGGAGACTCTGCTAGTATTTATACTTGTGTATCTATTTGGATTGAATAATAGACTTTTACAACTCCTTCATGGTAATATATATTGTATTCATACTTGATTTATTTTAAAATGTAATGGGATTCTTTCCCTTTAAGGTCCTTTTTCACCTAAATGTCAAGGAGGTGTCTTATGTAGGTAATGTGGAGTGTAGAAGTGTAGGTAATGGAGTCTTGAAGTGTGACATGACTAGTGAAAGTCTTCTAACAGACCTACTTATCATAACCTTGGTATTCCATTCATGTAGTACAACATCCATATGAAACACTTGTGTATAAGGACTCATGAATATTATTTTTTGGTTGTGTCTATCCCATTAGTGTGTTGCGAGTTTAAGATTGAATGAGTGGACAAAATTATCATCAAGTGCATCACCACACTTTAGAATAAGATTTATGTCATGCATTCTATTTACAATTTTAACCCCATCATGTTTAGTTGTTAGAGATATCATTTGAATTAAAAAATCAAGGGATCTAGAACCTTAAAATCTAGAGGTTTGACCTACACATTAGGTAACCCACAACCTAAGGTCATTCCAATGTTAGCCTAGGTTTGAGATTAGGACATGAACACTCTTCTCCTTAGGAAGGGTGAAACCTTAAGAACTAAATTTTTTGAAATTAAGGTTTATTATGTAATATACATTAAACATGAATTTCAACTAAAGAATCCTCATCTACTCAAAATCTAGATCTATGATATGACTACCTTCCTGTAAACTAGTGAATTCCTACATGAGCTCCAATAGTAAAAAAAAGGTACTTCAGGATCCAATCTATTCCTTATGCTCTCATTAATGGGATATTATTTAGGAAAGATATTAATGGATTTATGTTGATTGATCAAATTTATAAATCAATCAAAGAGTTTCATGATGGATCATTGGGTGGGACATTTTTTTGGAAGGACCACTATTATCAACATAATGAGGGAAGGCTACTATTATCTTGACCTATTCAAATGTGTGCATACATGGGTGGAAAATTGTGAGAAATGTACCTATTTTATAGGTAAGCAAAGATTAGTAGTTTTTCCTCTCCAACTAATCCAAGATGACCATTCATTTGCTTAGTGGGGTTGGATTTCATTGGCATGATCAATCCACCATCAATTATTGGACATAAATGGGTCCTTATAGCAATTGATTAATTTCCTAGATGAAATGAAGTGGTTTCATTTAAATATACCACAAAAGCATCTATCTTGGAATTTATGGACAACATTGTCACTAGATTTGGTGTTCCTTACATGACTATTTTAGATAATGCAAAAGATTTTATGGGCACTCAGGTGAGTGAATGAGAAGTAAAACATAATGTCTACTTGAAGACATCATCTAATTATTACTTTCAAGATAATGGCTTAAAATAATTCACCAACAAAAATATCATTAGGATTATAAAAAGGATAATGGAAGATGACTAGATTACCTGACACACTAAGCTAAAATCAACACTTTGGACCAATAGGATCACTCCCAAAAGAGCCATTGGAAATTATCCATTTATGTTTGTATATGGAAGGGAAGATAAAATTCCACTATCAATAGAGTTACCATATATAGAACTCACTCATAAGTTGGAATTAATTAAAAATGATGAAATGACCATGTGGTTGGTAGAACTCATGGAGCTGAAAGAGGTCAAGAACCAGTCAATGTAAGTCTAGAATCAAGACAAGATCTAGTATAGAGAAATTAGGACAAGAAATCATCTGACATGATATTTAATGAAATAACCATGGTTTTAAAATGTGATGTTGAAAGGCCCAAGATATAAAATCATATAAAATTTGATGAAATATAGAGTGGTCGATAAATCATAACTCATTGAAAAGGAGCTAATACATTCTAGCTATCCAAGCTTGATAGATCAAAGCTACACATCCTAGTTAATATGATATACCTCAAAGCATGATTATGAGATTGGAATTATTTCTAAAACCTTGTACATATTAAGATTAGTTAGTTTCCTTCAAATAAGTGATTTTACACATTCTGAAACTCATTAGGAGTTTTACTTCCTTAATTTGTTTTAGTTTTAGTTTTCCCTATTTTGTTTATTATTTAGGGTAATTTCTAGTTTTGTTTCTTCTCCAACTAGGATGTGATAAAATTAAAATGATTCCATGCCCAATGAACTAGAAGGCCATTCCAAAAATACACTTTATGATTTTCACCAAGACCTAAGTAGGAACCAAAATTCCCACTATAATTTGTAACTTTGTATATCTATCTATCTATCTATATATATATCTAAATTTCACTCCCCACTTCCTAAATAACCTCCACCTCCAAAATCCCTAGTAGCAAGTGAAAAGTTGAGAGCGAAAAAAATATTAAAAATTTGTAGGTATGTGGAGATTTCTTAATTTTTTGACTACCAAGGTAAGAAAAAAATGGAAAATTGTAAACATAGTGCAAGTTGCAAACATGTAAAGTGATGATGGAACCTACATTCCTACTTATTAATCCATCTACCACAATTATTCATGCGCTTGGAATTTATTATGAGTTTTGGTGTATAATTTAGGTTTTTTACATCATTATCAACATTCAAACTAGAGTTATTCATCTCCAAGCATTATTGCAACCAAATCCATTCACATCCATAGCCAAGTAATGAAAATAAACACTAGATCCATCATTTTTATAAACTTGCATGTACATCCCAATATTTTTTTAGGTTGCACATGCCTCCATTGTCATGTTTCTACAAATTTTAAGTATTTTTCTTTGCCGTACATAAGGTTTTATATCTATAATTTTTAAAAAAATCATCATTTGACCTTATTACTTATAATTTTTCTAGTTTTTACATTCACTTATTTAAATATTACTATTAGATTTGTCTAGGTTCTTGTTGCAAATTATTTAGGGTCTTTTCTGAAAGATTGTTTTCCCAAATTGAACCTCCATGAAATATTTTGACACACAAAAGAATATAAATCTCCCACTTAGAACTAGGTAGATATCCCCTTTGTCTCCTCACCTTAAGTTCCCATCGGAGATCTAGATTACAAATACAAATGTAACCTAGCCAGACCTTTGCTTAGACTTATAAAGTGTTTCTACAAGTTGAAACCCTACCAAATCTATGTTGAATTTTGATGTTAATATTAAATACCAAATTATAATTGGAGATAAAACCTTATATAATCATAATAAAACTTTTTAAATATAAAAGTGAGAAAAATTACCTACAAATTACAAACCCAAAGCCCAACCAGCTTTGTAAATGGTTTCCCTCACCCATTTACGTAGTGTATATGTCTAGAAAGGAGATGAAGTTCAAATCAAAATGACCTTGTGTCCCTTATACTTTGGATTCTAACATCAATGAGATACCTAACACTAACCTAGGCCGCATAGACCTAGCTAATGTCTAGACTAGGATCAATGTAGAATTCAATAATGATTGGATTCAAAGCATATATGATAGTCATTTACCTCAGGCTACAACTTTCCCATTCTCAGTGCAAATCCTTAAGATTATGCTCACTATGGACAAGAATTATGATATAGAGAAGAGAGATGTGGTCAATGATAAGGGGGAGAAAATTTTGAGACTAGATTTGGATTTCATTGATAATGTGTTTTTAATCCTAAAGTTTGAAAGCTACATAGTTATTACTGTTGACTCTTATGAGAAATTATACTAGGAAAATAACTCAACAAACAAAAATTACTCTTGATATTACTTTTGATGGAGTAAATAATAATTTATAAGAGTTAATGATGCCTTAATCTACTGTATCATAACTATGTTTTAACAAAAACTATGGAGAACAAGGTTTTCTAATGCTGCAACTACATAAATAACAAATTGGGGATGACACTTCAACTATCTCCCCATATTTTAATATATCAAAGTTTATGTATTTAGTGGGTGTACTTACACCCTTCCTAATCATGTTAGTGATAAGTGGGCCCTAATGGAGCTTGTAAGACAACTAGTGGAAAGCCACAAGTTGTTATCAAGCATGCATAAAATAGGCATACACTTCTCTATCAGTATAAGGAGATACACATGCCCTTTCTTATCCAAGGACAAATGTGCACAAGTAAATATGACTCAAATGAGTTTGATAAATTTAAATTCTAGGAATTTTTATGATGTTACATGTTTTATTACAAACCTATTGGGTTCCTCATATTCTCATATTCCCTTTTATGAATATTATTGGGAGGACATGCAGGATGAGGAAGAGGTTAGGTTGAGGTATTATTTATAGATGAACCTTGAACAAATTAAGAATTATGATATGGAAATATTTATAGAAGATTTGAAAGATGAGGAATAACAAGTGGATAAGGTGTATTATGATAATCATATCTACCTCCAACCTCTTTTTTAGGTTAGGTGGTCTACACATGAATCCTTCTCTTTATTAGATATGACTATTGTAGTTATCAATAGGAATTTAAAATATTTAATAAGTAAGGGGGTAAAGATAATAAAGGAGAGCTTACACATCATGGACATGTTCAAAAATTCAAAGGATAAGGGTGTAAAGGTAGACAAAATAGAGGGTTCTAGCCATGGCACTCAAGTAGACCAGGTAGTGGGGCCAATTGTCTTAGACAAAGGGAAATAAAAGTAGAAGGCCAAAAGGGACTCTTATATCACTCAAGTTACATTAACCTAACCACTGTACTAATCAGTACCAATTTCTATAGAGGACTCAACTTCTATAACCCCTCTTCCTATTTCTACCATCTAACTAGTATAATTAATTATTCCCTCATCTAATCGACCAATGTAAGTGACCCCTTGGCAGTTAGCCAATCAACATAGTTGGTTATCTAAAATCCACCTTCAACTCCCTCTTCCATGATCACTTCCACCTCAACCCCTATATCTAATACCACCCCATTGATCACTAACACCACCCAGTAATACATGGATTTTGAATCAATCATTTTGATTGCATTCCCATAATTTATTACAACCATTGGGTTGAAAACAACTCCATATTCATCTTCCATCACACTACCCACTAATTATAATCTAACCATTCTAACCACATTAATATTATTTTGCTACCTTGGACACCATCCTTCCCCAAGATCCCTTATTACTATGCACATGCCTATCTCTTTACCTATGTCACTACCATTTTCCATACCCCTTAGAAGCATGTACACTCCATCCATCCAAGTATCATTTCCTTCTTCCACTCTCACATTAATACAATATCCTACCAAGGAGGTGGAGATAGAGAATCCCACTGATAAAACTATCGTTAGTCAACCCACCAGTGGTTTAAAAATAGCCAAATCATCAGTTAAAGACTCAGTGTTAATGTTAGTGCTAGATATGACACTTGTTATAGTAACTTCCAATGTGGAAACTTTAGTCATAAATTCACAAGAAATAATGGCCATTAGGACAACACATGATTCATTGCTAGACAATCCTAGTTGGCATGCACAATTAGTGTCCAAGAAGAAGAAACAAATGATATTTCCTAACACCCTATATTTTGGTCTATTAGAGGCATCCAAATGACTAAAGATAGGTCCCAATACAATTTATAGAGTATATTATGATGCAATAGGGGAGAATTACGTGGAGATAATAGTTTCCCCATCTAAAAAACATAAGGAAGATTTAGGGGTGGGGGATTATCAAATATCCAACGTGCACCTTGGCCATCTAACAAGAGAGGGACTAAAAAATGATGTCTAAAAAAATGTTCTCTTAAAGAAAATGGACAATGACAAAGTCACTAAGGATGAGCTAAAAAACAAGGTTGACTAGTTGATGGATATCTTAAGGAAGGTCATATACCCAACACATCCACTTGAACCAACCCATCCCACTCAATCTCTCTCTCAGTTCCTTGAGAAAGGGACATTTGATACCTTGATAGATATTGACATAATTGGTAGAGCTACAAAGGACTAGGCTGAATAACTAGTCACCAATGGGAATAGGGTGATAGGGTTAGCCATGGAATATCATAAAACACTGAAATATGACCTTGCATCTCTAAAGCTTGAAATAAATAAATATGAGGAATAATTTGAAAGGATAAATCTAAATTTCCCCAAATCATAGGCCATTGATAAAATAGAGAGAGACACCCTCACATTTAAAAAGATAATAAATTTTTTTTTGGAGCACAATGAGCTGCATAGGGCATGTAACATTAGAATTAGAATAATTAGTGAAAATTTTGATAACTCCAAGAGCACAAGTGACAAGGCCACATATGTTATGTATGATATTGAAGACTAAATTTGTAAATTATCATATGAAGAAGTAGATTATCAAGATAAACCTCTTCCTATTTAGGTTATCTAGTATAAATTCAAAGAGGTGATTAAGTGGGATTCAATACAAGACACAACTTTTAATTTGGATTCCATTCACCAATTTATCAAGTATCACAATACACTTGATCAGATGGGAAAAGATATCCAAGTCTATATAACTTCTTCTAGAAAATTATCTAAGGTAACAATACAATGCGACAACAGTAATCTATATGTAATTGGTCTTGATGAAGAGTGTCTAAAATTAATATTTGGTAGCTTCATTACTTACATCAAGAAGATACAAGCAAAAACGGATAATGAATCCTTAGATGTCACTGTCATTGATTCATATTGTAATTATTTAAGAAAACATTTTGTAAATTATAAATTTCATAAGATACATTGTAAAGGTGCAAGTTGTAAATTACAACTATCATTTTGACAGTCCTTAGCTTTTAGTTGAGAAAAAGCTACTTGTATTTCACACTTTTCTTTTTAGTAAGTTAAATGAATTGAAAGTTTTAACTTACATGATAATTTTCACATTCCTTTTTGTCAAGTGACTTAAAATTTGTAAAAGTTTCAACTAAAAACTACAATTTATGTTTTACAAGTTATGTTTTAAAATATTAAAAAAAACATTCAACTTTATTAAAGTATTGACTAAGTCATAAAGTTTCATTTTGATGCCCCATTTCTTGGTGAAATATCTTTTCAACTAATCTCATGGAAATATGGTATGATTGGAAGACTCCAGTAGCATTTTTTGCCTTTTCAACACTTGGCAAAGTACCCAACTACTTGCAGAGTCCTTTTCTTCCTTCTACTCCAAAGATGCCTCTTCAAGCTAAAATGAGGACATTTGTATGAGCACTCCCTATTTTATTGATCCAGAGGAAGTGTAAGGGTTTTTGACTTCTTCTCTCTCAAGGGAGTAAGTTTTTTATAAATATGGGTCTCCTACATAGCCCATTGATCTTTTTTATTATAGATTTTTTTCTTTTAAAAAATTCATCTACATGTTGTAACCTGGAGAATATTAATATATTAAAGTTTTTCCTTCCTTATTTTGTGTCATCCTTGTGTATGTACATACTTTTATTACATTTATGAATAATTTAAGTCTTATTTCAATCATATAGAATTATTTGTGGTATTTATCTTACCCTTTTGAAATCTCATTAAGGAAAAATTAATAACTTTGTTCTTTATTTGATAAAATGTCCAATATTTCCTTTGGTGTTATACTTGTGTAAGATTGTGCTTCAAAACATTTTAGTATATTATTGTTCAAACTGTGTTCAATCAAAACAAGCAATAATTTTCACTAGAACCCTTTGGTGCATCACCATTTCTAGTTTTATACATCCTTCAAAAATATTTTACTTATAAGTTAAAACCCTAGTTAGGAATAAAATCACTATGAAATTTGTATTTAAAATTGAACTAGTTATGCATTAGTTGCACTAATCTTAGTGAAATGAAGCTGACCTTCTCTAAAGGTTCATCTCAATTTTATAAGGTACCATAACTTACAAGTGATTCCATTGTATCATTAGATTACTACATACTACATTTCCTATAAAAATTAGTGGGTTCAAAGACCTAATTGATAACATTTGGGATGGACATGATGATGATGGAGAGGGAGATGATGGGGCCCCAGATGTGATGATACTAGATCCAAAATTGATAGTGGTGATAATGGCATTGATTATCTTAGGTCAGTCATAGCCTTTGGGTACATAGGTGGATCCAAGCTAGGTAGGGTCTTTTAGGATGGCCACAATAGGTGGTGGTACTAGCATGCTGGAGTAGGAGGTTAGTGCTCTAATATAGGATGTGGCATGGTTACAACATCAACAATCTAATTTTTAGAGCACCCTAGACATGAGGAATAATGATATGAATCAGTTATAGACAAATATTACTCAATTAAAGGTCAATATAGCCAAGATGGTGTAGGTATAAGTCCATCTCATAATAGAGAAAGATCAAACCATTAGTGATCATGATTAGGCATTAGCCATTATGGATAAACTTAGATGAGAATGGGATGTATCTTGAGTAACTAGTACATAGGCCAAATTTTCATAGATGATTATGGAAAGCCTTCAAGATAATTATTGGGCCTCTTATTACAAGTGAGCCTATGAGTCTACCATGCCATGTGATTAGTAGGTTGTTATTTTTGATATTTAGGATGTATATAGGGTAGGGATAATATTGAGTTAGTATCAAACCAAGATTCATGTTTTAGGTGCCTTAGGATAATTAGTTCATTAGCTACAACCGACACCACTAGGGCCACCAAGGCCACCAGGGCCACCTCTAGCTACAAATCCCATGGATATATAGAGCCAAAGTTGATTATAGGGACCTTGGAATTTTGTTATAACTTTTCATTGTCTTGCTATATGGCATTGTACTCATTATATCAGCATACTTATGTATTTTTTAGACACTATCATGATATGTATATATTTTATGTGTATGACATTTGAGATACATTAACATTCATTTATGGGTCCTTCAGGGCTAATGTAAATATATATGATATTTATTATGAATATATATATATATATATATATACATACATATATGTATATATATACATACATATATGTATATATATACATACATATATATATATATATATATATATATATATATATGTATGTATGTATGTATGAATGATTAACATTATGGAGGTTGAACATTGTTAATGCTTTTTTTAATGTATGTTCTATTCATTACTTGTTTATGCCTTTTTTAATGAGATGTTCTAATGTTTATCATTTGATTATGTTGTGTGATTCATATGGATGCTTATTCAGATATGCACATCTATATAAACACATAATTAATCATTTGTTTCTTACTCATGAGTTTATTCATATGTTTGGGTACTTGATATATTATAGAAATACTATCATTTCATTATTACAATAAACTTCTTATGCATGTTTTTTGCTTTGGATTGTGATATTATGCATAGTAGTTATGAATAACTAAAATGGTAATATATACCTTAAGGATGGAAAACTTAATTTAAATGTAAATATAAACAACTTATGAATAATATATGAATAATCAAATCCCAAGTGTGGATATAAAAAATAAATTAAGTGTAAGACTAAATACAAAATTCACAATCTAAGTACATGATATGGATAATCAAGACTTAACTGCAAAAGAAATGTAATAATCTTACATAAAAAGAGAAACAAAAGGCCAAAAATAAAACTAACAAAAAAAACAAATAAAAATATAAAAATAAATAAAATAAACAAGAGATAAAAATAAACATACAAACAAAAAAAAACAAACTATATAAACAACAAACTATACAAACAAATAAATATAAGTGATTAAACAAATAAAATAAACAAATTGTTAACACTCTACACTACACCCTAAGAGGAGGTTTTTTAGGCTCACCTCCAAGTTTGGAGTAACATGGGATTAGCCCAAGGCTGTGGGTGACCTATGGCTAGGTTAAACCTCTAGATTATGGGATTTGATGAGTATTCTATATACCTCATTATATCTCATATAAATTATCCATAAGTGTTGCCAATTCATTATATATCGCATTAAATTTAATAGTTAAGGTCTCATCTAAGTAGGAAATGAGTGCAATTGTCTTTCATTCATATGTGATACATTATTGATTTTATATCTTGTTATTTGTGTATAACTTAAATGAAATCAACACAATTTGCATAGACACATCCCTATGGTGGGATCATTTTAAGAAATCATCAACAATTTTAGCAACAGTTCTAAAGACTCAATGTAGAACACATTGAGCTTTGAATATCCTTAGTTGATCTCTAAAGATTTATAGCTCTAAAGATGCTCCAAAGACCTATCTAGTTGTGCTCTAAATATGCCTAGCTATGCTCTGAAGATGCCCAGTAGTACCTTGTAGATGAATATAGCAACTCTAAAGATATGTACAATATATATATATATATATATATATATATATATATATATATATATATATATATATATATATATATATATATATATATATATTTTCCTGCTTTATATATCTTCTTTTATACATTACTATTCATAGTAATGGTCTAAAATGATCTGGCTATAAATGTATTTTTATTTTTGTAAAACTAGACATAAATTCTTTAGATCTATGTTAGCTATACTCAGTCTATTATTAGTTGAATCAATTCCAATGCCTTCATATAAGCATGTGATCTAATTACTATATCTTATATTTTGAATAAGTGGCTTTGGCTATTTAGATTGATAGATTTTGTATTATGAGAATAGTTGTTGAGATTTTCTTTAAATGCATGTCTCCTTATTCTAGGGTAATCAATCAAATAATAGAAAATAGAGAACAAAATAGAGAAAAAAAAAACATTAAAGTGTAATTTCACACATTTTTATATTATATAATGAAGTATTAATAAAAATTTGACATTCTATTTCATTACTAAGTAAAAGCTAATCCTATTTTTAGGAAGGAGTAAGGGTCCACTTCTCTTCAAAGATCAAGACAATTGGTATTATTAGTTTATAGTTTAAAAGTGTATTTATTTTGATTCAAGTATATTTCATTTTACTACAAAGTGTGATTTCCTTTTCAACACAAAGTGTGTTTCTTTTAATGCATGTGTGATTATTTTATTAAATTCAAGTTTTGTTTTAATTCAATGCAAGTGAGATTTTTTTATGTAAAGTGTGTCTTTAAAATTTCATAAAGAGTAAAGTTTGTTAACTCATCTTCATATTTAGAATCTATTAGGATGCAGTCTAAGTGACAATAGGCAATCAACATTCTCATATTTTGAAATACAACATTGTCCTACATAACCTGCCAAGTGAGGGCATTGTAGTGTCTTATGTCTAATGTTTAAATTCTTGATGTTGATGGTGTGCATCAAAGAATCATTTTAACAAGGAATGCCATAGGAGATATTTAGTTAGGAAAAATTTATAAATTTACTTTTTTTGTAAGGTAGAATTATAATATTATTTACTATCCTTAGGATTTAGACATCAATAGTAGAGTAAACCCCTCAAATAAAAAATTATTAACTCAAATACCCAACATCTCATTGCATATAGCCTTGGACACTATCCATGGTAGAAAATGACACCACTCCATTGATTGGTTAAATGAGAGGTATAATGACAACTTATCATTTTTGATGACATTAATAGGGAATCTTAATCAATATGTATTAGTGAGATCCTATATTAGATCTATACAGGGAAAATTTAAAAAATTCATATACCCCAAAAACACAAACACAATCTAGGACTCCTTGAATTTATGAACTACCCAACAGATTATCAAGGATGGTTTATCTCTAAAGATTCGAAAATAAAATAAGAAGGATCCTATACTTACTAGAAAGATCAAGAAGTAAATAAATGAAATTAAAAGATGTATACAAAATTTTTATGATTCCTCTCCTAAAAAAGGTTCATCCTCATAAATAAATCCTACAAGAAGAATTTTATTCAAGATGTCTTCCCTTATAAGAAGAATTAATCTTGAGAATCCCCTTTTTGGAACAATCAGATTTGATCTGCAAGCTATAAAATAAGAATATTTAATCACCAATGAAGATTCTCCTCCTGAGGAAGACCATAGGTTAAGAACCTAAGAAGAAAACTTGGATTGGATTAATAACCAAAGTTGGGAAGAAATTATGGGAGATGAACATGCACATGTAGAAAGCCTTGATCAACATCCTCAACATGACAAAATATTTCTTTCCAATTAGTTTAAGTCATGATGATATAACCTCCATGACAAATATATTGCCATCTATTTTACTTAATTTTAGAGGTAAATCTTAAAAGGATCCAGATTAGTTCCTCTTTGGATTTTAGAATCTCTACCAAACATATGATTATGTCATAGACAACCATAAGTTCAAGTTATTCCATCTACACTTAAGGATGCAACAATGAGATGATTCATGATCCTTGAAGGTATTTCTATAATTACTTGGGAAGAAATAAAAACTACATTTATTGATAAATATCAGGGATATTATAGAGTTACAAAATGAAAAGAAGATTTTTTCAAGATCAAATAAAATAAAGATGAAACTTTAGAAGATTACTTTGATAGGTTTATATTTATCCATAAATGGAGTGGTTACCAACTCATAGAAGAGGTCATCAAGATAGTATTCATTAAAGGCTTAGATGATGATACACATGAAGCTTTGAACCTAATGGGAAAGGGTGACATTGATAAGTTAACCTTTCATCAGATTTCATCGTTATGTACTAACTATTCTAGGATAAGACCTAACATAAGGAAATAATTATTAGAAAAATCACCTAAAATTGGCCAATTAAAGGAAGAATTTTCTAATTTAAAAATAAATATTCTAATATAATTTAAATCCACATTAGAAGGTTTTAAAGCAAAATAAAATGCCACCAATGCTGAACAGTTGTCAATATATTATCCTAGAAGTAGACTCAAACAAGTGATAAAAAGATTGTCCTTAAAATTAAATAGAAGTGTAGACACCGAAATCGTGTCGACTCCCCTGGTCACTCCCCGTCTTATTCTTCTTCGCCTATTTAACCCTTGACGATCACTTGTTCTACCAACCTTGACCCTGGCAGCATGTAACAATGAGCAGAGAACTAAAAGCTAGACTCTGTCCTCATTGTGCATCTGCCGACGACGGTCTTTACCCGACCAATGTTGCCGACGTCGGTCACTTATCGGCCAACGTCGGCAATCCTGTCGACGTCGGTCACCATCCCGTTATCCGTTATCCGTTACCATTCGGTTCCTGATCAGTTTTTCGAAACGGTTATCGAACCGTCTCTCAAAACCATCCCAGGGCCTTCATTCAATCTCCCCTCCTCGATCAATCATCCGGCTCCCATTTTCCGACATCTACAGGCTCTCCAGCATTCGAACTCCAGCATCCATCAACTCCAGCATTCATCAACTCCAGCATTTGTTCTTCCAGCACTGCACAAGAACTTTGACTATCGCTTTCATCACGGCGTCTGACAGGTAAGTATCTTCTGTGTTTATTTTCATTTTCTTTCTGATTATTTATTCCCTATTTCTGCCATCCTGAAGCTTCAAACCCCCAGACTCGACCAAAAACCCCGTCCCGACTCTGTCTAAAATCTTGTCCCGACCCTGTCAAGACCTTCTGCAACTTTCCCAGACCTCTGTTCAGAACCTGCCCCGACCGACGCCGGTCACTTCCCTGACCGATGACGGCACCTCAACCGACGTCGGCACTATCCTTGACCGACACCGGCACCACAGAAATCGACGCCGGCGACTGTGCAGAACAGTGCTGCATATCAGGTACGCTCTTTTATTTTCTGTCATTTATTTTTGTCATTTCATCTTTTATTATCTACTTTCATCCAATATTACGCTTTTTATCAGTGGGTTGATATCCTTCTAGGGAGTCTTCGTACTTCCAGGATCGGGCGTTTGCCTGACAACCCACCATATCTTTGACTAACATCTTTTCGTGTTTTAGTCTCTTTTTCGCAGGTGTCATTCCTCCACAGCCAAAGAGGAGAATCTTCCAACATCTGATTTTGGTGCGCTCGACTTTATCAGGTACTTCTAGCCTTAACCTTTTATTTTAGTT
Organism: Torreya grandis; assembly: GCA_037957365.1. Lineage (NCBI taxonomy): Eukaryota > Viridiplantae > Streptophyta > Pinopsida > Cupressales > Taxaceae > Torreya > Torreya grandis. The sequence continues at coordinate 989,120 of JARHVA010002601.1, forward strand.
TCTTATTTCTTCTTTGAATGTAGAAAGCAATTTTGCATAGAAACATTCTGGCACGCCCGGCGGGATCCTAGGTCCTCCTTGGGTTCTTTCTTTCTTTCGTTCATTTAGGCGCATTAGGTTTCTTCCTTTTCGCCTCCTTTCATCTCTTCTTAAACGACATCATAAGCAGAACTAAAACGAACATTTCTTTCTTTCACTTCTAGACTAGCTAAACTCATATTCTTCGACTCTTTCTCCATTCGTCTTCATACGAACAAACATTTCGACTTGGACATTAAAACACTTTGCATTCATTTCTGTTTGCCTGCATCTCTTAGACCACACATAGTAATTAAACCGCATATTGAATTAATCTAGATCACTTCATGTTACATGACCAAACCACCTGCACAAAACAAACATTTTAACTTACCTGAGACAAGGCCCGACTGGGATTTCATCCCCCAGCGGATACCTTACCCGTCCTGGTGACCCTACTTGGATTTCATCACCAAGGGGGAAGCCCACTCCGTTCTCTGGCAGAGTATAATCTCTAGGCGAGGTATATTTTGGCTAAGCGAAACCAACTAACCACTAGAATCGTGAAGTGAGGGGAGCTTGCTCCTTAGCACCAGGCCACATACCAGACCCTAACACAGACTTCTTGAGCACCATAACAAAACCCGAAACCTTCCATAGATTGCTTCTTCTAAGACCCGACTCACAAAACCAATCTTCCTCTACACACATTCTAAGGCATAAGCCACTATAATCCTAATAATTTACTTCTAGGGTTTTAGGGTCTGCTTGTGTCTTCATCTTTTTGGTTCTTATCTGCTTGTTTGAGCTTGTGAGGACGTTCTTCCTTGCCTTGAATGGTTCTGACTCGTAGCCAAGCCAAGCCTCTAGTCGATCACGCGAGGCATCATCCTCTTCCGTCTACCCCGCCTACAACCAACCCTATAATGGAGTTCAACTCGAAAACTGAAAGAACACCTACCAGACCATCTCCGACCCAAACGCCTATTATCCCAGAAGGGGACCAAGATTTCACACGATTCTTGGACCTCAATACCGCAGCCTTGCAATACTATCTCGCGAATAGCCAAACGCGAGACTCCTCGGGCAATCCAATCTATGGAATGCCGACTTCTCTCCTCGAAACTGCAGCCGTATCAACGGCGTCTGTAGTCCAACCCTTAGATACCCAGGCTGTTACCTCAAAAAATGACCAACCTCTTACCAACCATCCAAGTGTGGCTTCTCCTTCCATCGTTGGGCCCACTTTCACCAAGGTTTCGGCCCCCAATCAATCTCAACCCACTCAACCACTTTCTACCCCCTTTCAAAACTTGGTCGTCTCCATTCCACCTACCCTTACTCCTATCAACACTAGGGTGGCTACCCATCCATTGGCCCATGTTACCTCTAATCAACCTCCCATGACCACATCAAACCTAGCCATGTCTTCTATCTAACCATCCTTAGTCACTTCTTCTGTCCCTACAACTAGTCATCCGTACGTTGCGCCTTTATTGGTACAACCGACTACGTCGTATACCTCTTCCAGCCTCTTTCAAGCGCCTTACAATCTAGGAGGCGCTCCACCCGCCAATCCGTCAGTAGATATTATCAAGATGCTGATGGATAAAATGTCCAACCTAGAGACCTCCATTACCGGCTCGCGCAATACTCTCTCGTACGAACAAATCTGCAACGAGCCCATCCATCCTTTCGTCCCCATCAGACCATATCCCAGCCAGTGGGAACTTCCTAAGTTTTCTTGTTTCCAGAGCAAGGAAGACCCACAACAACATTTACGGGCATTCAGACATGCCTGCTACCTCATCGCCCACGATGATGCGTTACTCTTACGCACGTTTCCCATGTCTCTCTCGGGTGCTGCACTTGACTGGTACAGCTCTCTTCCCAGCCATTCCATCCTCACGTTCACTCAGCTGGCCCAGCTCTTCCTCGATCATTTCTCCATCAATATCACCAAGAAGGTCTCCATCACAGACCTCTATTCTATCCGCCAGTTTGAGGATGAAACCATTGCTGATTTCGTCGCTCGGTGGAGGGGCCTTATCAATCAACTTTCATTTTCCTTACCCCAGCCTGAGCTTATTGAACTTTTCTCTCAAGCCTGTGCTAAACATATTTCTTCTACCTTGAGGGTTCAAACCTTCCACACTTTTGATGAAGCCTTCACGATGGCTCGTAAACTTGAGTTACGTGCCATTGAGGAGAATAAAGTCAAGTTGCGGAGTAAGAATCCCAACTCCAAAACCAATGACCCCTCTTTTAAGCCTTCCTCGTCCAATTCTAAATCTAAAACTTCAGCAAATGTTGTGGTTGTTAGATCTTCTTTCTCTTCGCCTTTAACTAATCAATCTGAACCATCCACGTCCATGAGTGCCACTCACCAATTTTAGCAGAGATACATACAGCGACAGTTTACTCCACTTGGAGAATCATACGCGTCTGTGCTGGAAAAACTCATCAAACAAGGGGCCATCAATCTCCCTCAGATCCGACCTCCACCACAATTTGATCCCTCACGCGCCATCCCTGCGTGGTATAGGGAGAATGACTTCTGTAACTACCACCGTGTTAAGGGTCATGACACGGGTAACTGTAAAACCCTTAAAAAAATAGTCCAAGACATGTTGGAAAAGGGTGACCTCATCCTCGACAATCCTAACGCCCCTCCTAATCAGGGTATCGATATTTTCAAACAACTGTTTCCTAATCATCCACCAACCCAAAACAACATCCAGACCTTGACTGATAATACCCATGAACATAATATTCGAACAGTCAATACGATCTCGCCCCTCATTTCTAACCAACCCCAAGAGGTGAGTTCATCCATCAGTCCATCACATATGGACGAACCTCTTTCTCCGGCTAGTTCCCCCTCAACTTCTCTCATTTTGGAGGATGCCTCGATCTTACCAGCACCGCCAGTTTCACCATCTTCCTTCTTGCTGCCCATGGAGGACCCAACCTTTCCTACTCCTTAACCACAAGTGGAGGGCACTATCATCCCTGCCCTTTACCCGCTTGAGGAGCTTCATTCTCCAGTTTCTTCTCCACACAAGGAAGAACCTATCTCTCCTTCGTCTCCAACCAAACATGAACCTGTCACAACTTCACCATGCTTTGGACCCGAGACTACTACATTCGTCTCACCTTCAGTCCCACAACCATCGGCATCTTCTCAAGAGCCCAAATTTCATCCCGCATCTTCTCAGCCATTTTCTCGACTAATGGAGAGACTCGAACTTCTCCCTTCTAGGAAAGTGGAACATCAGGGATTGTGGGATCGTCTCACAGCTCTTCAACAAGCCCGGGCCCTCTCATCTCATGTTGCTAATCCTCCCATGGTGGAACCTCCTAAGACTATTAACAAAAATCAGATTTCTGCCTCTAGACCATCTACATCTCCATCAACCTCATCAAAACCAAAACCCTCATCTACTCCGCCTAAACCTATCAAATCGCTTGGCGTTCGCCCCCTCTCCACCCTCACTCATCCACAAGTGAAAGTGGACTTAATCCAGACTTCAACTAATAGTAATCTTCAACCTTAATCACAAAAGACTGCCAAACCACAGAGGCGAATGCCTCCTCTTCCGTCACCATTGCCCTCCATTTTGGGCCCGCATCCTTCAACCCTAACCAGAGTCCTTCCCGCTCCAACCTTTAATCAAAACCGATTGCCTCCTTTGCTTCCTTTACCGACCACTAGCTTACCTTCTCCCAAAAGGGTGATACCTCTCACGAAGAGTGTACCGTCTCAACCTGTCATTACACCATCAACCCAGTAGGTGGTACGAAAACCCCCTCCCATTTCACCCAAGCAAAAGTCACCGACATTGCATACATCGATGAGCATTGACCCTTTAGTGGGCTCATACTCTTTGATCTTGCAATGACTTTTGCAAACTTCTAGCATAACTCTTCCACCCATCAAGCCCTTTCAACCTCTCGGGTCTAAACCTTCCTGGTTCGACGACACGAAGATTTGTTTATATCATCATACACCAGGACATGACACCGAGACTTGCTATGCCCTCAAGGCTGTCATTCGCCGTTATATGGAGAAAGACACTCTTCTCTTCGAGGACACTTTCAACCGCCCCCCGACTCCTTCTCATAAACCTTCCACCTCTTCAAATCCATCCACATATCATCAACCAGTTACAACCCCTTCATCATCTTCACCTCCCATCTTTGAAATCAATGACATTCACATCACCACTAGGTCACAGAAGGACAAGGCAAAAGAAAAAGCCGCCATTCCTTGGACCTACCCTTTTGTCAATCCACCTCAACCACCTAAGCCTAAGATTTCTATCCTTGGCACGCCTCAACCCTCCTCTTCTTCTTCTTCTGGACCAATCCACGACTCCATGTTGAAACAGCTTCACCAGACGCCTGTGAAGATGTCCCTCTATGATCTCATCCAAACCTCACCCCAACATCGTCAGGCCCTCATCCAAGCCCTGCAGGCAGCGGAGGTCCAACCTGAGGACCCCTAACCACTTGCTGCCCTTGTCCACTCCTTAGCCCCTATCGCCTCCATTACATTCAGCGATTCTGAGATTCCCACATCCAACACGGAAGATCAGGATGCCGCCCTCTTCATCACTGCCTACATTGATCGGACACGCATTAAACGTGTTATGATCGACGGGGGTGCTAGCATCAACATCATCTCCACCCATGCCTTTGATCAGTTGGCTCTTCCCAAGAATTGCGTCTCCAAAATTGATGCGATCTTGTGCTCTTTCAATGACACTACTGCCACGACCATTGGCACAGTCATCCTTCATATCCGCGTTGGTCCACGCACAGTCCCGGAGCTCTTCTACATCATCAAAGGAGAGTTCCAATACAACATCTTGTTGGGTCGACCCTGGATCCGCGCTATGTCCTGTGTCCCCTCCACCTTGCACCGTTGTGTGAAGTTTGAGCATGACGGACAAGTCCACACCATTCCCGCTGACCCTTCGCCTTTCAAAACATGCAATACCACCTACCGTCCAAATGATGTCCTCATTCCTATCAAGCCATCAACCTCGGCACCACCTCCATCCATAGAAGCTTCGACCAGTTGACAACAGGCGATCGCCCTTACATCTCCCCATCAAGCGACAACCACAGACCCCATGGAAGACGTCTTCCAAAGACTTTCATTGGGAGAATATCGCTTGATGGCTTTAGACATGTTCCAAACTCCACAAGGGTATGGACGCCTTCATCACAGCCCCACCTACGACCATCGGATAGGGATGATCATACCTTATGGTCCCCCTCACCTCCGCACCAACCTCGTCTATGGGGGGCTTAATCAAGCTCCTCTTGACGGTAATCCTCTTTTTTCACCTCAACCTTTCACATCAGATTTCTCATTTCTTGGCAACCCTGCCTTTGCACACGCTTACCTTTATAGGTGTGCATGGAAGGGTTTTGGTTTTGGACGCTATGAGCAGGGCTCCCATCAGCCTATCCAACCGCTCAATGATGACGACGCCAAGAAACGGTATGGTCTGGGATATCACGACCCCACTCAAGACCCTGTAGACCTTTATCCTGAACCAATCCCTGACCAATCTCCTCCACACTCACCTATTTCACCACCTTCACCTACGGAGTCAGTGGTTTCCATTCCTCCTAGTTTTTTTTTTCCATAAACACCATCCGCCTAGACCCCTTGACTTATCAACTCAATGGGGTGTCCAAATCTCTCCCTCTCATTCTTCCCAGCATGATCGAAGATGAGTCGGCAACCATCCACACTATTCATTGCGTTGACGATGATGCCATTCTTTCTTACATGGGTGCTGACGATTCTTTTATCCAACGCTCCCTCCCTTCTGAGACCCAGGTTATGTTAAATGAATCAACCATTGACATCAACCTTCCTTCTTCTGATGTTCCTCATGTCTTAAAGATTGGCCAATCTTTAGACGCTCAGGAGCAGCTTGACTATACCCATTTCCTCTCCGACCATAGCAAGGCCTTTGCCTGGACTTACAGTGATATGCCTGGCATCGACCCCACCATCGTTACCCATAACATTGTCACCAAACCAGAGGCTAAGCCTGTCAGGCAAAAGCTTCGAAAGATGCATCCTCGCGTTGCCCTCCTTGTTAAAGAGGAGCTTCAGCGCCTCCTTTCTGTCTCCTTCATCTAGCCCATCGACTATCCACAGTGGGTCTCTAACATCGTCCCAGTCACCAAGGCAACTGGGGGGATTCGGATCTGCACAGATTATCACGACCTCAACCTAGCCTGTCCCAAAGACGACTTTCCTCTTCCTAACATCGACCAGCTTGTTGATCTTATGGCCGGCCATGAGATGTTATCTCTTATGGACGGGTTTTCAGGATATAATCAAATCCTGATCGCTCCAGAAGATCAGCACAAGACTACTTTCATCACCCCATGGGGGACTTTCTGCTATCGAGTCATGCCTTTCGGCTTGAAAAACGCAGGTGCCACTTATCAGCGCGCCATGACCTACATTTTCCACGATCTCCTCCACAAAATCATGGAGGACTATGTGGATGACCTTCTCGACAAATCCAAGCTTCGCTGTGACCATCTGACCATTCTCAACATCATCTTTTCTCATCTTCTTCAGTACCATGTTCATCTTAACCCCAAGAAATGTGTCTTTGGGGTCCTCTCTGGCAAGCTTCTCGGCTTCATTGTTTCCTTCCGTGGCATCGAGATAGATCCTGCCAAGATTCACACTATTCTTGAAATGCCTCCCCCGACTAATCTCAAGCAGCTTCACAGTTTGCAAGGCAAGCTCCAGTCCATTCACCATTTCATCTCGCAGCTTTCAGACCGCTGTCAACCTTTTCATCATCTCCTTAAGAAGGACATCATTTTTACATGGGATAAGGACTGTCAAGAGGCTTTTGAAGCCTTAAAACGCTATCTGGTCTCTCCACCAGTCCTCATTCCACCTAAAGATGACCAACCCTTCTACCTTTATATCTCAGCCACTCACCATTCGTTAGGTGCCATGATCGCGCACTGAGACGAGCATCACCGTGAGCAAGCCGTCTATTACATCAGCCGAACACTGGTCGACTATGAAACTCGATATACCCATATCGAGAAACTCTGTTTGGCGTTAGTCTTTGCTGCTACTAAGCTTTGCCACTATCTTCTTAGTCACAAAACCTTTGTCATCACCCACACCGACCCTCTCAAGTATATGCACTCCAAGCCATATCAGAATCAACGTATGGCTCGGTGGCTCATGCTGCTTGCTGAGTTCAATCTCGAATTCATCCAACAGAAATCTATCAAGGGGCAAACCATCACTGATCAACTAGCAGATGCCCCTCTTCCTGACAATCAATCTTCGTAGTGTGAATTCCCTGATGAGTCTATCGCTGCGCTTTCCTCCGATGACACCACCTATCAGATGACTATGTTTTTTGACGGTTCTAAATGCCAACTAGGTGGAGGTGCTGGGGTTATTCTCATTCCATTTGAAGGAGAGCCCATGCCTCTATCTTTTAAGCTCGACTTTGATTGTACCAATAATATGGCTGAATACGAGGCCTTAATTTTGGGACTTCAGATCGCCCTCTCTCTCAGCATCAAGTCCATCAACATCTTCGGCAATTCACAGCTTGTCGTCAATCAAGTCAACGGTTCATACCTCTATAAAAATGAAATTTTGCAAAGGTACAAAAACCGTGCTGACATTCTCCTTGCATCTTTCGACCATTTCCTCCTGTAGACTATTCCTCGATCCACGAATAAGTTTGCTGACACAATGGCTTCTCTTGCTTCACATATCCCATCTTCCTCATCTGCATCCAGACTTTTTGTCACGGTGCGTCATGTGCCGTTGCCTTCATATATCTCTCCTCACATTCATCATGTCAACACTATAGACCCAAGCCCACAAGATGCTTGGTATAAGCAACTTGTGGACTTCTTATCTCTCTCTATCATTCCTCCCAACCTCTCTAGTAATGCACGACGAGCTTTTATCAAGCGTACTGCTCGCTATACCATACTAGGGGGTCTTCTCTATAAGCGAGGCTTCGACAGCCTCCTTCTTCACTGTCTCACCTCCATTGAAGCATCTCAAGCCATTCAACAAGTCCACGACGGGATTTGTGGCGGACATTTCAGTGGGAATTCGGTTGCCAAGCGCATCCTTCATTTGGGCTATTATTGGCCTACCCTTCATCAAGACTGTAGTGATTATGTTCGGCATTGCATCAAGTGTCAGCAGCACTCTAACTTGCTTCATCTCCCCAGTCACGCCTTACAAATTGCTTAGGATTTCTAGCCTTTTTCTCAATGGGGTTTAGATCTCATCGGTGAGATTAATCCTCATTCGTCTCTTCGTCATCAATCCATCATCACAGCCACTGAATATTTCACCAAGTGGGTGGAAGCCATTCCTCTCGTTTCCACAAAAGCTGACAAGATCGTCGACTTCATCAACACCCACATCATCTGTCGTTTCGGTGTCCCTCATAAAATCATCACCGATAACGGCAAGTCCTTTAAAAACAAAACTGTCCAAAAGCTATGCGACTCCTTCGGCATCAAACTTAGTTTCTCTTCGCCTTACTACCCTCAAGCAAATGGGCAGGCCGAGGCTTCCAAAAAAATTCTCACCAAAATTCTCATGAAAGTGGTCAGTGACACAGGCAGGGATTGGCACATTCACATTCCCTTCGCTTTGTGGGCTTATCGCACTAGCATCCGAACCTCTACGGGTGCTACTCCTTTTTCTCTCATGTACAGAACAGAGGCTGTCTTACCTCTTGAAGTACAGATCCCGTCTCTCCGCATTTCTCTACATGATATCCTTTCCAACGATGACTTTCGTCAAGATCGCTTAGCTCAACTTGAGTTACTTGACGAACGCCGTCTTGCTGCCCTTAATCATCTCCATGTCTATCAATGTCGCATCAAACACACCTATGACAAAAATCTGCGAGAACGAGATTTTAACATCAGAGACCTCATCCTCAAGGAGAATCAACACGTGACCAATATGGAGCAAAGTAAACGAGGCAAGTTTGCTCCTAATTGGCTCGGACCTTTTATTATCACGCACAAGTATGGATCAGGGACTTATCGTCTGTCTTCTCTTGATGGATGCCCAGAACCTGAGCCTCTTAATGCGTTGCATCTGCGACCGTTCTATTGCTAGTCGAGTACTCATCCACTTGACACTTAACTTGAGCTCATCCCTTGAGCAATCCCCGTCCTCTTAATCCTACCTCCTTTCAACCCTATTCCTCTTAACAATTCCTATAACCCTTTTATGATGTATGGATGCTTTGTCCTCATAAAAGGGAGTCCTTGACCTTCTATAATCTTGTCCATGACTCACATTTCTGTCAAAACAAATCAAGATGTCAAAACATATCCATGGTCACTATATCTATATCAAAATCAAAAAGCAGACTGCTCCCTCGAAGGACAGCTGTACTATCATTGCTGTAATAAATAGACTGCTCCCTCGAAGGACAGCTATTCAAAAGCCTTTATATTAAACAAAAATCTAGACCACTCCCTCGAAGGATGGCTATGACTAATCTGGAAATAAACAACATTATTTTAGAAGCTTCCCGCATTGATCAGCTTCACAACCTGACCACCAAACAAATGACATCTCCATGCAGGCTTCCCGCATTGATCAGTCTGCGCCAAAAAAAAAAAAAAAAAAATGAATAAGTCATGGACTTGACTTATAGTTGTCTCAGGGTCTCCTATAAAAAGGGGCATCATTATCTTTGCTCTTAAAATGGGTTACCCTTCTTTCCTCCTCCTATCACCTGCTCAAGGGACTTCAAGCTCACTTTAATGTCTAAGTGATTCGATTACCGCTCTAACATAACCATGGTCAACGACGTCACGCATGAATGGGGCTCTTGGTTCTCATAACCCCTATCTATGCTATCTTTTTGGTCCTTGTCAATGAAAGAGCAATATGCTTTTCACTTCTTCTACACTTTGGTCACATTTACCTTCATCACTTGTCAATCGACTCTCTTTTCAGACCATCAACCTGACCTAGCCTATTCACCCTAGTTTCTATGGACACTAATACACATGGAAACTATCGACCCGCCACAATTTATGTTCAGCATAAACCAATACTTGTTGAAGCATAAATAAACCTCAATTCATTTTTAGCATACATCCATCACGAATATGGAATATTGCTAGGGATGAAAAACCCCTCAACCAATGTTGCAGAATACACCATTTGGAAAAGGCTGCAATATCTTTTTTTTCCTCATCATTTCATCCAATCATCGACCAATCTATCAACCATTTTAACCACCTGTCTACCACTCGGACGCTTGGTCTGAAATACATTGGTCTGAGGCCCTATCACCAGGGCTATGTAGGCAGCACTCAGTTGACATGGGGTCTTCTGGGGTTAGCTCGGCCACATCCTTTCATCCATTCCTCCCCTCGACCACCAACCATTGGAGATCATGCCTATCTTCGCTGACCTCGACTACTTCCAAGACATTGTTGCCTTGGTTGTTTTTGCATGTATGCTACCTTATGACTGGTTAGCAGAATTGTGCGTAGACCTTTTTTGGACCCTCACAAGTATAAGATCACAAACCGGTTGATCCACACTACTTGTGGCTTTTTCGTGTTTCTAGGAGCACTTCCTGACCCCGGGATACCTGGAACACGACGACCATTTGGAGCTTCAGCTTAGATTGAGTGACCCGATCAGTAGATGACTAAATGCTGGGGCCCGGTTATTTCAATTTTGGCACTCCTCGACCCTTGACCTGCGACACTTTGGCCTGACCATCTCGTGCAGTGGTATGCGTGCAATCACGACTTTTGTAGCATTCACCCTCACCCCTTTTTCATCCACTCTTTGTCAAATCAACACCCGATTCTCAGTTCCCTTCCCTTGACTCCTGCTTTGAGGGGGAATACCTCATCCTTAATCAGGGCAACCTATCTTTTTCCTATTTTGTCTTGCAGTTCATTCGAACAACCAATAAGATGAAATCAACCTTATCCCTCACCTGGGGCAATCACTCTTATTTTTGTCTTGCAGTTCGTCAGAACAACCAACAAGACAAAAAGGGGCAAATGTAGACACCGAAATCGTGTCGACTCCCCTGGTCACTCCTCGTCTTATTATTCTTTGCCTATTTAACCCTTGACGATCACTTGTTCTACCAACCTTGACCCTGGCAGCATGTAACAATGAGCAGAGAACTAAAAGCTAGACTCTGTCCTCATTGTGCATCTGCCGACGACGGTCTTTACCCGGCCGATGTTGCCGACGTCGGTCACTTATCGGCCGACGTCGGCAATCCTGTCGACGTTGGTCACCATCCCGTTATCTGTTATCTGTTACCATTCAGTTCTCGATCGGTTTTTCGAAACGGTTATCGAATCGTCTCTCGAAACTGTCCCAGGGCCTTCATTCAATCTCCCCTCCCCGATCAATCATCTGACTCCCATTTTTTGACATCTACAGGCTCTCCAGCGTTCGAACTCCAGCATCCATCAACTCCAGCATTCATCAACTCCAGCATTTGTTCTTCCAGCACTGCACAAGAACTTCGACTATCACTTTCATCACGGCGTCTGAAAGGTAAGTATCTTCTGTGTTTATTTTCATTTTCTTTCTGATTATTTATTCCCTATTTCTGCCATCCTGAAGCTTTAAACCCCCAGACTCGACCAAAAACCCCATCTCAATTCTGTCTAAAATCTTGTCCCGACCCTGTCAAGACCTTCTGCAACTTTCCCAGACCTCTGTTCAGAACCTGCCCCGACCGACGCCAGTCACTTCCCCGACCGACGACGGCACCTCAACCGACGTCGGCACTATCCTTGACCGACACCGGCACCACAGAAACTGACGCCGGTGACTGTGCAGAACAGTGCTGCATATCAGGTACGCTCTTTTATTTTTTGTCATTTATTTCTGTCATTTCATCTTTTATTATCTACTTTTGTCCAATATTACGCTTTTTATCAGTGGGTTAATATCCTTCTAGGGAGTCTTCGTACTTCCAGGATCGGGCATTCGCCTGACAACCCACCATATCTTTGACTAACATATTTTCGTGTTTTAGTCTCTTTTTCGCAGGTGTCATTCCTCCACAGCCAAAGAGGAGAATCTTCCAACATCTGATTTCGGTGCGCTCGACTTTATCAGGTACTTCTAGCCTTAACCTTTTATTTCAGTTTCTTATTTCTTCTTTGAATGTAGAAAGCAATTTTGCATAGAAACAAGAATTATGTGGTATTTATGAGCTAAACCATGACAAAAAGAACTAAGATCATCTTATTACCATGAAAAACCAAGTAAAACAAGAAGTACATGTAGTTGAGGAAGTGAACTTTATCCAAAGACAAGGAGATCAATACTCCCAACCTCAAAATCAATTTGGTCCAAGATTTCCCCCCAATCCATAAATGACACCATGGGATAGACAAGTCACACCATAATTTTTTTGTCTATTGACTCTTCAATTCATCTTGATCCTTTGTGAACGAGGTGGAACTCTCTACGTAAAACCAACCTACACAGTGCTTTTTGGGAAAAGTTTCGCATGACTAAATAATGCTCATTTATCTCTAAAACTTGTACAAGGGTAGTCAAATGCTAGGGTAACGTAATGGTGTTGGTTTTAATAGAAAATAATTCTTTAGTTTAAAGATATGTAGCCATAAAAACTACCTAGTGCACATATTTCATGTTTCCAAGTGGAAAATCAGCGTACAAAACACTTTTAAAACACCATTACAAAGGGTCAAATGGAGTCCAATAGATTTAAAATTTAACATGATGGTAGAAAAATGGGGAAATAACATGTAGGTAAATTTGTTTTATAAAATTATATCTCATGTGAAAAATATGTAGCTATTAGAATTGGCTTTTGAATTGATTTTATACTTAGCCAATTTTTTGTGTTTCCAATTTTCAAATTCGCCCAGTGAGAACTTTTGAATCCCACTTGCATAGAATAAAATGAAGTTTGAACTCAATGAAAATTAACATGATTGTAAATTTATGTCATGATAAGGTAATGTACTTGGTTGCATAGCTTCAAGGGTCTCCAATGAAAAGTTATGATGGTGTGAAGTGACCTTTCTGGAAAGATTTATCACTCAGCCAATTTTTAACTAGAAAACACTTAGAGCATAGTTGTATGGGTTATTTTAATCTTTAAAATAAAAATAAAAATACCCTTTTGAGAATTGTTTCAATATATTTATAACCTATGATTAAAATTTTCATACCTATGACTAACCTCAAGAAGGTTACCTTTCTCCCAATCTACATTATTACCCTCCTAATCAACCCTAAAAGAGAATCAATGATATATAGCATGATGTTTAGAGACAACTAATGGAGATTGAAAGAGAGGAGTATGGTAGGTAGTAGGATGAATTTATTTATCAAGCTTGAACATAGAAGTAAGAGGTGATGGGAGAATGTATATATGAAGAAGAGTGCTTGGCTAAGTAGATCATAAATAAGGAAGAGTAAATGCATAAGTTACTTATGTAGATAAAAGAAATTGAATGATAACCAACCACCTCTACTCATCCCTTTCCTAGCTTTAGGCAAGATAAATCCTCTGTGATTTAAAGTAAATCCATTAATTTCAAGGTTTCATGTTTTAGAGGCCCTCCTTCTTTGAAAGAGACTTCTCTCATTCCTCCTAAAAAAACCCAAGGACAATTATAGCAATCATTTTGGACCATGCACCCTCTTTCCCTCCTACCATCCCCCATTTCAAAGGAGGAAAAATTATATGGAAGTCAAGTGAAGACAATTTAGATTAGGAGGAGGATATTTCAAGTGAGTATGATGAAGAAATCATCATTGGTAGCCATCTTTATGCCACTAAATTATGAATTTGAGAGCTAATATAAGAAGAAGATGAACATGAATAACTATAGCAGCATTTTAGCATGTAACGGCAAGATGATGAGGGAATCTCTTGGATAAATGAGATTTCATTCAGTTTAGAATAAGATGAAGTTGGTCATACAACTGTAATGAGGCTTCTCATGCAAAAGAGTGAAGAACAATTAGACGAAGATTTTTTTTAGGATGAGCTAGAGGTCTTTTTTTAGAGCACGGGCATTAAACCATCATATTTCAAAGGGGAAAAGATTGATGAAGAAGAACAAAAGAGGAATAAAATGTGTTACTAACTCAATCACTTGGGCAAAAGCATCCTAATCAGTAGAATGATGGAGAAGTGAAATGCATATGAGATGGAAATTCTGATTGCTCAAACTTTGTCTTGACAAGTGGTGTCCTATTAGGTACCTAGCTTAGTTGGAAGCCAGAAAGGAGGAAACATCACATGTTGTGATTATTTCATAGCATAAAATTGAGTATCAAGAAGAGCAAGATCAACTTGCATATCCACTTCAAGATAACTTTATGTTTAGCCAATTGGATTGGGTAAGTGAGTTTATTGATGTTCTTATAATTGGATAAGTATATCTCCAATTTTTATACTATTCAATCCTCCATATTTGTTTGGTTACCCTCAATCATGTAAATCATATTAAATTATAAATAAAGGGCAACTATTTTGTATAACTAGTCAATGGCTTTGTTTAAATAGACTTTTTATTGGTTATTTTAATGTAGGTTAGATATTTTTCTTTCCTCTAAATACCTATGTGCACATTGGAAATAGATTTTAGTAGTTTTTACCTTCTTATAAGTGCCTATGGCATAGTTATGTTATTTATTTTCCTCATTTGTCGAGGTACACTTTTAATTTTAAAGGATTGGCTCAAGCACAAGGTCAGATAGATTGTAGCTATCTTGCATTTTTAGAACAAGAGGAGTTTTGGATGCTTCTATGACTCCATTCCTAATTTATTACTTAAGGATACCAGATATACATTTGGTAGGAAATAATATAGTAGAGGTTTCTATAAATATTAACTCTTCAAGTCACCTTGATCCCTTGTGAAAGAGATGGAACTTTCTGCATAAAACCAACCTATGTAGTGTTTTTTTGGGATATGTTTCACATGAATAAATCATGATCATTTATCTCCAAAAATTATATGATGGTATTAAAATATTAGGGGAACACAATGGTGATGGTTTTCATAGAAAATCATTCTTTAGTTGAAAGATATGTAGCCATAAAAATGCCTAGTGCATAGATTTTATGTGTTTCCAGTTGCCAAATCAGCCTATGCAACACTTTTTAAACACCATTACATAGGGTCAAATGGATTAAAATTTATTTAAAATTTAACATGATGATATATAAATTTCGGGATAACATATAGGTAAAATTCTATCCCATGTGAAAAATATGTATCTACAAAAATTGGCTTCTGACCTAATTTTGTACTTAGCCAATTTTTTGTGTTTCCAATTTTCAAATCTTCCCCTTAAAAACTTTGGAATCCATTTTATGTAAGATAAAATGAAGTAAAAATTAAATTAAAATTGGCATGATTGTACCCTATTTTCATGAGAAGGCAATGCACTTGGTTTGACAGCTGTGTGAGTCTCCAATGAAAAGTTATGATGGTGTGAAGTGACATTTCTGGAAAGATTTATCACTCAACCAAATTTTTACCTAGAAACACTCAGAGGGAAATAAAATGAAGAAAATGGATTTTGAATTGATTTTATACGTAGCCAATTTTTTGTGTTTCCAATTTTCTTATTTCCCAATGAGAAATTTTGAATCCCATTTACATAGAAGTAAATGAAGTTTGAATTCCATGAAAATTAACATGATTGTACATTTATGTCCTGATAAGGTAATGCACTTGGTTTCCTAGCTTCAAGAGTCTCCAATTAAAATTTATGATGGTGTGAAGTGACCTTTCTAGAAATATTTATCACTCAACCAATTTTTTACTAGAAAACATTTAGAGCATAGTTGTATGGGTTATTATAATCTTTAAAAAAAAAAAATCCTTTTGAGAATTGTTTATATATATATATATATATATATATATATATATAATATTTTGGGATTTTCTAATGTCTTATGCTACAAATTATCATTTTTCCATGTTTTGAATGTGATGATGTGACTGCGCGACTGCATGTTGGTTTTTCAATCATATATTTTGATTTGAAAATTTATTTTCAATGTTTTTTTCAAATTAGAAATATTAGTTGTCCATATTTATTATTATATTAGTTGAAAATTGGAAAAGTGTAGAATTAAATTTGTCAAATTTATAGCTAGAGCGGTGTATTGATTTTACAAGTCTACATACTTTAATGCAAAGGTGGATACTGAAAATAGGCATCACTTCCAAGAATCTAGAGCATGGACATGTCTTCACTTCCAAAAAATATATAAACTAATTTCCAAATCATTATTAAATATTTTAAGTGCCCTGATAGTTGGTGAGAGGGAGTAATAATCATAAGCTCTCCAATTGCCTATATAGGCAAGCATATTTATCATTATAAGGAGGACTTTTTGAGAATAAAAATGATACAAAAATTTTCCCTCTAGGAGAACCTCTATTGGCTAAAACTTACAATTTAATGAAAATTGATATCACCTCCCTTCATTCTTGTATTATTTATGTTATTTGTGTTTGTTGATATTTGTCTGTGGGTATTGCTTGCCCATCTCATTATTGTCCATGCTCAGTATCTATGTGCAGAACTTGGAACTCACTTGTAGGTCATATTTTATGCATACTTGGGTCTATGTAGGTATTTTATATGGATAAACTTCATCCCTCTCAATGTTTCACTATGTTCCCATGCGTCCATACAAAATACCTATGCATTTAGAGTATCCTTGGTTGAGTCTATGTGATATTATCTTGTTATCAAAAAATTTCTTGTGTGTTCATCAAGGCAAAAAGGGCACTTGATCTATTATTAGTATATCACCCTTTATTTATTTTATCACTCTCTTACCTTCTCCCTCCCTTTTCTCTCAAAATATTATGTTTATATTGGTGGTAGATTTACCTTTCTACTCTTTAGGTTTATGTACTAGTCTTAAATCAATGTGCCTAGAATAAAAGGAATCTAGTCTACTTCGGAAGTTCATCCCAAGAAGTGAAAGGGCCCCAAAACATTGGGAATTTTCCCATAATCTCACTCAACCAATTCTTCCAATTCAACGGGTGTAGGGTTTAAGCAATAATAGTTTTTGTCATGCCTAGTGGGACATGGTTTAATGATCCTTACTTCATCCATTGAAGGATTTTGGTCTATTCTTTAGTGCATCTTGCTATTTAGGGAAGCTTAATCAACACTGTGGTGAATTCAAAGGTTAACTCTACTAGTTTAATTAGTCTAAGAACTTAAAGATATCAAAGATCAAGATTCTTGGTCTTTTCCATTCTTTTGAATCAATCTAATCACTTGGCCACTCTATTGGTATGTGCTTATTAGTGATAGGGAAAACCTATTTGTTCCTTGTTTAAACACTCTAATATGTATATCTATCATGAAAAATATGCCTTTTACCTTCATCTTGATCAAAATGCATTTTCTATGCCTTCATAACATCCATATCAGACTAAAAATGCTACTAGTTTTATTACAAATGTCCCTATCACAATAGGATATCTTCATTTTCATAATAATTACCTCCCTCCCACCCTAATTCAACCTTATTTGAAACCTTTTCATACCTATGACTAACCTCAACAAGGTTACCTTACTCCCAATCTACATTATTAGCCTCCTAATGAACCCTAAAAAAGCATCAATGATATATAGCTTGATTTTTAGAGACAACTAATGGAGATTGAAAGAGAGGAGTATGGTAGGTATAATGATGAACTTGTTTATCAAACTTAAACATAGAAGTAAGAGGTGATGGGACAATGTATATATGAAGATGATTACTTGGCTAAGTAGATCATAGATAAGGAAGAGTAAATGCATAAGTTACTTATGTAGATAAAAGAAATTGAATCATAACCAACCACCTCTACTCCTCCCTTTCCTATATTTAGGCAAGATAAATACTTTGTGATTGCAAGTAAATCCATTGATTTCAAGGTTTCATGTTTTAGAGGCCCTCCTTATTTGAAAGAGACTTCTCTCATTCCTCCTCAAAAAACCCAAGGACAGTTATAGTAATCATTTTGGATCATGCACCCTAACTTTATAATGCCCAACCTTGTAGAAGACCCTTCCTTTGTGCTAGTTGAAACCTCTTTCCCTCCTACCCTCTCCATTTTCATAGGAGGAAAAATTATATGGAAGGCAAGTGAAGACCATTTAGATGAGGAAGAGGATATTTCAAGTGAGTATGATGAAGAAATCATCATTGGTAGCCCTCTTTGTGCCACTAAATTAGGAATTTTAGAGCTAATATAAGAAGAAGATGAACATGAACAACTAGAGAAGCATTGTAGTATGAAAAGGAAAGATGATGAGGCAATATACTGGATAAATTTGATTTCACTCAGTTTAGAATAAGATGAATTTGGTCATACAACTGTAATGAGGCCTCTCATGCAAAAGAGTGAAGAACAACTAGAGGAAGATTTCTTTTCTGATGAGCTAGAGGTCTTTTTCTAGAGCATGGGCATTAAACCATCATATTTCAAAGGAGAAAAGCATGAGCAAGAAGAAAAAAAAGAGTAATAAAATGTGTTACCAACTCAATCACTTGGTAGTGGCATCCTAATCAATAGAATGATGGAGAAGTGAAATGCATATGAGATGGCAATTCTGATTTCTCAAACTTTGTCTTGACAAGTGGTGTCTTATTAGGTACCTAGCTCTGTTGGAAGCCAGAAAGGAGGAAACATCACATGTTGTGATTATTTCATAGCATAAAATTGATCATCAAGAAGAGTATGATCAACTTGCCTATCCACTTCAAGACAACTTTATGTTTAGCCAATTGGATTGGGTAAGTGAGTTTATTGATGTTCTTATAATTACATAAGTATATCTCCAATTTTTTGACTATTCACTCCTCCATATTTTTTTGGTTACCCTAAATCATCTAAAGAATATTAAATTATAAATAAAGGGAAACTATTTTGTACAATTAGTCAATGGCTTTGTTTAAATAGACTTTTAATTTGTTAGTTTAAGGTAGGTTAGATATTTTTATTTCCTCTAAATACCTATGTGCACATTGGAAATAGATTTTAGTAGTTTTTACCTTATTATAAGTGACTATGGCATAGTTGTGTTATTTCTTTTCCTCATTTGTGGATGTACCCTTTTAGTTTTAAAGGATTGGCTCAAGCACAAGGTCAGATAGGTTGTAGTTATCTTGCATTTTTAGAATAAGACAAGTTTGGGATACTTATATGACTCCATTCCATATGGATTTATTAAGGATACTAGATATCCATTTGGTAGGAAATAATCTAGTAGAGTTTTCTAGAAATATTGACTCTTCAAGTCACCTTGATCCCTTATGAAAAAGGTAGAACTCTCTGCATAAAACTAGCCTATGCAGTGTTTTTTGGGATAAGTTTCACATGAATAAATCATGCTCATTTATCTCCAAAAATTATATGATGGTATTAAAATTTTAGGGGAAAATAATGGTGATGGTTTTCATATAAAATCATTCTTTAGTTGAAAGATATGCAGCCATAAAAATGCCTAGTGTGTAGATTTTATGTGTTTCTAGTTGCCAAATCAGCGTATGCAACAGTTTTTAAACACCATAACATAGGGTCAAATGGATTCCAATTTATTTAAATTTTAACATGATGGTATATAAATGTGGGGATTAAATATAGGCAACATTATATCCCATGTGAAAAATACGTATCTAAAAAAATTAGGTTCTGACCTAATTTTGTACTTAGCTAATTTTTTGTGTTTACAATTTTCAAATATTCCCCTTAAGCACTTTTGAATCCCTTTTATGTAAGAGAAAATGAAGTTAAAATTACATGAAAATTGGTATTATTGTACCCTATTTTCATGAGAAGTCAATTCACTTTGTTTCGTAGTTGTATGAGTCTCCAGTGAAAAGTTATGATGGTGTGAAGTGACCTTTCTGGAAAGATTTATCACTCAACCAACTTTTTACCTAAAAACACTCAGATGAAAAGACACAAGGGTTATTTTAATCATTTAGAAAAACTAAAAAATACCATTTTAATAATATTTTCAAGATATTTCTAGTGATGTAAGATATGATTGGTTTTGATCATATCTTATGCTATGACTTTCCATTTTTCCATGTTCAAAAGGTGTTGATGTGACTATGTGATTGTGTGTTGGTTTTTTAATCATATATTTTGATCTATAGATTCATTTTTGATGTAATTTTTTGTATTATAAATATGAATTCTCCCTCTTTATGATTATACTAATTTAAAATTTGAGAAGTTTATAATTAAATTAGTCAAAGTTACAACTTGAGCAGTGTATTGATTTGATAAGTCCACAAACTTTAATACAATGGTGGTTACTAAAATTGGGCATCAATTATAATAATGTAGAGGATGGACATATCTTCACTTCCAAAAAATATCTTAGTTACTTTCCAAATCATTATTGAATATTCTAACTACCTTGATAGTGGGTGAGAGGGAGTAATGACCATAAGCTCTCTAATTACCTATATAAGCAAACACATTTATCATTGCAAGGAGAACTTTTTGAGCATAGAAATGCCATAAATTTTTTCCCTCAAATAGCACATCTATTAGCTAAACCTTGCATTTTAATGAAAATTAAGTTCACCTCCATTTATTTTTCTTGTATTCTATGTGCTATTTATGTTTGTTGATCTTTGTCTATGGGTATTGCTCACCCCTCTCATTATTATCCATTCCCAACACCTCTATGCAAAACTTGGAACTCACTTATATGTCATATTTTATGTGCTCTCGATTATACATAGGCATTTTCTATGGATAACCTTCATCCCTCTCAATGCTGAACTATGTTCCTACACCTCCATATAAAATACTTATGCATTTAGAATATCCTTGATAAAGTCTGTGTGATATTGTCTTGTTCTTAAAAATTTGTAGTGTGTTCATCAAGGAAGCAAGGGATCTCAATATATTCTTTTTGCATCACCATTTATTTATATTAACACTCTCTTACCTTTTCCCTCCCTTTTCTCTCAAAATATTAGGTTTGGATTAGTGATAGATTTACCTTTATGCTATTTAGGTCTATGTGCTAGTCTTGAACTAGTATACCTAGAATAGAAGGAATCTAGCCTACTTCAGAAGTTCATCCCAAGGAGCACAAGGGTCCCACAGCCTTAGGGATGTTCCCATCATATCACTATACCAATTATGATAATTTAGTAGGTGCAAGGTTCAAGCAACAAAAGGGACCACCACCACCACCAAAACCATGGGATACTTAAGAATGTATGTCATAGATGTGGAAAATGCCTCAAAATCCTTATAACCCTAGGCATAACAACAAAACCAATAATCATATTGGATATAACAGTCACCACCTTAATGGCCAAATCAACAATATCAAATGTAGAGAAGGTTTCCTCCGTAGTAGGCTTTGATGCCTTCACAACCTCAGCCACAACCAATTGAGCATTAGGTTAACAAACCATAGTTACCTACCTAAATAGTCGTAAATCCTAAGAATAGGTAAAATAATCCTATTTATGGAGTTGATCAATAAATTAGTGTTGTAAGTGGTTTAATTAAGTGTAATAATGTTCAACTCAGGTCAAGAAAGGTAGTAAGAGATTCACTCATTACCATAAATAAAATTATCAATGATGAAAACACTGTTGAGTCACCTATAGTCCATGAACCAAATCAAGATAAGGTAGAAGACACCATAAATATAATAACACCAACCAAAATTTAAGATCCCCATGCTATTCCATTTCCTTAGAGACTAAAGGAATAAAAACCTAGAGATGATTCTAAACTGATGCACGAATTAAGAGAGATGAAGATAAAAATTCCACTGGTAAGAGCCTTTAAGGATATTCCTAAGTTGAATAAAATAATTAAAGGATTGTGCATAAAATCACTAGGTATAAAGAAATAATATCCTAAAATAATTCAATAAACTGGCAAAATTATAGAATTACTAGTAGGAAACATACTCATTCCCAAATACAGAGACCTTGGTAGTTTTGTGATAACTATGATAATTGGGAACATGTCCATACCAAATGTGCTTGTAGTTTTAGGTGTTTCCATCAACATAATGAATATCAAAATAGTATAATATTTATCCCTCATAGAGATTTAGCCTACCACTATAATCTTACAAATGGTAGATCAAATCACTTCTATGCCTAAAGGAACCATAGAAAACATTCCAGTCACCATAGAATCTTGGGAATACCCTATAGATTTCATGATCCTTCAACCTAAACCCATGAAATTAGGGTGTCTAATTATTCTTGGAAGACCTTGGTTAGTTATATTCATAGCATAAATTGATTATAGATATGGTAATATGACCATTTTCAATGGAATTCATGCTAAATAAATCTCCCTTTATTTGCCTGCTAGACTTTTAATGGATGTTTATGAAAAATATATGGGTGGATCAGCATAAGAAAATTAGACTAGTGTGTCTTCATTATCCATGGTTACCATAAAATATAATTTCCAAAAGTTTTAGGAATAGGTAACATAAGATTTGGACCAAAATAGCCTAGCTTTGAAGTCTGATAGCCTAGCTCTAAAGTTTGATAACCTAGCTCTAAAGTTTGAAATCCTAGCTTCGAAGACTAATAACTTAGCTCTAAAGATGAACAATCATGAATGTGAGGAATTAAACTCCACACCTAATAATTGATATAATGTCGTGTTATATAGTCCAAAATATATCCAACAAGCCATAGTTAACTAGGCTTAAAAAGGGTAGAATTCATTTTTAAAGGATTTTCATTGTTCATTAACCAATATGCTCTGTAAAAGTGAAACCTTTTATAAGGATGTGGCTATATTTCACATGATACTACCAAATTTATGTCCATTTAATGCTTTGAATAGTGAATACAAGTAGGTAAATTCCATCATTTTAGGTACTAAATAAATTACAATCCATCCTAGTAAACTATTGAATATCAATAATTAGTTAACTAACCAACAATAAAGTAAAGTGTTTGATGTATTGGTATAAAACACAAAATCCTTCACTTGGGATTATATTTATATGAAAGTAATACATCTTAGTGTATGTACCCATCACATTTACACCAAATATGTTAGACAAGTTAGACAACCACAATGGAGAATCAACCTGGTCTTAAAAGAAATTGTAAAGAGATAGAAAAACTACTAAAAGTTGGTTTCAATTACCCCATATCTGATAGTCAATGGGTTTCACCTATAGTCATTTTACCTAATAAGAATGTAAAATGGAGAGTCTAAATAGATTATAGAAAAATGATTAAATCCACTACGAGAGATTACTTTCTTTTGCTTTTTATTGATCAAGTCTTGGATAACTTGGCAAGAAAGCAATACTTTTCTTTCTTAGATGGGTTCAAAGGATACAATAAAATTATAATAACCTTTGAATATCAAGATAAAACTATATTTACCTACCCCTAGGGAACATTTACTTATACAGTCCTTCCTTTTGGATTATGCAATGCACCTTCTAGCTTTCAGAGAGCACTGTTAGCCATATTTTATGATCTTACAAATGATTGTGTGGAAGTATACATGGATGAATTCAATTTCTATAGCACTAAATTTTATTAATCCGAGAGAAATTTGGATAAAATTTTCACCAAATGTGAAGAACATCAAGTATCTTTGAGTCATGAGAAGTGTATAATAATGGTTGATGAAGGGATAGTCTTAGGACATCATATCTCTTCTCAAAGAATAAAAGTGGATCCCAAGAAGATCAAGGTAATCTATAATCTCGCCATTACTCAAACACAAATAGATGTCAAAAATTTTCTCTATCATGTAGGATATTATAGAAGATTTATTGAATACTTAAGCAAAATAGTTATACCTATGTTTTCCTTGATAACAAAAGATAGTGAATTTGTATGGAATGATAAGTGTTAAGAAGATTTTGAAATATTAAAAAATAAACTTATGATTGCTCTAGTTTTGAAAGGACCTAATTGAAAATAACATTTTCATATTTAAATTGATGATTCCAATAATGTACTAGGGAAAGTTCTAGGATAAATAGATGAGGAAGGAAAAATATATTTCATTTATTGTATCATCAAGAATGTTACTCCCACAAATAAAAAATACACTACCATAGAAAAGTAATTTATTGCTTTTGTTTATGCCATAAACAATTTTAGGCATTACATTACTGGTTATTATATATTTATCTATATAGATTATTCAACTATTAAGTACTTAACGAACAAACCAATAGTAGGCAGGAGAATTATTAGATGGCTATTGTTGTTGCAAGAATTTGACATTGCCATTATAGACAAACCTAGGAAATATAATTTTATTATTGACTTTTTGTCTAGATTGAAAACTATAGGTGAAGATGAATTTGTGAATGATTATTTTCTAAATGAACAACTATTTTATATATCTACATACTCATGGTTTTCAGACATGAAAAATTACTTGGCAATAAGGAATTTTACTCATTCCTATTAGTGTAGGTTTTTATTTTTCCCTATTTATTAATTAGGGAAATTGTATTTCTTGTGCATACATGGAGTTTTCCTACATTTGTGGGATAGGCTAGCTTATGTGGAGGTGTGTGTCATAGATGTGTCATAGGTGTCATAAGTAACTCCCTTGATGGGAGTTACTTCTCTATTCTTAGCACCTTGTCACCACCTTTCATGGAGGAGTTACTGACTATTTTTGGTGTGCCTTGTCCACCTTTTGTGGAGGAGTTACTTTCATACTCTCCTATTTGTAGTCCTCATTTTGGCCATTCCATGCTAATTCAGATTTGGTTTCTCCATTTTGTCTTGTGCAATTTATCTTCTTGTTATTGTCAAATTGCTTTAGCATCTATGTGGTGTGCACTTGTTCATCTTGTGTGATCACGTCTTCATTGCACTCGCGTTATCCGGATTCTGGCAACAACTCCGATATGGTATCAAAGCTTTCCCGGTAATATTGTGTGTGATTATGCTTTTAGATTGTTTTGGAATCAAGAGGAGTGGAGTTCTCTTTATTTTTTTAATTCTAGAATTAGTCTAAAATAAAAAAAATCTGTCAATATCATTACTTGTATCATTTTTGGCCTTGGGTGTATTGGTTGTCTTCACTTCAGGGGGTGGTTTAGCTATTCTTGGGCACCATTATTATGTGGCTCTAAGGAACTTTACAGTCAACAGTAGTCAGCACCAACAAAAGCGCCTACCTTCTGCATTCTGCACACTTTTCTTGACTTTCTGATTAAAAGTGGCGCATCCTTTCTTCCAGCAAAGCGCCTAGCTTTTGGTTTCACTTCTGTGCCAACCTCCTTTCCAACAAGTTCCATCAAGTTGCAGTCAGTTCCAGTAGTCATTTGTATGGTGCCCAGGTCTGTCTTTTTTTGTTTTTTTGCAAAAAAAAAATAATTTCAGAATTGCACTTTTTTTTGGACGCCATTTGCTGTTGTATGCTGTTCAGAAATCAGCTTCTGTGCCCTTTTTTTGGTGAAATTTTTAGCCAAGCCTCAGTGTCCAGCAAGGCGCTTTAGTTTTTCCCTCAGACAGGCCGTATGACACCTTCTATCAGGTCTTTTTTTGTCTTTTGTACAAGATAAATTCTGACTATTGTTTTTGGATGCCCCTTCCTACTTGGCGTCCCATGTGGCACACTAGGTCACTTGTCATTCTGTCCAAACTGTCATTACTTTACTTTTTTAGTGAGAAATTGGCTTGATAAAATAGAAATCAGTCAATTTGATTGAATACTAATTTTTTTAGACAGTTTGGTAATTTTTAGAGGTTTAATTTCCACTTGTATCTTCGACCTATGCAGACGAAAGGTGAGGCCCAGGTTGGTAGGAGGCCAATTCCCCCTCACACAAACCTCATTTGGATTCTTCATTCTATGCCGAATCTAATGAGTGGTTGGAAGGCCACTTTTTCTCCCCACAACAGGCATTTTTTTAATGTTTTAGTGCTTTTTTTGCAAAAACACTAGTTTACGGGAAAATTGTAACTTTAAAATATTGCAAATGGTAGCTCGATTTTGGGTGCCATTTTTTTCAAAAGTGCTTGTAATTCATTTCTCCATAGTGTAGACTTGTTATTTTTCAAAAATACACTAGTTTATAAAGTGCCAAAAATTTGAGTCTCCCGAGACGCATTTTCGGCTGAGTCCGACGTCCTGTTTGCTTTTGTCTTGCACTAATTGCTCTAAGACGCATTTTCAGCTGAGTCCAACATCTTTTGAGTGTGAACTTGCATATTTTGGGGGGGCTCAATATTTTGGGGGGGTGTGATTGTTTTTTCACAACTTGCAAACTTCACTTTCATTCTCCTTTCTGCATACATTCACAACTTGCAATCAACACAACTTCACCTAATTTCATCTAAAAATGGATTCTTTTCAACTCAAACCCCTAACACCCTTCAACTATCATGAATGGAAAGTTAAAATGTCAATCATTCTTAAAAGCAAAGGGTTGTATAAGATCACAATGGGTACAGAAGTAAAACCTAACACAGATGCTAAAAAGGTTAAGTGGTACAACCATAGTGATGAAGCCTTTGGGTTACTGAGCTTGTCTGTGTCTCTTGAACTACTCTTCCACTTAAAATCCTCCCAAACTCCTAATGACATATGGGACACCTTAGAAAAGTTGTTTTGGAAGCTTGATGAGATGAGAGGTCATGAGCTCAAAAACAAATTCATAAGTCTAAGTCCTAGCAGATTTGACACCCTAAAGGACTTCTTTACTAAGTTTAAGGCCCTTATATTGAAATTGAAAGAATGTGGGATAGAGAAGAAAGATGATCAACTCATTCTTTCTATTCTCGCAAAGCTTGGTCCAAGCTATTCAGTCTTTGTCTCCACTTTCCATGCCACTAAACGTGCCCTTGGCATTGCATGGAAAATGCCTTCTTTGGATTCATTCATTGCCGACTTGACTAGGGAGCAAGATAAGCTAATTCAAATGGGCACAATGAAGTCTACTCAACCCCAAGCTTTGATAGCTAAAAATGGTAAGGACAAGACTTCAACAAAGGAGAAGAAGAAAAAGAATAAGGATCTAGAGAAGAAGAAAGAAAACACTAATCCTGCCAAAAACAATACTGAGTCTTCCTCTTCCAATGCTAAACCTAAGAAGGAGAAGGTTAAGTGTGCCTATTGTAAAAATAATGGGCATGATGAACACAAGTGCATGAAGAAACAAATAGACCACCTAACTCATCTTCTAGAGAAGAACAACCTAAGTGTTCTTGAGTCCATCAAGCAGAATTCATCAACCCAAGATTCTACTAAGGCAAAGGGCAAGGGTAAGGAGAAAGAAAAGGGCAAGGCCCTTGTAGTTACAGGAGCTTCCACATCTTCATGGGTCATTGAATCGGGTGTTTCTCACCATATGGGCTCTTCACTAGGTTGAGTTTTCATCTTTAGAGCCTTGTAGTATGACTTCAATTAGTTTGGGTGATGACACATCAGTTTATGTTGCAGGGAGAGGGTCAATTGAAATGGAAGGAGGAACATTCAATAATGTTATAAGTGTTCCTTCTCTTTCAACCAATCTCCTATCAGTGTACCAAATCACTCACATTGGTCAGGGCATGAGAGTTGAGTTTTCACCAGATTTAGTATCTATCAGGGAGTTGCATAGTGATACTACAGTGGCAGTGGGAAGGGTAGATCACCAAGCCAGGTTATACACCTTTTTACATTTTGCATTAGATTCTTCTCCTACAGCATTGTTGACTCATTCAGATGGAGTTAGCAAATTGTGGCATGAGCGGTTTGGCCACCTTAACTATTGCTATCTTGAGCAACTTTGTAAAAATGACATGGTCATTGGCTTGCCTTGTGTCTAATTCTCAAAAGGACTTTGCGAGGGGTGCTCCCTTCGAAAGCATCCCGAAGCAAAATTTGACAAAGGCAAAGCTTGGAGAGCTTCACAACCTTTGGAGTTAGTCCACAGTGATGTATCAGGACCCTTTCCCAAACCATCTTTCACAAGGGCCAAGTACATCCTCACTTTCATTGATGATTTCTCTAGGTACACTTGGATATATTTTCTCAAACAAAAGTCTGAAGTGTTTGAACATTTTCTAGGCTTCAAGGCTCTTGTTGAGAAACAGAGTGAGAAATCCATCAAAGTTCTTTAAACTGATAATGGAGGGGAGTATGTTAGCATCAGGTTTGAGTAGTTTTGCACCACAAAGGGGATTGATTTATAGCACATAGTCACCTATAGTCCTTCACAGAATGGGGTTGCAGAACGTAAGAATAGGTTCTTGAAAGAGATGGCTAGTTGTATGATTCACTCCAAATCCTTAGCACCACAGTACTGGGCTGAAGCCATCAATTGTGCTTGCTACATTCAAAACAAGGTTTCTCACAAAGCTTTGAAAGGGATAACACCCTTTGAAGTTTGGCATAAAAATAAACCTGATGTTGAGCACCTCAGGGTTTTTGGATCCCCAGCCATGGCCCGCATTCTGAAGAAAAAATGAAAAGCTATGGAATGTTAGTCCAAGCCTTGCATCTTTGTAGGATATCTAGATGGTATTAAGGGATATCACCTTCTAGATCCAGTCACACATGAGTTGTTCATCAAGAGAAGTGTCCATTTTCAAGAGAGTCCTAAAGACTCAACACTTGACACTTATTCTCCCTCATTGGATCTACTTCTTCATGATGATTCCTCATCAAATTCAGATCAACCACAGCAGGTTTTTGAGCCAGAGTCATCTTCTTCATCTTTAAGTTTAGATAGTGAGGACAGTGATGCAGTATCATCCACCTCTAGTCAGTTAGAGGATGAGGAGTTAACACCTGACTTGCCCACTTCTAGGCCACTTTGGGCCAGACAAACACTTGAGAGTGTTGTCACATGGGCAGGAGACCCCGCAGATGACAGACATACTAGGGGGGATTTTTAAAGAGATCCACATGCCTTCTTTGCTTCAGTTTCAGATCCACAGACTTTTTGAGAAGCATCAGGGGTACCTGAGTGGGATAGTGCTATGGAGGAAGAATATTCTTCCTTAATCAAAAATCACACTTGGGATTTGACTTTGCTTCCTAAGGGAAGAAAGATGGTTTGATGTAGGTGGATATATCAGACCAAGTTTGCAGCAGATGGGTTAGTCGATAAATACAAGGCACGTTTGGTTGCCAAAGGTTTCTCACAGGTGACAGGCATTGACTACTCAGAGACCTTTGCACCCATTGCAAAGATGACTTCTATCTGACTCACCTTGGCTATTGCTGCAACACATGGTTGGGATGTGCATCAGATGGATGTGAAGAGTGCCTTTCTTCACAGAGACCTTGAGGAAGAGATCTACATGGAGCAGCCACCACGATTTGTTCAAGATTCTTCCTTAGTATGCAGACTTAGGAAATCTATTTATGGCCTCAAACAGGCCCCTCAAGCTTGGTATGCCAAGATGGATTCCTTCCTTCTCATAACAGGTTTCACTAGGTGCCATTTTGATCCTAATGTCTACTTCTTATGGCAGGATGATTCACTTCTAATTTTGGTTCTATATGTTGATGACCTTTTGATCACCGGGAGTTCTTCATCGGCTATTGCAACAGTGAAGGCATTTCTTCAGGATAGATTTGACATGACAAACTTGGGTTTGTTGCATTACTTCCTTGGCATCGATATCTCACAGTCAAATTTAGAGATTTCTCTTACATAGCCCAAGTATGCTCTCGACATATTGGCTCGATTTCAAATGGCTGATTGCAAGCCATCTCTGACTCCCTTTCTATCAGGAGTCAAGCTTGAGACTGATTGTTCTTTACCATTGGTTGATGCCACTCGATATCAACAACTTGTTGGTAGTCTCATCTACTTGACTCACACTAGGCCTGACATTTCATATATAGTGGGACTTGTCTCCAGATTCATGCAAGAACCCCATGAGCTACATTGGAAAGCAACTAAGAGGATCTTGCATTACATACAGGGTTCACATAGATATGGGATTCACTATAGATTTGGCACATAGGTTGACTTGGTTGGATATACAGATTTAGACTGGGCTGGTGATTCACATACTCATAAGTCTACTTTTGGTTATAGTTTCTCTCTAGGTTCAGGTCTTATCAGTTGGTCTAGCAAGAAGCAGAATGCTATTGCTATATCATCTATAGAGGTAGAGTACAGGGGAGCTGTTAATGCAGCTACTGAGACTATTTGGCTTCAAGGGATTCTTTTTGAGTTTGGAATTTCTATTAGGTAGCCCACCATCATTTATTGTGACAATCAGAGTACCATATAGATTTATAGGAATCTGGTTCAGCACCAGCGGACCAAGAACATAGAGATTCACATGCATTTCATTCGAGAGCTTATTCATAGTCAGGTCATTAACTTGATATTTTGCCAGTCTTTAGAGCAGGTTGCAGACATCTTCACCAAACCTTTCACTGAGAGCAAGTTCATTCATCTATGAGCTCTTTTTATGGTGCGGTCTACATCTGCAGCAGCATCATCTTTAGGGGGGCCTTCTAGCCTCTTCTTTCTTTTATGTCTCTCTTTTGGGGGGGAGTTTTTTTCCTATGGGTTTTCTCCTTTTCTCTATGTTATGGGAGATTACATTTGTACATGGGTACCTCATCAGGCCTAGTTGCCAGGACCCATTTTATATTTTCACACTTCCCACCTAAGTTGCGCTTATGGGGGGGTATTAGTGTAGGTTTTTATTTTTCCCTATTTATTAATTATGGAAATTGTATTTCTTGTGCATACATGGAATTTTCCTACATTTGTGGGATAGGCTAGCTTATGTGGAGGTGTGTGTCATAGATGTGTCATAGGTGTCATAAGTAACTCCCTTGATGGGAGTTACTTCTCTATTCTTAGCACCTTGTCACCACCTTTCATGGAGGAGTTACTGACTATTTTTGGTGTGCCTTGTCCACCTTTTGTGGAGGAGTTACTTTCTTACTCTCCTATTTGTAGTCCTCATTTTGGCCATTCCATGTTAATTCAGATTTGGTTTCTCCATTTTATCTTGTGCAATTTATCTTCTTGTTATTGTCAAATTTCTTTAGCATCTATGTGGTGTGCACTTGTTCATCTTGTGTGATCACGTCTTCATTGCACTCACGTTATCTAGATTCTAGCAATAACTTTGATAATTCCTTTACTTCTAAATAAGGAAAACATTTTATTAGAGCTATTTCTCATTTCAAAATGTTTAAAATCATGTTATTTAAAACTAGACTTGATCATGTACTTTGTAGGTGTGTTAGAGAAGATGAAGTATTTGAAATGATAAGAGCATGCCATAGTGAACCAAGAGGAGGACATTATATAACAAAAAGGACAAATCATAAGATTCTTGGTATAATTTATTATTGTCCATCTCTTTATAGGATTGTAAAAAGGTTTGTATGGCAATGCGATCCTTGCCAAAGGATGGGTAAGCCTACTTTATCCTCGGAAATGTCTCTTCATCCTCAAATAAGTTTAGAATCATTTGAGAAATGGGGTTTGGATTTTTTTGGACTAATCAATCCACCATATCAAGAAAAATATTATTTATGAGTATGTATTGATTATGTTACTAAGTAGGCTGAAGTGCAGGCACTCACTTTGTTGGGGAGAAAATGGTTGTTGATTTCCTATATCATAGGATCCTGTTGAGATTTGGAGTTCCTATATTTATTGTTTATGATCAAGGGCCCTAATTCATGTCTAACATGATGAAGGATTTCATATAATTGTACAAAATTAATCACCAAATATCTTCACCATATCAGCCCCAAGCTAATGGGCAAGTAGGTGTCACCAATCATGAGCTTGAAAACATTTTGACCAAAAAAGTGAATAGCAATAGGAAAGTTTGGGCAAATAGATTACCTGAATAAATTTGGGCATATAATACATGGAAGACTACCACATGATTATCTCCATATGAACTTGTGTTTGTAAAGAAACATTTATTACCAATAGAGTTTGAACTATAAACACTGAAGACAATAGCTGATATGGGAATTAATCTTTATGAAGCATAAAAGGAAATAACTATACAACTAAATGGACTATATGAACTAAGAATGGATGCACTCACTCAAACTAGCATGATCTAGAAGTAACAAAAATAATGGCATCATACCCACATCAGATAAAAAAATTTCAAGAAGGTGATTGGGTGCTTCTATTTGATTCTAAATTCCATCATTTAAAAAGGTAATCTTAGAAGAAGATGGTTGGGGACATACTTGATCAAAAATATTCACAAAAATGGCTTTGTCTAGCTTCAACCAATTGATGGTGACCAAAATATAGTTTTGGTCAATGTTCATAGACTTAAAATGTATAGAAGACCTCTTAGTAGGGATGAATTCATTAAATAGATTCAAGAACAATTTGACCTTCTGTAAGAACTTGGTTGTTCCCCTAAGGATGAATGATATTTTTAACAAACATCCAATAAGGGGGAGTGTTGAAAACCATCAAATGATAGTTCTCCTCCCTTCAAAAATTCAAAATATAAAAATTTAAAAAAAATTATAAAAATGAATATATATATATATATATATATATATATATATTCTCCTCCCTTCAAAAATTCAAAACATAAAAAATAAAATAAAATTATAAAAATGAATATATATATATATATATATATATATATATATATATAAAATAAAAAATAAAAAAATAAAAATCTACTAAAAAGTGAAAACCAGAAATGGTAGTTTTCAAGTGAAACTTCTACAATAAACATGAATAGTTGTCTTGTCAACTAACTTTACTTCTCAAAATTGTTTATCCTTATAGGACACATGGAAATTTTAGTATATAATCTTGGATACTTAGAAAATAGGTACAATTGTACTTTCTTTCCAATAGGTTAGACATTTTCTATTTTATGTTGTGTTTATGACAATTGGGTGGATAATATTTTTAAATATAGTTAAGTTATTTTGATACCACATGGATGTGATTGAGGTAGTTATCATCTCCAAATTTCAATATTTTATGTAAATTTATTCTAAAAATACCTTTTCAAAAGATATGACATAATGCAAAAATAATTGTGAATATTATTTCAAGTGTTGGAAAGTATGATATCTCATGCCACATCATTGATATTGATCCCAAAAATTCTCCCTCATTAAAAATTTGTGTGCTTTGAAGTGCTTGGCCATCATTTCTACTATAATTTTATGATAACCCTTCATTTCTATTCATTGCCACATAATATCCCAAATTTATTGCCTTTTTTAGTACTCTGTGTAATTTTGAGCTCAGTTTTTTATTGTGCAAGCAGTGTTTTGAGAATACTATGAATAGATTTGAAGATGGGGGGTAAGAAGAAAAGTGAAACAGAGTCAATGGAAACTCTGTTACAAGATGAATTTTCTAGGGTTATTTTTGAAATAACATAATGGCTCATTTTTCTAAAAATATTTTAAGGTCTTCGAGAAAACATTATCTAAGAATTTTTAGAAAATTTTGACGAGGATTATTATGTAGTCCTATGTGAGCATATTCCTATTGATTCCTCTATTATCAGTGAAATTTTAGGGATTCTTAAATAAGGTGTGGTTGTTACTTATAAATTAAGTTTTGTCAATCTAATTAAAATGTTCATTGATGAAATTGAACCCCATCTTAGGCTAGCTAAAAATCCATAAGTAATGGCCAAATGAATCATTTGAGATAGTATTTCACCTCCATGGCATACTGTTTCCAATTAGGTCATGAAATACCTCACCTGTGACAGACAATTCATTGTGGTCGATAGAGACACTACGTGGATTCTCATTTATTTTAGGAAAGGATCAACTAGTCTTGAATGCTAGGTAAACCTACCATCTTTTCTTTAATGTGCTACAATTAAGGTAGCTCAAAAATTAAAAATGGGAACTAGGTAATTCAAACATCATGGTATAATTAATCTCATCTATTAGCACCATTTTATGAATAAAACTAAGGGTGAGAAATCTTGGTCCTCATTTCTATGAAAATTACTCCAAATTTTTGGTAAAAAATCACAACATCCTATTTCTCTTCCAACGATAGCAAGGATAGAGGAAGGTCCATATTTAGTGCCTATAGCTCCAAAGATGTTACACCAAAGGTTAAAAAGAAAGATGAGTGTTTCATTAGAAAACTCTACTCCATCAGTCAAATACCATCGAAGTCATTAGATGATTCTCCTAGAGGAAAAAAAAATGCTGTACAAGTAGTTGAAATTTTTGAGAGTTTAAGTTCTCCCATAGAAGTTATGGGCATTGAACATATAGTTTAAGAAACCCCTACACAAGAGATTGAAGATAAAGAAGAAGAAAAACCATTATATTTTGTAGTTAACAAGGGTAAATCCACACTTATATAAGAATATTCATCTTCTCCTCAACTTATTTATGAATAAAAATAGTTTTAGCATGCTATGACCCTATCATGGCATGAAGAAACCATTCATCAACAGTAGGTAGAGCTGTATTTTATTTGATTAACACTGAAAGGTAAGAACCAAAGCATTTATAGTTTGGAAAGAAGATATGAATATTCTATTGCTCAATTTTGAGCATAGGAAGTAATCATCAAAGTAGTTAATACTGAACAGACCCAAATTCATAATCAATTACTTTCACAATCTCATGAATTTATCACCTTACAAAATTCCTTTGCAAATAAAGATGCTCAAATTGATAGTATAAAAAATTATATTTCTAGTAAGGATTCTTATATTAATAGTTTACAACATTCTATTACTGGTAAAAATGCATTGATTGGTCAACAAACTACTCACATATAGGAGCTAACAACTTGAAATGTTGAGTTGCAATCTTCCATACAAGTTATGCAAAGGGAAACAAGGGAAATAGTTATGCAGATTGAAGGACCTATAAGGGATATTCATTATTTTCCTTGACCACTTCATGATATTATTTTAATTTGGAATTAAGTACAAAAAAAGATTTATAAATTGGAAGATAAAAATGTGAGAATCAAAGTAGAATCTTAGCGATAGTTGTAGAAGGCTCAGACTTCTATTCAGACTATTTGTAAAATTGTTGAAAAATTATTATCTTATAGAAAACCTTGTTATTTTTATGTTCTATTTCTTATGAACAATTTTATAAGTGGAAAATTAAATTGATTTCTCTTGGTTTTCCCTATGTTATTTAAGATGAACATATGTTCATGGATGTATTTCTTAAAAGCACTATAAAAGGACAAGATACAATTTGTGAGTTGTATCTTTGTAACATGTTGTTGGGTTACTAGTCTAGATTTTTGATTTTTTTTTTTTTTGGGGAAAACAAAACTATGTGCTTTATTTCCACCATTATAAATCAAACTTCTTGGGACCAAGCACATAATTAACTCCTATAATTGTAGAATACTATAGGTCTATGTATGTGACCTTAATTTAAAGAATCCCACAAACTTCTTGCTTCCTTCTAGACTATTTATCATATTACATGAAAAACAAATATCATGAGTTGTTAAGAGAAAATATTACATCCTTTTAAGATTTTGACATCTAACATTCCTCTAGCTCCATCAATGCAAGTATGGCTATATCTAAGAATTTTCCTATTGCCTTGAAATGTAGATAAGTTATGAGTCCCACCACCATCAATTGGAGTCTTTAAAGAGATAGGGCACTTTTTTAGTTTATCACTCATCTCTTTTATGGAGGGTTATATGTATGGATTGACATGAAATTTAAGCCACCCATTCTTCTTTGTCCTATGTCTCCTTGGAAAAATTAGCAAAATTAGGAAGAAATAGAATTTTAATCATGGTTACATATAGTGGTAAGAGATTTGGGATTTTTACCTAGAAATAATTGTGATTTGGGGTAGGATTTTCAAATCTATGATCTTATTCAGTGGTTTGAATCTTGACTCCTGGATTGACGAACAGTTCTCCCACTAGTTTACAAGAGGACTTAAAAAAGGTAAAGTATGGGGGGAAAATAATGAGCCTTCTATAGAGCTCATTATATCTAATATAAACTATAAATAAGTGTTGCCTCTTGGTTATATATTGTATTACATTTAATATTTAAGGTCTCATCTAAGTAGGAAAAGAGTGCAATTGTCTTTTGTTTGTATGTGATACATTGTTGATTCTATATCTTGTTATTTGTGTGTAACTAGATGAAATGAACATAATTTTACATATAGAGACACATCCCTATGGTGGGATAATTTCAAAAAGTTATCAATAATTTTGGCAGCGCATTTTTGGCAATAATTTTGAAGACTTAATGTAGAACACATTGAGCTCTAAATATCTTCCAAATATCTAAAACTCTAAAGATGCTCTAAAGATGTTCCAAATAACTATCCAACCCTACTTCGAAGATGCCTAAATATGCTCTAAAGATGCCCAATTATACCCTGTAGATACATATATCAACTCTAAATATATCTACTAGATATAGATTTTAATTATTTATATATCTTATTTTATACATTACTATTCATAGTAAAGGTCTAAAATGATCTAGATATTAATGTATTTCTATTTTTGTAAAATAAGACATAATCTCTATAGATCTATGTTACTTATATTAATTATATTATTAGTTGAATTAGTTCCAATTCCTCCTTATTAATGTGAGATCTGATTGCTAAATCTTGTATTTTGAATAAGCGAATTTGGCTGTTTAGATCACCAGATTTTATATTTTGAGAAAAATTGTTGAAGTGTGCTTTAAATACTTGTATCCTTATCATTTCAAGGTAATAAATAAAATAATAGAAAATAAATAATGAAATATAGAGAAGAAAAATTCAAGTGTAATTTTTCCCATCTGTATATGTTCCTTTTGATAATGAAGTATTAATAAAAGTTTAGCATTCCATTTCATTATCGAGTAAATGTTGATCTTATTATAAGGAAGGAGAAAGGGCCAACTTCTCTCTGAAGATCAAGACAATTGGTATTTTTAGTTTATAGTTTAAAAGTGTACTTCTTTTGATTCAGGTATATTTCATTTTATTACAAAGTGTGATTTTTCTTTTAATGCAAAAAAGTGTGATTTTCCTTTTCATGTAAAAGTTTGATTTCTCTTTCAATGCAAAGTGTGTTTCTTTTAATGCAAGTGTATTTTTATTAAATGCAAGGTTTGTTTCAATTCAATTCGAGTGAGCTTTATTTATGCCAAATGTGTCTTGTTGTGTAGACTAATTATCCAGTGATTACTAGATTCACCAGTTTGATTAAACATTAATTGTCAACCCACGATGCATAAGCTTTTTGAGAGTGTCAATAATATATATGGATTATTGATTCAGAAATAAACTTGCTTTTATAATTGTAGTAAAATTAATTTATGTTGAATTTAATAGATAGATATATTATGAAACTACTATGACAAAATTATAGAACTATTCCACACTTATATACTATACATGCATCACACTTATATAATTAAACTTAACAGTAAAATCAACTTACAAAACACACTAATAATTAAAGATGGTTAGGATCTTCACAATAACTCATTCTGAGGAGGCCCTTCCTTGTTTAGAAATGAGATCCAATCCCGCTCTGATAGATTTCACAAATTTCTTACAAATTCAACTTTCTCATTACTCAATTCTAAATACAAATGCTATAGTTCAAAAACTTCTACTATTACCTTATCCAAATTATCTAACTCCTAGTTTGATCTAGGTTCTACCTTTAAATACACAAGGTAGTTTATTGACTCTTAACCAAAAACACTAAACTAAGAAAAAATATAAATACTTAGAAACTACCCCAGTCAACCTTCAAGTGGTTAGTAACCGAAGTTACTTATTTTAGGTTTGACTGGGTTAGAGATAAGGCATACTATTTTTCTTTTTTATTTACTTTTATATTTTCTCATTATCCTTATCTTTCCCATATTTGGTAAAAAATTGAATGTCTCCTTGCATGTAGGGAATATATACAAGAACTATGATTATTCCCAATTATGCATTTGGTTTCCCAAGATAGCTAGATGTGCCTATAAGATCTCGTCAATAATGACTATGCTTTACATAGTGGCTACATGCACTCTATAGTAGCTAAAAGCAACCTATAGGTGAAACTTTCAATTACTACTGGCACTTTGTAGTGGCTATAGACAATGTGTAGGTGAAGTCTATAGTTGTTGTGGGTATTTTGCAATGTTTATAGGCAACTTATAAGTGAAGCTCATAGCTACTATGGGTATTTTGTAGTAGCTGTAAGAAACATGTAGGTGAATCTTATATTTTCTATGGGCACTCTAAAATGCTATAGGTAACTTGTAGGTGAAGCCTATAGTTTTTATGGGCAGCCTATAGTAGTTATGGCTTAGCAAGATTATGTAACTTTTTATGACCCTTGAAATGCTTGTTAGATAAAGTCACACTAATATAATTCAATCAAGAAAAAGCATCAATAATTAATAACACACACACACACACACACACACACACACACACATCAATGAACATAAAAAATCATAATTTCATTCATTCATTCATTTGAATTAGTGATGGATAGTTATGGGATTTACATAGAAAAATATATAGATTAAGCATGGATGAGGATATAAAAGTAAGAAATTAGTGGCCTCATCACTCCCCCTTATTTAGCCTATTTCTCAACCTCAAGCAAGCCTTGGTTGGATTCTAAAACCACAAAAATTTCTAAAGTCTAGGGGTTCAATATAGCCTAACCCTTCATAGATATAAAAACCTTTAGCATTCTCAATGTGTTTCCATCTTTTCTTTTTTACCTCTTTGTTAGATGGAACTGTAGACACTGCCAATGTGTCTGCACCTTGGTTCTCCCCCTTGTCCACCTCAAACCCCTATCCTAACCCTTGGCCTTGGTCCTCTCCATCCATTTGATTAAAATAAACTTAAATATTTTAATTAAGTGGCCCCCTTTCCACCTCACCCTTGCCACCTTGGATCCTCCCTTGAATCCCTCCACCTTCCCCCTAGCATTTATTATGCTAAATCTCCTCATTATCTTTCCCCCCACGCCCATTTAAGTGTCTTCATAACCGTTCTTCCCACAACCCCTCGCTCGGCGGCATGCAAGAATGGGCAGAGGCTATTTTTAGTCTCTGTCCCCATTCTGCCACTGCCGACGTCGGTGACCCTTCGATCGACGTCAGTGAAACTGCCAGCGTCGACAGCCTTCAATACCCCTTTCTACATCCGTTGTAGCCCTGGACCCTTGAGCTCGCAAACAGAATCCTCTCGGCACTTTGGCATTCGACTCTCTTCTCTCTGGACCTCGTGCAACAGCAGCAACAGAGGCTGGGACTTTAGTTTCTTTAGGTTCCTCTTACAACAAGTCTTCCGTGGCTCCAACAACAGCTCCTCCGTTCTTCAGTCAGCAAGCCAAAAAGGTAAGCACTTTCATTATGTTATTTCATTCTTTTCTTTAAGTTTTTAGTTATCTACTGTCTTCTACTTGCTGTGTCCTTCCCCTAAGAGGCTGAAAAGCCTTCTCAGACCCTGTCCCCTGTCCATCTTCCTCTTTCCTGTCCCCCTTTCAATCTAGTCCCAGACAACTTCCTCGTCCCTCCTGCCAACAAAAGACCCTACACAGGGCACCCAACCAGACCCAGAGCATTCTCCAAACCATCCAAGCACGCCCATAAACTCTGTCTCAGACTCATCCACGGACCAAACCCAAACCAGACCCAACCACAGGCCACAACCCCGACCGACGCCGGTCACTTCCCCAATCGACGTCGGCAGTATAACCGATGTTGGCAGATCAGATAACTGACACCGGCAACATTTCTGACCTCGACGACTGTCATCAGCCCGACTGCTCCTTTCAGGTAATCATTTGTCTTTTCTTTCCTTTCTAATTTGTTTATCACTTCTATATTCTGGCATCCTGTATTTTCTTAGTCTTTTATCTGTCTGTTATCAGTGGGTTGACCTCCCTTGAGGAAGTTTTCACACTTCTGGGAACAAGCTTTCGCTTGGCAACCCACCGCCTATCCATCTAACATTTTCTTGTCCAAGTTCTTTTTCTTTGCAAGTGTCATTCCTCCACAGCCAAAGAGGGGTGCTCACAAGCGTCTAGATTACGGTGCGCGATCTTCATCCAGGTACTTCACATGCCTTGTCCATTTTCTTTAGTTTCTTTATTCATCTTTTGAATGTAGAAAGCGAATTAGCGATAGAAACATTCTGGCACGCCCGGTGGGACACTAGGTTCCTCCTGGGTTCCTTTTCTTCTTCATTTATTTAGGAGCATTAGGTTCTTACCTTTTCTCCTCCTTCTTTTCTTCTCAATGACACTATAAGCAGGAATTAAAAAGAATCCTTCTTTTCTTTCTTGCACATTCTAGACTAGTCCAACGTCATACTCTCAACCCTTTCTCAAACTTGTCTTCATAACAAACATCACATTTTGACTTGGGCATTAAAACACTTTGCATTCATTTCTGCTTGTGCTTGCATCTTCATAGTCCACCTCTAGTAACTTAAACGCATATTGAATAAATCGTAGACACTTGATGTTACACTACCAAACCACATGCACTAAAACGAACATAAAACTTGCTTGAGACAAGGCCCGACTGGGATTTCATCCCCCAGCGGATACCTTACCCGTCTCGGTGACCCTACTTGGATTTCATCAACAAGGGGGAAGCCCACTCCATTCTCTGGCAGAGGATAAACTCTAGGCGAGGTATATCTTGGCTAAGCGAGACCAGCTAACCACTGGAATCGTGAAGTGAGGGGAGCTTGCTCCTTAGCACCAGGCCACGTACCAGACCCTAACACAAATTTTTGAGCACCTAAAACAAGACCCAAAACCAGCTCTAGACTTCTTCTTCTAGGACCTTCTTGACAGCCAATCTCCCCACACATTCGTCTAAGGCATAAGCCACAGCTTCTAAGGTTAATTCTTAGGATTTATCGCTTAGGCTTGTCTGTCTCTCTCTATTTTTCCTCTTCTCATCTATTTGTTTGAGTGAGTGAGGACGCTTTCTTCATTGTTTTCCCAAGAATCTTCAAATCTTTTGGTTCTCTGGAAAACACAGTCACCAGCATCGGTTCTTCCACCGACGTCGGCTTTCCCCAGTCACCGGCATCGGTCCAGTCACCGACGTCGGCTTTCCTCTCTAACCGGCATCGGTTATCTGACCGACGTCGACTATCTTTCTTACCAACATCAGTTTTTCAATCGACGTCGGTCTCTGTCACTGTCCTTTTTTTTCAAAACCAGCAGCCTAAAACCTATCCCTTCTCTGTCAAAGACTCCATCCTGGTTTTTTGAAATTGAACAACACAGTTCTTGAAACCTGTTCCTTCTTTGCCTTACATGGTTTTGACTCGTAGCCAAGCCAAGGCTCTTGTCAACCATGCCAGCCACCAACCACTTCCGTCTACCCCATCCGTGACCGAGCCTACAATGGAGTTCAACTCGGAGATCGAAAGAACTCCTACCCGTCCAACCCCGCCATAGACTCCTATTGTCTAAGAAGGGGACCAAGATTTCAAACGATTCTTGGACCTCAACGTCAAGGCCTCACAACATTATCTCACACATAGTCGAACGTGAGACTCCTTGGGCAATCCAATCTACGAAATGCCAACCTCCCTTGCCGCAACTACAGCTGTATCGACAGCATCCGTAGTCCAACCTTTGCACCCTCAAGCCATCACTTCGGCCACTGACCTGACTTTGACCAATCCTCCAGGTGTGGCCTCTCCCTCTATCATTGGGCCCACTTCCACCGGGGTTCCGGCCCCCTGTCAACCTCAACTCACTTAACCGCTATCCACTCCTTTTCAAAACCTTATCGTCTCTATTCCGCCTACCCTGGCCCCTATCAACACCAGGGTGGCTTCTTATCCATTGGCCCCCGTTACCACAGTCCAACCTCTCGTAGCAACATCGGGCCTAGCTATGCCTTCTACCCAACCACCTTTAGCCTCTTCATCTATCCCTACGACTAGTTACCCCTATGTTGCACCTTTACAGGGGTAACTGACTACATCATATGCCTCCCCTAGCCTCTTCCAAGTGCCCTACAACTTAGGGGGCACGCCACCCATCAATCCATCGGCAGACATCATCAAAATGCTGATGGACAAGATGACCAGTCTAGAGACCTCTGTTTCAGGCTCGCTTAATGCTCTCTCATACGAGCAGATCTGCAATGAGCCCATTCATCCTTCTATCCCAATCAGACCATATCCTAGCCAGTGGGAGCTTCCGAAGTTTTCTCGCTTTCAAAACAAGGAGGACCCACAGCAACCCTTGCAGGCATTCAGACATGCCTGTTACCTCATTGGCCATGATGATGCATTACTCTTACGCACGTTTCCTATGTCTCTCTCAGGTGCTGTGCTCGACTGGTACAGCTCCCTTCCCAGCCATTCTCTCTTCTCATTCACACAATTGGCCCAGCTCTTCCTCGATCACTTTTCCATCAACATAACCAAGAAGGTCTCAATCACGGACCTCTATTCTATCCAGCAATTTGAGGACAAGTCCATAGCCGACTTCGTTGCTCGATGGAGAGGCCTCATCAACCAAATCTCCTTTTCCTTACCCCAGGCCGAGCTTATTGAACTCTTTTCCCAAGCCTGCGCCAGACATATTTCTCCCACCCTGAGGGTTTAAACCTTCCACACTTTTGATGAGGCCTTCACGATGGCCCGTAAACTTGAGTTGCGTGCCATCGAGGAGAATAAAGTCAAGTTGCAGAGTAAGAATCCCAGCTCTAAGACCAATGACTCCTCTTCTGCTAAGCCATCATCATCCAATTCTAAATCCAAGGCTTCAGCTAATGCTGTGGTTGTTAGATCTTCATCTTCTTTGACTAATCAGCCTGAGCCATCCACATCTCAGAGTGCCACTCGCCAATTCCAGCAAAGATACGTACAACGATGGTATACTCCTCTCGGAGAATCATACGCGTCTGTGCTAGAAAAGCTTGTTAAATAGGGGGCCCTCAATCTCCCTCAAGCCCGACCTCCTCCACAATTCAATCCCTCACGCGCCATCCCCATGTGGATAGGGAGCAAGACTTCTGCAGCTTCCATCGTGTTAAGGGCCATGACACGGAAAATTGCAAAACTTTTAAGAACATAATCCAAAACATGCTTGAAAAGGGGGATCTCATATTTGACAATCCAAATGCACCTCCTAATCAGGCCATTGACATCTTCAAACAACCTTTCCCCAATCATCCGCCAACTCAAAACAACGTCCAGACCTTAATTGATGATAATCATGAACACAATATTCGAACAGTCAATACGGTCTCTCCCTTCGTCCCCAATCAACCTCAAGAGGTTAGTCCATCAATCAGTCCATCACATGTGGACGAACCTCTTTCCCCGGCTAGTTCTCCACCGACCTCTCTCATCTTGGAGGATGCCTCAACTTTACCAGCACCACCGGTCTCGCCGTCCTCCTTTCTGCTGCCTATGGAGGACCCGACCCTTCCTACTCCTCAGTCGCAAGTGGAGGGCACCATCATCCCTACCCTTTACCTGCTGGAGGAGCCTCGCTCCCCGGTATCTTCTCCACCCGGAGAAGAACCTGTCTCCCCTTCGTCTTCTTCTAAATCTATCATGACTTCACCACACTATGCGTCTAAGATCACTACACCCATCTCGTCTTCAACCTCGCAACCATCAACATCTTCTTCTCAGCCATTTTCCCAGTTAGTGGAGAAAATCGCGCTTCTCCCTCCGAGGAAAGTGACACCTCAGGTGTTGTGGGAGTGTCTTAAAGCCATTCAACATACCTGTGCCCTCTCATCACATGCTGCTAATCCTCCCAAGGCAGAATCTCGTCAGACTCTTGACAAAGACCAGACTCTCAAACCTCAACCAAACCCATCAAAACTGAAACCTGCATCTATCTCGTCTAAGCCCATCAAATCATTTGGCATTCATCCTGTCTCCACCTTCGCTCACCCACAAGTGAAGGTGGACCTAGGCCAGACCTCGACCAGTAGCAGTCTTCCAACCAAATCAAAGAAGACTGCCAGACCACAGAAGCGAATGCCTCCTTCCCCGTCACCATTACCATCCATTTTAGGCCCCCATCCTTCGACCTTGGTTAGCATCCTTCTCACTCCAGCCTCCAATCAAAACTCGTTGCCTCCTTTGCTTCCTCTGCCTACCTCCAATCGTCCCTCTCTCAAAAAGGTGGTACCAATCACCAAGAAAGAGCCGTCTCCGTCTGTCACCGCACCATCAACCCATAAGGTGGTACAAAAACTTCTTCTAACCTCGCCTAAGCAAAAGTCACCAACCTCACGCATATCAACTGGCACGAACCCCTTAGTGGGCTCATACTCATTGATATTGCACCGACTTCTACAGACCTCCAACATAACCCTTCCTCC
Source organism: Torreya grandis (assembly GCA_037957365.1). NCBI lineage: Eukaryota > Viridiplantae > Streptophyta > Pinopsida > Cupressales > Taxaceae > Torreya > Torreya grandis. The sequence continues at coordinate 1,033,507 of JARHVA010002601.1, forward strand.
CATCAAGCCTTTCTAACATCTCGGGTCCAAGCCCTCCTGGTTCGACGACACAAAAATTTACTTATATCATCGTACACCAGGACACGACACCGAGACTTGTTGTACCCTCAAAGCCATCATCCACCGCTATATAGAGAAGGACACTCTTCTCCTTGAGGACACTCTTGACCAGATCCCGACTCCTTCCCATCCAACCCCTTCTACCACGTCAACATCTCACCAGCAAGACACGACCCCTTCTTCACCTCCTATTTTTGAAATCAATGCTATTCGTATAACCACTAGGTCACAAAAGGACAAGGCAAAAGAAAAAGCTACCATTCCTTGGACCTATCCCTTCATCAAGCCACCTCTTGCGCCCAAGCCTAAAATTTCTATCCTTGGCGCATCCCAGCCTTCTTCGTCTTCCTTTTCTGGGCCAATTCACGACTCCATGCTGAAGCAGCTTCACCAGACACCTGTAAAGATGTCTTTGTATGACCTTATCCAAACCTCGCCTCAGCACCAACAAGCCCTCATCCAAGCCTTGTAGGCAGTGGAGGTCCAACCTGAGGACCCCCAACCACTCGCTGCCCTCGTCCATTCTTTATCTCCTGTCGCCTCCATCACATTCAGCGATTCTGAGATTCCCGCATCTAACACAAAAGATCAGGATGCCACCCTCTTCATCACTGCCTATGTTGATCAGACACGCATTAAACGCGTTATGATCGACGACGGTGCTAGCATCAACATTATCTCTACCCACGCCTTTGATCAGTTGGCTCTTCCCAAGAATTGCGTCTCCAAAACTGATGCGATCTTATGCTCTTTCAATGACACCACTGCCACGACCATTGGCACAGTCATCCTTCACATTCGCGTTGGTCCACGCACAGTCCCGGAGCTCTTCTATATCATCGAAGGAGAGTTTCAATACAACATTCTACTGGGCCGACCTTGGATCCGTGCCATGGCCTGTATACCCTCCACCCTGCACCGTTGTGTGAAGTTTGAGCATGACGGGCAAGTCCATACCATTCCCGCTGACCCTTCACCCTTCAAGACTTGCAACACAACCTACCATCCCAACGATGTCCTCATTTCCATCAAGCTGTCAACTCTGGCACTGCCTCCATCTGCGAAAGCTTCGACCAGTTCACAATCGGCGGTCGCCCTCACCCCTTCCCTTCAAGCGTCGACCAAAGACCCCATGGAAGACATCTTCCAATGACTATCACTTGGGGAATATCGCTTGTTGACCCTAGACATGCTCCAAACTCCGTAAGAGTATGGACCCCTTCACCTCAGTCCTAATTACGACCATCGGATTGGGATGGTCGTATCTTATGGTCCTCCTCACTTCCGAACCAACTTTGTCTATGGGGGGCTTAATCAGGCTCCTACCAATGGCAATTCCCTCTCTTCACCCCAACCTTTCACATCTGATTTTTCATTTCTTGGCAACCCCGCCTTTGCACACACTTACCTTCACAGGTGTGCATGGAAGGGTTTTGGTTTCAGACGTTATGAGCAGGGCTCCCATCAGCCCATCGAGCCGCTCAATGATCATGATGCCAAGAAACGGTATGGCCTGGGATATCATGACCCCACTTAGGCTCCTTCCGACCTTTGTCCTGAGCCAACCATTGACCAATCTCCTCCAAACTCACCCATTTCTCCTTTGTCACCTACGGAGTCGGTGGTTTCCATCCCTCCTAGTTTTTTTTTCCATAAACACCATTCGCCTGGAACCCCTGACCTATCAGCTCAATGGGGTGTCCATGTCTCTCCCTCTCATTTTTCCTAGCATGGTAGAAGATGAGTCGGCAACCATTCACACTGTCCACTGCGTTGACGATGACGCCATCCTTTCCTACATGGGTGCCAATGACTCTTTCATCCAGCGTTCCCTCCCTTCCGAGACCCAGGTTATGTTAAATGAATCCACCATTGACATCAACCTCCCTTCTTCTTCTGATGTTCCTCGCGTCTTAAAGATTGGCCAATCTTTAGACGCTCAGGAGCAGCTTGACTATGCCCAGTTCCTTTCCAACCATAGCAAGGCCTTTGCCTGGACTTACAATGACATGCCTGGCATCGACCCCACTATTGCTACCCATAACATTGTCACCAAACCAGAGGCTAAGCCTGTTAGGCAAAAGGTTCAAAAGATGCATCCTTGCATTGCGCTCCTTGTTAAAGAGGAGCTTCAGTGCCTTCTTTCTGTCTCCTTCATCCAACCCATCGAATATCCATAGTGGGTCTCTAACATCATCCCAGTTACTAAAGCAACTGGGGGGATTCGGATCTACATGGACTATCACGACCTTAACCTAGCCTGTCCCAAAGACAACTTCCCTCTTCCTAACATTGACCAGCTTGTTGATCTCACGACCGGCCATGAGATGCTATCTCTCATGGATGGATTTTCAGGATACAATCAAATCCTAATCGCACTAAAAGATCAGCACAAGACTACATTCATCACCCCGTGGGGGACTTTCTGCTATCGAGTCATGCCTTTCAGCTTGAAAAATGCAGGTGCCACATATCAACGTGCCATGACCTACATTTTCCATGATCTCCTCCACAAAATCATGGAGGACTATGTGGATGACCTTCTCGGCAAGTCCAAACTTCACCGTGACCACTTGACCATTCTCACAATCATCTTCTCTCGCCTTTTGCAATACCATGTCTGCCTTAACCCCAAGAAGTGTGTCTTTGGGGTCCTCTCAGGTAAGCTTCTTGGCTTCATCATTTCCTTTCGTGGTATCGAGATAGATCCAGCCAAGATCCGTGCTATCCTCAAAATGCCACCCCCAACCAATCTCAAGCAGCTTCGCAGCCTACAAGGGAAGCTCCAGTCCATTCGCCATTTCATCTCGCAGCTTTCAGACCGCTGCCAACCTTTTCATCATCTCCTTAAGAAGGACGTCTCCTTTAAATGGGATGAGGACTGTCAAGAGGCTTTTGAAGCCCTCAAAAGCTATCTGGTCTCTCCACCAGTCCTCATTCCACCTAAAGACGACCAACCCTTCTACCTTTATATCTCTGCCACCAACCATTCGTTAGGTGCCATGATCGCGCACCGAGACGAGCATCATCGTGAGCAAGCGATTTACTACATCAGTCGAACACTGGTCGACTATGAAACTCGGTATACTTATACTGAGAAACTCTGTTTGGCATTAGTCTTTTCTGCCACCAAGCTCTGCCACTATCTTCTCAACCACAAAACCTTTGTCGTCACTCACACCGACCCGCTCAAGTACATGCACTCCAAGCCATATCAGAATCAACGTATGGCTCAGTGGCTTATGCTGCTCGCTGAGTTTGACCTCAAATTCATCCATCAGAAATCTATCAAGGGGCAAACCATCACTGACCAACTGGCAGATGCCCCTCTTCCCGATAATCAACCTTCACAGTTTGAGTTCCCTGACGAGTCTATCGCTACCCTTTCCACCGATGACACCGTCTACCAAATGACCATGTTCTTTGATGGCTCCAAATGTCAACTCGGTGGGGGTGCGGGGGTCATCCTCATCCCACTCAAAGGGGAGCCCATGCCTCTATCTTTCAAGCTTGACTTCGATTGTACCAATAATATGGCCGAATACGAGGCCTTAATTTTGGGACTTCAAACTACCCTTTCCCTCCACATCAAGTCTATCAACATCTTTGGCAACTCGCAGCTCGTCGTCAATCAAGTTAACGGTTCATATCTCTGTAAAAATAAAGTTTTACAGAGGTATAAAAATCATGCTGACCTTCTCTTGGCATCTTTCGACCATTACCTCTTGTAGACTGTTCCACGCTCTATGAACAAGTTTGCCGACACCATGGCTTCTCTTGCTTCGCATATCCCGTCTTCATCATCGTCATCTCGACTTTTTGTCATAGTGCATCGTGTACCTTTGCCTTCATACATCTCTCCTCACATCGACCATATCAACACTATCAATTCTAGCCCACGAGATGACTGGTATAAGCAACTTGTGGATTTCTTGTCTCTTTCTGTCACTCCTCCCAACCTCTCTAGCAATGCGCGACGAGCTTTCATCAAGCGCATAGCTCGCTATACCATGCTAGGGGGTCTTCTTTATAAGCGAGGCTTTGACAGCCTCCTTCTTCGCTGTCTAACCTCCACTGAAGCTCCTCAAGCCATAAAACAAGTCCACGATGGGATTTGTGGTGGACACTTCAGTGGAAACTCGGTTGCCAAACGCATCCTTCGCCTGGGTTATTATTGTCCCACCCCTCATCAAGACTGTAGCGACTATGTTCGGCGTTGCATCAAGTGTCAGCAACACTCTAACCTGCTTCATCTCCCCAGCCACGCCTTGCAAGTCACTCAAGATTTTTGGCCTTTCTCTCAGTGGGGCTTAGATCTCATCGGTGAGATCAACCCTCACTCGTCCCTTCGTCATCAGTCCATCATCACTGCCACTGAGTATTTCACTAAGTGGGTGGAAGCCATTCCTCCTGTCTCCACAAAAGCTGACAAAATTGTCAACTTCATCAGCAACCACATTATCTGTCGTTTCGGTGTCCCTCACAAAATCATCACTGACAACGGCAAGTCCTTAAAAAATAAGACTATCCAAAAACTATGCGACTCATTTGGCATCAAACTCAGCTTTTCTTCACCTTACTACCCACAAGCAAATGGGTAGGCTGAGGCTTCCAACAAAATTCTGACTAAAATTCTCATGAAGGTGGTCAACGATACAGGAAGGGATTGGCACATTCATATTCCCTTCGCTTTGTGGGCCTACCGCACTAGCATCTGAACCTCTACGGGTGCTACTCCCTTCTCCCTCTTGTACAGAGCAGAGGCTGTCTTACCTCTCGAAGTATAGATCCCGTCTCTCTACATCTCCCTACATGACATTCTGTCCAATGACGACTTTCGTCAAGATCGCTTAGCTCAACTTGAGTTACTCGATGAGCGCCGTCTGGTTGCCCTCAATCATCTCCGTGTCTACCAAATTTGCATAAAGTGGGCCTATGACAAAAATCTACGAGAACGAGATTTCAACATCGGAGACCTTATCCTCAAAGAGAATCAGCACGTGACCAATATGGAGCGAAGTAAATGAGGCAAATTTGCCCCCAATTGGCTTGGACCTTTTATCATCACACACAAGTATGGGTCAGGGACTTATCATCTGTCCTCCCTCGATGGACCGCCAGAACTTGAGCCTATTAATGCGTTGCATCTTCGACCATTCTTCTGTTAGTCGAGTACTCACCTACTTGACACGTAACTTGAGCTCATCCCTTGAGCAATCCTCGTCCTCTTAATCCTCATCCCTTTCAACCCTATTCCCCTTTAACAAGTCTTCTACAACCCTTTTATGACGCATGCATGCTTTGCCCTAATAAAAGGGCATCCTTGAACTTCTACAGTCTTGTCCATGACTCAAAAAAAAAAAAAAAATTAAAAAAATCAAGATGTCAAAACATAATCCAAGGTCACAAAATCAAATCAAAAAGACAGACTACTCCCTTGAAGGACAACTGTACTATCAGTACTGTAGCTAATAGACTGATCCCTCAAAGGACAGCTATTCAAATATTATATAAAGCAAAAATATAGACCACTCCCTCGAAGGATGGCTATGACTAAATCTTGCTACAAATAGCAACCTTTCTTAGAAGCTTCCCGCATTGATCAACTTCACAACATGACCATAAATCAAATGACATCTCTATGTAGACTTCCCGCATCGATCAATCTGCACCAAAAAAAAAAAAATGAGTCATGGACTTGGCTTGTAGTTGTCTCAAGGTCTCCTATAAAAAGGGGCAAGGTTATTCTTGCTCTTAAACTGGGTTACCCTATCCTTCTCCTATTACTTGCTCAAGGGACTTTGAGCTCACTTTAATGTCAAAGTGATTCGATTACCATTCTAACACCACACTGGTCAATGACATAATGCATGAACGGGGCTTTGGTTCTAATAACCCCTATCTATGCTTCATTTTTGGTCCTTGTCAATGAAAGAGCAATTTGCCTTTCATCTTTTCTCTACACTTTGGTCACATTTAACCACATCAATTGTCGACTCATCTTTAACCAAGCCATTTTCATCATTTTCAGCTGACATCATCCTAGTCCATTTCACATAGTTTCTATGGACACCAATACACATGGAAATTACCGACTAGACCCAATTTATGTTAAGCATAAACCAATACTTGCTGAAGCATAAATAGACTTTCATTCATTTTTAGCATACATCCATCACGACTATGGAAACTTGCTAGAGATGAAAGCCTCTCGACCAATATGACATCTGTAGCATCATCTTACCCTCATCGTTTTGACACTTGACCACATCCAATCATTGATCAATCAGACCTTTTGTCCGAACTACATTGGTCTGAGGCCCTATGACCAGGGCTATGTAGGCAGCACTCAAATACCACATCCTCTGAGGTTAGCTCGACCACCCCCATTTGTTCATCTCTTTGATGGACAAACCTCCTCTTCTGTGACCTTGACCCTGACCACGACCAGTCTATCGACAACTTTGACCAAGACCAATCAGTCTCTTTGACCCTTCCTCCCTTTTAGGGAGAACTACATTGGCCTGAGGCCCTTCACACAAGGGCTATGTAGGCAGCACTCAGATCACATGACATTTTCTAAGGTTAGCTCGGCCACATCCTTCGTCCATCCATCTCCTCAACCACCTGACCATTGGAGATCATGCCCATCTCCTAAACTGCGACCACTTCCAAGACAGCGTTTGCCTTGGTTGTTTTTTGCCTTTATGCTACCTCATGGCTGGTTAGCAGAATTGTCCACAGACCCTATTTTTGACCCTTCGCAAGTATAGGATCGCAAGCCGGTTGATCCCTACTACCTGTGACTTTTTCGTGTCTCTGGGAGCACTTCTTGAGCCTGGGATACCTGGAACACGATGACCATTTGGAGCTTCAGCTTAGATTGAGTGACCCGATCAGTAGATGACTAAATGCTGGGGCCTGGTTACTTCAATTTTGGCACTCCTTGACCCTCGACATGCGACAATTTAACCCGACCCTCCCGTGAAGTGGACTACGTGCAATCACGACTATTGCAGCATTTTCGCTCACACTCTTTTATCCATTTCTCTATCAAATCGACACTCGATCTTCGGTTCCCTTCTCTCGACTATCGCTTTGAGGGGGGAACACCTCATCCTTTTCCTGGGGCAACCATCTCTTGTTTTTGTCTTGCAGTTCGTCAAGAACAACCAACAAGACAAAAAGGGGCAAATGTAGACACTGCAAATGTGTCTGCACCTTGGTTCTCCCCCTTGTCCACCTCAAACCCCTATCCTAACCCTTGGCCTTGGTCCTCTCCATCCATTTGATTAAAATAAACTTAAATATTTTAATTAAGTGGCCCCCTTTCCACCTCACCCTTGCCACCTTGGATCCTCCCTTGAATCCCTCCACCTTCCCCCTAGCATTTATTATGCTAAATCTCCTCATTATCTTTCCCCCCACGCCCATTTAAGTGTCTTCATAACCGTTCTTCCCACAACCCCTCGCTCGGCGGCGTGCAAGAATGGGCAGAGGCTATTTTTAGTCTCTATCCCCATTCTGCCACTGCCGATGTTGGCGAGCCTTCGGCTGACGTCGGTGAAACTGCCGACATCGATAGCCTTCAATACCCCTTTCTGCATCCGTTGCAGCCCTGGACCCTTGAGCTCGCAAACAGAATCCTCTCGGTGCTTTGGCATTCGACTCTCTTCTCTCTGGACCTCGTGTAACAGCAGCAATAGAGGCTGGGACTTTAGTTTCTTTAGGTTCCTCTTACAACAAGTCTTCCATGGCTCCAATAACAGCTCCTCCATTCTTGAGTCAGCAAGCCAAAAAGGTAAGCAATTTCATTATGTTATTTCATTCTTTTCTTTAAGTTTTCAGTTATCTACTGTCTTCTACTTGCTGTGTCCTTCCCCTGAGAGGCTGAAAAGCCTTCTCAGACCCTGTCCCCTGTCCATCTTCCTCTTTCCTATCCCCCTTTCAATCTAGTCCCAGACAACTTCCTCGTCCCTCCTGCCAACAAGAGACCCTGCACAGGGCACCCAACCAGACCCAGAGCATTCTCCAAACCATCCAAGCATGCCCATAAACTCTGTCTCAGACTCATCCACAGACCAAACCCAAACCAGACCCGACCACAGGCCACAACCTCGACCGATGCCGGTCACTTCCCCAACCGACGTCGGCAGTATAACCAACGTCAGCAGATCAGATAACCGACACCAGCAACATTTCTGACCTCGGCTACTGTCATCAGCCTGACTGCTCCTTTCAGGTAATCATTTGTCTTTTCTTTCCTTTCTAATTTGTTTATCACTTCTGTATTCTGGCATCCTGTATTTTCTTAGTCTTTTATCTATCTGTTATCAGTGGGTTGACCTCCCTTGAGGAAGTTTTCACACTTTCAGGAACAAGCTTTCGCTTGGCAACCCACCGCCTATCCATCTAACATTTTCTTGTCCAAGTTCTTTTTCTTTGCAAGTGTCATTCCTCCACAGCCAAAGAGGGGTGCTCACAAGCATCTGGATTACGGTGCGCGATCTTCATCCAGGTACTTCACATGCCTTGTCCATTTTCTTTAGTTTCTTTATTCATCTTTTGAATGTAGAAAGCGAATTAGCGATAGAAACAGGAACATTTCCTTCCTAGTTAAGAATTATAAACCAAAATATAAGGAGTTGAAACATCAATCCCAATGATTATATTCTCCTCTTCGTGACAAGTTCAATATACAAGTATACTCAATGGATGACCTCCCTAAGCTTTTAAGGTGAGTATGGTTCCTTTATTTTTAAGGCATTTAAAAGTTTTGCCCATCTGTGAGAGCAGACAAAAAAATTTACCTTTCATCTCCTTCCATGAGACTCAAATAGTGGTTCTAGACTTCCACCTGCTTTCTAACAACCCATTATTATGGAGCATTTTTGTTGATAAATGAGATCCATTCTTCCACTATAGCATTTGAATCTTTGGATTCACTCTTGATCATCAGGGTGGATTCTTTCTTCTTTCCTTGATGTTCTTCCATTTATTTTCTTCTTTCAATTTCATTCAAAATATTTGAAGAAAATGCATTTAACAAGACATCTCCCAAATAGATGTTGGGATTCCATTATGTATCACTAGGAACAACATATTGGTGAGTGTAGATTTCACTTAGGTGGGATTGGAGATTAGGATCAACATATCTATACTTATTAAAGAGACATCTTGGATAACAAACCATATAATATTTATCATTATAAATCCTGTCATACCTAAATTTCACTCATTTTTCACCTATGTATACATCATACACCCTAGAAGGGGGTCTGCACTCCATTTATAGCTCAATAGTTTCATACAATTTGCCAATCTTTTCCTTTAGATATCTAATCCTAGTTTTAGCAAATTCTAATTTTTCTTATAATTCATCATGCTATTTTTTTGATTCAACATATCCCTTGAATATATACACTAATTATTTATGGCAGGCTTCATTATACTAAATTTTTCCTTTAGAAAAGTCAAAATATCATCAGTCTCTACTAGAGTGATGGCTAAGAAATCCACATCGATAACTTCTTTTATAGTAGGTGTTGGTGTAGTGGGCAATGGAGGAAAAAATACTTGACAAAAGGGTACCAAAGCTATATCATATTATATTGTAGGGGATTTTGTGGCCAAGGTGGATGAAGATTCTGCATGTTCCTCCACTATCTTTTCTTTATCCCTAGAGGGATCTATAAACTCTACTACTCCAAGAAGCATTTCAATACCTCATTTTCCTTTCAGTTATGTTATCTCATTTTTGAGTCTGTATATTTCCTCCATAGCTTATTTTAATGTTTGGAACTACTAATCATGAGAAAAAATTTCTTGTTCTCTTCCTTTTTACACAACCTCTTCAACCAATTCTTTTTCTCTTGCATGCTACTCTACCTTTCTCGATTCCTCCTCTTTGTATCCAATGTTTTTGAGGAGATCAATGTCCTCCTTAGTGAATCTAAATGTGAGAGGTGACTATTCTTCTTATTTTACCTTAGCATATCCTTCGTCAGTAGACCATTCTTCTATTTTAAATCCATCAAGGGTTTTCTTAAGCCTAGGCTCTTTCCTTGGTTCTTCATCATCACTAACAGCTATGGTTAAGGAGGCTATAGTGGTATTTTATTTCTTCATCCTTTGAGATCTCCTAGGAGGTTTATTCCCCTTGGTTTTCATTTTTATTACAGGAGGGGTGACTGATGGAGTTTTTTTTATTATGCATTAGTTAATAGGAAAACTTCTTCTTGTCTAGCTAGAGATAGTGTGGAGGAATCAATCTAAGGTGAGGACATAATGGGAGAAGGGACATGTTGTTGTGAGCTTTCCTCCTCTGTATCAGAAGGGAATAAGACAAGTCTTCTCCTCTTCTTTTTCATAGCATTCTTAGATGGACTTTCATTGGCTATGGGCTGACCAAAAACACTAGTGCCCTCAAAATATTCTTGAATAGTTTGTTGAGGATACTCGTCAGGGGATTCCCTCTCATAAGTTCCTTATTATTTTTGGGGTGTAATTTTTCTAGGGCCAAAAATTAATACCAGGTGAGGTTAGGTCTAATAAAAGCTATTCCTTGTTAATTATGTGCCATAATAGGTAGTGGTGAGATAGCGTTGTTTTAGTGCCATTCTAATATTCTTTGGAAATTCTTTTCAAGATATTCCATAAGAAATTTGGAACATTAATGACTCTATTATGTCTTAAATTATTTAAAAATTTAAACTGGAGAGTGTAAATGAGGGAATACCTTCCCTCACATGTCATGTACCTAATAATATATGATGTTATATCTCTCTATTCTAGAGGTAGACTAGATATTTTCACACTTCCCTTCTTTAATACCAATCTTTCATTTGCCTGGCAAAACTATTGCCTGGCTTCTTGGCCATTGGGTCTATCTTGCCAATTTTCTCCCATGCTTGGTAGCCCTATTGCTTGGCTTACCAAGGTATTAGTAAATAGAAATTTGATTCCATATATAGTGGCTTGGTTTTCATCAAAATAACCTACAAATTCCCTGGTAAGAGGCTCTAAAAAATATTGCAATCATTCAAAATAGGTAGTCCAACTGGCTCTATGGAAGACATCTCAATTAGCTTGGTCTCCCTATAAGTTCCTATGGTCTGAGGGATCTCTCCACACAATTGACCCTCCCATTTTATCTTCTCTATCATTACATTTAACCAATATTTAGTGACACACTCTTTGGACCTATGGAAATCTACCTGTAATAGGTTTGTTTTATGATGACAAATGTGGGGTTTGTAGGTTATAGGGTTTGGCTCAATAATGATAGATATGAGGTTATAGGTTGAAAATTATGGTGTCTCAAGGGTTCCCATGGTTTATGATGTTTAAATTTTAGTATTATCCTCCCACTTGAGCCACACATGTCCTTAGGTGACATGGACTAAGTAGGAAGTATGGGATAAGATGGGTCATCATAAGGAATATAAGTGTGGGTTTAGAGGTGATGTGACACTTTTTTTTGAATGAATTACTAAATTCGTAATAAAATATGATTTATTAATGACATACGTACTATATTAAAATAATGAAGATAGTTTTAATGATGAAATATATAGTATACCTTTTAATAATAGTGTTCTAAATATGATGCCTAGAAAGTCACACATATGTTGTCATGTAAATATTTACATGTGAATGATTAATAGGAACAATGATTGGGTTGGTAATTAGAATTGGAGTGAAGTGGAACTTTTCTGAAGTGATTGGGAGATCACTGATGATCAGGCACTGATGATGCCTATAGCTCATGTGCATGTAATGTAGGACAATCTATATAGAATAAGGGTCTAAGACTTAGAGAATAAATGATTGTTATCACACCATAAGGTGGTAATTGAAAAGATGAGTGATCAAAGTGATGGGATGGAAGATCTTGAGTAGGTAGCTAAGGGTATTATTGCCTAGTGAAATTCATCTACATGAACCAATTGATAGGAGTCTAGATGCTGCTTATGCCCTAGAGGTTTTTTTCCTATGGCTTAGTTATAGTAATCAATAAGATATTCAACATGGAACCTTTGTGCCAAAGAAATATAAGATATCACTAGTCAACACTATGAAATGATCTACATAAAATGACCAAAACTAAAAATGAATCATAAGTGTCTTGTAGGCAAAAACTTTGGTCTACAACACTTCCACATAGAAAGTGAAGTTTTATGTTTTGTTGTGGCTCTCTAGCTTGGTATTTAGAGTATTTTTATGCAATATATATGAAATTTTCTTCCCCAATTCTCCTTCATTCTTCTATGAGGTTATCTGATGACTTTCATGTAATTCCCAAAAGCCAATAGCTAAGCCATCAATGAGAGATGTAGGAGGATCTATCATGTATACTCTATATATAGATGATAATTGGTATGAGAGGTTACCTTTAGTAGCTATAGAGGTGCTCATATAAATTTGTAAAGTGATGGAAAACAATGTATAAGGTGCTCATATTAACTATAAAAATGCCTATAGAAGCTGGAGAAAACCTATGTGAACAATTAGGATTTGAGGCATTACACTCTCTCTACTTCCTTTTTCACATTCTATTATTATTTATTTATTTTTACCCCTAAATAGCCAACAATTTGGTTTTTTTCTTAGGCCCTTTTTATAGATCTGGGTAGCCAATAGGCTAGTTTTCTACCTAGAAGTTACCAACAATACACAAAAATGGGTTTTCATTATTGGATTTTTATTTTTTTTACTCTAACTACTATTTATAGTAGAATGTTTATTCAAGGTCCTAGCCAAGTCACCTAGAAATGTGAATTGTCAAGGACTAGGTAAAGGTCTCATTCATCATACTTGAGGAGGGTAAGGATGTCTTCCTCTCCTTCTTCAGTTGAGTGTAGATTGGTGTTCTCTTTGTTTGGTGAGACAACAAGCCTATCTAGGATATAATTGTATCCATCTTGTAACTGATAACACATGTGACTGGTCAATTTTTCCTGAGTAAGTGGATTTTTAGACAACTTGAGTCTATATCCATTGACTAGTAAATGGAATCTCACTGGATCAATGGTTTGAAGTTGGACTGCTCCGTTGTAAAAAACATGCTCAATCTCAAAAAGACCAAGCCATCTAGTATGGAATCAAGGGCCCAATCTCTTATATGGAATTACTTGGTATTAATGTGCCTATCTTGCCATCTAATCTACTATTACTATATAATATTTGTGTTTTATAATTCCTATTGTCTATATTCATCTATGGCATTCAACTATAAGAGATTTTCTTTCTATGCTTCAGATATATCCATCCCAAGTTCTAGTGATATCCATAAGGTCTTGTGCTCAAATTAAATTGGTAAGATAGGTTTCTTTCCATAGACTAAATCATATGGAGTGAAGCCTATACTGGTATTCCATATGATTCAGTAAGTCCACATAGCTTTAGGAAGCCTAGCCTCCCAATCCTTACGAGATAGACTAACATTCTTTGTCAGAATATTTTTAACTTCTTATTGGTGACTTCCACCTATCCATTGGAATGTGGATGATATGGAGTTGATTTATTATGCCCAATATTATAATCTTGGACTAAGGTAGTAATTAAATTAGTAGTGAATTGGGGTCCTTGATTAATGACTATTTCATGTGGCACACCATACCTAGTTAATATTTATTCATAGAGGAAAGCTTCCACCTTCTCATCCTTGGTGTGTGTAAGAGACTTTACTTCCACCCATTAAGTGACATATTTAGTATAGACAAGGATGTACCTTTTATTATTGGATTTTTGATTAAAATGTTCTAAAAATTCTAGGCCCCACTTTTCAAATGGTTCAAGAACCATTTGGGGCTATAAAGGCATTTCATCTAAACATGTGGGTCTCCCCATATGTTGGCATCTATCATAATGAGTAGTATATCTTATTGAATATTTATGGAGTGAGGGCCAATAGTATCCTATCTTCAAAATTTTCACTATTGTATGTGTGGCTATAAAATGTTCTCCATAGGGTTCATCATGGCAATATTTGAGGATATTTGAAACTTTATCTTCTCTAAGACATTTTCTAATGATATATTCAGGCCCAATATAGAAAATAAATCTAGACAACCATGAATATCTAGCACTTTTTTGAATCAATGCTCCCCTTTGTTTGGGGAGTAAGTGCTTTAGAAGTAACCCTATTATAAGGTAGTTATCAATATAAACATACTAGGGTATGGTGAGGGCAAGAGAGAATAGGTGCTCATCTATAAATGAGTCATCCACTATGGTATCCTCTTCAGGGGTTTGTAGGCATGATAAAAATTCAACCACTACATTTTCCTCTCTAGGCTTATCTATAATGGTCATATCAAATTCTTATAATAAGAGTAACCATCTTATCACTTACGCTAGAATAGATGGTTTGTGCATAAGGTACCAAATGGATACATGGTCTATATGAACAAATACCTGATACCTTATGATCTAGTGATAGAAATTTTTGATAGCATAAACTACCACCAAGAATTATTTTTAGTAACTGTGTAATTTAATTCTGCTACCTATAGGTTTTTACTTATAAAATAGATGGCATAATTGATTGCTTCCTATTTTTGGCCAAGCACAGCTCCAAGGGTAGAATCTAAAGCATCTATGTGAATGTGGAAGGAAAGCTTCTAATCATGACCACATAGAATAGGGGTGATGGTTAATAATTCTTTCAATTGTTTGAAGGCTGTATCATAAGCATGAGTTTAGAGAAATTCAACATATTTAGTTAGAAGGGTGAATAATGGTGATACTAATTCACTTAAATTGTTGATGAATCTCCTATAGTAACCAACATGTCCTAAAAAATCCTAAAATCTTTCTATTTTTGAGGAATAGGTAGGTTTTTGATGATGTTAATTTTTTCAGGGTCAACATTGATTCCTACAGTAGATACGAGGTGGTCTAAGATAATACATTCTATCATAAGAATGTAGCATTTATTGTGGATGAGAGACATATGGTGCTCTTGAAAATATTGTAAGACTATTTTTAGGTTTTTGAGACATTCATCAAATGTCTCTCCATAGACAACGAAGTCATCCATATAGATTTCTACATAGTCATTGGCCATATCTGCAAAGATACTTATCATAGCCCTCTATAATGTTTCTAGAGTGTTAAATAACCCAAAGGGTAATACAACATAAGCATAAGTACCCTAAGTAAAAGTAAAGGTGGTATTTTCCTAGTCCTTAGGAGGAATTCTGATCTAGTTGTAATGGCTGAAGCCATCTGGAAAGGCAAAATATTTCTTCTCTGCTAATGTGTCCAACACTTGGTTAATGAAGAATAGAGGCAAGTGATCCTTCTTGGTTGCTATGTTGATTTCCCTATAATTGATGCATACATGTTATTCTTAATTTTTTTAGTACAATTACCAAAGATGACACCCATTCACTGTTAGAGATAAGATATATAAATCCAACAGTCAAAAGTTTTTGTAATTCCCTTTTGACTATTTCTCAAAGAGATAGATTCATCCTACATTATGGCTATTTGATTGTTTAGTACACTTTTTTGATGTAAATATGATGTTTTTATATTTCTAGGCTGATTCCTTGTATATCCTCATAATATTATGTAAAATCACATTGGTTGGCATGTAACATGCTAACTAGACACTTTTCCTCATTTAACTCCAACTTGATAATAATAAGTAATATTTTCTATAGAGAGATTTTAATTTGCTATATTTCCTTATTTCCATATTGCTAATGTATCTGGTTTGGCTGTAGCTATGAAACACCAAATGGTTGAATGCTTTATATATAGATGCATAAGAATTATCTAATTATTAGAAGCTAGAAAATGGGCACTCAACACATTATAAGTGGTTGAGATCTATAGGATTTTGGTAATTATGTTGAAGAACATTTAGAGAGAATGGTATATTCTTCCTGATCAACCAATGTGCATACATGGTCTATGGGAAATACAAGAATCAAGGAAGGCTGATTTGCCTCATCTTCTTTAGCCCATATTATAGGCTCTGGTGTAAAAATTGGTTGTGTTGGGGGATAAAGAACCAATTGCTTAGTTTAGTAGCCATTGGATATCATCATGTTACCTATTTTATAGCTGGTGAAAACATTAGTTGTGGAAAGACAAGGTCATCCTAAGATAAGGGGGTATCCATCCAAATTAGACTTAGGTTACAGCACAATGAAATCTATAGGATAATTTGAAGAATCTATAGTGATGACAAGATCTTCAATGACTCCCTCTAGTTTGACTATATACCTGTCAACTATTTGCAACAATGTAGATGTGGGATTAATATTATTTAGCTATAGTTAATGCATAGTTTCAATTATCATTACATTTATTACAACCTTTAGGTGGATCAATGTGTTGGATAGATACTGGTCATAGATCTAGAATATTACTACTAGGTATACAAGATTTGAATACTTGATAGGGTGTTCCCTAGCATGATGTCTACTAGCTAGCTAATCACATGCACAATATTGGGATATTTTTTCTTCCTTCTTAGTTTTCTCAAACAAAGGTATCTAATAGCTTTAGAATATATTGGTACATCTTTGATGGCCTAGAATAGAGGGATTTTGATGCAAATATTCTTTATTTGTCCCATGAAATCAAAATTAGGTTCAATTATATGGCGTTGAAGGCTGATACATTCTAGAAATGGGGGGGGGGGTTATTTCATCAACTTTATTTGCTAGTTTAGAGAGTTCTTAAGCTGATGAAGGTGGGTTAAAATGTTTTTCTAGAGTTTTATCATCTAGCTTTCTTATTATGGGTGGTGTTGGGGGTGGTATAAATTTTCCTAAATAGAGGTGAACTTCATTGATGTTCACCATGTATGTCAGGTACTGAATAGGCTTAGTACTAAATGTGGATTGCACCAACTTATTTGTAAGATTGTATATGGGTTGGGTAGGTTTAGGCTTGGGTGAAACTTATTTATTATGTATAAGAGTAGGAGGTTGTTGTTTCTATTTTGGAGGACATCCTCCTAGAGAGATTACCCATGGTTGGTTAGGTTTGCAAGGCTATGTCCACTAGTTTGTTAATGGTGGGCCTTAATGTGGTTTCCAAGATTGCATCCAAGATGGGGATATATTTTGTGGAGGCTACTAAGAGGTTGTTGGGTATCTTGTTTGAGGTGGATACTAGATAGAATTAGGAAGTGGAATGTTCATCCAAGGAGTAGTCCAATTGGTAGTAGCATTTACAAATTGTGATTAAAGACGGTAGAATTTAAAAAAAGGTGGATTTTGTCCCATACCTTATTAAGGTGGTTATTGAACACATGAATTTATTTGTGAAATAGAGAAAACTTGGTCACTATATCCTCATAAAACATGTATCTCTACTATTTTTGGTTCTTTAGTTATGATGTAAGCTACTTTAGCCTAAACCTCATGACGTCTATAATCAACCTTTTTCTTATTACAGTCTAGATAGTAAATGGTCAAAGCTTGATCCAAAGGTACTTGCTTTTATCTTGAGTGTAGGCTATCTATTTATGTTACCAAATGGCTAATAATATATTATTTCATATTCTATAAAATATTACTAACCTCAATTTTTGATAGGCCATTTATAGTTTCCAATGGAAGCTTGCTACCCCTAACTTTGTTTATGGTAGATCTAGAATAATTCTTTGCCATCTCTTTAATATCTAAGAATGGTAGGTGAGAAATATCTCCTCTACTCATTAGGTCTAGGCTTCTATAAAATCTTCTTTGACTCCTTTTAGGAAGATGAGTTTCAAAGGTTGTTCTCCAAGTGCACTTTTCTTGAATTTTTGTACACTAAACATGAACTATTCAACATAGTCCTCCAAAGATTCATCCCCTTCCTAAGTCATCTTGAAGATTTCATTTATTTTATAAATTATTCCTCTTCCATATTCCTAATACATGTCCAAAAATTTCTTTTTCATGTCCTCCCAAGTGTGGACTGAATTACTACCCAGCCTCATAAACTAGCGAAGTACTGAGTCTTTGAGAGTAGCTAGAAAAAGTTTCAATTTTTGTGTATCTTGCTTGTAATCGTAGCTTCTGTAGAAGATATCAAATTTAAAAAAGAAATGTGTTTGGGTATTCTTATAATTTACCTCTAAAATTGGGCAAGGTTGAGGGTGGAATGTTTTTCATTTGTGTAGACACCAAAATTATGTCACACACACATGCATAACTCCCTATGTCAAAACCCCCCCTAAACCCATTTTAATAATAACAAATAATATCAACCCATAATTTTACCCCTCACGTATTTAATTAATTTAAAATACTTAATGAAGTTAATTAAAAATTGTTATTTCCACCTTACCTAGCCACCTCACCCTTTGACTAATTCTCTCCTAATGAGTCACCTCAAGACTTGGTCCCCTCATCCTAACTACCCAAGACTTATTCCCACTTCCAAACTAAATTATTAAGGAACTATTTCCTTCCTAACCTCCTAATTTTAGCATTTGATAATGGGTGTCACACTTGGCATGCACAACAATAAAAAATAGGCCAAGAATATAAAGGTTTACCTATTCTAGGGCAACTGACATCGGTCAACCTATGAGTGACATCAACAGAATACCTACCGACATTGGTGGGATCACTGACATTAGAAATATAATCCAAACTCCAACCTATAGTTTAGGTCATCAAAAATTAAGAAAATCAACACTTAATTTCATTTAGGCTCTCAACATTTTATTTTTTGACATCCACGCTTATACTCACTCTATGTAAGTCAATCACCATAAACAACTGAGCTCTTGAGGACCAACAAAACCTAATTTTTCTCTCTATTCAATCACTCAGGTTTAGACTCCCTAATAGGGATCATCAACCCAACACTTATTTTTCACAACTAAGTATATCATTGATATTATAGGTCATTTGAATATTTATTCTTCTATTTCTTTATATCTACCTTGAACTATTTTATGCACCTCTGACCATACCCCAATGAGGGAGTTACAAATCTTCCTTGGTTATTTCCCGTTACATGCATACCAAACCTTTGACTAGAATTAACCAAGTCATAAAATCCCTCTCTTAACTCTCTTAACCTTTCTAACTTAAGCCAAACCATTTCCCAAACCCATAAAATCTGTCTACAACCTCTCGAACAATTATTGTCCCTATCAACCTTGGTAGCTTAACTGACATCGATCACCTCCCTATCAACATTGATAGCCTGACTAATATCAATCACTACCCTACTAATGTTAGTGACTATCGATTTCCTAACCTCTTCAAAACCTACCTAGACAACTTCTAAAAAACTAACAAAGCACCTCACCTACACCATGTCACTCTCTACTACGAATAGGTTGTTAAAAATGGTAATTTTATCTCTTTTGTACTTTATATTTAAATCTATTTTTGTTATTTATTATTCTTTTATCTTTCAAAAGTAAACTTTCATCTCTAGGGAAGTTTCACACTTCCAAAAACAAGCATGTAGCTTGACATCCCACTCATTTATCTGCTAACAAACATCTTGTGGTAGTGTTTTCTTGTTTGCAGGTAGTCCTACCCAACCAAAGAGGAGTGCTCAGAATGTCTAGTTATAACACACAAACCAAATCTAGGTTCATTCTAATCACTTATCCCCATCCTTCTCTCTATTTTCCTTTAGACTTAGAATAGACAAAATTTAGTGAAACATTTTTGGCATGCCCAGTGGGACCCTAGAGTTTTCCTTGGGTTCATTTATTGTTTTAAAAATTCATATAGGTATATTATAGTGAAATTTCATATTTTGCCTTTCTTACTTCTTCTGTTCTTTACTTAAAAAAGAAAAATCTAGTATTTTATTTCTATGTTTAAAAGGCATTAAAATTGAAATTTTCTTTCTTTTCTCATTGCCTCTAAAAAGAAACAATTTGTCATTTTATTTTACAAAAAAAAGGATAATCCCTTCTTTACTTCCTCTTACATGTACATCAAGATAGTTAAGTTCATACTCTATTCTAATTTCTTCTTTGTTATCATTCAAATCTCAACATTTCAAGATTTGGGTTTAAAATTTATTGCATTTCATAGTTTTCTTATTGCATATTAACTCACCTAGTTAATTACAAGCATTTGAATAAATCATAATACACCTATTTTACACAACCAAATCACATTCACATAAAAAAGCATCAAAACTCACCTGAGAAAAGGCCCATTGGGATTTCATTACCTGGTGGATCACCTTACCTTACTTGGCTCTCCTACTTAGATTTCACCACCAAGAGGAGAACCCACTTTGTTCTTTGGTGGACTATAATCTCTATATAGAAGGTATATTTTGGCTAAGCATCCTAACTCAGCTCTAGGTTTGTCAAGTGTGGAGAACAAGTTCCTTTAACAATCCATGTACTTGGTCTAACACAAATTCCCTCTTGAGTACCAAAATAAACCTGAAACCAGATCTAAATTGATTTTTAGTACATTTGATAAAAAAATTATCTTCTCACTATCCGATTAAGGCATAAGCCAACATGAGACTAAAATTAATCTCTAGCACTTAATAGTTACTGATAGCATGTTCTTTTTCTCCTTTTCAATTACCTTTTGTATTTTTAAGTTGGTAAGGATGTTTCTTTATTAATTCATAAAATCAATACTATTTCTAAAACTCAATTTGTATAACCTATTATCTTAGGTTTTCTAAGTGTTATTCCCTCTTACATAGACCTTTTACGAACTTTATTTTACCTATTTTTAGCTTTTGATATCTTAAAACATCATATCTCAAGATTTTATAGTGACTGACATCAATTATCACTATCAGTATCTGTAGACTTTACCTACCAACATCAATTGTTCCATTGACATTAGTGAACTATTCCTATTGACATCGGTCATATCTACCAATGTTGGTGATGATGTAGTTTTATTTGCTTAAAATAGAAAGCTAAAATAACCCATTTTCTTACACTCAAACTTGGTTTTTCTTTATTCTATTTCAAATATAGAGTAGTAAGACTATTTAAACCACCTCTTACATGGTATTGACATGAGCTCAAGCCAAAATTATTACCTATTACATAAGCTGGCAACCACTTCCACCTTCCCCTCTTACTTCTACTTAGGTCATGGAGCATACTTCAAATACAGATCATATTTCCATCCCTAACCAAATTTCCATTGTGCTTGAGGGAGATCAAGATTTTGCTAAATTTCTTGATCACAATGTGGTAGTCCTTCATTATTACCTTGTTATGAGCCAAACCCTTAATTATACAGGTGATCCAATCTATGTTATGCCAACCTCTTTAATGGAAACAACCTCAATTTTAGTTTCATCCATTATTTTTTCCATGGTTACCCAAACCACCACTTCAACAAGTAACCTAGCTATAAATAATGACCAACATGTGGCATCTCTAACCACCCAATCCCACTTAAACATTGGATTAACTTCCCTACTTTCACAACCATATATATTTTATCCAAGTCACACCCCATTTTAGAATTTAGTGGTGCCTATTCCATCCACCCTCACACCTATAATTACCTAAGTTACGACTCACCCTTCATCTAGTCTAACCATGCCAATAATTTAACCTATAGAAATAATAACCAACCAAGGAATAGTCTCCATCCTAATGGGATAAGTCCCTTTTCTTTACACACCTCAACCTATGACTCATTATCCTTATATTTCCCTAACACAACCTCAGAAAGATATGCCATATGCTCCCTTTTATTCCTATCCACTTAGGCATAGCTTAAGAGGAATTTCCCAAACTAATCCCCCTCCTGACCTCATTAATATGCTAATGGACAAGATTTCTAACCATATGAGGAATTCCCCAAACTAATCCCCCTCTTGACCTCATTAAGATGTTAATGGACAAGATGTCTAACCTAGAGACATCCATTTTTGGTTTAAAGAATGTATTATCTTATGATCAGATATGCAATGAACCAATCCATCCTTCTGTGCCTATTCACCCTTATCCAAGCCAATGGGAATTCCCTAAATTTACTCATTTTTAGAGTAAAGAGGACCTAAAATATCACTTTGAGCATTTAGACATGCTTGTTATTAAATAGGACATCATGATGCATTAATACTTTGCACTTTCCCTATGTATCTTTTAGGTGCTGCCTTGGATTGGTATAGCTCTATACCTCATCACTCTCTTTTATTGTTTACCCAACTTGAACAAATATTCCTAGACCATTTCTCTATTAACATTTCTAAGAAGGTTTCTATAATAGACCTTTATTCTATCAGATAATTTGATGATGAGTCTATTACTAATTTTGTCACTCATTGGAGAAGCTTGATCAATCAAATCTCCTTATCCTTACCCGAAGCTAAGCTTATTGAGATTTTTTCAAGGGTATGTGGTAATTAAATTTCATCCACACTCTAAGTACAAACTTTTTGCATATTTGATGAAGCTTTTACCATGGCACAAAAACTTGAGGTTCATGTTATTGATGAAGGTAAAGTCAAGTTGCACAGTAAGAATCCCAATACTAATTCAAATGACTCTTCCTCCTCTAAAACCTATCCCTCTAACCAAAATGCTAAAGTCTCTACTAACCTAGTGGTCATTAAGTCAACATCTACCATAGCCACAAACTAATTGAATACTTTGACTTCTCAAAATATGACCAAGAAATTCCAACAATGGTATGAATAAAGACAATATAATCCCATTGAGGAATCATATACATCCATTTTGAATAAATTATTTCAACAAGGTGTCATAACCCTTCCTTAGGTTAAACTTACTATACAGTTTGGCCCTTCTCGTCCTATCCCAACCTAGTACAAGGAAGATGAGTTTTATGGTTACCATCGAGTTAAAGGTCACAACTCTAATAATTGCAAGACGCTCAAGAACATTGTTCAAGATATGCTTGATAGAGGTGATCTTGTCTTGTATAATCCTAACACACCTCCCAATCAAAGTATGGATGTATTCAAACACCACTTTCCTAACCATTCACCAAACTAAAATATTGTCTAGTCCATAACTAACTCAGGGGATCATAATATCCATATGGTTAATATGGTCTTTCTTTTATCTTCAGTTCAACCTATCCATCAATTGGATACACTTATTTCATCGAGTCCTCCCCCACATTCAGTGGCACCTATGTTTCCCATTCTTCCTCCTCAAGTAGAATAGCTTATTTCACCCATTCCACTTCCTTGAGAGGAAGATCCTCCTTTGCCATTATTTTTACCACATGAGAAGCCTATAATCCTAATTTTATTTGCACCAATATTACCTATCCTCTTACCAGTTGAAGACCACACTCTACCTATTCCTCAACCACATGTTGAAGGGAACATCATTCATGCATTATACCCTCTTGAGAAACTTTCTTCCCCTATTTATCCTCTACTTATAGAGAGTGGTACCTCACCCATTTTACCTTTACACGTAGAAGAGTATATATCATCTACTTCCATAATTGATGAGAGACCTATTATACCTACTCCAATTACACCACTCTTACCTCTTCTTTTACCTATGGAGGATCATACTTTACCCATGCCTCACCCACATGTTGAGGGAGCCATAATACCTATGGTTTACCCTCTTGAGGAACCTAATTTTCCTACCTCCCCTCCACTCATGGTGGATCAAATCACTTCTCCCATCTATTTCAAAGAAGACCTCATTGTAGATATTTCTCATATTTGGCCTAAAGTAGCAGAAACCAACAATTTCCCTCTTTCCAAAACACTTTAGCTTTCTAAAAACACAAGTGTAAGGCCTACTTCAAATTTGTCAAAACCCTTCTCACATTTGGTGAAAATTCTAGAATTTCTTGACTCCACGAAGCTTAACCATGTGATATTTTAGGACTGGCTTAAAACTTCATATCCAACATAATGAATGTCAACCTTTATTGCAAATCCCCTTACTACCCTTTACCCTAAAGTCTTTGACAAAGTTAGATCTTCTTCACCAAAATTAACTAAAATTTAGCCATCTATGTTAGAACCCTCATACTCATAGGAATCTATTACATTAAAGCAGATCAAGCCCTTTGGTGTATTCCCCATTTCTAATTTAATTCATCCATAGGTGAAATTAGATTTGAATCCTCAACCACAAGTTAGAGTTTCTCACACTAAAAAGTAGGAGAATGTTAAGCCTTCTAGACCTCACCAATCCCTTCTTCAACCCTCAACTTTACCATCTATTTTGGGACTGCACCCTTCTACTTTAGTTAGAATATCCTCTAACCAAGTGAAATACAAGGTTAAGCTACCTCCACTCCTACCTTTACCATTTGGTAGACCTCTCACATCTGACACTAATAAAGTGATATCAAAACATGTAACTCCACCATCTCTAAACACAACACCACGTAAAATTACTTTTCCAACACTAAATAAAAAGGTCTCCACTCCTATTAGTATAATAATTACAAGCCCACTTGCAGGCTTGTAAATCTTTTTATTACATTAGTTATTGCAAGCTTTGGTAATAACTCTTCATCCCACTAAGCCTTATAGTCCTCTTGGATCGAAGCCATCTTGGTTTGATGTTACACAATTTTGTTTATATCATCATTTACCTAGACATGATACTAAAAATTTTAAATCCATCACAATGGTAATTCAGTAACACTTTGATGTTGATACCCCTTTACCACTTCCTTCACCAACTTTTCAAATCAACACAATTAATGTGGACACAAGGTCACAAAACTAAAAGGATAAAGATAGGGAAAAGGTCACTACACCTTGGACACATCCTTTTACCAAATACACTCCACTACTAACCCTAAGATTTCCATCTTGGGTATTCCAAAACCAATAACTTCAAACATTATTCAAAGCTCAATAGTGAAGCAACTTCACCAAACTCCTGTGAAGATGTCTTTGTATGAGTTAATCCAAAGATCATCCCAAAATCATCAATCTTTGACTAGTGATTTTCAATAAATTGAGGTACTATTAGATGATCCCCAACCTTTTGTATATATATTTTAGATCCGTTAATTTTTTCTCCTTGATTTCCTTTAGTAATTCAAAAATTCCACTTTAACATCATAAAGATCAGGATTCTTACCTGTTTATTACCACATATATTGATAAAACTCATCAAGAGAGTTATGATCAATGGGGGAACTAGTATTAATATTATTTATACCTATGCCTAAAAATATATATCCCTTATCAACAATTGCACGTCTAAAACTGATGTCGTACTCCATTCCTTTAATGACACTAACTACTATGGTGGGCACTATTATCTTACATATTCATTTAGGTCCCTGCACAATTTTTGAGCTCTTCTATATTGTGGAAGGAGAGTTATAATATAACATACTACTTCAATGACCTTGGATACATGTTATGGCATATGTACCCTCAACTTTGCATCATTGTGTCAAGTTTGAGCATGATGGACAAGTACATGTTATACCTACTAACCCACCTCCATCTAAAACATGTAATATGACCTATAGTCCCAATGATGTTCTCATCCCATTGAAAACATCATTTTCCTTGCATGATACTTTTGAAGCTTCACAAGCTATACTCCTATGGTTATACAAATACTGATAACACAAATTCCTAAAAAAGATCTCATGGAGGAGACCTTTTAACATTTGTCGCTTGGTAAATATCATTTGTTGACACTCAACATATTTTATACCCCACAAAAATATAGAAGGCTTCACATGCATCTAAATTATGATCCCCATATTGGGATGGTCATCCCTTATGCCCCCCCTAACATTTGAACCAATTTCACATATGGGGGAATTGATCAAGATCCCACTATCAGCAACCCATCTTCTTTGCCACAAACATGTACTTGTGACTTCTACTTTTGGAGTAACCATAGATTTGCTCACACCTGCCTATATAGTTGTGCCTAGAAATGATTTGGTTTGGGTCATTATGAACAAGGTGTCCACATACCTATTGAATATCATACTAACAACACCATTGAAAATGCCAAAAAAAGGCATGGGGTGGGATATGATGAACCAAACAAACTCCCTAAAAACTCCCATGAACCAATTATTGAAGAGCTAGTCTCTCCTTCTCCACCTTCTTCACCACCCTCAATTATAAAATTAGAGGTATCTATACTAGCTAATTTTTTTTCAATAAATGCCATCCATTTTAGGCCTCTCACCTATCATCAGGATAAGAAAACAAGGTCCTTTCCTCTCATTCATCCTAAAATAATTGATGATGATTATCCCACTATTAACACTATCTAATGTTAGGATGATGATGTAATTCTCACCTAAATGGGTGTGGATGATTATTATATCAAATGATCACTCCCATTCTAAAACCAAGCTATGTTAAATCAATCAACCATTGACATCAACCTACCCTCCCATGATAATCCTCCCGTCCTCAAGATTGGCCAATCTTTAGACTCCTCTGAGCAAGCTGATTATGCCACATTTATTAATGACCAGAGCAAAGCCTTTGCTTGGTCTTACAATGACATGCCTAGTATTGATCCCTCTATTGTCACCCATAATATTATGAGACTCAATATACCCACACTAATTTTTTTTGTATTGCATTGGTATTTTATACCTCTAAGCTTCACCATCATATCCTAAATCATAAAACCTATATGGTTACCCATACTGATCCTCTCAAATATATGCATTCCAAACCTTATCACAACCAACATGTAGCTCAGTGGCTCATTCTTCTTGCTAAATTTAACTTAGAGTTTATTAAAAAAAAATCAATTAAAGGTCAAATAATCATAGACCACTTAGATACTACCCCTTTACTTGACAATCAACCTTTGAACCTTGAATTCCCTGATGAATCTATTGTAACACTCTCTACTGATGACATCTCCTATCAAAAGATGATGTTATATGATGGATCTAAATGTCTATAGGAATCTTTGATGGATCAAATGATGATCTTACACTTCCCAAAGAGTTTAAAGTCACATAGGAGGATGTCTATAGGATTCTATAGTATATGGAAGGTATTGGTGGTATGATCCTGTTGATGGCATAAAATTGCACTAGATCCTAGCCAATCAACAATGGGAAGTTTCAAGTTGTGGGACAATGCAGCTTGAAAATAACCTCCAGATTTTAAAGAAGCTGGTCTCTTCTGTTTATAGGTGTTGGGGAAAAGGGATAGGAGATTAATAAAAATGCAAAATGCAAGAATTAAAACCTATCTATGGCGATGTGCCTGAGCATAATCCTAATCCTAACTTGAACACAAAGTGACTATTATAGGATTCTATTACATTTAAGAGTAGACAAGTGCATGATCAATGTAAAATATTGGAATAATAGAAATAGAAGGCTCACAACAAGGGAGTCTTTTGCTGAGATATAAGAATTTTCAACAAAGGCATAGTGTTCTATCTTCTTAGTAGAATCCTCTAATCACATAAGAGGCACAAAAGTCACACACAGTTATGTAGAACTTCAGACTCCAGAAAATGAGACAAAAGTAAATAACCTTTCAAATCACAACACTAGAAAATCTATAGTATAGAATACTTTGTAAATGACATAGACAACACCAACCAAGGCATGGAGCTCAAATTTCCTTAATTCATTCAGCCACATAAAGGGCATAGAAACATGCACGATTATATCAACCTTACAACTCAAGAAAATTGAGACAAGAGCAAATGATATTACTAGTCACAAACCTTGAAAAGTCTAAAACTATGAGAATTCCCCCTCATTAGATTTTACAATTCTTCTTCTTTTATAGGCCTGGATACGTAAATAAAAAATAATAATTTGAACTTTGGCGCATTCAATGCTGTGAAAAGCCGTGCTAGAGAAAAATGGCTGCCCTTAATTGTAGCATGGCAATTCCTGACTAGTTCCTCTCTTTGCACCTGAATTTCAAATTTCATCACCTACTGGGCCACTCAACTGTCTATTCTACCTCTGCTATTAGGAGACAAATGGATGGTGTCTTCAATGCTTGCAAGCCCCAAAAAAACTACCTAGTGCATTGCTCCATCTACTCAAATTAACTCTCACTAAATTTCCCTCCATTTTCGTTGTAATAGGTAGATGGGCACTCTGTTCTATTTGTAATGGGAGAGGACACTTAGCTGATTCATGAAAATTATCTTTATAGTCTAGGAGGTACTAGAGAATGACACATGGCACGTTCTGCCTAATTCATCAAAGACACGCGGCTCACTCTGCTTCTCTTGTAGTAACATTAGGGGCATATATTAGAGTCTTACGGATGGCAACACTTGGCACTTTCCACTTTATCTACTGCTTAGCTTGTTAAAAGTCTTTGAATGAAATGTGGATGCCAATATGAGACACAAATGCTAAAATGTTGTATATTTTGCTTAAATTCTACTGGGTACGTGGGACGATCGACAGTTCTCTAGAAAGTTACAAAAGGGGACTCGAGGGATGCCAACTATTGGATTTGTCTCCTAGAAAGTGACACTTGGCAGTGTCCACTTAAACTTATGCTCAGGAAAAAGAGATGAAGGAAACAAAAGGGGAAAATGAAATTGCTACCAGAGGGTGACACTTGGCAGCTTCTGCTGCATCTCAACACTTGGGCAAAATGAACCGGTCCTTTGCTTTGAAACTCTGCTGTCATGACCAAGGCATGCAAGAACCAAAATTGTAGTGCTTGGATAAAAAAAATTAAATATGACATAGAGTCAAAATTACTCTATAGTTATTGGCAACCACTAGGACTTTTGAGCCTGCTCATAAAGAACCTGACTCCTGCTATATGGCCACATGCTCAAAGAGCACTTATTTAAAATAAAAAATAGAGTAACAATATTGAAAGAAAAATACTATATACAGCTAACCAGGTATATTTGCCTTCCTCATGGATCAAAAGGAACATTTTTGAAGTCTCCTTTATGGTGAGAAGACTTATGGTGCCAGACAAATAGCTCAATGGGAAGGAGATTTTGTGACCTACTCCTCTTGCCTGTCACCTTACTTGGCTTATATATGAGTGGATCAGAATTGAACATGATTTTGACATATACATACTCTGCTTGTCCTTGGAAGCTTGTTGAATGTTAATCCCTCAGACTGGTGCTCTTTACCAAGAAATTAGTGGCTACTAGTTTATCACTGTTAACAGTTTATTCTGCACATTCCCTCTGTAGCGCATCATGGCTTGACCCATTTCCCTCTACTTCATGGTGGACCGCATCAAACTCATCCTTTGTTGCATTATCCTCCTCTTTCATGACTTTATCCTCTTGAAAGGATAATCTTGAAAGTGTGCAATAATTTTGCACATATAACTGAGGCTTAATGCTGTTTTGTTCATCTGTAACCAAATTATAGCTATCTTACAAAGTGAGAAGAAAGTCTGAGATTATTTCCTCCTCATCAACATTCTAGCTTGCATAATTTCTTAGGGTTACAGGGGCTCCCATATTTGGTACAGGTACAACTATGACTCCTTGTAGCTCTTTGGTTCATATGGTATTGAAAGAGACTTCAAGACTGGTCCCACCGGGTGTGCCAGAAACTATTGATGGCGTAAAATTGTGCAAGATCCTAGCCAATCAACAATGGGAAGTTTCAAGCTGTGGGATAATGTGGCTTGAAAATAACCTCCAAATTTTAAAGAAGCTAGTCTCTTCTATTTATAGGTGTTGGGGAAAAGGGATAGGAGATTAACAGAAACACAAAATGTAGGAAAACCTATCTATGGTGATGCACTTGAGCATAATCCTAATCCTAACTTGAGCATAGAGTGACTATTATAGGATTCTATTAGATTTAAGAGCAGACAAGAGCATGATTAATGTAAAAGATTGGAATAATAGAAATAGAAGGCTCACAACAGGGGAGTCTTCTACTGAGATACAAGAATTGTCAATAAAGGCATAGTGTTCTATCTTCTTAGTAGACTCCTCTAATCACATAAGAGGCACAAAAGTCATGCACAGTTATGTAGAACTTTAGACTCCAAAAAATGAGACAAAAGTAAATAACATTTCCAATCACAACACTAGAAAATCTATAAGATAGACTACTTTGAAAATGACATAGACAACACCAACCAAGGCATGGATCTCAAATTTCCTTAATTCATTCAGCCACATAAAGGGCACAAAAACATGCACGATTATATCAACCTTATAAATCAAGAAAATTGAGACAAGAGAAAAGGATATTACTGGTCACAAACCTCAGAAAGTCTAAAACTATGAGAATTCCCCCCTCTTTAGATTTTATAATTCTTCTTCTTTTATAGCCCTAGATAAATAAATAAAAAATAATAATTTGAACTTTGGTGCATTCAATGCTTTGAAAAGCCATGCTGGAGAAGAATGGATGCCCTTAACTGTGGCATGGTGATTCTTGACTAGTTCCTCTCTTCGCGCCTAAATTTCAAATTTCATCACCTACTAGGCCACTCAACTATCTATTCTACCTCCACTATTAGGAGATAAATAGACATCTTCAATGCTTGTAAGCCCCAAAAAAACTACCCAGTGCACTGTTCCATCTAGTCGAATTAACTCTCACTGAATTTCCCTCCATTTTTGCTATAACAGGTAGATGGGCACTCTGTTCTATTTGTAATGGGAGAGGACACTTAGTTGATTCATGAAAATTCTCTTTATGGTCTAGGAGGTATCGGATAATGACACTTGGCATGTTCTGCCTGATTCATCAAAGACACACGGCTCACTCTGCTTCTCTTATAGTAACATTAGGGGCATATATCAGAGTCTTACAGATGGTGACACTTGGTGCTTTCTGATTTCTCTATTGCTTAGCTTGTTGAAAGTCTTTGAATGAAATGTGGATGCTGATATCAGATGGGGATGTTGACATGTGGTGCATTCTACTTAAATTCTACTAGGTACGTGGCATGATCAAAATTTCTCTAGAAAGTTACAAATGGGGACTCGGGGGATGCTAACTTTCAGCTTTGTCTCCTAGAAAGTGAAATTTTGAAACATCCACTTAAAATTATACTCAGACAAAAGAGACAAAGGAAACAAAAGGGGAAAAGGAAACTACTATCAGAGGGTGACACTTGGTAGCTTCCACTACATCTCAACATTTGGGCAAAATGAACCGGTCCTCTGCTCTGAAACTCTGCTACCATGACCAAGGCATGCAGGAACCAAAATTATAGTGCTTAGATAAAAAGAATTTAATATGACATAGAGTGAAAATTACTCTACAGATCCCACCTCTCAATCAACTCTATCATCAGTGACACATCTTATGTAACATGATAGTACTATCACACTCATCTTAAACTGATGGTTTCCGTATGATCCCACTCATTTGGAGTAACATATATCCTCATATGTGTCAATAACCTTGGTAGATAGTCTCATAATATAAGTTCTATCCTCACCTTCATCTATACATAAATGAATCAAGTCACATCCATTTTAATCCACTCTCTCACCACATTTTTCTCTTCTCATTGGGATAACTACATTGGTATAAGGCCCTAAACTCAGCTATGTAGGTAACACTTAAATAATATGGGGTCTTCTAAGGTTAGTTCAGCAATAAACCCACCTTACTAACTACCATAGGCTTCACTACCTCTCTCTCTCTCTACCCTAGGCTTACTCACCTATTCTAAATCTAGGCTTCACTACCTCTCTCTACCCTAGGCCAACCCACCTATTCTAACTCTGGGCCTCACTACCTATATTCTTGACTCTTGACACTATAACCGAAATTTTAAAACCTAGACCTCTCAACTATCTTACTTTACCTTTTTTCCTACAACCAACCTTTTATATCTTTTTCTTAAGTTTTGGGATAACTATATTGGCTTGAGGCCATAAACCAGGCTATGTAGGTAGTACTCAGATGATAAAGGGTCTTCTAAGGATAGCTTGACTATTAGGCTAGTTAACTACTCCCACTAGAGATCAAAAACTCACCCTTTCTCTTGTCTATTTCTTTTCAATAATAGTTGATGTTGGAATTAATGCCGACATCAACAATTTATCAGCCTATGTAATAGTCAATGTTGATATCACACTACTGACGTTAGTGTCATGTTGGCCAACAGTGATTGACCTCAGTGCCATGTTAGTTGATGTTGGTCAACTGTCAGTTGATGTTAATCATTCTCACCAACATCAGTAGCTAGTTTAGCCCTAGGGCTGAACAACCCAAACCTAACCTACCCATTTATCCTAAAAAATTACCCCCAAATTACCCTAACTTATCCTACACCCACAATAACCTATTTTCTACACTTCTAACTCTCATTTAACCTAAAACTTGCAAAAACCAAATTAAAGTAGTTTGGGCTCTTACCTCATCTTGCCATCTCATCCTAGATGGCACTGTTGGCTCATATGGTCTTACACCTCTTATTGGGTCCTCTCCTTATGTTACCATCTCAAATCACTCTCAAAGCACTAATTTTTATCTCCAATTAAAAAATTTCAAATGAGTTTGGCCTATTATGAAACCCCCTTTTATCAAGTTTGGTTGACTATTGACATCAACAATCTTGATCTAACATGTCAATGTCGGTGCTTACGCTTATGGACATCGATAATGTTTCCCTATTTTTTTGATGTCAGTAGTTTATCTTAATTATATTATCACATATTACCAACATCATCACCTTTCCAACCATGTTTTCCAACATAAAAACACCCAACTTTACACAACTTTACCCATACATTAGGGAAATTGGAGATTATATATACCTTCCCCAACCATGATATAATGACATTGAAGATCACTCAAATCTTTACCCTCGATAATTGCACTTGGAGATCTTGAATATTTCTTCACTTATTGACCCTTTTATACTAGGAGTACATTGCTTATCCTGACTGTAGTTGGTTATTATACACATGTATGTATTTTATGTGTCGTGGATAGAAACCAATCCCATCCTATCACCTTCAACCCTTTTGTGCTTCCTAGGGGCACTTCTTACCTCAGATACTTGGGAAAAATTGACCATTGAAGATACAACTTTGATTGATTTGACTTGTCAGCTATCACTTACAAGCTATGATTTGGTTACTTCTATTTGATTCCTCTTTAACCTTGCCTATTTTTAACATTTTTAACCATAGCTCATTGTACACAATGATGCTCAAATCTACATGAGTCACCCAATTACCTTTCTATCAAACTAATACCCAATTCTATTTTTTCCTCCATCGATTCCCATTTTGAGGGGGGATACATCATCCAATATTTTGAAGGGGGATTTCCTATATTCAAAACCCACTTAAACCCATTTAAATAATATTAAATAATATACTTAACCCATACTTTTACCCTTCACACATTTAATTAATTTAAAATACTTAATTAAGTTAATTAAAAACTCATATTGCCAACTTACCTAGTCACCTCACCCTTTGATTAATTCTCCCCTGATGAGTCACCTCAGAACCTAGTCCCCTCATCCTAACTACCCAAGACTTATTCCCACTTCCAAACTGAATTCCTAAACAACTACTTCCTAACCTCCTATTTTTATCATTTTATAATGAGTGTCATACTTGACATGCACAACAACATAAAATAAGCCAAGAATAAAAAGGTTTACCTATTATAGGGACATTGATGTCGATTAAACCATAACCAATATTGATAGGATACCTACTGACATCGGTGGGATCACTAACATTGGCAATATAAGCCAAACTCTAACCTATAGTTTAGGTAAAAAAATTCAAAAAATTAATTTTTACTCTCATTCAGGCTCTTGGTATTCTATTTTTTAATGAAGAAGGAAGAAGTGTAAGAAAAGAAGGATGGGGATAAGTGATGTCTATAGGATTCTGGAAACATTGCTCATGTCAATAAGTATAAGCACCAACATTGGTAGGTTAGGTCAATATTGCTGACATTGATGACTAACTGAACTTGATAAAAGGGGGTTTAATAACTAACTAAAATCATTTACAACTTGTTGATTGGAGATAATAAATAGGGTTTTGAGAGTAATTAGAGATGGTAGTGTAAGGATGGGACTAACAGGAGGCACATGACCATAGGAGCCAATAGTGACAACTAGGAGGAGATGATGAGATGAGGTAAGAGCCCAAAACACTTTGATTTGGTTTTTGTAAGTTTTAAGTTAAATGAGAGTTGGATATGTAGAAAATAGGATTAGGGGTGTAGAAAATAGGTTAGGGTAGTTGTAGGATAAGTTAGGGAAATTTGAGGTTAGTTTTTTAGGGGAAATGGGTAGGTTGCATTTGGGTTATTCATCCCTGAGACCGAACTAGTCATTGACGTTGATGAGATTGACTGACATTGATTGATGTCGACTGACATGAAACTAAGGTAAATTGATGTTGGCCGACATGGTATTGAGGTTGGTAGTGTAATATTGACATCAATCATTACATAGGTTGATAAAGCACTGATATTAGCATTAATGCTGACATCAGCTATTGTTGAAAAGAAATAGATAAGAGAAAGGGTGAGTTTTTTATTTCTAGTGGGAGTAGTCAACTAGCCTAATGGCCGAGATAGCCTCATAAGACATTGTGTCATGTGAGTGCTACCTACATAGCCTAGTTTAGGGTGTCAGGCCAATTTAGTTCTCCTAAAACTTAAGAAAAATATGTAAAAGGTTGGTTGTAGGGAAAAAGGTAAAGTAAGATAGTTGAGAGGTATAGATTATAAAAGTTAGGTTATAGTGTCAAGAGTCAAGAATATAGGTAATGTAGCCTAGAATTGGAATAGGTGGGTAGACTTAGGGTAGAGAGAGAGAGAGGTAGTAAAGCCTAGAGTTGGAATAGGTGGGTGAGCCTAGGGTAGATAGAGAGAGAGTGGCAATGAAGCCTAGGGTAGTTAGTAAGATGGGTTTATGGCCAAACTAACCTTAGAAGACCTCATATTGATTGAGTGTTGTCTACATAGCCTAATTTAGGGCCTTAAACCAATGTAGTTATCCCAATGAGAAAAGAATAGAAGAAGAAGTTCAAGAAATGAAATTTCACTATAATGTACTTATATGAATGTTTAAAACAAGAAATAAACCCAAGGAAAACTTTAGGGTCCCACTAGGCCTGCCAAAAATGTTTCACTAAATTTTGTCTATTCTAAGTCTAAAGGAAAACAGAGAGAAGGATGGAGATAAGTGACTAGAATGAACCTAGATTTGGTTTGTGTGTTATATCTAGACATTATGAACACTCCTCTTTGGCTAGGGAGGACTACCTATAGATAAGAAACCACTACCACAAGATGTTTGTTAGTAGATAAATAAGTGGGTTGCCAAGCTACACACTTGTTTTAGGAAGTGTGAAACTTCCCCAGAGATGAAAATCCACTTTTGAGAGGTAAAATAATAATAAATAATTAGAATAAAGGTAAAGCGAGAGTGAAAGAAAGATAAGATTACCATTTTTAACAAACTGTTCATAGTAGAGAGTGACAGGGTGTAAGTGAGGTGTTTTGTTGATGTTTTAGAAGTTATCTAGGTACATTTTGAAGAGGTTATGGAATTAACAATCACTGATGTTAATAGGATAGTGACCAATATCAGTCAGGATACTGAGGTTAGTAGGGAGATGATCAATCTTGGTTAGGTTATCAAGGTTGGTATGGAAAATAATTATTTGTGAGGTTGTAGAAGGCTTTTTTGGCTCTAAGAAATGGTTTAGCTCAAGTCAGAGAGGTTAAGGGAGTTAGGAGAGGGATTTTATGACTTGTTTAATTCTAGTCAAATGTTTGGTATCCATGTAAGGGGAAACAAGTAAAGAAGGTTTGTAACTCCCACACGGGTGTACGATCAGAGGTGCATAAAATAGTACAAGGTAGATATAAAGAAATAGAAGAATAAATATTTAAATGACCTAGAGTATCAATGATATACTTAGCTATGAATGATAAGTGCCAAGTTGATAATCCTTATTAGGGAGTCCAACACTGAGTGCCTGAATAAAGAGAACAAGTGAGTGTTTTTAGTCCTTAAGAGCTCAATTTTTGATGGTGATTGACTTATATAGAGTGATTATAAGCCTAGATTTCAAAAAATAAAATGCCAAGAGCCTAAATGAGAGTAATAGTTCATTTTCTTAATTTTAACATTAGTGATTTATCAACCTATTTAATGGTAGACATCAGTAGCACACTACTGAACTTGATGTTGTGTCAACTGAAATCAATTAACCTTGGTGCCATGTCAGCTAACATCGGTCAATTATTGATCGATGTTGGTCGATCTCATTGATGTTGATGATTGATTCAGCCTTAGGGCTAAAAAATCCAAAGCCAACCTATGCATTTCCCTAAAAAACTACCCCCAAATAACCCTAAGTTATCCTAAACCTACCCTAACATATTTTATACCCCCCTAATCTTATTTTCAACACATATAACTCTCATTTAACCTAAAACATGCAAAAACCAAATCAAAGTAGTTTAGGCTCTTACCTCATCTCACCATCTCTTCTTAGTTGGCACTACTGGCTCTTGTGGTCCTACACCTCTTGTTTGGTCTCCTCCTTGTGTTTCCATCTCAAATCAATCTGAAAGCACTATTTATTTTCTCCAATCACATAGTTGTAAATGAGTTTGGTCAACTGTTAAACCCCCTTTTATCAAGTTTAGTCAAATGTCAATGTTGATAATATTGACCTAATGTGTCGATGTCAATGCTTATGCTTATTGACATCAACAACATTTCCCTAGTTTTACCAACATTAGTAGTTTATCTTACTAACATCAATAGATATTATCGATGTTGGTACCTTCCAAAAAATGTTTTCCAACATAAAAACACCTAAATTTGCATAACCTTACTCATATATTGGGGCAACTAGAGATCACATATATCTCCTCTAATCATGACATAGTGACATTGAAGATCACTCAAATTTTCACCTTCGATGACTATGCTTGGAAATCATGAATATTTTCTCACTCATTGACCCTTTTACACTAGGAGTACATTACTTATCCTGATTATAGTTGGCTATTATGCACACACATGTATTTTAGGTGTTGTGGATGGTAACCAAGCCTATCATATGACCTTCAACCCTTTTTTGTTTCATAGGGGCACTTCCTACCTTAGATACTTGAGACACATTGACTATTGGAGATATCATTTTGATTGATTTAACCTATCATATATCACTTACAAGCTATGATTTGGTTACTTATATTCAAATCTTCCTTAACCTTGTCTATTCTAAATGTTGTGAACTATAACTCAATGTACACAATGATGCTCAATTCTACACTAGTCACCCAATTACCTTTCTATCAAAATAGTACCTGATTCTAGTTTCTCCTCCACTGATTCCCATTTTGAGGGGGAATAACTCATCCAATACTTGGAGCATCTAACTCTTATTTTTGTTTTGCAACATGTCAATACAAATTACAAAACAAAAAGGGGTAAATGTAGATACCAATATTATGTCACACACATGTGTAGAACTCCCTATGTTGAAGCCCACCTAAACCCATTTTAATAATAAAAGATAATCTCTTTAACCCATAATTTTACCCCTCACACATTTAATTAATTTAAAATAATTAATTAAGTTAATTAAAAACTCCTGTTTCCACCTTACCTATCCACCTCATCCTTTGATTAATTTTTCCTTGATGATTTACCTAAAGACCTGGTCCCCTCATCCTAACTACCCAAGACTTATTCCCACTTCCAAACTAAATTCATAAACAAATACTTCCTTCCTAACCTCTTATGTTTACCATTTTATAATGGGTGTCACACTTGGCACACACAACAATAGAAAATAGGCCGAGAATAGAAATGTTTACCTATTCTAGGGCCACCAATGTTGGTCATCCCATGACCAACATTGGTGGGATACCTACCGACATCGGTGGGATTTCTAACATTGGAAATTTAAGGTGAACTCTAACCTATAGTTTGGGTCAATAAAAACTAATAAAATTGATTGTTACTTTCATTCAAGCTCTTAACATTCTATTTTTTGAAATCTAGGCTTATAATCACTCTGCGTAAGTCAATCACCATCAACAATTGAGCTCTTGAGGACCAATAAAACCCACTTGTTATCTCTATTTAGGCACTCATGTTTAGACTCCCTAATAGGGATTATCAACTTATAAATATCATTCATAGCTAATTATATCACTAATATTATAGGTCATTTAAATATTTATTCTTCTATTTCTTTATATCTACCCTACACTATTTTATGCACCTCTAACTGCAACCTCATGAAGGAGTTACAAAGCTTCCTTGATTGTTTCCCATTACATGCATACCAAAACTTTGACTAGAATTAATCAAGTCATAAACTCCCTCTCCTAACTCTCTTAACCTCTCTAACCTGAGCCAAACCATTTACCAAACCTAGAAAAGCCTTCTATAACTTTATTGATAATTATTGCCCCTACTGACGTCGATAACCTAATTGACATCGGTCACTTCCCTACAAACTTTGACAATCTGACCGATGTCGATCACTACCCTACCAACATTAGTGACTGTCAATTTCCTAACCTCTTTAAAACCTACCTAGATAACTTACAAAGCACCTCACCTATACCTTGTCACTCTCTATCATGAACAATTTATTAAAAATAGTAATTTTATCTCTCTTTTACTCTTTATTTATCTCTCTTTTAGTTATTTATTATTATTTTGCCTCTCAAAAGTGGACTATCATCTATAAGGAAGTTTCACACTTTCTAAAACAAGCACGTAGCTTGGTAACCCACTCATTTATATGCTAAAGAACATTTTGTGGTAGTGCTTTCTTAATTACAAGTAGTCCTCCCCAACCAAAGAGAGTGCTCACAATGTATGGATACAATATGAAAACCAAATTTGGGTTAATTCTAATCACTTATCCCCATCCTTCTCTTTGTTTTCCTTTAGAATTAAAATAGATAAAATTTAGCGAAACATTTATATCGATCACTATCCTATCGATCCTGACATCCTTATAATAAGTAAACCTTTCTATTCTTGGCCTATTTTTTATTGTTATGCATGCCAAGTATGACATCCATTATAAAACAATAAAAACATGAGCTTATGAAGTAGTTGTTTACAAATTTAGTTTAGAAGTGGGAATACGTCTTGGGTAGCTAGGATGAGGGGACCAGGTCTTGAGTTGACTCATCAGGGGAGAATTAGTCGAAGGGTGAGGTGTCTAGGTATGGTGGCAATAAGAGTTTTTAATTAACTTAATTAAGTATTTTAAATTAATTAAATGTGTGAGGGGTAAAAGTATGGGTTAAGGAGATTTTTTGTTATTATTAAAATGGGTTTAGGGGGGTTTTGACATAGGGAGTTACATACGTGTGTGTGACATAATTTTGGTGTATACATTTACCCCTTTTTTCTTTTAATTTATATCGACATGTTGTAAGATAAAAATAAGAGTTATGTTGTTCCCAAAATCTGTCACTTATTTTTGGGACAACATATCAACTATTTTGGTTATGCAGGCCAAAATTCTCCCTTTCCTTTTTCAAAAATGTTCTTAGCATCCAAGTTCTTCAATTATTCAATCTTTTTTAGCTAAGGGACTCACAGGTTTAATAGGTTTAACAACTTCAACAAGTGAGCTCTCACAAAGAAATAAGTTCCCAACACTTAGGCAATTTCAAGGCTGGTTCAACACTGAAGTTTAATCAAAAGACTTAATGATAGGCTTCAAACAAAATATTGAACCATTGAACCATTGAAACCCACCTCAAAGTTCAAAGGTTCAATGGGTTCAATGGTTCAATGATATCGGCAGACTTAAAGAGTTAAGTGCTTTAAATGTTCAAATTTCAATGACATTGGCAAACTTAAAGAGTTAAGCACTTTAAAAGTTCAAAGTTCAACAGCTTCAAAGGACTTAAAGAAAAGAAGCCTTCAAAGAGTAAAGGTTGAACTGTTGAATCGTTGAACCTTGAACCAAAATGGTTCAATGATTTCAAAGGTTCAATGAGTTTAATAAGATCAAAAGACTTAAACAAAAAAAGAATTCAAAGAAGAAAGATTGAACCATTGAACCGTTGAACCTTAAACCAAAATGGCTCAAAGGTTTAAAGGTTCAACAAGTTCAATAAAATTTGAGAGACTTAAGAAAATAAAGGATTCAAAGAACAAAGAATGAACCATTGAACCGTTGAACCTTGAACCAAAATGGTTCAAAGTTCAAAGGTTCAAAGGTTCAAGGAAGCTTCGAGTGAAGGAAGAAAGTGGAAGATTCTAGAGACAAGTTCGAAGAGATGGTTCAATCGAAGAGGAAAGAAAGCGATTGAACCAAGGAAGTGATTAAACCAAGGAGCTGATAGGACTACCTGAATTGTTGAACCATTAAACCAGTGCACTATCATGGTTCAAAGGTTCAAATTTCAACATGGTTCAAGTGAATAGTGACCAGTGACATCCCCATGGATGTCAAATTCAAGGTAACAAAATGCCCATTTATTTTCATCTGTGGTGTAGACCTAAAAACAAACTCAGTGACCAGCCAAAGAAGAAGCTGAAGGAGCCAAAAAAAAGTGAGAAGATAGCCTAAGAGCTTAGATCACCAAGAAAAGGACAAAATACGTGGCAAGGAAAGAAGAAAAGATTAGAAATATCTATGCAGGAGTTATTTTTAGTTGGTGAAACAGTCCACTAGGTGGACATCAGAGAGCATGAGCACTCAAAGATGTGGGCTATTTTTTCCCCTTCAAGTAAAGATGAAATAGATAGTTGTGAAAATATTAGGAAGAGGAACAGATGGCCCATACTTTAAAGGAGACATTTGAGAATAATTAACATGCCATAGTTAAAGTCAATGCCCTATTCCAGCATGGCCCCTTGATAGAATTGAAAATGCATTCAAGGCATTGAATGCTGCATGGGCCATTCCTTGAAACAAAGTGCTAAGTATTTCTTGGCTACTATATATTGTAATCCCTTATTTTATGCAAGAGAGATATTTTTGTTATTAGAAGCAAAACTCTGCCCAAATTGAAAGGCATTTCCTGAGACTTTGAGCTCAGATTGTTAATCATATTTCTTTATTTGAATGAGAAAACAAGTGACCTTTCAGACTTTATGCTAGAATAGCTTATGTTGTTGAGGAAATTATTCTTAAGTCTATTTTTTTAATCCATTCTTGTCCATTTAATTAAATAAGTAGGACTAGTGGAAGTAACCAGGAAGGTGTCCTGAAGCTGACTGTGGAGAGACTTTGTGCTGCCACAATTGTCTTTAGTGTGTTTATTTTCTATTTTTGTTTAAAGGATATTGGGATGAATTTATGCCCCCATTATCCTTTGTATTTCACTCTTTGGTATTTGAGGGGGAGACTTTGTGCTACACCTCATTTTGTTGGTTATTGCACCCTGTTACAGTTACTTTCCAGGAAAGAATTCTTATTGTTTATTGTAGACCACTTCTAAAAGAAGAGAAGTGTCTTTAGTGTTTTCACCAAAATTTGCCTATGTCTGTGAACATCATCTCTAAAAAAGAGAGATGGATGGTGTTATCCTATCTTGAGTGTTATTTTTAGCTTATTTATAATATATTAATATATATATATATATATATATATATATATATATATATATATATATATATAACACCTCATATTTATAGGAACCTCCCCTTGATGAGAGGAGAGATTTGTCCCCTTTTGATGTGGTAAACCTACACATTTGGCTGACCAATCTCCTTATGATGTGGTTGAAACAACTTATTTTGCCCATCAGTTAGCTGGTGACAAAATATTCACCCAATAGTTTTTGGTGACTCCGCTAGAGAAGAATGAAGCATCAAGATTCAAATTGAAGTAGTGCCAATTCTTTTCTATTTTTATTATTTCAATTTGGTATCTCCATGGTATACGAGAAACTAGAGATATAAATGTTTTATTGACCCTATTTTTGAGTTGGTGCAGTAGAGCAATTTTGAATTGTTTCCTCCACAACCTCACCTTCAACGAACTAAGAGTCTTCCTCCTACCAACACTAGGTCACCAATACAAGGCATAACTTCTTTTTCCTCTACTAGTAGAGCTTTTCCCATCCCTACTCCACCTATATTTGTTATTCCCCCTTTCCATAGTCATATAATGGTAGCTCAAGGCCCCTGGGGTAACTCTTTTGGTCCACTCAATCTAACTCCACCTCTACATGAACTACCTCACAATTCCAGGAAGAATTTATCTAAGTTCTTTGGTGATAAGATAGTTCATATTGATGAACATATTATAGCCTTCATCATAGCCTGTGGTGTGATAGGTGTGGAGTATGAGGACATAGCATAGACTGTGATTGACTGGAACACTCTCAAAGCCAAATTCAAAGCTAGGTTCAAGCATGTAGAAGATGCACATACCCTATTGGCCCAGCTCACACAGATGAAGAAGGAGCCTCATGAGCCTATGAGGGATTTCATAGCTAAGTTTGACAAGTTGAGGGATAGAATTTCCAGAATTACTTAGCCAATAGCTAAGAATTTCAAATACTTCTTCATTAATTCATAACTACCTAAACTTAGTTTCATACTGAGATAGGCTAGCCATATAGACCTTGCTATAGCTCAGGGTTTGGCTACTGAGGTGGAAGATGATCTTATCTTGGTGGGTAAGATAAGGAGAGATCCTAACAAAGGTAAATATTCTTCATCCTCTGAATATCCATCTATAGGCACCACTAATCCAATGGTGTAGAAGCTGGTAAATGAGTTGCTAACTCTCAAAAAGGAAATGTCACAAGGGACGTCTTCTGCTCCTTTGTATAGAGATATAATAAGGATAACTTTTCCCAATCAGTCATACCAAAGCAATGCTACCAGGAATCAAGGGCAACAAAATTGTCTTCCTCCCCCACAGGGGAAACTTGCCATTGAAGCACCTCCAACCAATTCAGTAGTTAGATATCTTGAAATAGAATCTTATTTCTCATTCCAACCTAAATTAAACCATAAAAATGACATTGATCTCTTCATAGAGGACCAAGAAGAATCAGCTAGCGACTCCAACATTAGTTTCCTAAATTATCGGGATGAACCCAGAAGTAAAAGTGAAGTAGTTGATGGATCATACACTGTATTCACTCGGTCATAGAACCAGTCAGCCTAGCAAGCTAATAAAAAAAATAGAGGATAATTCTCAACCAATAATTTCAATTTCTAAGTGGGGAACCACTCTACCTTTTCAATCAAAAGACCCAGTGAGTAGTAAAAAATTAAGTACTCCAAACATTCCTTCATATATAACTTCAAATTCACAGACCAGTACCCCTCCTAAAAACTAGAAGGATGAACTTCCTTCCTCTATTCCTAGTCCATTTTAGTCATTTGACATAGTTGACCATGTCAAGAAGACCAAAATTAAAATGACTGAGTTTGAATTCTTGCAATCCAATCTTGAGCAGTTGGGTAGATTAGTGGAATGTGTGAAGCACAAAG
This sequence comes from Torreya grandis, assembly GCA_037957365.1. Classification (NCBI taxonomy): domain Eukaryota; kingdom Viridiplantae; phylum Streptophyta; class Pinopsida; order Cupressales; family Taxaceae; genus Torreya; species Torreya grandis. Next base: position 1,076,875 of record JARHVA010002601.1, read on the forward strand.
CCATCCCTACAGGACAAGAAATTTTGAAAGTAACTCCTAGTCCCCCCAAGAACACATCCACCTAGAATAACCTTGTCATTTATCCTCCATCTACCCCTAGAAAGACAAAACCATTTTATGTCTTCCTATTGATAAATGGTCACTAACTGAACAATTGCATCATAGACTTAGGTGCATCTGACAATGTCATGCCTACCAAAGTGTCATGTCCCCTTTTTAGTTGACATGTCCAGAGTTGAAGATTAGCCTATTATGCGACCCTCGTAGGCTGATGGGATGGATAGAGGGTCTTGATAGAGATGGGTGGGAATTCGTTTGGGCTCTTTCGGACATGAATTAAGGGAGATATTAATATTTGATTGATTTAATCAAATATTAATTATTTGATCTCATTTTAATTAATTATTAATTAATTATTGATTAATTATTAATTAATTATTAATTATTAATGATTGGGTCTAATTTTAGGATCCTAATCCTAATTTAAGACTTGGTCTAATTTTAAGACCCTAGTTCTAAATTAAGGAAGTCTAATTTAAGGGAGTCTAATTTTAGCAAGCACACCTTTGGAGGTGTATAAGAATCTCTCATGGGAGAGAGTTTGTATCCATGCTTATTATTGATATTGATTCTTGTTAAGAAACTCTTCTGTGAAGATTGAGCCAAGGGTTCCAGGATTCCAATTGCAGTGAAGAACGTCAACTCTTCATTGTGTGTGATTCAGAGGTTGTGAAAGATCAGCCGATCTATTGCCGAATTGAGAGATAACTTCACCCAGAAGTTATCATAGTATTACAGGTATTTGAGAGATAACTTCACTCAGAAGCTATCACAAGGGTTTACAGGTATTTTCTTTATTTTGGGTTTTTGATTCAAGAATTATCCAGATATAGATCTTTTGTGTCAGCCCATAATTCTACAGATCAGGATCAGGCATACAGGGTGTGTTATATCAGCGGCCGTACGAATTCCGTACAGCTCCGTGAAAATCTGTACGCATCTACAGGAAGTTCAGGTACTGACATCGGCGAACAGGGACTTACAGAGACCGACATCGGTCGACTCATCACCGACGTCGGCAAGGGGACCACTATAGGTCGACCGACGACGGTAGTATAACCGACGTCGGCGACTGTGTTTTTTACACAGCAGGCCGAGACGTGCCAGATTCAACCCAGTTCGCAGAATATTCAGGCTATAAGGCCGAACTTTCGATATTCTTTGTATACCTGACAGAGGGTCTCTAATTGTAAGCTTATGAGCAAATAAATAAGAAATTATACTGTGATTTATTCATCTATTTGAAGATATTTTGCAAAAATTCAGATAAGCAATTTGGAGCTTTGTTTTGATATTCGAAGGGATATTACAGTGGTATCAGAGCTTTGGTCTTTGGTATCATAGTTTTGTGTCTTTCATATATCTCTATTGGTAGGGGATATTACAGTGGTATCAGAGCTAAATCCTGCCATCCTGAGGGTTTAGAAATTTTATGCAGCCACAAGAGTTGCGACCACACGGGTATTACACACGCAGTAAAGCTTTGCTTGAAGGTACTCAAGTTCTAGAACAACCGCCGGAAGACATGGGTGATGATATTGGCAGGGCCCGTATTCCTCACCATTCGAGAGACCAAGATGATCCAGAGGTTTTACTTACTCTTAGAGAACTACGAGAAGGGCAAAGGCAGAATAACCAGGTATTACAGCAGTTGGTAGCAGCACTGCCAAGATTGGGTTCTCTGAGGAGACATTCCCCACACCGTGAAGATGTCAGGAGTGTTACAAGATCACAGCGAGGCCATGGGACTGTTTCTCGTACAATGAATAGGCCTACTAGGCCTATCTTTGTGAGACAGGAAGCAGAGGAGGTGATAGTAGGTGAGGAGCATGAGGAGACATTTACGGACACACTTAGGGCAGCGACTGAAGAGTGGGAGTCATTACCACATGTGGTCAGGGAGATGATTACTTTTGACCGATTCCTCACACAAAGGAAAGAACATTACCGGGGTCGACAGAATGGGAGACCAAGACCCCAGAACAATGATTTAAAGCATGCTACGAGCAGGCTCACACTAGCGACGTTCAACGGTAGTGGTAAGGTGACAGCACAGGCCTGGGTGAGTAAGCTGGATACATTTCTCACATTGCGACCAATGGGTGAGGAAGATGCTATCAGATATGCAACACTACATCTTGAGGGAGTAGCTCACGATTGGTGGCACCACAGGATGGTGACACTCCATCATGATTGGATCACTTCTTATCAGGAGTTTGTGGACAGGCTGGTGGAGCGTTTTGACAGGAGGGATCCAGAGTCCTATTTCCGAGAGTTGGCATAGTTACGTCAAAGTGGGAGCCTAGAGGCATACATTGGTGACTTCCAGAAGTTATCAGTCATGGTCCCTGACATTTCAGAGAGGCGACTAGTAGTACTCTTCATGGAGGGCTTGACAGAACCATTGAGAGGTTGGATCAAAGGCTTTGATCCTCCTTCATTACAGGAAGCTATGAAGAAGGCACGCAGTATGGAGATGGCAGCCCCATCAAGTAGATCTAACTCCAGAGGTACTTCTTCATCTAGAGACCATAAACACTCCAACGGGGATACAGAGAGACCTGATTTTAACATAGATAGATCTGGGGTTAAAAATGATTCAAAGGCTAATCCAGCAGCACCACCTTTGGATCGTGAGGTGCTTAATGATTTACGCAGGAAGAAGCTTTGCTTCTACTGCAAAGGTCCATATGATATCCATCACGATTGTCCTTTGAGGCCTAAGGGCAAGATGAATCATATGATGTGGGTATATTATGAGGAGTCAGAATCAGAAGATTTCGAACAACATGATAGTTCTGAGGAGGCAGAGGCTTCAGAGCCTAAGGCAGAGGCAGATTTAGAGCTTCATATACAGGAGGCACGCCTATCCAGCATTCAGTCAGATGAGTCATTTAGACTCCGTGGAGTTTTGGCAGGGCAGAAGGTTACCACCCTTCTTGATACATGAGCCACACATAATTTCATAGATGCTACATTTGTGGAGAAGCGTGGACTCACTACCAAAGATTTTGAGGGAATTAGAGTTAAGGTAGTCGATGGTCACACTCTGAGGTGTGAGCGCATGATTAGAGACCTCCCATTGTGCTTGAACAATTATGAGTTCAAGGCTAATTATTATGTAGTGAACATGGGGGACATAGAATTAGTTTTGGGTATGAAGTGGCTTCATTCATTTGAGGAAGTTACTCTTCGACTCAAAGACATGGAGGTTCATTTTGAAGTTGATGGGAAAACACATATTCTTAAGGCAATACGGGGCAGCAGCTTCAAACATATGTTTTTTCATCAGATAGAGATGCCTACACTACATGACATGATAGAGTGCGATGACGAGTGCCCATTGGCACCAACACAGGAGATATATGGGGACGAGCTGTGTCTTGAGGTGAGTTCAGTTCAAGAGTTAGCACGTGTGGTAGGGACTCAGCTTTCTGTTACAGGGGGATCACATGATGATGATACGAGTATGTCTAGCATTCACATCCTAGATACAGATATTATTCATGGCAGCAGCGGCGGAGATCAGGACTACATTTGGGATCCAGGGGGAAAATTGATTGGTTTATCATTCAGCAATTGCTTGAGGGCAAGCAATTTTAGGAGGGGCGGATTGTCATGTCCCCTTTTTAGTTGACATGTCCAGAGTTGAAGATTAGCCTATTATGCGACCCTCGTAGGCTGATGGGATGGATAGAGGGTCTTGATAGAGATGGGTGGGAATTCGTTTGGGCTCTTTCGGACATGAATTAAGGGAGATATTAATATTTGATTGATTTAATCAAATATTAATTATTTGATCTCATTTTAATTAATTATTAATTAATTATTGATTAATTATTAATTAATTATTAATTATTAATGATTGGGTCTAATTTTAGGATCCTAATCCTAATTTAAGACTTGGTCTAATTTTAAGACCCTAGTTCTAAATTAAGGAAGTCTAATTTAAGGGAGTCTAATTTTAGCAAGCACACCTTTGGAGGTGTATAAGAATCTCTCATGGGAGAGAGTTTGTATCCATGCTTATTATTGATATTGATTCTTGTTAAGAAACTCTTCTGTGAAGATTGAGCCAAGGGTTCCAGGATTCCAATTGCAGTGAAGAACGTCAACTCTTCATTGTGTGTGATTCAGAGGTTGTGAAAGATCAGCCGATCTATTGCCGAATTGAGAGATAACTTCACCCAGAAGTTATCATAGTATTACAGGTATTTGAGAGATAACTTCACTCAGAAGCTATCACAAGGGTTTACAGGTATTTTCTTTATTTTGGGTTTTTGATTCAAGAATTATCCAGATATAGATCTTTTGTGTCAGCCCATAATTCTACAGATCAGGATCAGGCATACAGGGTGTGTTATATCAGCGGCCGTACGAATTCCGTACAGCTCCGTGAAAATCTATACGCATCTACAGGAAGTTCAGGTACTGACATCGGCGAACAGGGACTTACAGAGACCGACATCGGTCGACTCATCACCGACGTCGGCAAGGGGACCACTACAGGTCGACCGATGATGGCAGTATAACCGACGTCGGCAACTGTGTTTTTTACACAGCAGGCTGAGATGTGCCAGATTCAACCTAGTTCACGGAATATTCAGGCTATAAGGCCGAACTTTCGATATTCTTTGTATACTTGACAGAGGGTCTCTAATTGTAAGCTTATGAGCAAATAAATAAGAAATTATACTGTGATTTATTCATCTATTTGAAGATATTTTGCAGAAATTCAGATAAGTAATTTGGAGCTTTGTTTTGATATTCGAAGGGATATTACAGTGGTATCAGAGCTTTGGTCTTTGGTATCATAGTTTTGTGTCTTTCATATATCTCTATTGGTAGGGGATATTACACAAAGTGGCTGAATCCCTTGGTCTCACATTGACCAAGACATTTGGGAGATGTTTCTCTATGGAAAACAAACAAGTGCAACTACTAGGACAAATTAAGGATGCCCAATTTGCATTTTCAACATTTCTAGAAAAGATAATTAAGATGATAGTCTTAGTGGCTGACATCCCAACCTCCTACAACATTCTACTTGGACAAATTTTTTGTAAGGATGTTGGTGGTGAGTTGAGCATGGACCTATCTGAAGTGAGGATCCCAATCAAAGGCATCATGCAGAGATCCCTCCTTGAGAAGGAGGCAAAATACATTTTCACTCAAACATCATCACCTAAAGCTCAAATTCTGTTTGAGTCTTCAAGCATGGGTAATTACTTCTTGACCACAGAGGATGTTCATGTTTCTGCAAATGAAAGTCCTATAGCTGGCAATCTAGGAATTGATTCAGATGGAACAAAAATATAATTGATAAGACATAATGCAAGTGTAGAAGAATCCTTCCCTCCAAATGAAGGAAAATTTGAGAAAGGATCAGTTTTTGATGATGTCTAGATTTTGGAATTTGATGATAGTTATTTCTCTACCAATTTTGAAGCTGAGATTGTGTTGATATCTCCTCAAAGAGATATTTTTCCTTCTTCATATAAATTACAATTCAGCAATACCAACAATACTACTGAATATGAATCATTTTTGCTTAGATTGAAGGCCGCTCAAGATAGGGGTGTCAAACTCCTTCATGCTAAAGGAGATGCTAAGCTAGTGGTTTGCTAGATCTAGAACTTGTACCAAACCAAAAATGAGAGATTGTGCCATTACCATAATCTAGTTTGGGATCAAATTGAAAGCTTTGATGCTTTCATTATCTCTACAGTTCTCAAGGAATTTAATGATTGAGCTGATGCATTAGCTGTTTCAGTGACTCTCTCGATTGCTCACAAGATTTTAAAGGAGATAAGTACACTATCAAACTAGTCTTTTAACCAAGTGTGCCTAACAATGCCAATCATTGGCAAGTGTTCAATGGTGACAACAAAATCATCACCTTTCTATAATAAAAAGATAGCTTTGAATAGCTTCACTTCGAATGCAGTGAGCCTTAGAAACTTGAATCAACCCCTAAAATAAGTTCATCAAATAGCAACAAATGGATTCAAGCTCCTCCCAAGAGTTTGATCAGATAAACTTAGGTACCAAGGAGAATCCCAAGATGGTGAATATTGGGAAGTGCTACACTCCTAAAGAGAGGTTCAAAGTTTACTACTCTACTCTGCCAGTACATAGATGTTCTGGGGTACTCCTATGATGATTTGAAGTCACTCAAGCTTGAAGAAATTTACCATGAAATTCCTCTCAAGAGTGATTTAGTGCCTTTCAAGTAGAAATCTTGACAGTATAATCCAAAGATATCAGGTACTATTTTATCTAAAATATAGAAAATGCTAAATGCTGGAATAATTTTTCCAATCCATCATTCTGCATGTATTACAAACAGAGTCCCTATAAGAAAGAAGAATATAAAAATTCACCTCTGTGTGGATTTCAGAAACTTGAATCAATCCTCCATAAAGGATAATTACCCTCTGCCCATCATGGATCAATTCCTTCAGATGGTGACCAATCTAAAAATGTTATCAATGTTAGACAACTTCTCAAGATATAATCAAGTTGAAGTTGGTGAAGTAGACCAACACAAGACTGCCTTCACCACACCTTGGGGCACATTTGCATATCAAAGAATGCCATTTGGCTTGATAAATGCTGGTGCCACTTTTTAGAGAGCAATGGACCTAGATTTCAAAGATGAAATGGGTAAGTTCATTATGGTGTACAGTTCATTATGGTGTACCTTGATGATTTAACTATCTTTTTCAAGCATCATCCTGATCATGTGTGCCATTTGTAACGAGTGCTAGAACGATGTTACCAGAATGGCATTTCCCTAAATCTCAAGAAGTCTATTTTTGGGATAACAGAAGGGAAACTTCTCAGACACATTGTATCCCAAGGAGGCATAAAGATTGACTTAGAAAGAGTCAAATCCATCTAGGAGCTTACTCTACCCAAAAGTAAGACTGTAGTTCACTCTTTCTTCAAAAAGGTGAATTTTTTATGAAGGTTCATTCCTGATTTTACTGAGAAGACCCACCACATTATGGATATGATGAAAGGAAAGGCCACTTTAAGCTAGATTGAAGAAGGCAAATTGGCATTTTGAGATATCAAGGTAGTTATCACCCATGCCCCAATTCTGGTTTGTCCAGATTATACCAAATATTTCACAATGTACAGTTATGCTTCTGAACACACACTTTCAACAATTCTAGTTCAACAGAACAAATAAGGTGTGGAATCTCCCATATCCTTCATGAGCTATCCTCTCAAAGCTCATGAACTAAAATATTCAAATCTAGAGAATCATGTTTATGTTGTGGTAAAGGTAGTAAAGTACTTCCATTTCTACATCCTAAATTCACACACTATTGCCCTAGTCCCTGACACCATAGTCAAATCCATATTAACTCAACAGGAGTTTGGAACCAAAAGAGGCAATTGGGTTGCTAAAATCTAGGATTTTGATCTAGTTATCAAACCAATGAAGCTTGTGTAGGGAAGGGGTCTCTACCAATTGATTTTTGATAATAGACCAGAAGAAATAGGGCATGAATAAGTAAAAATTGAAGACATGCCAATAGTCCTCTTTGTCACCTCCATGAATGAGTGGTATTCAAACATTGCTCATTTCCTTACCTATGGTGAGTGTCCTACTCACCTGTCTTGTAAAACAAAGAGGATTGTCAAGTTGAAAGCTACCAACTTTGTCTTATGGGATAATAGGCTATATAAGAGGATCCTTGATGGGGTATTCCTTCACTGCATGGATAAAGTGCAACAGAACAAACTTCTAGAATCCTTCCACAATCTAGCCTATGGAGGACATTTTTTTGTGCCTATAACTAACCATAAGATTCTATGAGCTAGGTATTACTGGCCTACTCTATTTTAAGATGCATACAAATGGGTACGAAGATGTGAACTATGCCAAAAGTTTGTTGGAAGACCCAAGTTAGCTACCTTGCCTCTTAAGCCAATGGTAATAAAAGAGCCATTTCAGTAATGAGGAATCAATTTCATTGGTGTTGTAAACCCATATTCAAGTGCTAGACATGATTATGTGCTCATAGCCATGGATTACTTCACTAAATGGGTGGAAGCTATTCTAGCCAAGCTTGCTACTTCGGAAGTAGTATGTAATTTCCTCAAAAAAACATCATTTTTTAGGTTTAGGGTCCCAACCAAGATTATGATAGATAATGTAGCCTATTTCTCTTCCCATGAGATTACTCAGTTCTATTTTCATTATGGGATTACCTTCTCCCACTCTTCTAATTATTTTCTACAAGGAAATGGCCAAGCAAAATTGAGTAATAAGAACCTAGTGACCATCATCAAAAAGATGGTAGATAATAACCAACAAACCTAGCATAAAACATTATTTGATGCTTTATGGGTAGACAAAATTACACCTAAGAGGGCAATAAGTATGTCAGCTTTTCAACTTCTATATGGTCTCAATGTAGAGATACCAATCACCTTGGAATTACCAGCATTGAAATTAGTAAAGGCAGTCGAAGATTAGACATATGAAAGCTCCATCGACAAGAGGATCATGTGCTTGACTGAGCTAGATGAGCATAAAACTATGGTGGTGGACCAAATTTCTATGCATCAAAGTCTAGCAAAGAAGCTCTTCAACCAAAAAGTAAAAGCCCATAATTTTTAGATCAGTGATCAAGTTCTATTATGGGATAAGAGTAGAGAACCAAGGGGAATACATGGGAAATTTGATTCCCTATGGAGAGGCCCATTTACTATTCATCAGCTCAATGGTGAAAATAGTTTCCTATTGATGTATTATGATGGCACACCCTTTTCATTACCTCACAGTGGGAAATATCTGAAGCACTTCAATCCTTGAAGTATCATGTGACATGAGTGGTATATATGTATATTTGTATAGTCTTTAGTTTAGTTTTGTGTTGTTTATTTTCATTCTTTTTGGTGCCTTTCTTTTTGGATAGCATGACTCTATAGCCCAATGGAATACTTGAAGGCACTTGAGATTCAAGATTCTACTCCCTTCAATTGTTTTTACAATCGATGGAAGTTCCCCAACTAGAGCCAGCTATGCTTCCCAAAATCTGTCACTTGTTTTTGGGACAACATATCAACTATTTTGGTCTTACAGGCCAAAATTCTCCTTTTCCTTTTTCAAAAATGTTTTGAGCATCCAAGTTATTTGATTATTCAAGCTTTTTCAGCTAAGGGACTTACAAGTTCAACAGGTTCAATAACTTCAACAGGTGAGCTCTCACAAAGAAACTAGTTCAAAACACTTAGGCAATTTCAAGGCTAGTTTAACACCAAAGTTCAATCAAAAGACTTATCGATGGGCTTCAAAAAAAATATTGAACCTTTGAACCCCACCTCAAAGTTCAAAGGTTTAACAGGTTCAATAGTTCAATGACATTAGCAGACTTAAAGAGTTAAGTGCTTTAAAGGTTCAAAGTTCAATGACATGGATAGACTTAAAGAGTTAAGCACTTCAAAGGTTCAAAGTTCAATGGCTTTAAAGGAATTAAAGAAAAGAAGGTTTCAAAGAGTAAAGGTTGAACCATTGAACTGTTGAACCTTGAACCAAAATGGTTCAACGAGTTTAAAGGTTCAATGAGTTTAATAAGATCAAAAGACTTAAATAAAAGAAGACTTCAAAGAAGAAAGATTGAACCATTGAATCATTGAACCTTGAACCAAAATGGTTCAAAGGTTCAAAGGTTTAACAATTTCAATAAAGTTTGAGAGACTTAGAAAAACAAAGGATTCAAAGAACAAATAATGAACCATTGAACCATTGAACCTTGAACCAAAATGGTTCAAAGTTCAAAGGTTCAAAGGTTCAAGGAAGCTTCGAGTGAAGGAAGTGGAATATTCTAGAGATAAGTTTGAAGAGATGGTTTAATTGAAGATGAAAGAAAGCGATTGAACCAAGGAAGTGATTGAACCAAGGAGCTAATAAGACTACCTAAACCATTGAACCAATTAACCAATGCACTCTCATGGTTCAAAGGTTCAAAGTTTAATGTGGTTCAAGCGACCAACGACTAGTGACATCCCCATAGATGTCAAACTCAAGGTAAAAAATGCCCATTTATTTTCAAATATGGTGCAAACCTAAAAATAAACTCAGTGACTAGCCAAAGAAGAAGCTGAAGGAGCCAATAGAAAGTGAGAAGATAGCCCAAGATCTCAGATCACCAAGAAAAGGATAAAATATGTAGCAAGAAAAGAATGAAAGACTAGAAATATCTGTGCAAGAGTTATTTTTAGTTGGTAAAATAGTCCACCAGGTGGACATCAGAGAGCATGAGCACTCAAGGATGCGGCCTATTTTTCTCCATCGAGTAAAGGTGAAATGGATAGTTATGCAAATATCAGGAAGAGGACCAGGCAACCCATACTTTGGAGGAGACATTTGAGAAGAATTAACATTCCATAATTAAGGCCGATGCCCTATTCTAGAATGGCCCCTTGACAGAACTTGAAAATGCATTCAAGGCATTGAATGCTACATGGGCCATTTCATGAAACAAAGTGCCAAGTCTTTCTTGGCTACTATATATTGTACTCTCTTATTTCATGCAAGGGAGATCTTTTTGTTATTAGAAGCAAAACTCTACCCAAATTGAATGGCATTTCTTGTGACTTTGAGCTTAGATTGTTAATCATATTTCTTTATTTGAATGAGAAAACAAGTGACCTTTCAGAGTTTATGCTAGAATAGCTTGTGTTGTTGAGAAATTTGTTCTTATTTCTATTTCCTAAATGCATTCTTATCCATTTAATTAAATAAGCAGAACTAGTGGAAGTAACCAAGAAGGTGTCTTGAAGCCGATTGTGGAGAGACTTTGTGCTGCCACAATTGTCTTTAGTGTGTTTATTTTTTGTTTCTATTTAAAGGATCTTGGGATGACTTTGTGCCCCCATTATCCTTTGTATTTCACTCTTTGGTAGTTGAGAGGGAGACTTTGTGCTACACCTCATTCTGTTGGTTATTGTGCCCTGTTATAGTTACTTTCCAGGAAAGAATTCTTGTTGTTCGCTATAGACCACTTCTGAAAGAAGAAAAGTGTCTTTAGTGTTTTCACCAGAATTCTCCTATGTCTGTGAACATCATCTCTAAAAAAAGATAGATGGATGGTGTTATCCTACCTTGAGTGTTATTTTCATCTTATTTATAGTATATATATATATATATATATAGAACCTCATATTTATAAGGAACCTCCCCTTAATGAGAGGAAAGATTTGTCCCCTTTTGATGTGGTAAACCTACACATTTGGCCAACCAATTTATTTATGCTATGGTTGAAACAACCTATTTTTTCCATCAGTTAGCTAGTGGCAAAATATTCACCCAACAAGTTAGATGCTCCAATTATTGGATGTGGTATCCCTACTCAAAAGGGGAATCAATGGATGAGAAAATGGAATTGAGTACCGGTTTGATAGAAAGGTAATTGGGTGACTAGTGTAGAATTAAGCATCACTACATACAACAAACTATAGTTGGCAATGTTAAGAATATGAAAGGTTAAGGAGGACTCAAATATAAGTAACTAAAGCATAGGTTGTAAGTGATAGCTAATAGGTCAAATGAATCAAAGTTATAGCTCTAATGATCAATGTGTCCCAAGTATCCATGGTAGGAAGTGCCCCTAGGAAACATAAAAGGGTTGAAGGTGATAGGATAGGTTTGGATGCCATCCATGACACCTAAAATACATGTGTGTGCATAAAAGCTAACTATAATTAAGACAAGCAATGTACGCCTGGTGTAAAAGGGTCAATGAGTGAGGAAATATTCATGACCTCCAAGCACAGTCATTGAGGGTGAAGATTTGAGTGATCTTTAATGTCACTATGTCATGGCTAGGGGAGATATATGTGATCTCTAGTTACCCTAATGTATGGCTAAGGTTATGCAAAGTTGGGTGTTTTTATATTGGAAAAAATGGTTAGGAAGGTGCTGACATTGGTAATATGTACCAATATTGGTCAGATAAATTATTGATGTTGGAAAAACTAGGGCAACATTCCTGATGTCAATAAGCATAAGCACTGACATCAACATGTTAGGTCAAGATTGCTGATTTTGATAGCTAACCAAACCCAACAAAAGGGGGTTTGGTGACCAACCAAACTCATTTAAAACTTTTTGATTAGAGAGAAGAAATAGTGCTTTGAGAGTGATTTTAGATGGTAGTGCAAGGAGGGAACCTAGTAGGAGGCACAAGACCATAGAAGATATTAGTGCTAGTCAGGAGGAAACAACAAGATGAGGTAAGAGACCAAACTACTTTTATTTGGTTTTTGTAAGTTTTAGGTTAAATGAGAGTTGGATGTGTAGAAAATAATATTAGGGAGGGGGGTAAAAAATAGGTTAGGGTAGGTGTAAGATAAGCTAGGGTAATTTGGGAGTAGTTTTTTAGGGGAAATGGGTAGGTTGGGTTTGGGTTGTTTAGCCCTAAGGCTAAACCGGTCACCAACATTGATGAGATTGACTGATGGTTGACTGATATCGATTGACATGACAATGAAGTTGATAAATGTTAGCTGACATGGAATTGAGGTTAGTAGTGTGCTACTAACATTGGTTATTACATAGTCTGATAAAGTGTTGATGTCAGCATTAATGCCCATGTTGGATAGTGTTGAAAATAAATAGATAAGAGAAAGGGTAAGTTTTTGATTTCTAGTACAAGTAGTCAACTAGCCTAATGGCTGAGCTAGCCTCTAAAGACCCCATGCCATCTAAGTGTTACCTATATAGCCTAATTTAGGGCCTCAGGCCAATGTAGTTTCTTGAAAACTTAGGGAAAAATATGTAAAAGGTTGGTTGTAGGAAAAAAAGGTAAAATAAGATAGTTGAGAGGTCTAAGCTTTAAAAGTTAGGTTATAGTGTCAAGAGTTAAGAATATAGGCAATGAAGCCTAGAGTTGCAATAGGTGGGTGGGCCTAGGGTAGAGAGAGAGAGAGATAGTGAATCCTAGGGTTGGAATAGGTGGGTAAGCCTATGGTAGGGAGAGAGAGAGAGGTAGTGAAGCCTAGGGTAATTAGTAAGGTGGGTTTATGGCTGAGTTAACCTCAAAAGACCCCATGTTGACTGAGTACTACCTATATAACTTGTTTTAAGGCCTCAAAACCATGTAATTATTTTAATGAGAAGGGGAAAATGTGGTGAGGGAGTGGATTAAAAGGGATGTGACCTAATTTATTTGTATATTGATGGAGGCAAAGATGGAGCTTACACTGCGAGACCGTCTACCAAGGTTATTGACATGTATGAGGAGAGATGTTACTCAAGATGAGTAGGATCATATGGCGGATATAAATTTAGGATTATTTCAATGGTACGATTATGTTATATGGGATGTGTTGTTGATGATAGAATTGATTGAGAGGTGGGATCATACTACCAACACCTTTTATCTATCAACTAGAGAGTTGACAGTCAAACAAGAGGATGTATATAGGATTTTATAGCTACCACTCCAGGGTGAGGAGATTTTTGCATGCTCAAGAGAGGGGAATGATATACATATGGTTAGATTATATGGGGAGCATGTCAATGAGGTGACCTACCATTCTATGAGTTTTGCATATGAGCCACTCTACATGGCTAATGAGGAGTAACATCATCTTAGCATCTTAATGATGATCAAGATCATGGTTTATGCCTTACTCGATGTAGTTAGATGGAGATTTATAATTTCTCCAATAAGTGTGATTATGTTAGATGATTGAGTAGTGGACCATTTTTGTGTAGGGTCTATTATTTTCTACATAGTTATATAGAGAGTTGTAGGGTTTGAGTTTGTATTAGTGATATAGTTTATGTGTCAACCATCTCCTACACTTTTGGGCATATGAGCACATCATGGTGACATGACCACTAGGGATACCTAACACTATTATGGCTAGATTTAGGGTTGGATTTAGATAGTGGAGAGATGGGATGGTATAGACTCAAGTGATGGCATCATGTGAAACATCACCTACTATAAGCACATGATTGAGGACCTAGTCCCTACAAATATCATGTGGAGATCATATCTAGCATTACCCAAATTTTAGAGGGTAGGCAAAGTAGCTTAATTAGTTTTAGATCTCATTATGGGTTAGGGGGAGATGGGGTAATGAGCTAGAGATGGTACCTATGGCATGGGTTTGGAGACAGTTTGATCTACTACAAGATATTCTGCCTACCTTCCCTCAATACAAGAGGGATGACATAGAGGCACCTTTACCATTGCCTTAGGACACTGATGGGTTAGATTTTGAGGATCTACCATAAGGCCAGGTGTTGGGGATGAAGGGTGTATAGCTACCTATAGAACTTGGTGGGTAGGGTTACATCTAATAGTGGAGGTTACGAGGCTACCAATAGATGTCTAGGGGTTAGTCAGGGAGAGAGATGTAATGCTATAGGTGTAAGATACACTAGTACAAGCTTGAGATGTAATAGTGCAGGCTCGTGATATAACCCAAGTAGAGGTTTTAGCCTTATAGGGGTAGGTGGTGACATTACAGGGTCAGATTGGGGCTTTATAGGGTCAACTTGCATCACTATAGGGCTAGATAACTATTTTATAGGGTTAGATGACTACAATGATGATAAAGAGAGATAGTCTAAGAGTAACACTAGGCCAAGCCACTCCTCCACCACCACCATAGGGATTGGTACAAGTTGGACCATCATCAGGGGACATGGGTCTACCATAGATTGTATCAATGGTGAGGTACTTGACTACCCTAGATGAGATTGCTTACTATGAGAGGGAGATTAGAGAGTTCTTGCAGATACAATGATATTTAGAGTTTAGAGAGAAAGAGAGGTTGATGTCATGTGTGATATCTTCTAGTTCACATTGACATAGATATATAGAGAGTGGTGATGATATTGCATCCTCACGACCTCAAGGAGAGCCTCGAGGATCTTAAGTATCAACATTTGCTAATTATTTTTATATATGTTATATGTATATTGGCCTGCTAGCTAAAGATGTGAGATGTACATTTTGAGAGAGATTTATGATATTTTGATGATGTAGATGATAAACATGTATTTGATCACATATTTATATATGTGATGTTAATTTACTACCATGTGTTCATTTGAGATGTATGGCTTATGTTTATGATGTTGATATAGATGATGTTCATTTATTTCTATGTTAATTTAGATGCCAATGTTGATCATGTTATTTGATGTTAGACTAGCCTTTCCCATTTATGTGATGGTGTATGCATAACTGATTGGCTAGCTTCATCTTAGCATTTTTCCATATTTGTGATGGTGTATGCTTAAAATGAGTAGATTGATTAGGTTAATTTATTTCATCATTTTATGTATGTGTGATGGTGTATTCATAAATAAATATGTTGATTAGGTTAATGTTGGTATGACATTGCTTTTGCTTCTCAAATAGAGATATCGACATGTGATGTGGATGAAAAAATAAAAGGTAGAATGATCATTAATTGGTAAAGAACATATTTTAGCTCATAAATAGGATCAATAAAGTGAGCCTCTTTCATGCATTGTATCTTTGAACCATTATCTTTTGTTAAACCAACATCACTTTACTTCATGTTTAACTTGAGATCATCCCTTGAGCATCCTTATTACATTCATTTCCCTTCCTCTTCACCCTTACTCCTATACACCTAGATAAATTACACAATGGTGTGGTTTTATCCTCATAGTGGAAAAATCCTAAGCCTCTATAGTCTTGTCCATGACTAAAATAAAAAAAATAAAAAAATGGAATATTTGAAATTTTAAAAAAATCTCAGGTCATGTTTTTCAATGTAGACTCCTCCCTTGAAGGACAACTATGTAACTTCCCTCTGTTATTATTAGTAGACTGCTCCCTTGAAGGACAACTATTTAAAATTAAAATAAACACTTAGACCACTCCCTAGAAGGATGGCTTAGCCAATATTTGTTCTCAAATGGAAAAATAAATGCAAAGGGCTCCTCACCTCTTTGCATAACCTTAACCTATACAAAATCCCATTGTAGGCTTCACACATTGATCAACTTATACACACACAAGAAAAAAAATCTTTAAGTCATGGAATTGCTTATATTAGCTCTTGATCACCCACAAGAGGGACATATCATTTATACTTGCTAGGTTATGATATCTAAACATTTTCCCTCATTCTCCCCTTTTTCCTCTCATACTTTCTCAAGGGACTATGAAGCTCACTTAACATGAGGTAAACATGATGCTTGTCTAACAAACACAATGGCTCAAAGATATAATGCATGAAGGAGGCTCATTTTCTTGAGCTTATTTATGAGGTAAAATATGATCTTTTCCAATGAATGAGCATTATGCCTTTTATTTTTCCATCCATATCACATGTCAATATCTCTATTTGAGATGCAGAAATAATGTCATATCAACATTAACCTAATCAACATATTTATTTTATGCATACACCATCACATATATGGAAAATGTTGAAATAAATTAACTCACTCAATCTACTCATTTTAAGCATACACCATCACAAATATGGAAAAATTCTAAGATGAAGCTAACCAATCAGCTACACATATACTATCACATAAATGGTAAAGACTAGTCTAACATCAAATAACATAATCAACATTAACATCCAAATTAACATACCAATAAATGAACATCATTCATATCAACATCATAAACATAAGCAACAAATATTAAATAAACACATGGTAGTAAATGAAAATCTCATATATAAATATGTGATCAAATACATGTTTATCATCTACATCATCAAAATATCATAAATCTCTCTCAAATTTTACATCTTTCATCTTCGACTCATAGGCCAGTATACATATAACATATATAAATAAAAACTAGTAAATGCTAATACTCAGGGTCCTTGAGGCTCTCCCTAAGGTCATGAGGATGTAGTATCATCACCACTCTTTGTCTATCTACATCGACATGAACTAGAAGCTATCACATATGACATAGACCTTTTCTAATCTCTAAACTCTGAATATCATTATATCTATGAGAACTCTTTAACTTCCCTCTCATAGTAATAAATCTCATCTAGGGTTGCTTAATACCTCGCCATTGATATAGTCTATGGTGGACCCATGACACCTAATGATGGTCTAGCCTATACTAGTCCCTGTGGTGGTAGTGGAGGAGGAGGATATGCCTAGCCTACTACTACTCTCAAACTATCTCTCTCTACCATCACTTTAGTCATCTAACCTTTTAAAATAGTCATTTGGCCCTGTAATATTGCAACATGATCCTATAGAGCCCCAATCTGACCCTAAAACATCACCACCTACCCCTGTAAAGCTAAATCCTCTACTTGGGCTATCTCACAAGCCTACACCACTATATCTCAAGTATGTACTACTTTATATCACACTTGTAGCATTGCATCTCTCTCCTTGACTAACCCTTGTACATCTGTTAGTGGCCTCCTGACCTCTACCACTAGATGCAACCCTACCCACCAAGTTGTATAGGTAGTTGTACACCCTTAGTCCCTAACACTTGGCCCTACTAGAAACTCCTTGAAATCTAGCCCATCAGTCTCCTTAGGTAATGGTAAAGGTGCCTCTATGTCATCCCTCTTATATCAAGGGAAGGAATGCAGAATATCCTATAGTAGACTAAACTATCTCTTGACCCATGCCATAGGTATCATCTCTAGCTCACTGACCTATCTCCCCCTGACCCATAATGAGCTCTGTAACCTAATAAGATGCTTTACCTAACCTCTAAAAACTAAGTATGTTAGATATGATATCCACATGATATCTATAGGGATTAGGCCCTCAATCATGCACTTATAATAGGCAATGTCTTGCATGATGACATTCCCTTAGGTCTATAACATCCCATCTCTCCATAGTCTAAATCCAACCCTAAAACTATCTAGAATAGTGGTAGGTAGCCCTAGTAGTCATGTCACCATGATGTGCTCATATGTCCAATAGTGTAAGAAATGGTCAACACATAAACTATATCACTAATAGAGCCTTAAACCCTACAACTTTATATATAATTATGTCAAAAATATTGGACCTTAGGCAAACATAGTCCACTACTCAATCAGCTACATAAGCACACCTATCAAAGCAATCAAAAATATCCCTCCATCCACATCAGGTAAGGCGTAAACCATGATCTTAATTATCATCATGATGCTAAGATGATGCTACTCCTCATCAACCATGTAGAGTGGCTCATATGCAAAACTAGTAGAGTGGTAGGTCACCTCACTGACATGCTCCCCATATAAGTGAACCATATGTATATCATGCTCCTCTCTTGAGCATGTGAAAATCTCCTCACCCTAGAGTGGTAATTGAAAAATATTATAGACATCTTTATGTGAGACTATCAACTCTCTGATCAACAGATGAAAAGTGTTGGTAGTATGATCCCACCTCTTAATAAACACTATCATCAATGACACATCCCATGTAACATGACAGTACCATCACACTCCTCTAAAACTAATGGCTACCATATGATCCCACTCATCTAGATTAACGTCTCTCCTGATACGTGTTAATAACCTCAATAGATGGTCTCATAGTGTAAGATCCATCCTCACCTACATCCATATACAAATGAATCAGGTCACATCCCTTTTAATCCACTCCCTCGACACATTTTTCCCTACTCATTAAGAGAACTACAATGATCTAAAACCCTAAACTAGGTTATTAGGTAGCACTCAGTTGACATGGGTTGTTTTGAGGTTAGCTCAACCATAAATCCACCTTACTAACTACCCTAGGCTTCACTATCTCTCTCTCTCTCTCTCTCTCTCTCTACCTATTGATGTTATGGATTTACACCCTTGATAAAAGGCTAATCTTCTATCTTCCATGTGACACAATGGAGACTCCTCTTTTGCCTGTGGGTCTGGCAAAATTGAGGGTAGAATCTCTAGATAAGGGCTAGCTCCCTTTGATGCATCTCTGAAGTCCTATATTTTCTACTGCTAACAATGGGGGGGAATTAAAGAAGGCTTATTAAAAATAAAACGTAAACTAAGATGGTGATGCACCAAAAATGGTTGATCTACTCAGCTTTGACATACACTTTCCACCAAGAACAAGTTAACATACACTTCATTTGATACAAGAAATTCTTCTGCATTAGTGAGCCAAGGGTCCATGGAGATATAGGGAGGAAGAACTACTAGAGGTGTTCTAAGACACACTATGGCAGCCTATTCACATGCACCTATACTCTATTGTGGACACTTCTGGCTGACCTACAAGAGAAGAACTCACAATACACTAGACATACTAGAATCATTTTGTGAAAGCATAAAATAAAATGACTTAACACAAGACAAAAACATAGACATATGCAAAAGTGTAAACTCAAAATGGAGGTAAAAATTCTATGTATTGATTCAAGCTAAAATCTTGTAGGGATTCGCCATACAAGATGAGAGATATCACCCTAAAAAATGAGAATTTACAAATATATATCTAGAGGGAATAAGTAATGGCGCCCCTTTTGAAAAGACTTTGGTTCCCTTTTGTAAGTGGTCCATGTGTGTTGAGAGCATTGGGAAGAGGAAACCGCTTGAAAGAGGATGTTGTGTCGGCTCCAATTTTAACTTTAGGCATTTCAAATTATTGTGAAAGCATGGGATGCACCCCTTTGTCTACAAACAAGACTGCTTCTTCAAGACATTCACACGGTTTGTCTACTCATCAATACAAAATGGGGGAAAATAGGTGCATCTTCACTATTTGTGCTCTTTGATGACCACTTAGTGGAGACTGTTTCAACTACTAGAATAACTCTCCTACCAGTGCTGCCCTTTTTCCACTTGAGCTATTTTATCCATATCTCATTATTTTGTTTCTTCTTGGCTTTGTCCTTGGTCATCCCTTGGCTCCTTCTAGCAATTTGAGCCCTTTGGGATCCTTTCTTGCTAGTCTCTTCCTTTTGGCCTGAAGGCCTTTGAATTCCTTCAAGTTCACACTTAAGCATTTAAAGATAAATGACTATTTCATTGTTGTAAAGTTGACATTCACACACCCATCTCCATTTGAAAGCCAACATCTATTCTATTGCCTTGAATTTGACATTTTCAGGGATGGCACTAGGCATTTGAACTTGGATGGCTAGTTCGCTATGTTAAATTTTGACATCTTCAGGCCCATCACCCCTTAGTTGATTCCTTTAGCTTTCCTTCATACTTTTATTTGTTTGGGTATCTATCGTTAAACCCTCTAATTTAACTTGAACCAATTTATGGAGTTTAATGGTTTAATGGTTCAATGATTCAACACATTATGTTCTACAAGGAGTTACTTTTGTTCAATTCCCTTGTGAATTAGATGTATCATTGAAATGGCTGCTTAAACTAACCCATTAAACTAACTCATTGAACTAAACACTTTAAACTAAATACTTTAAACCTTCTGATTGAACCAACTAATTGACCTTTTTGATTGAACCAACTGATTAAACCTTCCAATTGAACCAATTGATTGAACCTTACACTTTGAACTAACTGGTTGAACCAATTGATTGAACCAACTGATTAAATGAATCAATTGAACCAACCAATTGAAACTTTAAATTTAAACCAAATAATTAAACCAATCAATTAAACCAACACTTTAAACCAACCAATTGAACCAACCAATTAAACCTTCTGGTTGAACCAAATGATTGAAACAAACACTTTGAACTGATTGATTGAACTAAACACCTTGAACCAAATGATTAAACCAATCAATTAAACCAATTGATTGAACCAATCAATTACACCAATAATGGTTCAAAGTTTAAATTTCAAAGTTCAAAGTTCAAAGCTCTTGGAAAGATCATATCGTTGAACCCTGACGTCGAACCACTTTCCCAACCTTAAGGAAAAGTGTCTTGAACATTTTTGATCTCTTTCCTTGTGAATTTCTTTAGACAAAATGTCTAAAGAAGTTTTATAAACACCTTGAATTCTTTGAACTAGTTCATCTTTTACCAGAAGACTTGTGTGAACCAATTTGAACTAGCTCAGAACAACAAGGGGAAGAAGGAGATTTATTTTGGCCTGTAAGACCAAAATGGTCAACAAATTGGTGATTTTGAGGGGAAACATGCCTGCTATGCTTAAGAAACTAGTATCCTCAAAGTCCATTAGGCATGGAGTCAAAACACAGCTTGAAAAGGTTAGAAATAGCCCTGAAATATCCAAGAATCAATCATGAAGCTTTTACCCCAAACACAAAGGAAAACACACACAAGACTCAAAAACACTACTTGTGCAAACAACACTTAGGGAAAATAGGGAAAGAAAAACTATTAGCAAACTAATATGTACAACTAACTAGGTATATTTGCCTCCCTCTTAGATCAAAGGGGAAACTTCTTAAGTTTCCTTCATGGCAATAAAACTTATGGTGCCAGACAAGTGGCTGGATAGAATAGAGATTTGCTGACTTGCTCTTCTTGCCTGCCACCTTGATTGGTTCATATTTGAGTGAATTAGGGGCAAACATGCTTCTAACATATATGTATTCATCTTATTATTGGAATCTTGCCTCCTACTGGTTCTTCATGCTGGTGTGTTTTATCAAGAAATCAATGGCTACTAGCTCATCACCATAATCCATTTAATATGCATCATGGATTGGCTTTTCTCCTTCTGCCTTATTGAAGATGTTGTCAAACTCATCTTTTGCTTGATTATGGCTTTCTTGAAGAAGGGTGACTATTGTGATGTCTAAAAGGAGATCACAAACTAATTTTTCATCCCATAAAACATCACCTTCTTGTGCAAGGCTCTCTTCTTCAAAGCTTTCCTCAAGATGGACAAGCCTCTCCTTTTTCTACTCAAAGACCAGAGTCTCTAGTTGTTTAAAGACATCCTCCTGATCTTCCTCCAACTTGAGCTCTATGGCATGGTCATCCTCCTTGATGAATTTAAAAATATCATCTTCAAATTCACCAACCTCTCAAAAGGATAAATCTAAAAGTTTGTAGCCCCTTTGTATACTTATTTGAGTCCTAATGTTTCCTTCTCCACCCTTAGCTAGCTCATAGCCTTCTTGAAGAAGAGCGTAACCTGCCCCAATGACTTCAAACAAATCATTCAAAATATAATCAATAATCTATCCATGCTCCTCCATGACATATTGAAAAGTGAGAGAAGAGTCAAAGATCATCTCTTCCTCATTAGAGATAAAGGTGAAAGCTTGTGACTTGTCTTCTTGTTCATCAAAGGGGGTACCTATGGTGATCTCTTCCTCATCTATACTCATGAAGTCAACCTGATTAGTCATGAAATAAGCATACTCCTCTTCACTTGCTTCTTTTAAGATGGATTCCTCAACACAAGAGAAACATTCTTCATTTACCAGGTAAGGAGGTGGAACACAAGGATTGTCAAAATCAGGTTGGGAATGGAAAGTAGGGGATATTTTTGAAAACTTATGTGGAAATGGGGGTAGACCTTGGGCCAAAATCACTTGATTTTCATCTCTCCACTTGACCAACACTTCATAAATATAGAAATTAGCTTGAGGATTGTTAGAAGGGGTGTCCTTTGGTGTAGGCTCCTCTACAAGGTCTGAAATGTCCATCTCTCATTCACTAAGCAATCTCACCTTAGCCTTTAATTCCTCATTTTGCTTAGCTAGATTATCCTGAAAGAGTCTTTCTTGGAGCTCATAGGAATCATCATGGAAATGGGGAGTGCATGAATGCTTCCATGGAGTACAAGAAGCTTCTTGAGGAAGGGTGGGAGGGACTTGAAAAAGACTAGCCTCATTTTGTACCTCATACTCTTAGATACTGTCTTTCTCCTCCTTGTTGTTCCATGACTCAACAACTTTACTCTAGCTCATGATATTTGGACTAGAAATATCTTTTTGGGGTGATGAGGATGCAATGTGAGAGGGTAGTAAGGGTTTGCATTCCACTTCCCTTGCTTCCAACATAGACTACTGCATGTGAATATTTTCCAACTCAATTTACTTATCAAGTTTGGCCTTAAACATAAGATTTACTATTTTAGAACTCTCTTCAACATGATTGGGGAAAGGACTTTGATAGGTTTGACTTAGCTCATGAGTAGGGGTTGTGTATGTCTGATATGAAACTTGGGGTAGTGGGTATGTAGGTTGATAGTCTTGGTAAGTCTACCTCTCATAAATACTTAGCTTCTCTTCCAAAGATGCAATCAACCACTCACATCTAGCATCTCACTTGTAAGTCTTTGCCAATTGGCTCTTTCAATAGGAGTCCATTCACTCTTAACCAGATCTAATGCATTTCTCACTTGATGAATGGAATGGTTAGGAATTTCTTGGCCACATCCCCTTCTAGTGTCAAGATCCACTACATACTTTTCATATCCTAGCACTTCTTGTTTGAAGTTAGAAATGGGTTGATTGGAAAAAATATTAGGTTGAGTAGGAGAAGTAACACATTGAAAAAATTGGGCACAAGACTGATATAGCTCATGACAGGGTTGAGACTGGTCATATTGGACCTGATAAGGATCAACACAAGGCTAATAAGGAGCATACCTAGGTTGGCCAAAGACTTGCTCAAACTATGGAAGAGGCAAAGCCTAAAATATTTCACCAGCCTATAAAGGGCAAAACTCATAACCGCATGTATCATTGATGCTTGAGATGATTCCATGAACAACCTGAGCTTGATCAAAACTATATGAAGGAACACAAGACCCATGGTTCTAAGAAATGGAATTATACATACCAAAATATGATTTGCTAATGGCACTAGGACTACTTAACTAGATGATTCAACTTAGAGTTGCCATTGGTGTTGATGAAAAATCCTCCAAAGGCTGGCTAGTTGAAGAACACACAAAATTATTCAACTCTTTAGATAAAAACTAGTTTGTCCCATCAGGGATGCCAAAAACTATTGATGATGTGGATTTGCACCCTTTATAGAAAGTTAAGCTTTTGTCTTCCATGTGACACAATGGAGACTCCTCTTTTGCCTATGGGTCTAGGAAAACTAAGGGGAGAATCTCTAGATAAGGGATAATGCCCTTTGATGCATCTATGAAGTCCTAGATTTTCAACTGCTAACAATGGGGGGGAAAGAGAGAAGGCTTACTAAAAATAGAACCTAAACTAAGATAGTGATGCACCAAAAATGGTTTATCTACTTAGCTTTGACATACACTTTCCACCAAGAACAAGCTGACATACACTTCATTTGATACGAGAAATTCTTTTGCATTAGTGAGCCAGGGGTTTGTGGAGATATGGGGAGGAAGAACTACAAGAGGCATTCTAAGACACACTATGGTAGCCTATTCACATGCACCTATACTCTGCTATGGACACTTTTAGCTGACCTATAAGAGAAGAACTCACAATAAACTAGACATGCTAGAATCATTCTATGAAAGCATAAAAGAAAATGACTTAGCACAAGACAAAACCATATACATATGCAAAAGTGTAAATTCAAAATGGAGGTAAAAATGCTATTTATTGATTTAATGTAAAATCTTATAGGGCTTCGACATAAAGATGAGATATTTCCCCCTAAAAAACTAGAAGTTAAAAATATGTTTTCAGAGGGAAGAAGCAATGGCACCCCTTTTGAAAAGACTTTGGCACCATTTTGCAAGTGGCCCATGTGTGTTGAAAGCATTGGGAAGAGGAAAATGCTTGAAAGAAGATGTTGTGTTGGCTCCAATTTTGACTTTAGGCATTTAAATTATTGTGAAAGGATGGGACATGCCCCTTTATCTATAAACAAGACTGCTTCTTCAAGACATTCACGCAGTTTGTCTACTCATCAATACAAAATGGGGAAAAATAGGCATGTCTTCACTATTTGTGCTCTTTGATGACCACTTGGCAAAGACTGTTTCAACTACTATAATAACTCTCTTGCTAGTGCCTCCCTTTTGACACTCAGGTTATTTTATCTGTATCTCATTAGTTTGTTTCTTTTTGGCTTTGTCCTTGGTCATCCCTTGGCTCATTCTGGCAATTTGAGCCCTTAGGGCTCCTTTCATTATAATCTCTTCCTTTTGGCCTGAAGGCCTTTGAATTCCTTTAGGTTTTCACTTAAGCATTTAAAGATCAATAACTATTTCATTGCCATAAAGTTGATGTTCATGTTCCCATCACCATTTGAAAGCCAATGGCTATTCTATTTCCCTAAATTTGACATCTACAGGGATGTGACTAGGTGTTTGAACTTGGATGGATAGTTCGCTATGTTGAATTTTGATGTCTTCAAGCCCATCACCCCTTGGTTGATTCCTTCATCTTTCCTTCAGACTTTTCTTTATTTGGGTCTCTATCATTGAACCCTTTGATTAAACTTAAACCATTTTTTGGAGTTTAATGGTTCAATGGTTCAATGGTTTAATACATTGTGTTCTACAAGGATTCACATCCATTCAATTCCCTTGTGAATTAGATGTATTATTGAAACGACTGCTTGAACCAACCCATTGAACCAACTCATTGAACCAAACACTTTGAACTAAACACTTTGAACCTTTTGATTGAACCAAATGATTGACCCTTCTAATTGAACCAACTAATTAAACCTTTTGATTGAACCAACTGATTAAGCCTTACACTTTGAACCAGCTAATTGAACCAATCGATTGAACCAACACTTTGAACCAATTGATTGAATTAACTAATTGAACCTTACACTTTAAACCAACTGATTGACCAATTGATTGAAGCAACTGATTAAACTAATTGATTAAACCAACACATTGAACCAACCAATTAAACCTTCTGATTGAACCAAATGATTGAAATAGATAATTTGAACCAACTGATTCAACCAAACACTTTGAACCAACTGATTGAACCAATCGATTGAACTAATAATGGTTTAAATTTCAAAGTTTAAAGCTCTTGGAAAGATCATGTCATTGGACCCTGACGTCGAACCACTTTCCCAACCTTAAGAAAAAGTGTCTTGAACATTTTTTGTCTCTTTCCTTGTGAATTTATTTGGAAATTTTTTTGAAAGAAGTTTTATAAATGCCTTGCATTCTTTGAACTAGTTCATCTTTTTCTGGAATACTTGTGCAACCCAAATTTGAACTAGCTCAGAACAGCGAGGGGAAGAAGGAGACTAATTTTGGCCTATAGGACCAAAATGGTCAAGAAATTGGTGATTCCTAGGTGAAGCATGCCTACTATGCTTAATAAACTAGTAGCCTCAAATTCCTTTGGGCATGGAGTCAAAATGTAGCTTGAAAAGGTTAGAAACAACCCTGAAAGATCCAAGAATCAATCATGAAGCTTTTACCCCAAACACAAAGGAAAACACACAAAAGACTAAAAACCACTACTTGTGCAAAAAATGCTTAGGGAAAATAGGGAAAAAAAAAATTTAAAGAAAACTACTATGTATAGCTAACCAGGTATATTTTCCTCCCACCTAGATCAAAGGGGAAACTTCTTAAGTCTCCTTCATGGCAAGAAAACTTATGGTGCTAAACAAGTGGCTAGATAGAATTGAGATTTGGTGACTTTCTCTTTTTTCCTGCCACCTTGATTGGTTCGTATCTGAGGTAATCAGGGGAAAACATGATTCCAACATATATGTATTCATCTTGTTCTTGGAAGATTGCCTCCTATTAGTTCTTCATGTTGGTGTGTTTCATCAAGAAATCAATGGTTGATGGCTCATCACCATAAGCCCTTTGATATGCATCATGGATTGGCTTATCTCCTTCTACCTTATTGAAGATGATGTCAAAATCATCTTCTACTTGATCATGTTTTTCTGGAAGAAGGGTGACTATTATGATGTTTGAAATGAGATCACAGACTGATTGTTCATCCCATAGAAAACCACCTTCTTGTGCAAGGATATCTTCTTCAAAGCTTTCCTTAAGATGGACAAGCCTCTCCTTTTCCTGATCAAAGACTAGAGTCTCTAGTTGTTCAAAGACATCCTCCTGATCTTCCTCCAACTCAAGATCCATGGCATGGTCATCCTCCTTAACGACTTCAAAAATATCTTCAAATTCACCAACTTCTTGAAAGGATAAATCTGAAAGCCTGTAATGCCTTTGCATACTTATTTGAGTTCCAATGTTTTCTTCTCCACCCTTAGCTAGCTCATAGACTCCTTGAAGAAGAGCATAACCTGACCCAATGACTTCAAACAAATCACTCAAAATATGATCAATAATCTATCCATGCTCCTCCATGATGTCTAGTAAAGTGAGAGAAGAGTCAAAGATCATCTCTTCCTCATCAGAGATAGAGGTGAAAGCTTGTGACTTCTCTTCTTGTTCATCAAAGGGGGTACGTATGGTGATATCCTCCTCATCTATACTCATGAAGTCACCCTGATTAGTCCTAAACTAAGCATACTCATCTTCACTTGCTTCCTTTAAGATGGATTCCTCAACATAAGAAAAACATTCTTCATTTACTAGACAAGGAGGTGGAATACAATGATTATCAAAATCAGGTTGGGAATGGAAAGAATGGGATATTTTTGAAAACTTATGTGAAAATGGGGGTAGACCTTGGGCCAAAATCACTTGATTTTAGTCTCACCACTTGACCAACACTTCATCAATATCAAAATTAAATTGAGGATTGGTGGAAGGGGTGTCCTTTGGTGTAGGCTCCTTTACAAGGTTTGAATCATCCATCTCTCTTTCACTAAGCAATCTCACCTTAGCCTCTAATTCCTCAATTTGCTAAGCTAGATTATCCTCAAAGAGTCTTTCTTGGAGCTCATAGGAATCATCATGGAAATGGGGAGTGTATGAAGGCTACCATGGAGTACAAGAATATTCTTGAGGAAGGGTGGGAGGGACTTGAAAAGGACTAGCCTCATTTTGTACCTCACACTCTCGGACAATGTCTTTCTCCTCCTTGTTATTACATGACTCAACAACTTTACTCTAGCTCATGATATTGGGATTGGAAATCTCTTTTTGGGGCGATGGGGCTACAATGTGAGGGGGTAGTGAGGGTTTAGATTCCACTTCCCTTGCTGCCAACATAGATTACTGCATGTGAAGATTTTCCAACTCAATCTGCTTATCAAGGTTTGCCTTAAACATAAGATTGATTATTGTAGAACTCTCCTCAACATGATTGGGGAAAGGACTTTGACAAGTGTGACTTGGCTCATGAGTAGGGGCTACATATGTTTGATATGAAACTTGGGGTAGTGGGTATGCAGGTTGATAGCCTTGATAAGGCTGCCTCTCAAGAATACTTAGCTTCTCTTCTAATGATTCAATCAAACCACTCACATCCAACATCTTGCTTGTAAGCCTTTTCCAATTGGCTCTTTCAATAGGATTCCATTCACTCTTAACCAAATATAATGCATTTCTCACTTGATGAATGGAATGGTCAGGAATTTCTTGGCCACATCCCCTTCTAGTGTCAAGCTCCACTACATACTTTTCATATCCCAACAGTTCTTGTTTGAAGGTGGAAATGGGTTGATTGGCAAAAATATTAGGTTGAGTAAGAGAAGTAACACATTGAGAAGACTAGGCACAAGACTAATATAGCTCATGACAAGGCTGAGACTAATCATATTGGACTCGATAAGGATCAACACAAGGCTGATAAAGATCATACCTAGGTTGGCTAAAGACTTGCTCAAACTGAGGAAGAGGTAAAGCCTAAAATATTTCACCAGCCTACAAAGGGCAAAACTCATAATTGTATGGATCCTTGTTTCTTGAGATGATTCCATGAACAACCTGAGCTTGATCAAAACTATATGAAGGAACACAAGACCCATGGTTATGAGCAATGGAATTATACATACCAAAATATGATTTGCTAATGGCACCAAGACTTCTTAACAAGCTAATTCAACTCGAAGTCACCATTGGTGTGGATGAAAAAGCCTCCAAAGGCTGGCTAGTTGAAGAACACACCAAAATTCTTCAACTCTTTGTATAAAAACTAGTTTGTCCCACTAGGCATGCCAAGAACTATTGACACTATGGATTTGTACCCTTGACAAAAGGCTAAGCTTTTGTCTTCCATGAAACACAATGGAGACTCCTCTCTTGCCTATGGGTCTAGAATAATTGAGGGGAGAATCTCTAGATAAGGACTAACTCCCTTTGATGCATCTTGAAGTCCTATATTTTCTATTGCAATAATGGGGGGGGGAAAGAGAGAAGGCTTACTGAAAATAGAACCTAAAGTAAGATGGTGATGCACCAAAAATGGTTAATCTACTTAGCTTTGACATACACTTTCCACCAAGAAAAATTTGACATACACTTCATTTGATACAAGAAATTCTTTTGCATCAGTGAGCCAAGGGTCCGTGGAGATATAGGGAGGAAGAACTACAAGAGGCTTTCTAAGACACACTATGGCAGCCTATTCACATGCGCCTATACTCTGTTGTGGACACTTCTAGCTGATGTGCAAGAGAAGAAATCACAATACACTAGACATGCTAGAGTCATTATATAAAAGCATAAAATAAACTGACTAAACATAAGACAAAAACATAGACATATGTAAAGGTGTAAACTCAAAATAGAGGTAAAAATGCTATGTATTGAGTCAAGGTAAAATCCTACAGGGCTTCACGATACAAGCTGAGAGATATCCCCCTCAAAAATGAGAAGTTAAAAATATATATCCAGAGGAAAGAAGTAATGGCTCCCCTTTTGAAAAGACTTTGGCACCCTTTTACAAGTGCCCCATGTGTGTTGAGAGCATTGGGAAGAGGAAACCGCTTGAAAGAGGATGCTATGTCAGCTCTAATTTTGACTTTATGCATTTAAAATTATTATGAAAGCATGGGATGTACCCCTTTGTCTGCAAACAAGACTGCTTATTCAAGACATTCACGTGGTTTGTCTTCTCATCAATGCAAAATGGGGAAAAATAGGCGTGTCTTCATTATTCGCACTCTTTGATGACCACTTGGTGAATATTGTTTCAACTATTGGAATAACTCTCCTACCGGCACCTCCCTTTTTCCACTCAAGCTATTTTATCTATATCTCATTATTTTATTTCTTCTTGGCTTTGTCCTTGGTCATCCCTTGGCTCCTTCTGGCAATCTGAGCCCTTTGGGCTCCTTTCTCGGTAGTCTCTTCCTCTTGGCCTAAAAGCCTTTGAATTCCTTCAAGTTCATGCTTAAGCATTTAAAGATCAATGGATATTTAATTGCCATAAAGTTGACATTCATGTACCCATCACCATTTAAAAGCCAATGGCTATTCTATTGCCTTGAATTTGATGTCTGCGTGGACATCACTAGGCATTTAAACTTAGACAACTAGTTTGCTATGTTGAATTTTGACGTCTTCAGGTCTGTCACCCCTTGGTCGATTTCTTTAGCTTTCCTTCAAACTTTTATTTATTCAAGTCTCTATTGTTTAACACTCTGATTGAACTTGAACCAATTTTTAGAGTTCAATGGTTCAACAATTCAATGGTTCAACACTTTGTGTTCTACAAGGAGTTACATCCATCCAATTCCCTTATGAATTAGATGTATCATTGAAATGACTACTTGAACCAACCTATTGAACCAACACATTGAACCAAACACTTTAAACTAAACACTTTGAGCCTTCCAATTGAACCAATTGATTGACCCTTCTAATTGAACCAACTAATTGAACCAACTAATTGAACCTTACACTTTGAACCAGTTGATTGAACCAACACTTTAAACCAATCGATCAAACCAACCAATTGAACATTACACTTAAAACCAAATAATTGAACCAATATATTAAACCAACTGATCGAACCAATCAATTAAACCAACTAATTGAACCAACCAATTAAACCTTCTAATTAAACCAAATGATTGAAACAAACACTTTAAACCAACTGATTAAACCAAAAATTTTGAACCAACTGATTGAACTAATAAATCAAACCAACTGATTAAACCAAATGATTGATACAACAATGCTTCAAAGTTTAATGTTCAAAGCTCTTGGAAAGATCATGTCATTGAACCCTAACGTCGAACCACTTTCCTAACCTTAAGGAAAAGTGTCTTGAATGTCAGGAATGCGAAACATCGGAAGCACACAATTGATTACCAACTTCAAGCAACTTAATATGCAAAAATTAACCAGAATCAACAAGTAACTAAAATTCAAAATAACACAGCATATGAGAGACAATACACCAATTGTATTAATACTTTATACAGAAAAGAATACAATAAAGAAGATGCCACTTCTTCTCCACCACCTCTTCAGAGGCTCGCTACACCTCAAGTGAACAGTAATTCTTCTCCCCAAAGCTCTCCCTCTCACAGGTCCCAACACCCAACTCAAATACAGAGTTGGTCTTCACCTCCCGTGCTCCACGCACACCACAAGTGCTCCACGCACTCCACAAGCACTCCACGTGCTTCACAAGTACTCAAGGTACTTTAAGTAGATCTCCCATGAATCTGTAACAACCTGCAATTCAACAGACCATACTTATGGTAGGAACTCCCTTGCCTTCCTCTCTTGCTCTATCCAAGTACACACCTGTACTCTAAGTAGATCCTGCCTGATACTGCTCTCTGTTGTGTTGCTATCTATATGATCTTACACACCTGCAAATCAAACAACGGTTCTACTCACCTATGAACCTTGACCTTGCACACACATACACCTGCAGATCAATGATCTTACTTACCATGTAGATCTCCTATATAGGCCATGCAACTGTGACCAAGATCCTACACTCCTGAAGAATCCAGCTGACTCTCCAAACTAGCACCAACACACCTGGTACTGCTGTGGAACTAGGAGGAACACCCTTGCTCACCTCACACACAGAAGGAGCAAACTTTGCTCAACTCAAACTAGCCCACTTTTCCAATACAACCATGAGTCTATTATATAGATCTCATCAAACAATAATTAGACATCTAATTACAATAATTAGATCCACAACTCTCAGTCTAAAAATAGATCTCTTCATGCAAGCACTTGGTTCGTTAGCTAACTACCCGTAATTAGATCGCAGTCGAACCACACAAGCGACCGACGTCGGTCCCTGTCTGCCTGGGGGTGACTGACGTCGGCCGATATATGACCGACATCGGTTGCTTCTCTATGCTATCCTATCAACGTCGGCTGATCAGACTGACCCCAACTTCTCTGCAACTCAGCAACCTTCAGCAACCTCCTCTCCTATTTGCATCAGTGAAGCTTTTAGCTCCACAATCCTAACAATCTCCCACTTGGAGATAAACAGCTGCACTATACCTGTACCTGTACTTCATCTAATCTGTTTCCTAGTTTGTATCCCTCTTCAAGCTCCCACCTGAAGACAACCCACCACACATCCCATGGTGTACCACCTGTCATTCGAGTACCCTGCCACATCCGAACCTACAACACCTGTAGTGAAGTCCTGATCCTGCATAGCAACACCTGCTACCGGTCCCTCTCAAAAACTTGAGAACCCACTTCCCCAAATTAGCTCTTAACTCTGACAGCTCCCACTGCATGGGAATACTTAGGTCTATACCAGACCTCATGTGATTTTGGACACTGTACCTGTCCAGCCCTTAGTGTGCTCCGGCTCTGCATCCCAAACCTCGCCAACACCTAATTCACATCAGCTCCCACTCGAGACAAAATCAACCTGTGATCTCCATGCCTCCCATGTCAAAGAATTTCGCTGCTCCAAACTCCTCATCACATGACACTAAACTAATCTTACCCTTAGCTTAGCAAAAACCTGTATGTACACCCCTGCTAGCTAGCATACTATCCACATACAGCAACAGAATGATGTCATGACTCATCATCCACCTGGTAAGACAAACCACAGTAGTTACCTGACACTGACTGAAGCCATGCTTCATCCTCCACCTGTCAAAACCTGTACCACTATCCTGCAGCTCCTCAAGACCATATGCGTCGTCTTCCATCTCACGTATCCATTCTCTCTATTCTTCTACTAAGGAATCCATTCGTCTCTGTGCTTTCATCTAGCTGGCAAACCTACCAAAACACCCATCTGGTTCTGCATCATAATCCTGCCTAGCTCCCACCTATTTCTTGGATCCTTCCTACTCTACAATCAACAATAAGTATGAAGAAGAGGAACATGAATTTGAGGGCCTACTTATGCCTTCAGTCCTTCGTATGGGTGTTTGAGACTCCTTGACAGCATGCTGTCCACCTAAAATTCATTACAGTGACCGACCTCGGTCACCCCACAGTCTGCATCCGACCGACATCGGTTCCATGCGTCTGTCCCTGACTACCAACCTACCAGCGCTACTGTCCTTGCTGCCGACGTCGGTCCTCTTGACTGACATCGGTCTTACATACTGTCGACGTCGGTCCCATGACCGACGCCGATCTTACCCTGCCCGACATTGCCGACTTCGGTCTGCACATGACCGACATCGGCACCTGTCTGTTCGACGTCGATTCCTCCTGACCGACACCGACACCTATGTTCACCTGTGAGTGATGACTTTTTACCCACGAGCTCCTTTGAATCAATCTCCATGTCCAAACTGCCCTGCTCAGTTGTATCCAGCCCCATCCACTAAACTCTATCCGCCATCTCCTCCAAGAACACCAAGGCTTTCTAGTTCTTAAGCCTATCAAATATATCTGTCTTCTGCTTAAGAACATGCATCTCCTTCCTGCTCATGTGACCAAGCCTACGAAGCCATGTCTCTGCAATAGAAGAAGAATTAGTAATATAGACAAGTAGATAAAGAGTACCTGTCTTCTTACCACCAGCTAATTCAAGTGCTACCGCTGTGAGAGTTCTTGTGCATCTCTCATCACCCAATCTTTCTAAAGAAATTAGCCAAATCTCCAAACCTGGGACCTGCATGACCTTCATCAACACCTGTGTGTTGGTCGCCTGCAATTTCAGCTTCACTTCCCCTTTGCCAATTCTTTGGCAAGGCTTACCAGCTCCTCTACCTGGGGCTGCATGGAAAGAGGCAACCGAATCTTTTATCCAAGATTCAACTTTATCCAAGAAACCTGCAAACACATCCTATGCAACAACACCTACTACATTTGTATCTTCAGTTTCTTCATGCTGATCTGCTACCAACCAACAATCTTCTTTTACCTGCTCTTTCTTTCCATCGGATCGTGAGTGACCATCTGTGCTTTTCAACTCCTCCATTCTTAGCTTACTTTGATCTGCCATTGCTCTACTCCCACTCGATCAGAAATCCCTGAGAGTGACCTATAACCAAACACAACCCTGCTTCCTGCAACCTTAGCTCTGATACCACTTGTCAGGAATGTGAAACATCGAAAGCACACAATTGATTACCAACTTCAAGCAACTTAATATGCGGAAATTAACCAGAATCAACAAGTAACTAGAATTCAGAATAACACAGCATATGAGAGACAATACACCAATTGTATTAATACTTTATACAGAAAAGAATATAATAAAGAAGATGCCACTTCTTCTCCACCACCTCTTCAGAGGCTCACTACACCTCAAGTGAACAGTAATTCTTCTCCCCAAAGCTCTCCCTCTCATAGGTCCCAACACCCAACTCAAATACATAGTTGGTCTTCACCTCCCGTGCTCCACGCACACCACAAGTGCTCCACGCAGTCCACAAGCACTCCACGTGCTTCACAAGTACTCAAGGTACTTCAAGTAGATCTCCCATGAATTTGCAACAACCTGCAGTTCAACAGACCATACTTATGGAAGGAACTCCCTTGCCTTCCTCTCTTGCTCTATTCGAGTACACACCTGTACTCCAAGTAGATCCTGCCTGATACTGCTCCCTATTGTGTTGTTGTCTATATGATCTTGCACACCTGTAAATCAAACAACGGTTCTGCTCACCTGTGAACCTTGACCTTGCACACACATACACCTGCAGATCAATGATCTTACCATGTAGATCTCCTATATAGGCCATGCAACTATGACCAAGATCCTACACTCCTGAAGAATCCAGCTGACTCTCCAAACCAGCACCAACACACCTGGTACTGCTGTGGAAGTAGGAGGAACACCCTTGCTCACCTCACACACAAAAGGAGCAAACTTTGCTCAACTCAAACTAGCCCACTTTTCCAATACAACCATGAGTCTGTTATATAGATCTCATTAAACAATAATTAGACATCTAATTACAATAATTAGATCCACAGCTCTCAGTCTAAAAATAGATCTCTTCATGCAAGCACTTGGTTCATTAGCTAACTGCCCATAATTAGCTCGCAGTCGAACCGCACAGGTGACCGATGTCGGTCCCTGTCTGCCTGGGGGTGACCGACGTCGGCCGATATATGACCGACGTCGGTTGCTTCTCTATGCTATCCAGCCAATGTCGGCTGATCAGACCAACCCCAACTTCTCTGCAACTCAGCAACCTTCAGCAACCTCCTCTCCTATTTGCATCAGTGAAGCTTTTAGCTCCACAATCCTAACATTGAACATTTTCGATCTCTTTCCTTGTGAATTTCTTTAGACAAAATGTCCAAAGAAGCTTTGTAAATGGATTTCATTCTTTAAACTAGCTCATCTTTTGCTGAAAGACTTGTGTGAACCAAATTTGAGTTGGCTCAGAACAACGAGGGGAAGGAGACTGATTTTGGCCTGTAGGACCAAAATGGTCAACTCTACCTTAGGCTTATGTGTATATTCCAAACCTAGGCTTTATTGCCTCTCTCTCTACCCTAGGTCTACCCACCTATTCTAACTCTAGGCCTCACTACCTATATGCTTGACTCTTGATACTATAACCTAACTTTTAAATCCTAGACCTCTCAACTATCTTATTTTACCTTTTTTCCCTACAACCAACCTTTTATATAATTTTCCCTATGTTTTGGGAGAATTACATTAGCTTGAGGTCCTAAAATAGGCTATGTAGGTAACACTTAGATGACACGGGGTCTTTTGAGGCTAGCTTAGCCATTAGGCTAGTTGATTACTCTCATTAGAAATAAAAAACTCACTCTTTCTCTTGTCTATTTCTTTTCATTAGTAGCCAATATCAGCATTAATACTGATGTCAATGTTTTATTAGCCTATATAATGACTGACACTGGTAGCACACTATCAACCTTAGTATTATGTCAGTTGACATTGATTAACCTTGATTCCATGGTAGCTGATGTTAGCCAATCTCATTGATCTTGATAAGTTTTTTGGCCCCAAGGTTGAAGAACCCAAACCCAACCTACCCATTTCCCCTAAAAAACTACCCCCAAATTACCCTGAGTTATCCTACATCTACCCTAACCTATTTGATGCCTCCCTAATCCTATTTTATACACATCTAACTCTTATTTAACCTATAACTTGTAAAAACCAAATCAAATTAGTTTGGGATCTTACCTCATCTCACTGTCTCCTCCTGGTTGACACTACTAGCTCTTATGGTCCTATACTCCCTATTAGTTCCCCTCCTTACACTACCATTTCAAATCGCTCTCTAAGCACTATTTATTCTCTCCAATCATAACATTTCAAATGAGTTTGGTTAGCTACCAAACCTCCTTTTTTTAGGTTTGGTCAACCATCAACACTGGTAATCTTGACCTAACATGCTGATATTGGCATTTATGCTTATTGACATCAGCAACATTGCCATACTTTTGCTAACATCAATAGTTTATCTTACTGATATTGGCATATATTACTGATGTTAGCACCTTCAAAACCATGTTTTATAATATAAAAACACTAAAATTTGCATGACCTTACCCATATATTGGGGCAACTAGAGATCACATATATCTCCCCCAACTATGACATAATGATAATGAAGATCACTCAAATCTTGACCCTTGATGACTATGCTTGGAGATCATGAATATTTCCTCACACATTAACCCTTTTACACTAGGAGTACATTGCTTGTCCTAAACATAGTTGGTTATTATTCTCATGCATGTATTTTAGGTATCATGGATGGCAACCAATACTATCCTGTCACCTTTAACCCTTTTGTGTTTCCTAGGGGCACTTCCTACCTTGGATACCTTGGACACATTGAACATTGGAGATATACATTTAATTGATTTAACTTTTTAGCTATAACTCACAAGTTTTACTTTGGTTACTTTTATTTGAGTCCTATTTAACCCTGCCTATTCTTAATATTGTCAACTATAGCTCATTGTATATAGCAATGCTCAATTATACACTAGTCACCCAATTACCTTTCTATCAAACTGGCACCCAATTTTAGTGTCTCCTCCATTGATTCCCATTTTGAAGGGGGATACCTCATATAATACTTGGAGCATCTAAATCCTATTTTTATCTTACAACATGTTGCTATAAATTACAAGACAAAAGAAAGGCAAATATAAACACCAAAATTATGTCACACACATGTGCGTAACTCCCTATGTCAAAACCCAACATAAATTAGTTTTAATAATAATAAATAATCTCCTCAACCCATATTTTTACCCTTCACACATTTAATTAATTTAAAATACTTAATTAAGTTAATTAAAAACTCTTATTGCCACCCTACTTGGCCACCTCACCCTTTGACTAATTCTCCCTTGATGAGTCAACTCAAGACTTGGTCCCCTCATCCTAACTACCCACGACTTATTCCCACTTCCAAATTAAATTCCTAAACAACTAGTTCCTTCCTAACCTCTTATTTTTACCATTTTATAAAGGGTGTCACACTTGGCACACATAACAATTGAAAACAATCCAAAAATAGAAAGGTTTACCTATTCTAGGGCCACTGACATCAATCAATCCATAGTTGATATTGGTGGGATGCCTAATGACATCAATGGGATCAAAAACATTAGTAATATAATCAGAACTCCAATCTATAATTCATGTCAATATAAATTAATAAAATCACTTCTTACTCTCATTTAGGCTCTCAACATTCGATGTTTTGACATCTAAGCTTACAATCACTCTGTGTAAGTCAATCACCATCAACAATTGAGCTCTTGAGGACCAAAACCAACCATTTGTTATTTATGTTTAGGCACTTAGGTTTGGACTCCCTGATAGGTATTATCAACCTAGAACTTATGATTTATAGCTAAGTATATCACTAATACTATATGTCATTTAAATATTTATTTTTCTATTTTTTTTATATCTACCCTACACTGTTTTATGCACCTTTGACCGTACCCCCATGAGGGAGTTACAAATATTCCTTGCTTATTTACAAATATATCAAACCTCTGACCATAATTAACCAAGTCATAAACTCACCCTCCTAACTCTCTTAACCTCTTTGACCTAATCTAAACCATTTCCTAGACCTAGAAAAGCTTTTTGTAACCTCCTAGAAAATTATTGCCCCTATCGACCTCGATAGCCTAACCGACATTGATCACCTCCTTATCGACCTTAGTATCCTGATTGATATTGGTCAATACCTTACTGACATTGGTGACTGTCATTTTCCTATCCTATTCAAAACCTACCCAGACAACTTTTAAAACACTAACAAAGCACCTCACCTGCACCCTATCATTCTCTAATATGAACATGTTGTCAAAAATTATAATTTTATCTCTCTTTTACTCTCTATTTATCTCTCTTTCAGTTATTATTATTTTGCCTCTAAAAAGTGGATTGTCATATCTAATTAAGTTTCACACTACTTAGAACAAGTGTTTAGCTTAGAATCCCACTTATTTATCTGCTAACAAACATCTTATGGTAGTGTTTTTTTATTTGTAGGTAGTCCTCCCCAGCCAAAGATGAGTACTCACAACATCTGTATATGGTGCACAAAATAAATCTAGGTTCATTCTAATCACTTATCCCAAACCTTATCTCTATTTTCCTTTAGACTTAGAATAGATAAAATTTAATGAAATAATTTATGTTAGATCTATTGCATCTATAATAGGAAATTCAAAAATAACTATGTCTAGAATCCCATTGTCCTCCATAAATTCTCCTTCTCTGCTCATGATGGCTCTTCTTATGATATAGATACCAAATATAATCAATATCTCATCCTTAGACTCTGTGTCAAACCCTTTGTTAGCACAATAATAAACATTTATTTGTTGATCCTCAATTTTTTTATTGGTTAAAGGGACTGAAGATTCTCCTGAGTTTCCTTTGATTTGATCAAGAAAGCCTTGTTAAAATGTTGTAAATATGTTACTCTCTAGAGTGTTTGGTTCATGTAGTTCCTCTCCTTCATTTCTTCTTACCATCTAAACTAATGCTTTTTCTACTTTTGTTTCCATTCTCAGAGAAAATAATGCTTCTTCTACAAGCTACCTCCTTTGGTTTTTAGTGTTCTCTTATTCAAGATCCTTCCAACTTATGGTATATTCTTCAACAATAT
This sequence comes from Torreya grandis, assembly GCA_037957365.1. Classification (NCBI taxonomy): domain Eukaryota; kingdom Viridiplantae; phylum Streptophyta; class Pinopsida; order Cupressales; family Taxaceae; genus Torreya; species Torreya grandis. The sequence continues at coordinate 1,116,183 of JARHVA010002601.1, forward strand.
TCTTAGTTTCCTTAGGTATTTATGGTTCTTTTCTAGCAAAAACTTGTAACATTTTTGGTATGAATCTCCCTAGATAATCTTTTTATCATTGCGTAATTGTTATGCCACTCCTTTAGTTATCCTGTCCCTTCCTCTACAGAGTTAGCTTTTTTTGTTTTTCTGTGTTTCAAGGGGGTTATTTCAAACCAATGTTATAAAAATGTTGAAATAAAAGAATGTTGAAATCAAAACAAAAGGAGTTGAAATTCTATTTTTAGAAAGTAGTAAAAATTATCTACTGAAAGTAGAAAAAATTATTCTAGAAAGAAGGAAAATTTATTCTAGAAAGTAGGAAATGAATCAAAGAAAATTTATTCTATAAAGTAAGAATTGAAGGTAGGAAAATTTAAAAAGCACACTTTTCCAAAAATAAATAAATTTTGTAGGAATAAATTCTATAAACTTGAATTAAGTAACTTATGCACTATTTACTTCCAGAAACTTAGACATCTAGCATAAGACACCATAGTGCCCTCACTCAACTTACCCAATTAGAACTATATGTATAGGAACTTAGACATCTGACATAAGACACCATAGTTTCCTTACTCAACTTTCTTGATTGGGTAGAAAAATTCATTAAAAAAAATATTAATGATTGATTTTAGAAAGAATGATTGACACCCCCTAGTAACGATGCCAAAATGTTGTGTAGACTAATTACCTAGTGATTACCAGATTTACCAGTCTGATTAAACATTAATTATCAACCTAGGGTACATAATATTTTCAAGAGTGGTAGTACTATATATGCATTATTGTTTATAAATAAACATGCTTTTCTAGTTGTAGTATAATGAATTTATGCTAAATTTACTAGACACATATATTATGAAACTAGTATGATAGAATTACAAAACTATTCCACACTTATGTACTATACATGCATCATGCTTATATAATCAAACTTAATAGTAAAATCAACTTACACAATAGACTAATTATTAAAGAGGGTTAGTATCTTCACAATAGCTCATTCTAAGTGGGCCCTTTCTCATTCAGAACTAAGCTTTAATCCCTCTATGAGAGAATTCACAAACTTCTTACAAATTCAACTTTCTCATTACTCAATTTTGAATACAAATGCTATAGTTCAAAAACATCTGCTATTACCTTCTCCAAATTATCTAACTCCTAGTCTGATCTAGGTTCTACCTTTAAATACAAAAGGTAGTTTATTGACTCTTAACCAAAAACACCAAACTAAGAAAAAATACAAATACTTAGAAACTACCCTAGTCAACCTTCAAGTGGTTAGTAACCAAAGTTACTTGTTTTAGGTTTGAATGGGTTAGAGATAAGGCATACTATTTTTCTATTTTATTTCCTTTTATCCTTTCTCATAAAAAATAGGGACTACTATGATCACAACCATATGACTACCTCCCCTAGACTCATCCACACATGGCAATGATGATGTCATCACACTACCTTCTCAGGTTTTCCTATCATAGACCCAAAATGTTTAGATGATCAATATGAAGAAATGTATGAATTCCACTCATGCACACAAATATTCCAATCATCCTTGACCTTTGATAGGATCCCTTACACATCCTCAAATCATAATTTTTAGTCTTAAACATTAATTACATGATAATAATGTCCCTTTTAACATTAATGACAATAATATGTCCAATAATATCCCCCTTTGTCATTGATGGCAAACTAAATACTTTAATCAACTAATATTCTATTCTTTCTCTAGAATTGATTGCATTGGATTTTGATGAGTATGAACTGAAACTATTCATAACAAACTAGTTCCCCCTTAGGTAATGACACATTTGCCTAATACTCAACTTGGACACTTCTTCTTCTTCTTCTTTAACATTTGCACTTTTTCTCCAAACTTTTGCAGAGAGCATTTGCTCTTCTTCTCCCCCTTTGTCATCAATGTGAAAAGGACTCTCTCTAAATATTTTTCCAAATGTTTCTCCCCCTTTATCAGATAAAGGAGTTTGTCCAAGAATCTGCAATGATCAACTCATTAGAATTTTACAAAATAATGCATACCTAAGTTGCCTTTTCTCACTTACTCTAGGGATTAATAAAGATTATATGAGATTCCCATTGGAATCATGCCTTATTAATATGATCTAGTGATGTGATGTGGGATACACCATTCCCAAATTCTATCTTAGATACTCAAATTATTCCTTGGGAAGAGGTTTGGTGAATATCTCTATAATTTGATCTTGAGTTGGCACAAACTCCATTTTGACCTCTTAATCTACAACCTTATCTCTTAAGAAGTGATACTTAATTGATATGTTTTTGGTTCTAAAATGCATCACTTGATTCTTTGATATATTAATAACACTTGAATTATCACAAAGAATAGAGATAAGTTACTTGTAATCTATCTTGATATCTTTTAGTGTATGCTTCATCCATAAGACTTGAGTGAAACATGCTACTGCTTCCACATACTCTACTTATACTATAGAAAGAGTCACTAACTCTTGTATTTTTCTTAGCCATGAAACAACTCTATTTCTAAGGAAAAATTTACCATCACTAGTGCTTCTTTTATCATCCATACTTCCTACCTAATCAACATATATATAAGCTATCAATGTGAAATATTCATTTATAAGATACCATAGGCCATAGTCAATTGTGATATTGATGTATATAAAGATCCTTTTCACTACATTGAAATGTGCTTACTTGGGAGCAACTTAAAATATAGCAACCATACACACTACTTGCATGATATCTGGTCTTGATGTAGTTAGGTATAACAAGTTACCTATCATTGATCTATACATTGTTTTATTTGCATCAAGGGGATTCATCTTCTTTTCTCAACTTTCATCTAGTTATCATGGGATTACTATTTGGTTTGTTATCTTCCATTCCAAAATTCTTTATAATTTCCTTTTCATACATGGTTTGGGATATGAATATCCCTTCATCATTTTTCTCTATTTGTAGACCGAGGAAGAAATAAATTTATTTGAGCATAGAAATCTCAAACGCACTTTGTATTTGTGTAGCAAATTATTTTCACATTTTGTTATTACAACCACCAAAAATGATGTCATCAATATAAACACCAATAATAAAAATATGCTCACATTCTGATTTGAAGTATAGATTTTTATCTGCACACCCTTTTTTGAAACCTTGCTATTGCAAGTACTGGTCCAATCTTGAATACGATGCCCTAAGTGTTTGTTTTAAAGCATATAGTGATTTCTTTCATCTATATATATATATATAATTTTCTTGCTCTAACAACTAAAAACCTGTAGGTGGTTCTATATAGACTTAATTTTATAGGTTCCCATTCAATAAAGTATATTTAACATCCATTTGATAGACTTTGAATTTCTTGTAAACAGAGAATGCTAAAAACATTCTTATAACTTCCAATCTAGAAATTGGAGCAAATGTTTCCTCAAAATCTATGCCCTCAAGTTGTGCATATCATTTTCACACCAATATTGCTTTATTTGTTATGATAGCTCCATCCTCATTGATCTTGTTTCTAAAGACCCACTTTATACCTATCACATTCTTGTTTGAAGGTCTTAGAACTAATTGTCAAAAAATTTTCTTTGTAATTTGGCTCAGTTCTTCTTCCACGGATTTTAGCCAATTCTCATCCTTAATGTCTTCAACATAAATATTAGGCTTAATTTTACACATTAGAGAAAAAATTACATGGTACTTATTAATTTCAACTCTTATTATTATCTAAACTCCTTCATTCTTATTGGCAACTATCTTGTTACTAGTCATATGCTTTGAGCAACCATTATCTATCACCCATAAATTCTGCTCCTTGGCATAGAGTGTAGTTTGAGAAATCATAGATTGATTTTTCACTTTCCACACTTCCTTAGATTTCTTATTTGGCTTCTTTTTCTCCTTTTAGGAGACTTGTGAACCTTTTTTCACATTGGGAGGCATGCCTTTATTTACACTATTTAATTTTGATCTTACAAAGCTAATTCTACATTGTTTAGCTCTATGACCAAAATTATTGCACTTATAGCATATAAAATTTGTATCTAACAAAAGAGAAAATGAATTTATAATTAAAAAGTATATTCTCATTTTAGGTATAAATATGCAATCAATAGGCCTATGACCAAACTAATTACAAGTATAAAAATAACCTTAAAAAGATGAGGAATACCTGGTCTTAACATTTCTCTATGCTGGATGAGGAGGTCTTCTCAAGACTGGATTTTTTAAGTCTTTCACCTTTATGTAACCATCTATATCAGATTACTTTGTCTTTTGCCTCTTCCTTGAGTTTTCATATATTGACTCATTGTCCTTCTTTTATTCTAGCTTCTTTCTAACTTTCTTCTCATCAATAGTTTTTGTATCTTTCTTTGTATCCTTTCAAGCTTTGAAATTATCATACAAGTTTGTAGATGTAATGGTTATGGATATTTTCCATTTTTTATAACCAAGACCAGATATTTATTTTAAATGCATTTGAGAGTTGATTAACTCATAAAGAATATCTGAACCTCCTTTTAGTTTCAAACTTTTGTCTGTCTTTACTATAGCCTTTTCAAGTTATTTTCATAAAGCCACTATTTAAACTTATATCTTTATAAATTCATCAGATTTAGATTTTAGTTCAAGTTTGACTGCATATTATATTATTTTGGCCTCTTAAAGTTTTTTATTAAGGCTAACCACCATCTAATCAGATTTCTCAAGGATTTTGGACATTTTATCAATTCCCTTTTGTCCAAGCTTCTTCTATTTCGAGCTTTATTTTCTTAGCTTATCAATTTCCTCTAAGGCACAGATGAGCTCACACTCTAGTTCCACTTCTCATTATTTTTCTTCATCTGAGTCTTCAACTTATTCTTGATCCATATAATTTGATTCTATTATTTTGAATAGGACTTCTTTTTCCTCAACCAAAAAAGCATAGTCATGATCATCATTAGAACTATCACTGTCATCCATTGAATCATTGTCTTCTTTTAGGTATAGGCCTTTCTTTATTTTTAAGAAGTTATTCTTCTTGGGATAGTAGTGTTTCACCTTTATACTACTCTCTACTTCCTGAGATTTATCCATTTTATTATGTGGGTATTTAGCAACAAAAAGTCATACTTTACCATAGTTAAAGAATTTAAAGGGTAACTTACCTCTGTACTTTTTAGAACTTCTATTTTATCTTCTAACAAAGTTAGCTTCTTCTTCATCAGTATCCTTAGATCCATATATAGGTGATTCTTCCTTTATTGGTTTGGATGTTTTTAATGCATCTTCTCTCTTGAAAGTATCTATCTCTCTCATTCTCATCTCATAAGTTGTGAAGGTTCCATGAAACTCATCAACAATGAGTTCATCTAGATCTCTTTATTCCTCTATTATAGATATTATTTTGAGTTATAAATTGATGGTAGAGATCCTATGACATTCTTGAAAATGATTTATTCTTTCATCTCTTCTCCAAGGCCTCTAATTGCATTGACTATTTCTTTCACGCTCATGAGATAGTCTACAATTTTCTCTTCCTCATTCATTTCAAGGATTTCAAACTTGCATTTATAATTTTATAGCTTGGCCTGATTTACCTTTTCATATCCTTCATATATTATCTTCAATTTTTTCTAGATATATTATGTATTTTGATAATGTATGACTTCTAAAAACTTTGAATTTGAAAAATTCTTAGCCTTGCATTTCTCTCATTTTATTTCTTGGTATCCTAATTAGTAAGAGTTGTAGTAGGGATTGTATATCCATTTACCATAGACATCTATACATCAAACCCTAATGAATATAAATAAGATTACATTATTATGCTCCAAAATGCATAGTTTGATCCATAAAATAGAGGTACTTTGTTTGATGAAGATCTTTCTTGAATAGCCATTTGTGTTCACTATTCAAAGTCTACCTGAGTTGATTAAGCTTCTTCTAAGGAACTAGGGATCTAATACTAATTTTTGTAACACAACTAGATATCGAGAGGGGGATAAATTAGTATATCAACTAAAATTAATCTTTTAAATAATTTTAAAAAAATTAAAAATCATATGTAGATTAAATAAAATATGCAAAGATAAAATACACACAAATTCACATGACACCATACTTATACGTAGAGAACATAATATGGGAAAAACCACGGTGAGAATAGTTGCTAGAATCTACTATTCTAATCTAAGCTCATAGTCAAAAACTCACTAGTTACACATTTAAGGACATGAACACTAAGGAGACACCAATCCCCTAATTTAAGATTTTCAACATTAAAGAAGCACTCACTTCCTAATCTGAGCACCAACTTAGCTTGTTTAATTACACCAACCAAATAGAAATATTATGGAGCTACAAATCTAAATTATAATGTTGATTCATAAAAGAATCCAAATTTAACTCTTTATTACAAGTCTAATCTATAACTACTCATTCTCTACACATTATCTCTATTTGCCTTTCTTCATTTTTGCCCCTCTGTCTCTATGTCTAGATATATCTCAATTGACACACTTCATCTCTCTCTCACTCTACTCCTCTATGTTTCTATATTTTTTATTTGACACACTTCAATAACTCTAACTCCTTTTCCTTATATCCTAGATGTGATATATAAGTAATTGATCTAGGGTTATCTATCTTCTCTATGTTCACATTCATTTTTTAACATATCATGCTCTATCCTAGAATCAATTCATTATTACTTGAATTGGAAGTTTCTTGCATCTTGAATTCATGCATCACAACCATGATTCCTAGGCTCATTACTATTTATATCATTTTTTAGACTATATTTTTAATGCACATGCACATTTACATAGGTTTGATTAGTTACATCAATCAATCTTGTTGTTTTTGTCATTATTAATGGCTTACCTACATGTTCTTGCATCTAACCTTTAGATTGAACATATCTTTAAATATAAATAACTGATCTTACATTTGGTGATACTATTTAATGATATTTATTTAAATGCCTTAACTTTAAAATACATCTATTTGATCTATATCTATCAAAATTACATGCTCTATTGGATCCATGTATGTTTCTAAACTTTAAATCTTCAAGTTTAAAACACATATGTTAGATCATTTGATCCAAGATATTACATGCCATTCGATCTCCAAAGATGCATGATATTTACTTATATCTAGTTTTTAAATGTTGAACTATTTATTCAATTGGGTCCACTTACTCTATTGGTTCTCCTTTTCATGATCATCTACTCACTGTTAGATCTTCTAATAAGATTGATCTTTATCTCTACTTAGATCTTGATAATGTGACACTTGACTTTAGTGCATGCCTTCTATAAATTGCTACCAATTCCTTCTATTGGGACACTTGGAAATCCCAAATTGTTCATTTACCTTTTGACTTTAAACCACTCTATTGATTTACTATACATGCTCTATAATTGTGAGACTTGTCACTAACACATTTAATTAGGTATCCCTTTGACAATTTAACTTTGCTTCACTTCATTAGATCTTTAGTGTATGATTAAATGCTAGCCATTGATAAATATAAGACAAATATAAAGTCTAATATTTAGTAAATATTAAGTCCTTTGATCACTACTTGATTTTGTAATTACTAGGTTGAAGGGGCTGGTTTTATAATGATGATAAATGATTAAGTTATAACTTAAGCTACTGAGTCCCAGCTATATCCAGTCAACATCAAAATAGAACATTCCTATTAAAAACATGAATTAAACCCTTAAGGTTTAAATAATAAACCATATATGGTTTGAGAGCAAAGATCATTCAATTCTAAACTCATTCCTTTTCATTTGAACCTATAGACCATGTATTCAATATGCTTTTAAAAAATCCATAATAGATCTATCTATTTCCATTGCAAATGTCTATAAATGGTCTTTCTAAAAGCATGAAAAATTTATAGGACCTTATGCAAATTTTAACCAAGTATGGGGACCATTTCAATATACTTGAAAGACAAACTTTACACCTACATAACTGTTTTTACGCTTAGTTGTATGACCGTAAATTTAGCACATAAGATACTATTACATAAGATATTCCATCCATATATTCATATGAGATTAAAGTTTTCATATATGCAAGATATGACATAAAAATTCCTTCTCAATTTTTTATTGCAACCTAAAAATCTGATGAAGTGTGGGAAAACACTATCAAAATGCTTGGGAGCCCAAATTTGCTCATGTATATCTTTTGTTGCACTACATCGCATGACCTAAGATTTAATGCATAGAATCTAGGAGAAAAAGTAAACAAGCCTATATGATCATTTAATCCTAACACCTCCATGTGTACAAATTTTCATCTCATCAATATGCTTACCTGCCTTTGTTTAGCCCTTTTGCAAATTTAGCTAAGTATAGAAACTTAGTGATTTTTGTCTGAGTAGCCAACTTTGAATACCCATATCTTCTTCCACATTTCATCACATGACTTAAAATCTAGCACATAATAGCTAAGGACTAATGTGATCATAACCATATGAATAACTCTCCAAAAATCATCCACATGTGGTAATGATGATGCCAGCAAATTTCCTTCTCATATTTTCCCATCATAGACATAAAATGTCTAGATGATCAATATGAAGAACCATATAAATTCCAATCATGCACACAAGTATTCCAATCATCCTTGTACTTTTATAGGATACATTTCACATCATAAAATCATAATACATAGTCTTGAACATCAATGACATGCTCATAATATCCCTTTTGACATCAATGACAATCATATTTCCAATAGAGCTACCTAAAAGTATGTGAGGAGATAATAATTATACTAGATGCATTATCAATCATAACTATTTTAATTCATGTTTCATTAACTTGGGAAGTGATAAATAATGGTAAGTACTGATTGTTATTTTATAATGGGGATATTTTAGAATCATGAAACATGATAGATAATGACTTTTGTAAGGATCTAATGAAATTTGATAGAGGTTGAGGTTAATCTGATTGCATTTGGGTGGCATGTAAGGCCTCTATCATGGATTTGAGATGCTGTGGATAATTTTAGATAAGTTCATATAAAGACATTTTAATGGTAAGTTGGTAGAGTTATTTTAGAACCAATATTTGTATCAACTCTGAGGAATTATTATTCTTTTATTTCCATATAATAGAAACTTTGAATTTTGGGACAGGCATTATAGGATTCTTTGTGGTAGAAGTAGGGACTTTTGTAATAGTCACCTTGGATTTGATAGGATTTTGGGTTTTATGACCATGTGTCTGGGATTGAGTAGATATGTGTATTACATCTATTTGAAACAATGATGGTTTTATTATTTTCTTAGAATCATCTGATTATATAGGGTTTAATAGGTGTTGGTACTAAGTTTCATCAAAGGTTTTATCTTCCTTTAAAACTCACTCTAATCCTCTTGGTAATGTATTGGTTCCTGTGGTGGTTATGACTATAGTAGTTTGACTATGAAGATAATCAAGACCAAATTATTCTAGTAAAAGATCAACCTCTTCTAATAAATCATGTACTATAGCTTTAAGTTCATTCTAAATTTTGATATCATGCCTTGCTATTTGATGGTAAGTGCATTTCTTGTTTTCCTGATACCATTCCAATTTTTTAGTGTGGGTAATAATAGGATTTATAGGTGCTAGTGTGATAAGGGAGGTCTATAGGAGTTGATCAAGAATCTTGGAATAAGACCCCCATAATAGATCTTAGCTAGGTTTTCCAACCTTTTATGGCATTGGCATGGGGGCTACACTCACTTTCATATCTTGATTCCTTGCATTGAATAATTCAATTATTTCTCATAGAGGGTACTTTATGCTTAGTATAGGACTTTACATTAATATTCTAAGGGTAATAATTATTAAAGGGAATATGTATTGAAATTATTATTATGGGAAGATCGTTTTGTACTAGGGTATGATTCATAGAAGAGGATTCCATAATGGTGGATTTTTGTCTTACAAAAGGATGAGGTCCCAATATGGATGCTCTAGTTTGAATTGGTGGTAGAACCATTTTAACTATTCAAATATGGTCAAAATTAGTAGGGATATACTCTATAAGGATCTCAATTCTTATTAGTGGATTTTGTAAGGATTTAACTTGTGACACCCCAAGTCAGTTATTTACACTTCCTAAAACATTTCCCCTTATTTCTGTTTTAGAGGATTTGGCTTAGCTTGAACTATAAGGAAATTTGGTTTTGTATTTGGTTGATCTAACGTAGCAGACATATCCATAGGGATTAAGCTATAGGGAATGGATATGTTATGTAAAGGTTTATAAATGACTAAAGGAGTAACTTGTGTATCTTTTAAGATATCCAAACAAGTATCCTCCTTGATAGATTTCACATACTTTATTTTTGGTTGGTTGCCTTGAATAGGCTTAGGTAATATTTCCTCAAAAGGATCCCAAATAATGAGATGCAAAAAACTTGAATAAATATTAGGAACATATCTATCCAGTTTGGATGATTCAAAACTATCTCTTGTAAGGAGATTTGGGATACTAGTTATTTCAAAAGGTGATTAAAAAGCATTAACAACTTATTTAGGTAGAAGTTGATCATGGATTGTTCTTATTATATGGGTCTCATGATCTGAGGTACTTATTAATTTTACTTATACAAAATTAGATTTAGAAGGATGGTTGAGGAATGGTTGCCTAAAGATATAGATGGATTGATTATGAGGAGAATTAAGATTATCTTACTATAATTCCCCTTGGTCTATAAGGTTTTGTAATATGCCTTTGAAGTACCAACACCTATTGACATCATGACCAAGTACATGATGATAAATGTAGAAGTCATTTTATTTATACCAACTAGGCTTTGGGTGAGAATCAACAAAGGGTCTGATTGGAGGAATCTTGAAAATGGAATATTTTAAGAGGTTGTCTAAAATGGAAGCATATGAATCCCCTAATGGTGTGTATTTACAAGGAAGAAAATACATTAGGGATTTCTATCATTATGTCTGGGAGGTAGAAGGTTTGGATTATATCTTTGTTTGTGGAGGTGTCAATTTTAAGATAATGATAGTTGTAATGCCTTTAGTTTTAGCATTGTTAGTCCCTTTAGAGGGCTTTAGGTTGAAGTTATTATTATGTAACTTTACCTTTCCTTATTCTAAAGCTCAGATTTATGGTTTATAGGCCATGGTAAAGGATTCATCAAAAGTATCAAATGATTTCACTTGTAATATTCATAAGATATACTTAGTGCACAAACTCACAAATAACTCAATTAATTCTAGTTGAGGAAGAGAGATAGTAAGTTGATTTATAAGACTTCACCACTTAGCCAAATAATTGGTAGTGGATTCATCATTGAATTGTATAATGGCATAAATGTTGGCTATGGTTGATTTCCTTGTGATGTTCATGGAGAAGTGTTCTAAAAATATTTAGGCCAATTTCTCAAAAAAGAAAAAAAATTGATGTGGGATAGAATTGTACCAATCTAAGGTTGGTTTAGCTAACAACATGGGAAATGTCCTTATAAGGAGAGAATAATCATGAGCTATGAGATAAAAATCATGTCTAAACTCTCTAATTTCTTGTGAGGATCTTCCTTTTTTAAAAATTTCATAAATTTTAGGAGTTCTCATTTTTAGGGATATGGCCTAATTAGGACAACTATATTAATGGGTTCATTACAAATTTGCTCATATGTGAGCATATTTTCTATTTAGAGGTAGAGGCTTCTAGATTTTACATCCTATTCATAAGATTAGGATGCATATTATATTGAGGAATACCCCTTGAAGACATTTTTTTTGGTTGTTTATAGGTGTGTAATGGAGTAGAAAATGATTGTGAAAAGGGATAACCCACAAAAGTGGTCATGATAGGTTGGGATACAACCACATACTATGGGACTTTCAAGGGTATAATTTTTTATATGGATGAGTGAAGGTAAGTGGATCCAATGGTTTGTGAGGGAGCTAGGTATTGAGTAGTCAAAGGGACTTATTTTTAAGAGGATGACTTAAAGGAACCTATTATAAAGGTTGGGTTTTAGGATTTGAAGCTATGATAGTTTGGATAGGTAGGAGAGTTATAGGGATTGAAATTACTAAGTTTTGGGGTGAATTAATGGGTGGTGGAATAAGTTAAAGTTGAGGTATAGTAACATTTTGGGCTTGGGTAATGGTCATAGAAGGGTTACTAGATACTAATGGGAGTGGATTATTCAAGGGTTGTAATACATTGGTATCGAAACCCATTGGAGGAGGATTATTAGAAGAAGAAACCATATTTGGAGTAATCACTTTGAGTCCCTCTAGGGTCATGTTATAAAAAACCCTAGAAGATTATGTTTGAGAGGAAACTAAAATACATATGGCTTGAGTACTAAGATAATGATTATGGTCAATTGGATTTATATCCAATATACTAGTGAATTTTGGGTGTCCCTTTGTATAGAATCTAGGAATGCCTTCCCCCATGGATTCAAGAGAGGTAGGAGACTTAGTTTGTTTCAACGACCATTGTCACATTAAAAACATGTATTAATGAAAATAAATTAATTAATTAAATGAAAATACACATAATATTATTTGATTATCTCATTTTAGTGAAAATAAACACACATAATAATAAATGTACTTTAAATATTTTTTACTTTTAAATAAAACTAAATTTAGAATGTGGTATGGAGAAGGGTTAATGAGGGTACTAAGAAATGATAATCTAAATATGGCTTTAGGTTTTGTTTAAGGAGGAGAACCTATATCTACACAAAGGTATTTTAAGGCCTGATTCCATGTTGGAATAAAGTAAGTGGCTTGGTATTGGGGCCTACCCCCTAACTTCACACACTATATTGATAAGGGTGCTTAACCTTTATACTTCTTTGCTATAATTTTTATACTCAACTAGTATACCAAGTTATTTTTCCCATTGGTGATGAAATCTAAGTGGGTCCATCTTAAGTAAGAAAATGTTTTGATTCTTGTTATAAGATTATGTGGTTTGGTCGTATGTGATAAAGTGTGACTATCATGATATGTTAATCCGAATTATCTAAGAAAGAAAAGGGATGAATGTAATTCTTTTTAAACTTTAAAAATGAAATCAAATTTTTTATATTTTATATTTTATGAATAAAAATAAAAAATCAAGAAAATTTAACTAATAAATGATTTCATAATGAAAATAACAAGAACAATGAGACCTTAGGGGTCCCACTAGGTGTGCTAGAATGTTTTAGTATATTTTGGTTCATTTTTATTTAATGAAATCAACTAATAAAAATAGAAATGATACAAGGTTTTTAAAATTAATACTTGTGATGAAGGTTGTACACTATTGATCCAACAAAGTAAGAACTCCTTTTTAGCTAGGAAGGACTACTTTCACACAAGAGACAACTTGGAAAAGATTGGATTAATAAGATAGATGAGTGGGTTGCCTGGTATGAGACTAGTCCCATGAAGTGGTGCACTTCCTTACAAGGATGCCAACCCACTATTTTATAAACTCAAGCTAATTGTGTAATGATATAAATTATAATAAAGCATGTGATAATATATGATACTAAAATTAAATAGATTAATAGATTGTATAGATGTTATCAAAGAATTTATTCCAATACAATATAGCTAAATATTATTGTTCTTGAATTACTTATATTTATTCGATGATTATTACTAGATTTGGGGTAAATATGATCGCATAAATTCTTAACTCAAAGGAGATGTCACTTTGATAAAAAAATAATAGGTGAGGAACTATGGGTAAATCATGGATTGAAACCACATCATGTATAACATGTAGATAGGTCATATTTAGATAGTAATGCATGATTTTAAGAGTTAGAGACAATAAATTAGAATCACTTAGGACTACTAAACTAACCTTAGATAAATAAAAATATATGGATAGATGTTGATTGTCTTAGAATCAATATTGATTATGTAATCAATGTCGATTATATGAGGAATCATCATCAACCCTAATAGTGGATATATAGAGTTTTGAATGGGGCATATAGGTGGGTTTTAATAGATTTAAAATGGATTAGGAAATAATTATTGATTATCTAAATGGACTCATAATAGTAAATAAAATATAAATGGATAACATAGTAATCAAAATACACTTAAGCAAACAACATACTTAATCTAAAAATGTTTCCTATGCTATAGAAAATTATCTCACTAACAAAGATGTGCTTGACCTTTGACTGAGTGAGGATAGGCTGAGATAAGGGTAGTATTCTTCCACAATACTCCAATGAAATTTATCTAGTGTTCCAATGTGAAAATTGAGGATCATTTAACCCAAGGATGGTCTGAGTATAAATCGACATGAATCCTAATAAGATCAATGATAATCATAGGGATTGATGTCGATCTAATCTAAGTTTACCCTATTTGTTCTAAAAACTCTAACTCATGGTATTAAATTTAGTCTAGGTTGGTTTTTAATGAGGTTTGGCTAGGGAAAAGTTGTTAAGCAGTTAAAACAACCAAACACTAATAAATTTATGGATATTTTGCTTGATTTAGATAGGTTTAATTAGTTATCTAGTAAAAACATAATTAATAAGATTAATTATGCAATGTAATATGGTAAAAATATATTAACTAGCATAAAAATGATGGGGAAGGGGTAAAACACATTTATTCATAAGATAATGGTGTAAATTTATAGTATAATATCTTAATATCTATGATGACTACTATTGGGGATCTTCAAAAATAAGTTTTTATACTTTAAATGCAAATGGATTTTCATAATGATAATGCACCTCATTTATTAATTTACCTCTTGAAAAATGTATACTTGAATATCCTTATGCACAAAATTTTGAATTACTATATTTGCCACTCTTTTTGAGACATACAGACCCATTCAACCACATGATTAGATATGTACATTATTTTGGTCAATTGGTACAAGATGACAAACTATTGCTAAAAGTTTTCCATATAAGTATTATCGATGAGGCTCAAAATTGGTTCTATATCTTACCAAAGGGTTCCTTAAACACTTTGTTATAATTTTAAGATGCATTATTCATGTATTTCAATATCCACAAGGTGCCAAAACTTATATTAGAACATTCTCACAATTTTAAATAATGCGATGGTGAATCCATTCATGATTATACTATTAAATTTAAAATTACATACAATGAGCTATAATTTATACCTTTGGAGTTGGAATTGTAATTTATCTTTGGTAGAGGCCTTATTTATCCATTAAAGGAAAGAGAATTTCATAAACAATATGAGCCATTTACCCATTTATGTAATGATGTGTATAGATATGCTTCCTTCATAATCACTCATTCAATAGAACTTAACATATATCCTTCTAAATACAATTTTTTTATCCTTTTCACAAAAGGAGATAAATTACCTAAGAAGCATTATGAACAATAATGTAGTATTCTTAACCTTTATATGACTATTTTACAAATTCTAATTAACATAGGGCCAACCAAATGTCCACATCTTATGCAAGAATATCAAAGTGAACAACACAAAAATAATCCATGCCAACAAGACTAAAAAATTACTGTATACATGGTTGGTGATTATTTTTAGCATAACCATATGGATCCTACAAAATAAAAAACTACTTACAATGTAAGATGCTTACAATAAATTGGATCCAATCTAACAATCTTATAAATTTAAGGAGGTTGTAAAGACTCCTTGGGAAACATAACCATACCAATTTATTATGGTCCTAAAGTAATTCAAACATGAGTTTTTATTATGCCTACTACACTTACATATGCATTTACCCTAGTAATTCTTTGGCTATACCAAATGAAAGTAAAAATTGATCCAAATTAGTAAGGTATTTTTTCTCATAAAGGAAAATTATTACATATTTCAAATAATATAATTAATTCCTCTACTACATATGAAAAATGCACAAAGGAACATGTTATTTACCTTTTCAACATATCCAATCATGATGAAAACAATGTAAAATATCCAACTTAAGGTTTTAAGGCTCAAAGTGGGGGAGATACCTATGACCATCCACTAGATGAGATTATATAGTAATCTCTTCAAATATTTTATATATACCAAAAAATTCCAAAACATTCAAAAATCCAAAAATATTTTTGGCACCTACATGTTCTATTGTCTCTTTGGAATCTATGTGTTTGTTATATGTTGATGGATGAGATAATCAGTTACTCCTACAGACACGTGTGTCACACTTTTACTTGAGTGTGATAGAAACATAAATAGATACATGATTTATTCCCATGTTGGATCTTGGTCCTTCCCTCTACTCATATCATGTAAACATTATGGGTATTTGATTCTTTGATCATGATACACATAATTTATATTATTTTATGATCACTCTATAGTATTATGTTTGAGTTTACACATATACTTACACATTCATTTATCCATTATTATATCTTACACATGGTACTTGATATGCTATACACTTGACATTTTTTCCTAGCACATTTTATCCATTAGCTAATAAGACATGTTTATGATGGTTTCTTATGATTTCCTTTATGAACTTCAATGAGTTTCTTGCCTTGCTATTATATTTTTTATTCAAGCATTTGAATATTATACTTTTATTACAAAGTCCATGCCTATATATTCTTTCATTGACATTTTCATGTCATTTATTATTGTATAAACATTTGACTAAGTCATGTCCCTTCAATTATGTGACATTAAAACATGCCCCTTGTTTACGGTCTCTTTGGACCATTACCTTTTGACTTGCCTCTTATGTGTGTGCATGATTTTCTTGTTGAGCTTGTATTGTTGCTATCTATGTGTTTCCATGATCCTTATCATGCATCTTAGGCATACATGTGATCATATTGGTTCTATGCACTTTAATGCTACATTTACCTAGACATGTTAAGTTACATGGTTATATTCATAGGCTATAAACTTGTCTTATCCTTTTGAGGTGAGGTAACTACGAGTTCTTAACTTTCCCTCCACTCAAAGGGGAGAACATTAGTGGGGTGATGTCATATAATCATGTTATCCACACTCATGCAATATATGGTACTTATATCAAATTTTAGATTTGATGGGGGCATGCCATATGGACATGGCTTCCATAAATTCACATTTCTCATATTTAGTGGGGGTATGCTTTGAAATCATGTTCTCCACACTTATTTAATATTCAACATCTCCAATTTATATTGGGGGCATTTTTTAGAAACATGTTCTCCACATTCATACTTTATCAATTTTTAGATTTCTCCATATATATTTGGGTCATAATTTTGAACCATGTCATCCATGCTTACACAGTTTTATGAATTAGCCATAACACATAGTTATATGATTTTGTTTATCCATAAAATGAAAAGGTTATGATATGTATTTGAATTTAATATTAAGGTTAATAATACAAAAATGAAATGGCATAAAGGTGATAATTAGATCTATAGTAGGCCATTTAAATGCTAATCTTAAATATAAGCATACACTTAGTTTATTATGCTAAGATAGTCTAAATATGGAAAGTAAAACTAGGATTGATATAAAAATGGCAAATAAGATAGTACTTATCTTGTTCTGATGTTAATATAGTTCTACATTTAGAATATTTTAAAATTTAGGTGGGAAGAAAATTTTGGAACAATTGTCAAATTATATATTTGGTGCCTCTAACTATATAGACAGTTGTGTCAATCCTAGATAATTGTATTGATGATACTATCTAAATCTGACAATGGTGTCCTGTATAGAATATCTAGTGAAATACAATGTAACCACCAAGATGCTTATGGGTTTTTCTTCACATTCACCTTGGTACATTTAGATTTGGGTTATGGACTATTGCTCCTTGTGAAATAACAAAATCCTAGTTTTTCATCTTCAATGTGACCTTGGGGAAAATGGGGTAGTGGTCTTTTAGGAATCCATGTCTTACCTTTCTCTTTGCATTATTAGTGTAGTAGTTGTTATGGATGCATATGCTTTATAATTCATCCCTAGAGCACATTTGTATTATCCCACATGGATGGGAAGAAATAGTTATTAGAATAGAATTAGTATTTAAGTGTTAAGGCTTAATAAAGGCGTCAAAAAATTATATTGAATTAGGCTTGTTCAAAGGAGGTTCCCCCTTGAAGAGGCTACCGATTATGTGACTTAGACTTTGTAATTTATTTCTTCTTATTTGAGTTAATATATTGATAATTTTTTTAGTTTATTTCATGTATTTGAAATTATCTACTAACTTCTTCAGGAATGATCCTTGCATCTAGTATCAAAGCACTTTCTAGGGCCAATTATTTTTTAGCTACCCACCATATGCTCTCACCTTATCATAACTAGACGTTGGTGATGAAAAAGTGGTAAAAGATCATTTTCTAACCCCTATGTGCCATAGTCTAGATATTCAAATTCATTTTTGATATAGGTCATCATCACTATGAGTATTAATAATTTTTTTGCTCAACTGCATTGTGGTTTTGTTTATGTTTTGGATTAGGGTAAAAACCTATTTGCATAATTATGGGAAGTGCTTGGGTAAAATCCATAAAAATAATTATGAGGAGTGCCATAGGAACCCTAAAGTATTTTTCCCATTGAAATGACTTGATTTAAAAAGGGCAATGGCCCCATCCTGATTGACAAGTCCCCACCTGTGAGGAAAACCAAGAATTATTGTTTAAGGGTAAATCTATGGCCAAATTTTTTTTGGAGGTGCTCATTCAAATAGCATTGGTGGCTAGAGAGAATTCTAAAAAACTTTAGGTAGTCATTTAAACTTTGTGCCCATCTCCATTCTATTAGTTTTAGAAGACTTGTAGCCAAACATTTGATAGAAAAAAAACATTTTTTTGGTATATCTCTCCATTTGTATCCCTGTTACTTCTCAAAATTTACCAAGACACCTAAAATTCCATTCTACATATTTTCTTCCTTGAGGTCCCATATTCTGATTCCACTTCTAATTCCCATAAATCTTAATTTTTCCATTTTTTGGGTTTTGCCATAACTTTTTCTTATCCATTTGTCTCGAAACTTTTCCATATTGTTCATCTCCTTTGTCCTTCTTCTATAAATTTTCTAGTTTTTCCATTTTTCTTATGAAATTACCCTCACCTTCATCAATCATACTCAAAGTATGCAAAAAACCTAGTAAAAGTACCTTTACCCCTTCCGATTTCATCCAAATTAAAAAATTCCCTTTCTAACCATGTCTTATCTCTAGTTTTCCTATCCATTAATATATATATATATATATATATATTAATGGATAGGAAAACTAGAGTTAAGACATGGTTAGAAAGGAAATTTTTTAATTTGGATGAAATCTGAAGGGGTAAAGGTACTTTTACTAGTTTTTTAACTTGTTATATATATATATATATATATGTATGCATGTATATATATATGTATATATGTATATATATGTATATATATGTGTGTATATATATATATATGTGTATATATATATGTGTGTGTGTGTATATATATATATATATATATATATATATATATATATATATATATATATATATATATATATATATATATATATATAGCAAGTTATGGTATCCACCCATGTAGGTACCAAGATCATGGAGGAAGAAATCATAGCCTTGAAGGCCTAGGTCACTGACTTAACTAATATGATTCTTGTATGGAATAAAAAAATGTCCTTTTTCTCAGTAAATTATAGGATTCTTCTTCCAATATTAATTTTTCTTCCACCCACACACCATGTGGGCCCAAAGTAGAATTTTTGAGGTTCAATGGTATAAATCCTATAGGCTAGCTTTATCACACCAAGAAATACTTCAAACTTCTCAATAATTATCTCATCAACAAAGTATAAATTGATTCCTTCCTCTTGGAACAAGAGGCACTCCAATAGTACTATTGGTATCTCAAATCAAATGATGAACCTGATTGGACAAATTTTGCATCCCTACTTTAGGGTAGGTTTGGTCCCTCAACATTCGAGGATTTTATGGGATCCCTCACCAAACTCTATCATATAGGCATTGTTCATGATTGTCAAATTGAATTTAAGAAACTAGTTGATCACACCAAAGGGTTATCAGATGACTTATTCAAGAGTTGTTTTACTAGTATCCTTAAAGAGCCCATCCATTTTGAAGTCAAAATGTTATAACCTCACACCATTATGGTAGCCTTGGGTCTCACAAAGCTCGCTAAAGACAAAATCAACTCCCATTGTTTTACTTATAATTGGGCACCATCTAAGCCTTCTTTCTATTAGCCTAAAACTAGGAAAAGCCTCATCAAACATCTCACAAGATCTAAAATATGTTCACATAAATAAAAAGGGCTTTGTTAAAATTATGATGATAAATGGGTTCTTAGGAATAAATGCATAAAGAAAAAATTATACCTACTAGATGTTGATTCTCCACCAGATACCGAAGATGATGAGGATACCATCGAGGAGATCACACAAGAATTTTATGATTCTATGCACTCATATTCCCATCCTAAAAGCTCCATGCATGCTTAAGTAGGAGTTACTACCCCCCAAAAAATGCATATCCAAGGTTATTTTAATGTGCAATTGCTCACCATCTTAATTGACTTTGACAACACTCACAACTTCATCAACCCTCTAGTAGCTAAGCAAGCATATTATTTTATCCAACTTTGTTTCATTTTTGAGGTCATGATTGCCAATGAAATCACATTACCCTACAAGGGCAAGTGTCATAATGTTCATATTTTAGTGGGTGATTATAACCTTTAGGCTAACATGTTTGCTTTATATTTAGGTGGATGTGATGTTGTTATCAATGCCCAATAGTTATGAAACCTTTTACCCATCCTTTGGTATTTTTTAGAGATATGGATGGAGTTCTCAAAGAATGGACAAAAATACACCCTACAAAGCCGTCTTCCTAACTCCACCAACATTGTTAACTCTCATCGTATGGAGAAACTTCTCAAATGGAGATCCCATGGCGTTATTACCTAACTCTTTTCTCTTCATATTAATTCACCACTAGACTCTCACCCACATTGTAACTTGCATAATATTTTGGTCAAACATACCATTGCCTCCCATTACTCCCTAGCAGTGCACCTCATAATATCCATCCCTATTGGTACCCATTTCATCAAAATACTCAAATTGAAAAGATCATCCATGATCTCCTATAGGTTTGGGTCATTTGGCTGAACACTATTTTATATTCTTCACCAGTATTGCTTGTTCAAAATAAGGAGAGATCCTGACACCTCTACATTTATTATCAAGATCTGAAAAAACTAACAATCAAGGATAAGTTTCATATTCTTGTCATCGATGAACTACTTGATGAACTCCATGGTGTAGAGATTTTCTCCAAATTAGACTTACACTCTAGGTATCATCAAATTCATCTTCATGATAATGACATTCCTAAGATATCCTTTCACACACATGATAACCACTATGATTTCCTTGTCATGCCATTTAGTATTAATAATGCCCCTTCTACCTTCCAAAGTTTTATTAACCTAGTATTCCACCCATTTTTGTGGAAGTTTATATTGGTCTTCTTTGATGACATTCTCATCTATATTCCTAAATGGGAGGATCACCTCCACCACCTTAAGAGTTCTTGTTTCCAACTACCTATGTGCCAAAAATTTAAATTTTTCTTTTGGGAAAACATAAGTTGAGTATCTAGGACATATTATTGCATTTGATGGTTTTTGTGTCAACCCCACCAAAATTATAGTAATGTAAAATTGGCCATAGCCAAAGGCCCTCAAAATCTTACATGGATTTATTGGTTTGATAGGGTATTACCAAAACATTGTCAAGGAGTATGACATAATTTCAACTCTATTGATAGTTCTTCTCAATAAATATGCATTTGTATGGTTTCCCACATCTTCCCAAGGATTTTCCCACCTTAAACATGCCATGTGTAACACACCAATCTTGATCATGCCTAATTTATCTAAGCCATTTATGATTGAGTGTGATGAATGTGGAATGGGTCTTGGTGTTGTAATTATGAAGGAAGGCACCCCAACACCTTCTACAATAAGGACCTCACTAGATGCAATTTGGCATATTCCACATATGAAAAAGAGATGATGGCTATTCTCCATGTAGTTTATAAATGGCATCCATATTTGATTGGCCAACACTTCTGCATCAAAAATGACCATCAAAACCTCAAATATTTTTAGAATAATGGTGTTTCTACTCAAAATTTGCTTTTAGATCTAAGAGAAAGAAGAAACTAAAAAAGTAATGGACAAGGCATGGGAAGTACCTGGACTAAAGATTACGCACCGTAAATCCAGACGCTTGTGAGCACTCCTCTTTGGCTGTGGAGGAATGACACCTGCAAGAAAAAAAGGAAACTTGGACAAGAAAATGTTAGATGGATAGGCGGTGGGTTGCCAAGCAAGAGCTTGTTCCCGGAAGTGTAAAAACTTTCTTAAGGGAGGTCAACCCACTGTGAACAGACAGATAAAGGATCAAGAAAATACAGAATGCCTGAATACAGAAGTGACAAAGAAATTAGGAAGGAAAGAAAAGACAAAATGATTACCTGAAGGAGTTGTTGGGCTGAAGATAGTCGCTGAGGTCAGAAATGCCGCCGGCGTCGGTTATCTGATCTGCCGGTGTCGGCTACCCTGCCGACGTCGGTTGGGGAAGTGACCGGTGTCGGTCGGGGTTGTGGCCTGTAGTCGGGTCTGGGTTGCTTTCTTGATTGTGGACGGGTCTGGTTCGTGAACAAGGTCAAGACTGAGTTCGGGGACGGGTCTGAATGGATTGAGGAGTGGTCTTGCCCTGTACAGGGTCTTTTGTTGGCAAAAGGAGGATGAGGGAGTTGCCTGGGATTGGTATAAGAAGTGGGACAATGTGAGAGGAGGATGGATAGAGGACAGGTCCTGAGAAGGCTTTTTAGCCTCTCAGGGGGAAGGATAGAGAGAGTAGGAAGCAGCAGATAGCTGATAGCTTAAAGAAAAGAAATCAAATAATAGAGTCTGTTTACCTCTTTGCCTGTTGAATGAAGGATTGAGAGAGCTGTTGTTGAAGCCACAAAGGATTTAGCAAGAAGAGAACTCTTGATGAAGAACCTTTGCACCTATTACTGTTGTTACACGAGGTCTAAACGGAGAAGAGACGAAAGCCAAAATGCCAAGAGAGTTCAGTTTGCGAGCTCAAGGGTCCAGGGGCTGCAAAGGATGCAGAAAAGGGTAATGAAGGATGCCGACGCCGATAGTTTTGCCGACGTTAGCTGAAGGGTCACCGACGTCGGCGGTCGCAGAATGGGGACAAAGGCTAAAAATAGCCTCTGCCCATTCTTGCACGCCACCGAGCAAGGGGGGATGGGAAGAATGGTCACGAGGATGCCAAAATGGGTGTGGGGGGAAGATAATGAAGAGATTTGGCCTAATAAATGCTAGGGGGATGGTGGAGGGATTCAAGGGAGGATCCAAGGTGGCAAGGGTAGGGTGGAAAGGGGGCTAAGGCCAAGGGTTAGGATAGGGGTTTAAGGCGAACAAGGGGGAGGACCAAGGTGTAGACACGTTTGCGGTGTCTACATTTGCCCCTTTTTGTCTTGTTGGTTGTTCTAGACAAACTGCAAGACAAAAATAGGAGTTGGTTGCCCCAGAAAAAGGATGAGGTGTTCCCCCCCTCAAAGCGATAGTCGAGAGAAGGGAACCGAAGATTGAGTGTCGATTTGACAGAGAAATGGATAGAAGAGAGTGAGTGAAAACACTGCAGTAGTCGTGATTGCGTGTAGTCCACTGCACGAGAGGGTCGGGTCAAATTGTCACATGTCGAGGGTCAAGGAGTGCCAAATTTGAAGTAATTAGGCCCCAGCATTTAGTCGTCTGCCGATCGGGTCACTCAATTTAAGCTGAAGCTCCAAATGGTCATCGTGTTCTAGGTATCCAGGGCTCAGGAAGTGCTCCCAGAAACACGAAAAAGCCACAAGTAGTAGGGATCAACTGGCTTGCGATCTTGTACTTGTGAAGGGTCAAAAATAGTCTGCAGACAATTCTGCTAACCAGCCGTGAGGTAGCACACACGCAAAAACAACCAAGGCAACATTGTCTTGGAAGTGGTCAAAGGTCGAAGGATGGTCATTGGTCAAGGGGATGGATGGACGAAAGGATGTGGCCGAGCTAACCCCAGAAGACCCCATGTCAACATGAGTGATGCCTACATAGCCCCTGTCGTAGGGGCCTCAGGCCGATGTAGTTCTCCCTAAAAGGGAGGGAGGGTCAGAGGGATTGATTGGTCTTGGTCAAAGAAAATGATTGGTCTTGGTCAAAGAAAATGATTGGTCTTGGTCAAAGAAAATGATTGGTCTTGGTCAAAGAAAATTATTGGTCTTGGTCAAAGAAAATGATTGGTCTTGGTCAAAGAAAATGATTAGTCGTGATAAGAGTCAAAGAAGAGAGGGTTTGTCCATCATAGAGACGAACAAAAGGGGGTGGTCGAGCTAACCTCAGAAGATGTGGTATCTGAGTGCTGCCTACATAGCCCTGGTCATAGGCCTCAGACCAATGTAGTTCGGACAAATTGAGAAGATTGGTCGATGATGAGATTGGTCATGTGTTGAAATGATGAGGGTAAGATGAGGATAAAATGATGCTACAAATGGTGTATTCTGTAGAATTGGTCGAGAGTCTTTCATCCCTAGCAAGTTTCCATAGTCGCGATGGATATATGCTAAAAATGAATAGAAGTCGACTTATGCTTCAGCAAGTATTGGTTTATGCTTAACATAAATTGGGTCTAGTCGGTAGTTTCCATGTGTACTGGTGTCCATAGAAACTATGTGAAATGGTCTAGGATGATGTCAGCTGAAAATGATGAAAATGGCTGGGTGTGAGATGAGTCGCTAATTGATGTGGTTAAATGTGACCAAAGCGAAGAGAAAAGATGAAAGGCAAATCGCTCTTTCATTGACAAGGACCAGAAAGGAAGCATAGATAGGGGTTATTAGAACAAAAGCCCCGTTCATGCATTACGTCGTTGACCAGTGTTGAGTTAGAATGGTAATCGAATCACTTTGACATTAAAGTGAGCTCGAAGTCCCTTGAGCAGGTGATAGGAGGAGGATAGGGTAACCCAGTTTAAGAGCAGGAATAACCTTGCCCCTTTTATAGGAGACCCTGAGACAACTACAAGCCAAGTCCGTGACTCGTTTTTTTTGTTTTTTTTTTTTTTTGGTGCAGGCTGATCGATGCGGGAAGCCTACATAGAGATGTCTTTTGATGTAGTGGTCATGTTGCGAAGCTGATCAATGCGGGAAGCTTCTAAGAAAGGTTGCTGTTTGTAGCAAGATTTAGTCATAGCCATCCTTCGAGGGAGTGGTCTATATTTTTGCTTAATAATGTTTGATAAGTTGGCCTAGCTGTCCTTCGAGGGATCAGTCTAGTAATACAGCAATGATAGTACAGTTGTCCTTCGAGGGAGTAGTCTGTCTTTTTGATTTTGACTTTGTGACCTTGGATATGTTTTGACATCTTGATTTTGATTGTTTTTTTTGATAGGAATTTGAGTCACGGACAAGACTGTAGAAGTTCAAGGATGCCCCTTTTATTAGGACAAAGCATCCATGTATCATAAAAGGGTTGTAGAAGACTTGTTAAAGGGAAATAGGGTTGAAAGGGATGAGGATTAAGAGGACGAGGATTGCTCAAGGGACGAGCTCAAGTTACGTGTCAAGTAGACAAGTACTCGACTAGCAGAAGAATGGTCGAAGATGCAACACATTAAGAGGCTCAGGTTCTGGCCGTCTGTCGAGAGAAGACAGACGATAAGTCCCTGACCCATACTTGTGCATGATGATAAAAGGTCCAAGCCAATTGGGGGCAAATTTTCCTCGTTTACTTCGCTCCATATTGGTCACGTGCTGATTCTCTTTAAGGATGAGGTCTCCGATGTTGAAATCTCGTTCTCGTAGATTTTTGTCGTAGGCCCGCTTTATGCGACTTTGGTATACATGGAGATGATTAAGGGCAGCAAGACAACGCTCGTCAAGTAACTCAAGTTGAGCTAAGCGATCTTGACGAAAGTCATCGTTGGAGAGAATGTCATGCAGGGAGATGCAGAGAGACGGGATCTGTACTTCGAGAGGTAAGACAGCCTCTAATTCATACACGAGGGAGAAGGGAGTAGCACCCGTAGAGGTTCGGATGCTAGTGCAGTAGGCCCATAAAGCGAAGGGAATATGAATGTGCCAATCCCTTCCTGTATCGTTGACCACCTTCATGAGAATTTTGGTGAGAATTTTGTTAGAAGCCTCTGCCTGCCCATTTGCTTGTGGTTAGTAAGGCGAAGAAAAGCTGAGTTTGATGCCAAATGAGTCGCATAGTTTTTGGACAGTCTTGTTTTTGAAGGACTTGCCATTGTTAGTGATGATTTTGTGAGGGACACCGAAATGATAGATGATGTGGCTGTTGATGAAGTCGGCAATTTTGTCGGCTTTTGTGGAGACAAGAGGAATGGCTTCCACCCACTTGGTGAAATACTCAGTGGCAGTGATGATGGAATGATGACGAAGAGACGAGTGAGGGTTGATCTCATCGATGAGATCCAAGCCCCACTAAGAGAAAGGCCAAAAATCCTGAGCGACTTGCAAGGCATGGCTGGGGAGATGAAGCAGGTTAGAGTGCTGCTGACACTTGGTGCAACGTCGAACATAGTCACTACAGTCTTGATGAAGGGTGGGCCAATAATAACCCAGGCGAAGGATGCGCTTGGCAACCGAGTTTCCACTGAAGTGTCCACCACAAATCCCATTGTGGACTTGCTTTATGGCTTGAGGAGCTTCAGTGGAGGTTAGACAGCGAAGAAGGAGGCCGTCGAAGCCTCACTTATAGAGAAGACCCCCTAGCATGGTATAGCGAGTTGTGCGCTTGATGAAAGCTCGCCGCACATTGCTAGAGAGGTTGGGAGGAGTGACAGAAAGAGACAAGTAGTCTACAAGTTGCTTATACCAGTCATCTTGTGGGCTAGAATTGATAGTGTTGATATGGTCGATGTGAGGAGAGATGTATGAAGGCAAAGGTACATGATGCACTGTGACAAAAAGGCGAGATGATGATGATGAAGACGGGATATGCGAAGCAAGAGAAGCCATGGTGTCGGCAAACTTGTTCGTAGAGCGTGGAACAGTCTACAAGAGGTGATGGTCGAAAGATGCTAAAAGAAGGTCCACACGATTCTTATACCTCTGTAAAACTTTGTTTTTACAGAGATATGAACCGTTAACTTGATTAACGACGAGCTGCGAGTCGCCGAAGATGTTGATAGACTTGATGTGGAGGGAGAGGGCAGTCTGAAGTCCCAAAATTAAGGCCTCGTATTCGGCCATATTATTGGTACAATCAAAGTCAAGCTTGAAAGATAGAGGCATGGGCTCCCCTTCGAGTGGGATGAGGATGACCCCCGCACCCCCGCTGAGTTGACATTTGGAGCCGTCAAAGAACATAGTCATTTGGTAGACGGTGTCATCGGTGGAAAGGGTAGCGATAGACTCGTCAGGGAACTCGCAGTGTGAAGGTTGGTTGTCAGAAAGAGGGGCATTTGCCAGTTGGTCAGCGATGGTTTGCCCCTTGATAGATTTCTACTGGATGAATTCGAGGTCAAACTCCACAAGCAGCATGAGCCACCGAGCCATACATTGATTCTGGTATGGCTTGGAGTGCATGTACTTGAGAGGGTCGGTGTGAGTGACGACAAAGGTTTTGTGGTTGAGAAGATAGTGGTGGAGCTTGGTAGTGGAAAAGACTAATGCCAAACAGAGTTTCTCGATATGGGTATACCGAGTTTCATAGTCAACCAGTGTTCGGTTGATGTAATAAACCGCTTGCTCACGATGATGCTCATCTCAGTGCGCGATCATGGCACCTAACGAATGGTTGGTAGCAGAGATATAAAGGTAGAAGGGTTGGTCATCCTTAGGTGGAATGAGGACTGGTGGAGAGACCAGATAGCCTTTGAGGGCTTTAAAAGCCTCTTGACAGTCCTTATCCCATTTAAAGGAGATGTCTTTCATAAGGAGGTGATGGAAAGGTTGGCAGCGGTCTGAAAGTTGCGAGATGAAACGGTGAATGGACTGGAGCTTCCCTTGTAGACTGCGAAGCTGCTTGAGATTGGTCGGGGGTGGCATTTTGAGGATAGCATGGATCTTGGCAGGATCTATCTCGATACCATGGAAGGAAATGATGAAGCTGAGAAGTTTGCCTGAGAGGACCCCAAAGACACACTTCTTGGGGTTGAGGCGGACATTGTATTGAAGAAGGCGAGAGAAGATGATTGTGAGAATGGTCAAGTGGTCGCGGTGAAGTTTGGACTTGCCGAGAAGATCATCCACATAGTCCTCCATGATCCTGTGGAGGAGATCATGGAAAATGTAGGTCATGGCACGCTGATAGGTGGCACCAACATTTTTTAAGCCGAAAGGCATGACTCGATAGCAGAAAGTCCCCCATGGGGTGATAAAGGTAGTCTTGTGCTGATCTTCCAGTGCGATCAGGATTTGATTGTATCCTGAAAACCCATCCATGAGAGATAGCATCTCGTGGCCAGCCGTGAGATCAACAAGCTGGTCAATGTTAGGAAGAGGAAAGTTGTCTTTGGGACAGGCTAGGTTAAGGTCGCGATAGTCTGTGCAGATCTGAATCCCCCCAGTTGCTTTAGTAACTGGGACGATGTTAGAGACCCACTGTGGATAATTGATGGGTTGGATGAAGGAGACAGAAAGAAGGCGTTGAAGCTCCTCTTTGATAAGGAGCATAACGCGAGGATGCATCTTTCGAAGCTTCTACCTAACAGGCTTAGCCTCTGGTTTGGTGACAATGTTATGGGTAGCAATGGTGGGGTCGATGCCAGGCATATCGCTGTAAGTCCAGGAAAAGGCCTTGCTATGGTTGGAAAGGAATTGGGCATAGTCAAGCTGCTCCTGAGCGTCTAAAGATTGGCCAATCTTTAAGACGTGAGGAACATCAGAAGAAGAAGGGAGGTTGATGTCAATGGTGGATTCATTTAACATAACTTGGGTCTCAGAAGGGAGGAAACGCTGGATGAAAGAGTCGTCGGCACCCATGTAGGAAAGGATGGAGTCATCATCAACGCAGTGGACAGTGTGAATGGTTGCCGACTCATCTTCTACCATGCTAGGAAAAATGAGAGGGAGAGACCTGGACACCCCATTGAGCTGATAGGTCAGGGGTTCCAGGCAGACGGTGTTTATGGAAAAAAAAACTAGGAGGGATGGAAACCACCGACTCCGTAGGTGACGAAGGAGAAATGGGCGAGTCTGGAGGAGATTGGTCGATGGTTGGCTCGGGACAGAGGTCAGAAAGAGCCTGAGTGGGGTCATGATATCCCAGGCCATGCCGTCTCTTGACATCGTGATCATTGAGCGGCTCGATGGGCTGGTGGGAGCCCTACTCATAACGTCTGAAACTGAAACCCTTCCATGCACACCTGTGAAGGTAAGTGTGTGCAAAGGTGGGGTTGCCAAGAAATGAGAAATCAGATGTGAAAGGTTGGGGTGAAGAAAGGGAATTGGCATTGGTAGGAGCTTGATTAAGCCCCCCATAGACAAAGTTGGTTTGGAAGTGAGGAGGACCATAAGGTACGACCGTCCCGATCTGATGGTCGTAATTGAGACTGAGGTGAAGGCGTCCATACTCTTGCGGAGTTTGGAACATGTTTAGGGTCAACAAGCGATATTCCCCAAGTGATAGTCATTGGAAGATGTCTTCCATGGGGTCTTTGGTCGGCGCTTGAAGAGGAGGGGTGAGGGCAACCACCGATTGCGAATTGGTCGAAGCTTTCGCAGATGGAGGCGGTGCTGGAGTTGATGGCTTGATGGGAATGAGGACATCGTTGGGATGGTAGGTGGTGTTACAAGTCTTAAAGGGTGAAGGGTCAGCAGGAATGGTATGGACTTGCCCATCATGCTCAAACTTCACACAACGGTGCAGGGTGGAGGGTATACAGGCCATGGCACGGATCCAAGGTCGGCCTAGTAGAAGGTTGTATTGAAACTCTCCTTCGATGATATAGAAGAGCTCCAGGACTGTGCGTGGACCAACGCGGATGTGAAGGATGACTGTGCCAATGGTCGTGGCGGTGGTGTCATTGAAAGAGCGTAAGATCGCGTTAGTTTTGGAGACACAATTCTTGGGAAGAGACAACTGATCAAAGGCGTGGGTAGAGATAATGTTGATGCTAGCGCCGCCATCGATCATAACGCATTTGATGTGTGTCTGATCAACATAGGCAGTGATGAAGAGGGCGGCGTCTTGATCTTCCGTGTTAGATGTGGGAATCTTAGAATCGCTGAATGTGATGGAGTTGACAGGAGATAAAGAATGGATGAGGGCAGCGAGTGGTTGGGGGTCCTCAGGTTGGACCTCCGCTACCTGTAAGGCTTGGATAAGGGCTTGACAGTGCTGAGGCAAGGTTTGGATAAGGTCATAAAGAGACATCTTCACAGGTGTCTGATGAAGCTGCTTCAGTATGGAGTCATGAATTGGCCCAGAAGAGGAAGACGAAGAAGGTTGGGATGCACCAAGGATAGAAATTTTAGGCTTGGGTGCAAGAGGTGGCTTGACGAAGGGATAGGTCCAAGGAATGGCAGCTTTTTCTTTTGCCTTGTCCTTCTGCGACCTAGTGGTTATACGGATAGCATTGATTTCGAAAATGTGAGGTGAAGAAGGGGTCATGTCTTACTGGTGAGATGTCGACGTGTTTGAAGAGGTTAGATGAGGAGTCGGGGTCTGGTCGAGAGTGTCTTCAAGGAGAAGAGTGTCTTTCTCCATATGGCGGTGGATGACGGCCTTGAGAGCACAACAAGTCTCGGTGTCATGTCCTAGTGTATGATGATATAAGCAAATTTTTGTATCGTCCAACCAGGAGGGCTTGGACTCGAGAGGTTGGAAAGGCTTGATGGGCGGAAGGGTTATGTCAGAAGTCTGGAGAAGTCGGCACAATATCAACAAGTATGAGCCCAATAGAGAGTCCGTGCTATTCGATATGTGCGAAGTTGGTGACTTTTGCTTAGGCGAGGTTAGAAGAGGTTTTCGTACCACCTTATGGGTTGATGGCGCGGTGACAGATGGAGACGGCTCTTTTTTGGTGATTCATATCGCCTTTTTGGGAGAGGGACAACTAGAGGTAGGGAGAGGAAGCAAAGGAGGCAACGAGTTTTGGTTGAAGGCCGGAGTGGGAAGGATGCTAGCCAAGGTCGAAGGATGGGGGCCCAAAATGGATGGCAATGGTGACGGGGAAGAAGACGTTCATTTTTGTGGTCTGGCAGTCCTCTTCGACTTGGTTGGAAGAGTACTGCTGGTCGAGGTCTGGCCTAGGTCCACCTTCACTTGCGGGTGAGTGAGGGTGGAGACAGGATGAACGCCAAATGACTTGATGGGTTTAGACGAGGTAGATGCAGGTTTCGGTTTAGACGGGTTTGGTTGAGGTTTGAGAGTCTTGTCTTTGTCAAGAGTCTGACGAGATTCTACCTTAGGAGGATTAGCAGCATGTGATGAGAGGGCGCGGGTATGTTGAAGGGCTTTAAGACGCTCCCACAACACCTGAGGCGTCACTTTCCTTGGAGGGAGAAGCACGATTTTCTCCACTAACCGAGAAAATGGCTGAGAAGAAGATGTTGATGGTTGCGAGGTTGAAGACGAGATGGGTGTAGTGGTCTTAGACGCATGGTGTGGTGAAGTCATGACAGATTTAGATGAAGACAAAGGGGAGACAGGTTCTTCCCTGGGGGGAGAAGAATCCGAAAAGCGAGGCTCCCCGAGCGGGTAAGGGGTAGGGATGACGGTGCCCTCCACTTGCGGCTGAGGAGTAGGAAGGGTCGGGTCCTCCATAGGCAGTAGAACGGAGGATGGCGAGACCGGTGGTGTTGGTAAAGCCGAGGTGTCCTCTAGGATGAGAGAGGTCGACGGAGAACTAGCTGGGGAGAGAGGTTCATCCACATGTGACGGACTAATTGATGGACTAACCTCCTGAGGTTGATTGGGGACGAAGGGAGAGACCGTATTGACTGTTCGAATGTTGTGCTCATGATTGTCATCAATTAAGGTCTGGACATTGTTTTGAGTTGGCGGATGATTGGGGAAAGGTTGTTTGAAGATGTCAATGGCCTGATTAGGGGGTGCATTTGGATTGTCTAAGATGAGATCCCCCTTTTCAAGCATGTCTTGGATTATGTTCTTAAAGGTTTTGCAGTTTTCCGTGTCATGGCCCTTAACACGGTGGAAGCTGCAGAAGTCATGCTCCCTATACCACGCGGGAATAGCGTGTGAGGGATCGAATTGTGGAGGAGGTCAGGCTTGAGGGAGATTGAGGACCCCCTATTTAACAAGCTTGTCCAGCACAGATGCATATGATTCTCTGAGAGGAGTATATCGCTGCTGCACATATCTTTGCTGGAATTGGCGAGTAGCGCTCTGAGATGTGGATGGCTCAGGCTGATTGGTCGAGGAGGAGGAAGGCCTAACAACCACGGCATTAGCTGAAGCCTTAGATTTAGAATTGGATGATGATGGCTTGGCAGAGGAAGAGTCATTGGTCTTAGAGCTGGGATTCTTGTTCCGCAACTTGACTTTATTCTCCTCGATGGCATGCAACTCAAGTTTGCAAGCCATCGTGAAGGCTTCGTCAAAAGTGCAGAAGGTTTGAACCCTCAGGGTGGAAGAGATATGTCTGGCGTAGGCTTGGGAAAAGAGTTCAATAAGCTCGGCCTGGGGTAAGGAAAAGGAGAGTTGATTGATAAGGCCTCTCCATCGAGCAATGAAGTCGGCTATGGACTCTTCCTCGAATTGTCGGATAGAATAGAGGTCCGTGATTGAGACCTTCTTGGTTATGTTGATGGAAAAGTGATCGAGGAAGAGCTGAGCCAATTGTGTGAATGAGAAGAGAGAATGGCTAGGAAGGGAGCTGTACCAGTCAAGTGCAGCACCTGAGAGAGACATAGGAAACGTGCGTAAGAGTAAGGCATCGTCATGGCCAATGAGGTAGCAGGCATGTCTGAATGCCCGCAAGTGTTGTTGTGGGTCTTCCTTGTTTTGAAAGTGAGAAAACTTCAGAAGCTTCCACTGGCTAGGATATGGTCTGATTGGGACAGAAGGATGAATGGGCTCGTTACAGATCTACTCGTATGAAAGAGTGTTATGCGAGCCAGAAACAGAGGTCTCAAGACTGGTCATCTTGTCCATCAGCATTTTGATGATGTCTGTCGACGGATTGACAGGTGGCGTGCCCCCTAAGTTGTAGGGCACTTGGAAGAGGCTAGGGGAGGTATGCGACATAGTCGGTTGTACAATGTACGGATGACTAATCACAGGGGCAGAGGTGGAGGCTAAAGGTGGTTGGGTGGAAGACATAGCTGGGCCCATTGTCGCCACGAGAGGTTGAACTGTGGTAACGGGGGCCAAGGGATATGAGGCCACCCTGGTGTTGATAGGGGCCAGGGTAGGTAGAATAGAGACGATAAGGTTTTGAAAAGGAGTGGATAGCGGTTGAGAGGGTTGAAGTTGACAGGGGGCCGAAACCCTGATGGAAGTGGGCCCAATGATAGAGGGAGAAGCCACACCTGGAGGATTGGTCAAAGTCTGGTCGGTGGTCAAAGCGATGGCTTGGGTGTCTGAAGGTTGAACTACGGATGCTGTTGATACAGCCGTAGTCGCGACAAGGGAGGTTGGCATTCCGTAGATTGGATTGCCCAAGGAGTCTCACGTTTGGCTATGCGCAAGATAGTGTTGTAAGGCCTTGACGTTGAGGTCCAAGAATCGTTCAAAGTCTTGGTCCCCTTCTTGGACAATAGGAGTCTGC
Organism: Torreya grandis; assembly: GCA_037957365.1. Lineage (NCBI taxonomy): Eukaryota > Viridiplantae > Streptophyta > Pinopsida > Cupressales > Taxaceae > Torreya > Torreya grandis. The sequence continues at coordinate 1,149,990 of JARHVA010002601.1, forward strand.
GACGGGGTTAGATGAATGGGAGTTCTTTCGGTCTCTGAGTTGAACTCCATTGTAGGCTTGGTCACGGACGGGGTGGACGGAAGTGGTTGACGGCTAGCGTGGTTGACAAGAGCCTTGGCTTGGCTACGAGTCAAAACCATGCAAGGCAAAGAAGGTTCAGGTCTCAAGAACTGTGTTGCTCAGTTTCAGAAAACCAGGATGGAGTCTTTGGCCGAGAAGGGACAGGTTTCAGGCTGCTGGTTTTGAAAAAAAAAAAAAAAAGGACAGTGACAGAGACCGACGTCGGTTTAAAAACTGATGTCAGTTAGAAAGATGGCCGACGTTGGTCAGATAACCGATGCCGGTAACAGATGAAGCTGACGCCGGTATTAGAACCAATGCCGGTGACAGGGGAAGCCGACGTCAGTGACAGAACCGATGTCAGTGACTGTGTTTTCCAGAGAACCAAAAGGTTCTTGGAAAACAATGAAGAAAGCGTCCTCACTCACTCAAACAAACAGATGAGAAGAGGAAAATAGAGAGAGACACACAAGCCTAAGTGATAAATCCTAGGAATTAACCTTAGAAATTGTGACTTATGCCTTAGATGGATGTTTGGGGAGATTGGCTGAAAAATGGGTCCTAGAAGAAGGCGGTCTAAAGATGGTTTCAGGTGTTGTTTTAGGTGCTCAAAAATCTGTGTTAGGGTCTGGTACGTGGCCTGGTGCTAAGGAGCAAGCTCCCCTCACTTCACGATTCCAGTGGTTAGTTGGTCTCGCTTAGCCAAGATATACCTCGCCTAGAGTTTATCCTCCGCCAGAGAACGGAGTGGGCTTCCCCCTTGGTGATGAAATCCAAGTAGGGTCACCGGGACGGGTAAGGTATCTGCTAGGAGATGAAATCCCAGTCGGGCCTTGTCTCAAGTAAGTTTTATGTTCGTTTAGTGCATGTGGTTTGGTAGTGTAACATCAAGTGTCTATGGTTCATTTAATATGCGTCTAAGTTACTAGATGTGGACTAATGCAAGCACAAGCAGAAATGAAAGTGCAATACATTTTAATGCCCAAGTCGAAATGTGATGTTTGTTATGAAGACAAGCTTGAGAAAGGGGTTGAGAGTATGATGTTTAGACTAGTCTAGAAATGCAAGGAAGAAAGATTCATTTTAGTCCTGCTTATAGTGTCATTGAGAAGAAGAGAAAGAGGAGAAAAGGTAAGAACCTAATGCTCCTAAATGAATGAAGAAAAAGGAACCCAAGAGGAACCTAGGATCCCACCGGGCGTGCCAGAGATGTTTCTACTCAAAATTCACTTTTAGATCTAAGAGAAAGAAGAAACTAAAAATGTAATGGACAAGGCATGGGAAGTACCTGGACTAAATATTGTGCACCATAAATCTAGACGCTTGTGAGCACTCCTCTTTGGCTATGGAGGAATGACACCTGCAAGAAAAAAAGGAAACTTGGACAAGAAAATGTTAGATGGATAGGCGGTGGGTTGCCAAGCAAGAGCTTGTTCCTGAAAGTGTAAAAACTTCCTTAAGGGAGGTCAACCCACTGTGAACAGACAGATAAAGGATCAAGAAAATACAGAATGCTAGAATACAGAAGTGACAAAGAAATTAGGAAGGAAAGAAAAGACAAAATGATTACCTGAAGGAGTTGTTGGGCTGAAGACAGTCGCCGAGGTCAGAAATGCCGCCGGCGTCGGTTATCTGATCTGCTGGCGTCGGCTACCCTGCCGACGTCGGTTGGGGAAGTGACCGGTGTCGGTCAGGGTTGTGGCCTGTAGTCGGGTCTGGGTTGCTTTCTAGACTTTAGACGGGTCTGGTTCGTGAACAAGGTCAAGACTGAGTTCGGGGACGGGTCTGAATGGACTGAGGAGTGGTCTTGCCCTGTACAGGGTCTTTTGTTGGCAAAAGGAGGATGAGGGAGTTGTCTGGGATTGGTATAAGAAGTGGGACAATGTGAGAGGAGGATGGACAGAGGACAGGTCCTGAGAAGGCTTTTTAGCCTCTTAGGGGGAAGGATAGAGAGAGTAGGAAGCAGCAGATAGCTGAAAGCTTAAAGAAAAGAAATCAAAGAATAGAGTCTGCTTACCTCTTTGCCTGCTGAATGAAGGATTGAGAGAGCTGTTGTTGAAGCCATAGAGGATTTAGAAAGAAGAGAATTCTTGATGAAGAACCTTTGCACCTGTTGCTGTTGTTGCATGAGGTCCAAACGGAGAAGAGACGAAAGCCAAAATGCCAAGAGAGTTCAGTTTGCGAGCTCAAGGGTCCAGGGGCTGCAAAGGATGCAGAAAAGGGTAATGAAGGATGCCGACGCCGGTAGTTTCGCCGACATCGGCCGAAGGGTCGCCGATGTCGGCGGTCGCAGAATGGGGATAGAGGCTAAAAATAGCCTCTGCCCATTCTTGCACGCCGCCGAGCGAGGGGGGATGGGAAGAATGGTCACGAGGATGCCAAAATGGGCGTGGGGGGAAGATAATGAAGAGATTTGGCCTAATAAATGCTAGGGGGACGGTGGAGGGATTCAAGGGAGGATCCAAGGTGGCAAGGGTAGGGTGGAAAGGGGGCCAAGGCCAAGGGTTAGGATAGGGGTTTAAGGCGAACAAGGGGGAGGACCAAGGTGCAGACACGTTTGCGGTGTCTACAAATGGGTATATTAACCAAATTAATAGAAATGGGTTTCTAAACTCATGGAATATGATTATGTAATTACCATTTAAAAAGGTAAGGAAAATTTGGTGTCTAATTCTCTCTCTCACCAATTTGAAAACCTAGTACACGTATGTGCAGTCTGTCCTCCCATTTACACCTAGCTTAATGATACTCAACATGAGTGGCATAATGATAACCCAACCCAGTATCTAATTATTGAACTATCTATTGATCCATCAACTAAACCTCACTATACTTGGGATGGCCACACATTGTGATATAAAGGTCACCTTTTATTACTGACAAGGTCTAATATCAAACAAGCAATTTCATAGGAGATGCATGCTTCCCATTTTATTGATCATTCAAGTTTTTTGAAAACATATGAGTGGGTTCACCACAACTTCTTTTGGCCAAGCCTCAAGTAGGATATCAAAACATTTGTTATTGAATGTGATATTTGCCAATACACTATAAGTGAAATAGTTGCCTCACTTATTCTAATCTAACCACTTCCAATTCCCACACATATTTGTACTGACATTTCCATGGATTTTATTGAAGGCCTCCCTAATTTTAGAGATAAAGCAATGATTCTTATTATAGTGGATCACCTTTCCAAATATGTTCATCTTTATTACTTTGTACCATCCCTACACTACTTTTGTCATTGCTCAGACATTTCTTGATCACATATTTTGATTCCATGGTGTTCCCACCTCTATTTTTTTAGATCATTATTGTACCTTCATAATCCATTTTTGGCAATATATCTTCAAGATCATTGACATACATTTGAAAATGAGTTCAAGATATCATCCATAGACCAATGGCTAGATCAAAATCATCAATAAATGTTTAGAAACCTATATTCATTATTTTATCATAGAGTAGCCACATTACTGGGTCAAATGGTTACCTCTTGTATAATGGTGGTAAAATACATCCTAACACACTATAGACACTAAAAAACTAGACATGATGATTCTAGATGTAAAACTAACCCCTAGACCACCCTTGGACCCCCTCAAGACCACTTGAGAAACGTCAACCACAAAACTAAGTCAAGATGACTAACTTTGACCTTTTTAACTTTTACTTATCAACCATTGATGTTCAACCCCTAACCACTAATGATTAGACCCAACCATTGATAATTAGCCTTTAAACTACCTTAAGGCTAACTCTAGCTCAAATCCACCTTACTTTTTTAATTTATCTATTCACATAATTAGTCATGCTAAGACTAAAATTAGACAACCTATCAAGACCTTGTTTTAACTTATTATTTCACCTCTCCCTTCCTTCTATAAAAAGAGAGGAGGAGGAGGTGAAAAAGGGATCAATCATTAGAGAGAATCAATAATTACCAAAGCTTCTTATATCAAAGCTTATTTTGTAGGTTTTTTTTGATAAATATAGGAAAGCTTCCAATGGGTGAGACAAAGATACAAAGTACTATTTCTCATTAATAAATAGCCAAGGTACTGTTACTTTGTTGAAATTACTCTAGGCTCCATCAACAAGTTTTTTTTAATCACTCACCTTGACATTATTCAAATAATCAACAAGAAAGATAAGTATCTATTTTTAGTAATTAGTTACTTTGTTTCTATCTCACAACCAACCTCCATCCTAAACCACCTCCCAGAATCACTTAACAAACATCCCAACTAGACCTACCTTTACTCAGACCAAAACCCACATTAATTGCTAATGGTCACCCTAATCACTGATGGTATATCTATAACCACTGACAGTTACCCAACCACTAATGGTCACCTAACCATCGATGGTAATTATGTGAAAATTTTAGTAGAAATTTAATTTCACCTATTAAACCCCAACCAAATCCCACTTTTTGACTTTTGGCCTAATCATAAAACATCACCCTATTTTTTGAACCACATATGATTTATTTATCATTGATATATAATAATTTATTGATATAATTAATCAAATTCATCTATCTTATTATCAATAACTGATTTCATTTCATTTAAATTTCATTTATTATTTATGCAAGTAATTTATCTTTTGTTTTAAGAACTTGATTTTTCAAAAGTATTGATTGACAGCCTACAAGGAAGCTTGTGCTTCTTGGATCTAACTTGCTATGGAAATTTTTGGATTTAGGGCCCAAAAATTATCCTTCAATCAACCCTACAAGCTCACTAAAATAGATTATAAAATCAAGGTTATCAAAAGGAGACTCCCATTAAGGTTGCTAAATGTAAGATCAAAATTTTGGGCAATGAGATTTAATTATACAATTTAACCAAAACACCCAAAATATCAATCTAATTTGTTAAAATTGAGAACCATTAGATTAAAATTCAATATAACATTATAACTTAAATCTAAATGTTCCCAATCTAGATTCAAAAAAGAAAAGATTGGATGACTATGGATTAAGATTACTTACCAAAGACTCAAAATTTCAACATGATGTTAACTTGATAAATTGACTTGGATGATAGCCTGGATAACATGGAAGCACATGTAGTTACTAATTCCTATAGTTATTTTCAATGGAGGATTAGTTTGTGTTTAAATAGGCAAGGGAGAGAGATTTTATAATGAATTAAAATTTCATTGGAATTTTCTAGAGAAGAAGACTCTAGAAAAGGGGCAATTCTAAGGAATTTAAAATTCTTTAGAATTCTCTATAGATGGAGATTTCTAGAAAATGTGGAGGATGGGAGAGACTTATAGAGAGTAGAAGCTTCTAGGTTCATGTTAGGACTAAATGAGGATTATACAAGGATGGGATTAGATGAAGATTATTGACTAGGATTATAGGAAAGCCTAAGAGTAGGTATAGGTGGGTCATGGGATTTTTAAATTTCCAAATATTATACAGGTGGGATTAGTTATTAGGTAATACATATTAGGTGAATTAATTAATTTTTGGGGTAGGGATAAGGTTAATGGATGAAGAAGAATGAAGGGAGATATTAGATAAATGACTAGAAGGGGTGATACTAGGATGAAATTAAATGAGATAAATGATATAGGTGAAAGTAATGTTCACTAATAAAAATATTAGTGATGATAAAGAGAATAATCAAAATTTAGATGTATATAATGATCCCTAGACTACCTCTTCTTAATTTTTCTTTATAATGCAGATTTTTTTTAAAAAATGAATAAATAAAGTCCTAAATCTAATAAATAGTGGAGAAAATATATATTAGACCTAAATCATCACCTTATAGTAGTTTCATTATGCTAACATTGAATAAATATGGCATATGGAGGTTGTGTATCAAATATTGAGTAATCAATAATATCATAGTGAAAAATTACTATGTTCTCCCAAGGATTGAGGATATTCTAGACCAATTCCAAGGTGCAAGATAATTCACTAAAATCAATCATAAATCTATCGATCCTATACACATATGGAAATAGATTTATATGACAAAGAAGGTTTATTTAAATGTCTAGTCATGCCCTTTAGGTTGAAAATGCACTTGTCACATTCATGCAGATGATGAATGATATTATCAAGCCATTCACTAATTCATTTGTTTAGTCTACCATTGATGACATTATGATATTTAATAAAACATGGGATGAACATCTCTATCGTATAAATCAAGAGCTTAACACTTCACAAAAACAAAAGTTATATGCAAACATGGAAAATGGTCATTCACCATATTATAGATTTATTATCTGGTGTACATTTTAGATGGACAAGGAATGCATGTGGACCCAACCAAGATTCAATTCATCCAAGATTAGCCACCACCAAACAATATCATAGAGCTTCATAACTTTATGGGATTGGTAAATTTATATAGGATTTTTGTAATAGGTTTCTCTCATGTGACTTGGCATATAAACCAAATTACTCAAGGTGGTGTTAAATAAATGTTAAACTAGACTACAACATAATATAAATTATTTAAGAACTAAAACATTGGATCTATTATGCACCAACATTTTCTTTGTTGAACTTTCAACAACCATTTGAGCTTGAGAAAAATACCTCTAAATTTACACTTGGAGTATTCCTCGATCATCATGGCCACCCTATTATTTACCATAATGAAACCTTAACTGCATCGATAAGGAACCACCCAACACAAGATTCTAAGATTTATGATATTATTTAGGCATGCAAACATTGAGATATTTCTATTATTCATATAGGTCATAAGTTGCTCTAGTTATTATAGACTCAGAATAAGTTGTAGTAAGAGCAACATCAAAAGTGGTCATCTTATCTTTAGTAGTTCCATTTGAACATCAAACATAATAAGGGAAGTGCCAATAAATTTTCATATTGCCTAAGATGACCACCATTTCAAACTATTTTTTTAACTTGATGTATGTAAATATTGTGATCTAAGAATTTGACTCAAGATAGGATGGTTAATATGGTGTTAGTTTCAAAATAAAAACAAAATGAAAGAAACACACTAACTAGCCTAACATCTCTAGGGCTAGAAAATAAGGAGATCTTAGTTAAAAAACATGAATAAAACACACAAATAAAATGCAAATGAAACTTTCTTTTACCTCCCTTGGATTCTCCAAAGTACTTGTTGTAGTGGCTTGCTTAGTTTGTGCTCATAAAGTCCTTGGCAATGGAAGCTTGGCTACCTCCATCTCTCCTTGACACCTTTGGTTTGTGGCTTGGATTGGATTGGATTCAATTTGGCATGGTAGCACTAATTTAAATAACTTTTGGAGTCATTTGTTCATTCAAACTTTACATTATCAAGTCTTAAAATATGATGTTCATGGCCTCTCTATTTATATATTTTTGAGATTGATCAGAATCAACCTGAACCATCCATCTCAGGAATAAGATGTGTGGCTAAGGATTAATCCAATTATGAAATTGAATTTTATAAATAGGCTCATCAATATCTAGGATAGAGAAGAAATTAAGAGGCATGGAAGGCTTTGATGAGGCATGGGAGGCATGAAGGGCATGAATCTTGATATTTGTGGCATTAATGGCCTAGGGATGTCTTCCTAAGAAATGAGGTCACCTAATGATATAGATATTCAATATTTATTTCCAAAAATAAGTATTCAATAAGTTTCCATGGAATTATTGATTAGGCTCTAATTTGGTTTAATTATATCTTAAGCATGTTTAAGCACTTTGTCCACAAATTACTCAAATTGATCAGAATACCTTGTTATTCACCAAAATTTAACTAGATTGGAATTGGAAAGTGATGTCAAATGCATTGGATCCATTATACTATTTAATAAGTTACCAATAAAAAATAACAAATCCACTTGTCTCATGTAAGATATTTGATAGGAAAGAGCAATCCAGAGCACCCAAGTGCAAAATTGGCATTTTGACTCAAAATGATCTAATGAAAGTTAGCTGGCCCATAAATTTCACTGCCCCATTTAGGGATACCCTAGCCAAAATTGGAATTTGAATATATCAATTTCACATCATTTAGCATGTTTTAGTGTTTTTAGGCTAAATTATGTATTTTAATAAGTAAATTACTCAAAATTATGATTGGAGGTCATAAGTGGCCAGATTTAGGTGTCTATAGTTTGCCCCTATTTGGGAAGATGTTACAAACCATAGGTAAAGCAATGTCTTCTCAAATAATGAGAGATGGTCTATATGCCATAAATAAGATGATGGTTAAAGAACAAAGATCCAAATGGTTTTTGGGAAGCCTATGATGATGCCCCTTGAGGGAGTGGCCATCACATTTGTTGATGGATGATCCCTTAAAAAAAACAAGAATACAAGTGGAATTAACCTATGGTTTAGATTAATCCAAATGAGAAAATGCCTACATGCATTAATGTAAAAAAGATACTAATTTACCAAAAGGCAGCTATAATCAAGAATAAAAGTCAAAATAACGACTTTCCCATAAACATTTATAATCATTAAGCAGACCTAGATTGGCTCAAGATGATTGTGCCCCAATTAGGGCTAATTAGCAATCATAACTTAAGGATATAACCTAGAGTACAGATTAAAGATGAGTAGGTGCAAAGTGATGAAATAGATGGATAGAAGAATAAGATTGATCATTAGAAATGAATTAGTTGTACCTACTAATGAGGAGACGATTGTCCTAATTAACAATGATATAACTAAAATGGTCAATGGATTAATTTGATCAAAGGTGAGATGCAAGGATTTTCCAAGGTGCCAAGGAGAAACTTATATGGATCCATTGATTGTAGACCTTCATGAAGCTAATTTATTTTGTAGCATATTATGGTAGGCTTCATGATAGAACACCATGAAGACTTGGCCAAAATATGCATAAGGACTGACTCCTGATCTAATAAACACTCAAAAATAATGCACCAATGGTAAAAACCATTATGATAATATTAATTGATTAATATGGATGGACTCAAGAATAATGTGCTTGAGAAATCACCCAATGAACACATATAGACTGAGTCAAGGCAACACTGCTGAAAGCAAACAAATAGGCAAGTGAATAAACAAATAAAAAAATAGAAAAACAAACAAACAAATAACCTAAAATAAATAAAGAGAAAGCCTAAAAACAAAAGCAAAATAAAGCATCCTAATAATGACCGTGCCCCATTAAGGTGGATTGAGGATAACTAACTAGGCTTAGATAGGATAAATATTTTAGGTGTTTTTGAAATGTTATGAATGTTTTTCAAATTTTGAGGTATCTTAACTTGTTATAAAATGACAAGATACCTACTCACAAAATGGTGAGAGTGTTTAGCTTAGGTTGCTCATAAAAAGGTGAGAGCATATGGAAAGGGGGATTGAGGTGAGATCAACATGAATTGAGAATGACCTACATAGTCTTAAAATGAACTCAATTCATAGTGATTCCATCCACACAAAAGGCAAGGAAAAACCAATTAGGCCCCAAAATTTTCTCAAATCCATCAAATGGCAAGGTGATACGAAAATGCATAATAAATACTTGTTGTCCTTAGTTTACCCATAAGCAGTTATAACTAAGATACAATGGTATAAGTTAATGATAATAATTTGCCCATAGGTGGTTATAATTAGTACCAAGACTGGTGAAACACTAATTTTGCCATAGGTGATTATAATCAAGCTCACATAAACAAACTTGATAGGATGAAAGATATCTTGCCAAATCAATTATCACACTACATTAATAGACTATCATTGAAACATATATTTGATTGATTATTGAAACTTGATCATAATCCTCTTACAAAAGGTGTGAGAAGAACCAAATGAACCAAGATAAAAATAGGATTGGGTAGGATGAGTAAAAATAGGCTTTGGTCTAGATAGGAATGGAATGGTTAGATGGCACGATCTTGCTAATGATAATGATGGTTTGATAAATTAGATAAAATGGTAGTAAGGATGCCCCTAAGTGATAGGGTAAATGGAAGGATACATGATAACGGCATGGAAATGTGAAATGGTATGGTACATGTTTTTGGCTTGGGTGTGGTTTTTGATTCTATTATTCTTTTTGATTGGGAGATGCACATCCTAATCAGTAAATGATAAAAACATAATACTTGATCATGTTAATTACTAGCCCACACCTCATCTAAATAACTACTCTATCAAGAACTCAATGTAGATTTGGTTGTCAAAAATGCTTTTGTGATCTTCATTGGTCATTGATTCTGATTCCTTCAAATGTCGAGATAAGGTATCTTTTTAGCCTCTATAAAGAAAAGTGTGACCATGGATGGTAAATAGGGATAAATAATGGATATTATATTTGATTATGAAATGGAATGGTAGATGATAATGGAATGTGGAATGACTAGGAAATAAATGAAGATTTAGATGTTTAGTCATATGTAATGTTACTGATGCCAAATTCAACATAACTTCAGTTGTGGTGGGGCCAATGACTTGTTCTCTCGATAGGACCACTAGATTTTTTTGTTGTTTGATCTTGAGAGTAGCTACCATATGATTAGGTTATAGATAGGAATTTATTTTAATTTTATCTTTAATTTTATCTTCATCAAGTAGTGAATAAATTTTGTGCTCAACTATTGGTGCCTAAATGAGGTTTTCACCAATGAAGTTGCCTTGTTTGTCTTGTAGTGCCTCTGAGAAGGTTTCACTAAAGAATGTTGACTTTTGACTTTTATTGTCTTCTAGTACTTTTAAAAATGTTTCACTAGAAGATGTTGAGTTATGACTTTAATTATCCCTTAGTGCCTCCAAAAAGGTTTCACTATGAGAGTGTTATTCTACTATATGAATTTGGTCTTGGCCTCTTTTCTTTTCTTTTCTTCAACTGCTATGTCACCATGGATGCAGTTCAACCAATTGTGATTCTATCAATCCTAGTAAACACTTGTGGGATATGGAATGTCAATGATATGTCTATTTTGGTTGATGGTAATGGCCTATGGAATGGTAATGGAATGAGGAGAGGCTACATAATCCTCATAGAAGATACTAGGAAAACTTGTGTCAAAGGTAAAATAATCATCCTTAAAAATTATATAAGGATCACAAATGTATTCAAATTGATTTTTAAGACATGCATAACCAATGTTGTAACAATTGTGAACATATTCTACATCTAAATATAATTATAACTCAAGGGACTCTAAATTTGAGGTCAAAATTGGTGTTGATTCTACTTTTGATGCTAAATCTAATGTCAATTCAAAAATAAAATCTAACTCTGACTCTAATTTTTTATCTGATAGGTACTCTATTACAATGATATCTTGTTGAATATTTGGTTTTGGACAAGTAACAGACTGTGATGGCATAATATGCTCCACAAAAATTGGTTTGTCAAAGTGAGACTCCTCTAGGATGGAAAAAGGTCAAGAAACAATTACTCAGAGACTGGCTTGTTAATAAGAGACTCTTAAAACATAAGCACATAGTTGAGGTAATGATTTACCCAAAGGTGATTATAATCATTAAGAAGTGACTCGACAAAGATTGGCTTGTCAGTGTGAGACTCCTTGGCAACTTATATAAGATCAATAGGTGATTCATCATAGGTTGACATATCACAAATGGTTGATTCAACAAAAACATCTTGGATTGGTTGGTTCTCTTGGCCTTGCTTTCCAATGAATTGGAAAATACCAATTTTGAACATAGCTTGGCCTTTGAAGGTTAGATTGGTTGAGGTTTGGATGGGATTGGTTCTAGATGAGGAATGACTTATGATTAGATAATGGTATGGCTTTGGGGAGCATGATTACTCACATGAGCTAAAGGACAAAGTCCTGAGATGGTTATGATAGGGTGGTGTGGAGCATGATTGTGTGCACAAGCCAAAGGATAAGGTCCTAGAATGATGAAGGGGCATTATGGAGCTTGATTTCTCACACAAACTAAAGGTTGAGGTCCTAGTATAAAAATAGTTAGGATGTTGTGGATCTTGGTTGCTTACATAAACCAAAGGATGAGGTCTTGGTATGGGAATGGTGTGACATTGTGGTCCTAGAATAAAAGTGGTATGATGTGGTGGAGCCTGATTACTTACATAAGCTAAAGATCCAAGTATTCCTCATAAACAATATCATCCCAGTTATGAGTTGGCTTATAAGCTTGTTCTCGACTATGTTCAATGTACTAATTATTAAAAAGAGGGTATGGATTCATATCCCCAAAAAAAAAATCTATAGCTGGGTATTCAAAGTCTTCCTCACAAGACTCTTCATGTCAATCAAGGTCTTGATTTAGATTTTGTGACTTTTGAGTATGTTCCCCATTTGAGTATTTTAGGGAGAATAATAAAAATCCTTAGAAAATATTTCTATATAGGGGTTCCTAGTGGGATTTTGTGTGGCCATTCTATCATAAGTTGGATTGTACATGACTCCATCATAAGTGTAGCTATTCATATCCATGTAAATGATGAAATATATGAAACAAAAAGGCTTAGAGTTTTACAAACTCTAAAAAAATATATCCAAAGGATAAATGGTTTAAGATTGGTCTAACTTGGTCAAAATATGGAGTTGTATCTCCAATATGGTATGAAAGTGGAGTTGTATCTCCAAAATGATTTGTGTTAAGACTTGACATAAAACAACCTGACATCAAATGTCAAATGTCGAATTTCATATTCATAAAAGGTGAAGTGTCTAAATAAAAAATGGTATGTCAAAGGTCTAGGTCAAAGTGTTCCAAACAAGGTCTAAACTAGGAAAGGGAAAATTGAGTTACTAGGCTTTTTATCCAAACACAGAGTCAAAAGATAGGCTCAAACAAACATGCAAATGCTAGGACTCTTAGCCAAACAACATCAATATCTAGACTTGAAATAAAGGCTAATTTGATTTGATTTAATTTAACAAGTTTGAAAATAACTTTGACATAGACCCAACACACATAATCAAACATAAACATGATCAACTGGCATAAGGTATAAGACAACAACATCTTTGAATCAAGACAAGGTTTTCCTAAATAAAGGCACAAACAATGATAAGGATAGGTACTAAACAAATAAACCATCAATAATTTTCAGATTTAGGTAATCTATTAACTCAAGTTATGCAACCCAAAAGAGAAAGATCTATGTATCAAACCCATGAATTAAGGCCTAAATAGAAATCAATCAATGTTTAAATCCAAACTTGACAAGGTTAATTGAAAACTCAACGTTTGAAAACTAGGATTTGACCAAACAAGCTAAACAAGATTGGACTATATGACAACACAAGACAAAGTTCCAAATGGTATACATGACATGGTTTGAAACAAATGGTTTTTGATATAAGGTGAAATAAGTCTTAAAATAAATTGAGCAGCCTAATGGCATAAGCATGCTCAAATGATGTGATCTATGTTATGATTCAAAGACTTAAAAGTCTAAAAATGTTTTGACATGATTTGGATATCATAAGACTACCCTCTAAAACTCAAATGACACACATAAAAAGAAGTTTAGAAAAAAATTCAAGGCACAAGTGTGCTATAAAATGACCAACATAATGCCTCTTTAGACAAAAGAGTGACGTTTAGATAAATTGGTTTTGACATGTCTTTATGAGCAAAAAAATAAGTTTTAGTCTCAAAACATACCAAGAAAAAATAACCAAAATACTCTAATTATAATCATCCAAATCCTAACAAGGGTATGGCAATGTTGGGTTGACTAAACTATCAAGTTTTGAACATTTCTAGGGGAATCAATTACATAATGACTTTCACATCAAATAATGAAAAAGACAAGTACATAAATTGGGTGATCATAGCATTGGCTAGTTATAAAAAGGTCTAATCCTTTTTACAACCACTACATCCTACTATTCACTCAGTGTAGTGTGATGTCCAAATGTAGATACATCCCATGTGAAACTCTAAAGGAGTAAGTGAAGTTAATTTCGGGAGATGAAACCCCATGTCAAAGCTTCCCTAAAGAACTCATGGTAGGTAATGATTTCCCCCTCGCAAGCCATATTTGAATGAAATAATAGGCTAATAAAAAGACTTTAAGTTCATTTTAAAGGCCACCCAAACTTTGATGATTTTTTGGGGAGTGCTTTAAATGACTTTCTTTCTAAGACTTGGACTAGTCTATTTGTATTAGGAACAATGCTTTTGATTCCAAGGGTTCCCTAACGGGGACAAATAGAAGAGAATACATGCAACATCCCTCTTTTTTCCAACCAAAATCTAAGTTAAATAATTAATTGAACACAAAAATCTTGGAAAAGTGAGTTCATTTTTAATCCCAAATTCTAAAAATGAGGTGGTGTTCATTTGAGCCCTTGGTCTTAGTTGTAACTTTGAAAAGTAATGTTAAAAACACTTATTTAAGCACCTTAAATGTTACTTTAAGCACCAAAATGATGTTCCTAATTTATTTTAAGCATGTTAAATGTGATCAAAACATATTTTTAGAAAATGTCAAGCTTGGTCCGACAATAAAAATGCTAGCATGTCTTTAACCTTGAAGCTCTTTTGGGCTTTAAACAATGAACTTAAAAAAAAGAGCTCTCAGGTTTATGTTTTAATAAAAATATAATGACTAACATAGGTTATATAACTGATCATGGTAATTTAAGTGTCATTAATTATACCAATAGTGACTGATGATAGCTATGTAATTGATGTTGGTTTTACTAATTGAAGTCAATTACTATGTAAACTCATGATAAAGAAAAATAGAAAAAAAAGTTAGAAAATCAAATTACAAGAGTTTTAATGATCCAAATGAAGATTTTAAAGCTGCAAAATGATCTTCTTCATGTGTTGGATGCATCTAGTCCCAATAGGTATGCCATATGTGATCTAAGAATTTTACTCAAGAGTTGATGGTTAATATCATGTTAGTTTCAAAATAAAAATAAAAAGAGAAACACACTAACTAGCATAACATCTCTAGGCCTAGACACTAGGGTGAGCTTAGTTAACAAACATGAATAAAGTACATAACTAAAATGCAAAAAAAACCTTATTTTACCTCCCTTGGATGCTCCAAAATGCTTGTTTTAGTGGTTTGCTCAGTTTGTGCTCATGAAGTCCTTAGCAATGAAATCTTGGCTACCTCCATCTCTCCTTGGCACCCTTGGCTTGTGGCTTGGTTTAGATTTGAATAAATTTCACATGGTAACACTAATTTAAATGAATTTTGGATTCATTTGTGCATTATAACATTGCATTATCAAGTCTTAAAAATTATGTTCATGGTATCTTTATTTATATATATTTTAGATTGATCAAAATCAACCTTAACCATCCATCTTAGGATTGAGATGTGTGGCTAAGGATTAATCTAAGTATGAAATTAAATTTGATAAATGAGTTCATAAATATTTGGGATAAAGGATCAATTAAGATGCATGGAAGGCTTTGATGAAGCATGGGAGGCATGAAGGGCATGAATCCTGATATTTATGGCATTTATGGCTTAGGGATGTATTCCCAAAAACTGAGGTCACCTGATGATGAAAATATTAAATATTCCTTTCCAAAAATAAGTATTCAATAAGTTTCCATGGAATTATTTATTAGGCTCTAATTTGATTTAATTATCTCTTAAGCATGTTTAATCACTTTGTGTAAAAATTACTCAAATTGATCATAATACCTTGTTGTTGGTCCAAAATTTAATTGGATTTGAATTGGAAGGTGATGTTAGATGAATTGGATCCATTATCCCATTTAGGAATTTACCACTAAAAAATAAAAAAGGTACATGTCTTGTGCAAGAGATTTTATAGGAAAGAGAAATCTAGAGCACCTAGGTGCAAAATTGGCATTTTGACTCAAAATGATCTGATCAAAGTTAGTTGGCCCATAAATTACACTACCCCATTTAGGGATACCCTAGCCAAAATTGGTATTTGAATATATCAATTTCACATCATTTAGCATGTTTTATTTTTTTAGGCCAAATTGTGTATTTTAGTAAGGAAATTGGTCAAAACCTTGATTAGAGGTCATTGGTGGTTAGATTTAGGTGTCTACAAATATGAAGTTAAAAATTGTCATAATTATATCCATTTAACATAAATTTTGTATATATCTATCAAAATTTAATCTATTATAATTTAGTACCAAATTTCTAGTTGTAGAATGGACTTCTATATCATCTTGGGCACTTATGCATCCCACATGAGGTAGAGAGGCAAACTAATATGGGAGGTTCATTTTATTCAGGTTTTAGGACATTTTAGGATTGAAAATACCCTTGCAGTGTTACACAATTATTTGTACTAGTGACATCTCATGTTTGATGTCTCCAAATACATCAATTCTTATACTACACAAAAAATTTATAATTTTATCAACAAGAAGCAAGGTCTGTACACACCTTTATTAGTTACAACAAGATTATGGTTATTTATTTCCATGGAATTTATCTCATTATACCCTACTAATAATCATGGTAATGATCATTTTTTTGTTTTTTTGATAGTTTCTCAAGATGGAAATTATCATACGTTGTAATAAATCAATATCATCTCTAAAAATAGTTCAATTTTACTTTCAACATGTCTAGATCCACTTTGGAATTCTATAAACTATCTTTTTTGATAGGGACATAAGGTTTTTTATTTATTTCTAGAAAGCACTTTGGTCTATGCTAGAAATAAATATGAAAAAATTCATCGCCTTTCATTTTCAAATTAATGGAAAAATATAAGTGGTAAATAAGATGACAATACATCTTCTTAGAGTGTACAAATCAAATAAGCAATTCACTTGAAATTGAAATCTTCATTTTATTCAAGACATCTACAATAGATCTATACATAACTCTACCACACAATCATTTTTAGGTTTTTTTGGGTTTTCATCCTTTAACACCCATAAATATGGTTTACCCTATTCCACCAAAAACACTAGAAAATACTTCAACTCAAAAGGAAGTTAAAAAATATCTTAAATTCATTGAGCACATTGATAATATTTAATAATAAGTTCAAATAATTATTCAATAAGAAAATGTAAAATACAATTAACACCATGATAAACATCATACATTACATACCTTCTATGTTAGTGATCACGTCTAGATACACTTGTAGAAAAATTGACTGATAAGAAATTGACACAAGATTCATCCAATTTGGTATGGGCCTTACACCATCATTGAGTAAGTAGGATATATTGATTTCAATATTAATCTTCTAACTTATATTGGGTTGTACCCAGTCTTGAATGTAAAACTCTTGGAACATTACTTTCTACCCTTATTGGATACTTTCGTTACTACAAAGAGTCTCCACCAAATAGAGATCGATTCAAAATATAATGTTTTAATAGAATCAGATCAAGTCATTTATACTCAATTAAAATGGACATGTTGACAAAAGATCCATATCTTTTAGATTATCAAATTAGGTTAAGTAACTTCTCAAGAAAATGGTTTATAAAAGTGTAGGTTACTAATTTATTTCCACATATTATTACTAAATTGTATGCAATGGGGACCATTGATCTTTAAGGAGGGATAATTGATCCAGGAGGATATGGGTCACTAGATCATACTTATTGGGAGAAGAAATTATATAGTAAAGCTACATAGGATATTTATTTGTATCTGTGCATCATGTACTCAGTTTGTTGGATATATGTATATTTTTTCCTATCCCCATGACTTGTAATAGGATAGAATATGATCATACTCCTCTTTTGGTGCCAAGTATGATAAGAGTGTGGACATTCATAAAATATAAATGACTATACATATGTATGTTTGTAAGAATAAAAGAGTTTCACCTTTGAAGATATCAATAGAGACTATTTTGGTTATGGTTACCTATTGTTTTTATTACTTTGTTCTTTGCATGAAATTTCATGTTTAATATTTGGATTATTTCTATCTAATTTAATTTTAATTCGCTATAAAAATTAATGAAGTACTAGTTTTGCCTAATTCCTACCTAATGTACAATAATTCATTTTCATTATGCTTTTGTATTCCCACCTTGTGAGTGAAATCTCTGCATTATCCTATGCATTAAAGTAAAACTTAGATATTCTCATCTTCAACATGTTTTGATGCTTCAATAACTTATACTAACAATGGTGTGATGGTATGAAAACACTCCTTTTAGAGGAAAATATGCTAATATGGTTACTAGGGTAGAGAGACATCGAGACATGTTTAGACCAAAAAGTATGTAATTTCATAGAAGAATCCTAATGGATTGGTCTTACCACACAATAAATTATTTGAGAGCATACTTACTAAGATAGTTATGAAACATTTTGGTGTGAAATACCTAAATTTATATATAATTAGTTAGCATAGTTGTAATACTATTGATTTAACCCCATAATAAAAAAAACAATCATCTAGACTAAAGAGAAGATAGACTAGTTATAAAAACTAACTATATGAGGGCAATAGATTATTGGGTTGCTACCACCATCAATGGATACATCACTAATTTTTTAGTAAAAAGATAGATAACTTTCTAAGCTATGAAGGACTTGTTTTTTTTAGGAATTATAGGGGAAATTTTGCATTGGCTACCTCTCCTTGTGAAGATGTTGGTTGTGGACAAGGCCATGGTGCCTATTCCAGCCAATATGGAGTAGTTACTTTGGGTGTATGGGGGTGTGTGTGACATTATAATGAATAATGAGTTGATGAGAAGATAAGGATTAAACTTGAATATAATATGGAGACATGAGGGAAGAAGAGTTATGTTGAGTTGTGGAGCTAAAATCTTCACTAATGAGCTAATGTGGAGGTTGCTGGGCTTACATAGTAATCGGCATCGGTCAGAACCAACCGACATCAGTTAAGGGTTGATCAACATTGGTCATCTTCAGACTGAAACTGACTTCTGTGCATTTCCAGAATTGTTATTTTTAATAGAACATATTTGAGCCTTTGATTTAAGAGGTAGATCTAAGGGTGGCAAGTGCATGGCTCATGAACCCTAGTGTTGTAGTATACTATATAGTAGGGTTAGATCCTCATAGCATGTACAATTCAGTAATTGAGTTGATTGTAATATATTCAGAGAGAGAGAGAACTCTTGAGGGAGAATTACTGTACATCTATGAGGTGTGAGGAGAGAGAGATTTCTTCATTGTATTTCCTTTTGGAAGAGTTTAATAGAGATTGGTTGTTTCTTGTATCTCCTATTATTTGTTGTTTTTAATTTCTAGTTACTTATTACTATTGGTTTCAATTCCATGTTTAGTTGCTTATACAAAAGTAATAAATTTTACTCTAAGATCTTAATAACTGGTATCAGAGTGTGTTAGTGTTTGTTGATTATAGAATTCACTCATAGGGGTTTCTGATTGAGTGGGAGCAAAGCAATGGTAGAAGAAAGTAAACTAAGAATGGATAAATTCAATGGCAATAATTATCAATTATGGAGGATGAAAATTGAAGATTATCTGTATCAAAAAGATTTGTATTTACCATTGGGTGGGGTTTCAAGGAAGCCCACAAATATGAAAGATAAAGAATGGAATGTTCTTGATAGAAAGGCTCTTGGATCTATAAGGTTGAACCTGGCAACTCTTGGTCCAAATTATCATAGGCAAAGACAATGGTAGAGTTAATGGATACTTTGGCAAATTTATATGACAAACCCTCAGTTTCGAATAAGGTATATCTTATGAAGCAATTATTTAATTTGCAAATACATGAAGGTGGATCTATATCTAGTCATCTTAATTATTTCCATACAATAGTAAATCAATTAAATTTAGTCAAAATAGTTTTTGATGATGAAATTAAGGCTCTCTTAATCTTATGCTCTTTACTTGAAAGTTGGCATATTTTGGTAATGACAATTAGTAATACTGCATCTGCTTCAAATATCTTGAAAGTTGATGATGTTGTTAGTGTAATCTTGAATGAAGAAATTTGTAGGAAAAGCACAGGGGAAACATCAGGTAATGCTTTAAGTGTTGAAATTAGGGGAAGGCAAAGAGAGATGGGCAAGCAAGGGAAATCAGGGTCAAAGATGGGAAGTAGATCCAAATCCAGAAATGCAAGAATAACTTATTGGAATTGTGGAAAGAAAGGGCATGCAAAGAAATATTGTTGGTTGAAGGATAACAAACAAAATTAGCATGAAGGTAATAAAGAAGCAAAAGTTGTAGGTATTGTTGCATAGGATGCTCTTATATTTTTTTTGGATAATAAAGTAGAATCATGGGTTTTAGATTCTAGTGCCTCTTTTCATGCAACCCCAAATAGAGTATTTTTCAATGATTATGTCCATGGAGATTTTGGAAAATTTTATTTAGGGGATGATGAGCCTTGTAAAATTGTTGGAAAGGAAAAGTGCAGCTGAAATTGTAGAATGCCAACAAATGGGTGTTGAAGGATGTCATGCATGTACCCATCCTTAAGAGGAATCTAATTTCTATAAGAAAGTTGGGTGATGAGGGTTGCACAGTAACTCTCATAGCTAAATCTTGGAAAGTTTCCAATGGTGCACTTGTATTAGCAAAAGGTAAGAGAGTAGGTACACTTTATCTATCTACTTGTATTACTGATTATCCTCCTATTTTATCTACTTCAGATGTAGATGCAAAGTTGTGGCACTGTAGGCTTGGTCACATGAGTGACAAGGGAATGAATGTTCTTAAGTCAAAAGGTAAGCTTTCAAATTTGAAAAGCATAGATCTAGATTTATGTGAGCATTGTATATTTGGGAAATAGAAGAAAGTGAGGTTTCTCAAAACTGGGTCAATAAAGAAGAAGCACAAGTTGGAACTTGTTCACACAGATGTGTGGGGACCAGCTCAGGTAGCTTATATTGGAGGATCATATTATTATCTTTCTTTCATTGATGATGCTACAAGAAAGGTATGGGTTTATTACATAAAGAGGAAATTTAAAGTTTTTGACACATTTAAGAAATGGAAAGATTTAGTTGAGAATGAAACAGGTTTGAGATTGAAGTGCCTTAGATTTGACAATGGTGGTGAGTACTGCAACAATAAATTCAATAGTTACTATTCTATGAGTGGAATACATAGGGAAAGGATGGTTCTAAGGACACCTCAGCAAAATGGACTTGTTGAAACGATGAATAGAACAATAATGGAGCGTGCACGAAGTATGAGGTTGCATGTTGGTTTGCTCTTATAGTTTTGGGCAAAAGCTGTAGATACTGTAGTTTACCTAATTAACATAGGACCTTTTACTACACTAGATGGTGGAATTCTGGAAGAGGCTTGGATAGGTAATAAGGTAGATCTTTCATTTATCAGAGTTTTTGGTTTTGAAGCTTTTATGCACATTGATAAAGAAAATAGAAAGAAGCTGGATGCTAAATCTATGCAGTGCATATCATTGGTTATGGTTTTGGAGATTTTGGATTCCAGTTGTGGAATTTAGAAACTAACAAAATTATTAGAAGCCATGATGTATTTTTCAATGAGAAGGTGATGTACAATGATTAGCTTAAGAGGCTAAATAATTTTGAGCAAGGCAATCTTGATTTGGAAGAGGTTATGATCCAAAATGAGCTCATGGGTAAAAATCATCACTCACAGAAAAACATAGAGACCAACATCAGTCAGGTGGAAATTGGCATCAATCAGGAGGAATCGACATCGGTCGAGTGCAGACTAGCATCAATCATAGATGATCAGGATTGATCACTGTCAAAAGAAAATATGGGCAGACAACAAGCTATAAATGAGTATCAAATGCCCATAAGGAGGTCTAAAAGGGTAAGTAAACCTCTAATTCATTATTCTCCTTATTTATACTACTTATTGCTCACTGATGGTGGAGAACTAGAAATTTTTGATGAGGCAATGTAGGTAGAATCCAGGAAATAGTGGGAGCATGGCATGAATGAGGAAATTAATTCCTTGGAAGAGAACCATACATGGGATTTGGTTGAGTTGCCAGCCAAAAAGAAAGCATTAAAAACCAAATGGGTATATAGGTTAAAGGAAGGAGAGAATGGACAAATGAGACATAAGGCCAGGTTGGTAGTAAAGGGATTTGCACAAAAACTAGGTATTGATTTTGGTGAAATTTTTTCTCCTATAGTAAATATGACTTCTATTCAGACTATATTGTCTTTATTTGCTATTGAGGATTTGCATCTTGAGTAGCTTGATGTTAAGACATCATTTCTTCATGGATTTTGGATGAAGAGATATATATGGATCAACTGGAAGGTTTTGAGGTCAAAGGTAAGGAGAAACTTGTGTGCAGGTTGAAGAAAAGCTTATATGGTCTTAAGCAAGCTCCAAGACAATGGTATTTGAGGTTTGACAGGTTTATGATAGAGCATGGCATTAGTAAATGTCAATTTGACCATTGTGTTTATTTTAACAGATTAGATAATGGTAGTTATATTATCCTGTTACTATATGTAGATGATATGTTTGTTGCAGGTTCACACATACAGGAAATTACTGAGCTTAAGGTAAAATTAGCTCACACATTTTCCATGAAGGATTTAAGAGTAGCAAAGAAAATCCTTGGCATGAGTATTAAGAGAGATAGGAAAAATCATAGTTTGATTTTGTCTCAAGAGGATTATGTGAATAAGGTGTTGGAGAGGTTCAATATGTAGGATGCAAAACCAATAAGCACACCTATGGTTGGACACTTCAAGTTGAGCAAAGAATAGTGTCCTAAATCACATGATGAGGTTGAGTACATGAGTAGAGTTCCATATGATTCAGAAGTTGGGAGCTTAATGTATGTAATGGTTTATACTAGACCAGATATTGCCCAAGTAGTGGGAGTTATCAGCAAGTTTATGGCCAATCCAGGAAAGGAACACTAGAAAGTAGTTTAGTGGATTCTCAGATATTTGAGAGGGACCAGTAATAGGCATTTATGCTATGGAGGGTCAAACACTTCTCTACATGGGTATGTAGATTTGGATATGGCAGGTGACTTGGATAGTAGGAGAAGCACCATAGGATATGTGTTCACTATTGGTGGAATGGTGGTTAGCTCAATTTCAAAGTTGCAGAAGGTTGTTTCCTTGTCTACTATAGAGACAGAATACATTATAGTCATAGAGGCTAGCAAGGAAGTGATTTGGATGACTTGGTTCATGGAAGAGTTGGGAAAGGAGCAAGAGAGTTGCAGATTGTATAGTGATAGTCAAAGTGTAATTCATTTGGCAAAGAATTCAGCCTTTCATTTAAGAACCAAACATATACAGATTAGGTACCACTTCATTAGACAGGTATTAGAGGATGGACAGTTGAAGCTAGAAAAGATCCATATAGATAAGAACCTTGCTAATATGTTAAAAAAGCCAGTAAAAAAGGAGAAGTTGAATCTTCATTCAACTTTTGTTGGTCTTCAAGATTGAACTTGAAGAGGGAGAAACAAGCCAGAGATGTTTAAAGGATGTTGATGTACAGGTACAGGTGTAGCTATTTATCTCTAAGTGGGAGATTATTAAGTTGTGGAGCTAAAAGCTTCACTAATGAGCTAATGTGGAGGTTGTTGGGCTTACATAGTAACTGGCATCAGTTAGAACCAACTGACATTAGTTAGGGGTCCATCGGCATCGATCATCTTTAGACTGACACTGACTTCTGTGCATTTCTAGAATTGTTATTTTTAGGAGAACATATTTGAGCCTTTGATTTAAGAGGTGGATCTAAGGGTTGCGAATGCATGGCTCATGAACCCTAGTGTTATAGTATACTATATAGTAGGGTTAGATCCTCATAGCATGTACAATTTAGTAATTGAGTTGATTGTAATTGATTGAGAGAGAGAGAGAACTCTTGAGGGAGAATTATTGTACATTTGCGAGGTGTGAGGAGAGAGAGATTTCTTCATTGTATTTCCTTCAAGAAGAGTTTAATATAGATTGGTTATTTCTTGTATCTCCTATTATTGTTGTTTTTGATTTCTAGTTACTTATTACTTCTAGTTTTAATTTCATGTTTAGTTGCTTATACAAAACTAATCAATTTTACTCTAAGATCCTAACAAGTTAGACAAAAAAGTCTAGATTTAAAATGTGAACTATGACAATAAAATAGATGAAATAAATAGAATAATACCTAGGTAGCTACAAATAAAGGTAAGAGTAGTAGTAAATTATGATTAATGATTAAGAAGACATGATGAGCTTGATGAAAGAGAAAAATAATGAAGGACAAATAAATAAGATGATGAATGTTTGAAAATATAAAGAAGTGATGAAGAAGATATGTTTGAAGAAGGCAATAATAGTATAAACTTAGAGCATATAGATGATATATGTAGTGCACAACTACAAGAATGGGTATTATCAAAATAAGAAGAATTAAGTAAATAAGTAGAACACAGTCATATATTAATCATAGGTTCAAGCATAGAATATGAATAAGTCATATGAAAGAACCATTCACCAAAAGAACACATGTTCTCATAACCCAATCTCATATATTCTAGTAGACATTTTTAGCTAGGTGGATAGGAAGACAATATTTGAGAAGATATATTTATAGAACAAGTGCATCATTAGGGTACCAAAATTTAAAAAACATCAATTTAGAAGGCTTTAATGGCCATAAGGCTTGTTAAAATGAGGCAAAGAAAAGAAGGAAGCACAAAAAATAAAGTGTGCATGTTGACTCTCATATTATGTAGAGTAGTACATATGTAGGGTCATCCAAAATTTAGACTCCTCTTGTAATAGCTACATAATAGTTCTTGAAATATCCCTCTCTAGATTGGAAAAAAACATTATAGTTCAAGAACCTTTCAATAATAAATTGCAAGTTTGCTCAGATTGGTAAAGTATATCAGGGTCTGATGTGAAAATCACACTACTCAAAAACTTATATCAGGTTTATACATTATCAAAAAGACACTAACTCAGAGTAGGTTATTATTCCTATCACCTATCTAGTGCTACAGTGATATTGACTGAGCATCATTTGTAATAGAGATTGAATAAACAATGCCCAGATTTGCTTCAACAGTGAATAATCAAAAATTATAGTACTCAAAATTACTATAAAAAATACAATGAAGCCCAAGAAACCAAGAACCTAGAAGTATGCATAGGTCTGGGTTGTCAACAACAATTTGATGAGTGCTCAAAACTCTTAGGAATGGTCACGATCAAGTCTTCTTCCAAACTTAGTGATACTTTATCCTTAGCATTTGCTTTCTCTTATTGATTCATCCATTGCCAAGACAATAATATTTGACCTATAGATAGCAGAAAGTCTAAAATATGTACAACAACATATGAAGCACCTAAAAACTCCAAAAAGGCCATGTCCAGTAGAGATGAAGCTCCAACAGTGCCATAAAACACTCAAAAATGCATCACGTCTAGGTGAGGAATAGACTGCACAAGTATGAGACTCACGTCTCTCTCTCACAGGGCCCATGTTTTGTCTTTTATTAAACTTGGCAGCTCTTAATACCATATATATATATATATATATATATATATATATATATATATATATATATATATATATATATATATATATATATATATATATATATATATATATATATATATATATCTCCAAATATGTGATGACTTAGACTTGTCCCTGCCCCTGTATTTTGTCCTTTCCAACCCCCATCTTATTTGCAAGATCCCTGGCATCTAAATGACATGTCTGACCTACTCAATGATGTTGCCATATTCTGAGACAATGCTTTGGAGATGGATTTGGTAGAAACATGGAGTGGATCCCTTTAAAGGAATGAAATATTGCATGCTTGCCTATAATTATGTTGAATGACTGACACACAAAATTCTCTCTTAACATGAGACAACCTGAAGTTCAAACTCACTGTCGTAGCTCTCATGAGTCAACAAAAGATCACTATTCAAGACTAATTTTAGTCTTCAAATATTTGGTTTTCCCAATTGTTAATAATATTTTTTCCCAAGCGTATGATGCAATGATAATATATATTAAATATCTAACCCCTTATGATAGAATAGAAATCTGAAGACTCTCCCAATAGAACCTCAAACTATAAACTCTTATATCTTCTAAAAATTAATATAAACCTTGATTTATGCAGATAGCTAAATTATCAAAAATATCAAATTATTCAAGGCACCTAATTTATCAAATAAGCCCAATGTGAATTCCATCACGAATCCACTCCCAAAAAGAGCTAGGTTTTCATCCAACCCTTTTCCAATCTACTGAAGGTTTTCATCCTCAGAGATTTAGCTGAATCAAAGTTCAAGATTTACAATAATGCATCAAAAATATTACTCAACAATAAATTCCCCCAAATGCTTTTCCCTCAACTTCTTTTAAAGGCTCCAAGGAATCTTCTAGAAGAAGCCAATTTGAAACTAACTCCAACTTCTAGAAGAAACTTATTTAATATTTTATTATTTCCATTTTAATTTAATTAAAATAATTAATTAAAGTCATCCTTTTGAAATAATATTAATATTTGGATAACTAAAATTGATTAAATTAATTAAATCACTTATCATAATTTTGGGGACATTACAGTCCTCCCTTCTTGGAGATTGCTTGTCCTCAAGCAATCCACACTTGATACCCAACACCAACTTCTAGGATCCCATATCATTCTCAAAAATTTTCAAATTCTACTATCTGAAACACTATGTTGCAGTATATTTGTGAATAAATTCTCCTTGTCTCTCCTAGATAGTAATGCAATAATTCTCAATATGTAATTAACAAACTCACCATCACATACCTTAGTATTCATAGAAGACCACTATGCTACTCTGATTATCATACTCTCCAAATCCCCATAAGGATGATGACTCATAATTGGGAGTGAAAATGTCATGCAACATATAAAATCATTTACCTCATCATTCATAAAATGAGCCTCCATCATCTTTGTTGTCACAACACTTGGTACACTATCTATTAAAGCTCTCAATACAATCTTCTTCTCATCTAATGTGAAATCAAGTTCTATCTCTATACCATGCTCAAAACCTCTATCTGGAGGTACTCCTGAAGGTATGTCACCAAATAATCTCTTGTGACAATCCATCACTGACCAAATATCAACATGAAATTCTCAGTTATCTTGAGGTGTGGGTGTTTTGGACTTAACCAAATAATGTGTAGCCCAAATCACATCATTATGTCTAATAATAGTCTCCATCCTTTGAGACGACACCTCCTTAGGTCCACCATCTAACATTGCCCTAAAGATAGTCTTCTTTCCCCCAGAAAGGAACTCTAACTACATATAGTGGTGATCAATAATGTAACGCCCAATACCCTATAACCACTGCATGCCCAAGACCACATCATAATCCTCTAAGGGAAGCACATAGAAATCATTGATCAGAGTATAATCTCCCATTTGAATACTAAGATGTGAAATCTAATTGGTACAACCCAAAACTGCACCATCTACCACCTTTACTCCAAAACCACCAAACTCCTCATACTGTAATCCATGCCTCTCCACTAACTTCTAGTCAATAAAGTTATGCATAGCACCTATGTCTACCAAGCTCACAATCCACTTGCCCTTAAGTGTACCTTTCAATTGAAAGGCGTGAAAGTTATGATAACTGGAGAGGGTAGCCATAGTTACTTTGGTTAATGTCATGGGCTCAGGGGTAATATGTACCTTCTCAACTTCCTCCATGCTATCTTCAATATTAGTATCAAGTACCTCCTCATCCCCTAACTCAGATGTTACCTTAATCAAATGAACCCTTCCTTTACCCATACAATAGTGTTTGGGTTCCCAAGGTTCTTTGCAGGAAAAGCATAACTTTTTCCTTCTCAATTCATTCCTCATCTCCTGATTCATCCAAGGTGTTCTAGAAGATGACCCTTCTTTATTTTGTGGTGTGTTGGCCTTTTGTGCAGGTCAAGAGTCCCTAAATGGTTTCTTATCTACCTGATAAGAAGTGGGAATAGTATCTAGTCTTAATGTCACATAAATGGCCTCCTTAAGAGTGGCTGGTTAGAAAGCACATACCAGACCCTTAAGTCTATCTTGTAATCCCTCAATGAATAACATCACACTCTGCCTCTGGGGCATATCAGGTACCATAACCGCAATACATTGGAACTCATTAATATAAGATTTTGCATGACCAGTCTTCTAAGATGGGCCAATTCTCTATAGTAAAGCTCTATGTCCTTACAATTAAACTATGTAATGAGTCACTCTGTGAACTCATCATAGGAATGTACCAAGGTGTGATCCTAAGTGACCAAACCATGGTGCCACCAATCATATGCAATTCCCTCTAAATGCAACATAGCAAACTAAATAGCCTCATGCTTAGGCATGGGCCGCAAGGATAGATATATGTCTAGCTTGTGCACCCAAGCTCATGCACTCGTATCACCTGATCCATCATATGTAGCCAATGTGATCTTCCCAATATCTTTATTGAGGTTAAATTTCTACTATTGGGGTGGTCTATAACCATGATCCCCCTTGAATTTAGTTGTATCTCTATGTTGTGCACAATACTGGGGAAGCCAGGAAAATATCCCTAACCTCTAGGGGTAGAGCTCTCCACTCAGTTGTGGCTGCCAAAATGGACTCCTAGAACCCAACCTATGGTGGCTCCACCTATGTTGTCTATTTACTTGGTACAAAATGAGGAAGCAATGGTCTATTCATAGTAGGTCTATGATGGTGATTCTACCTAAAAGAATGAAGGGAGCTCCCAATTGAATAATGGGACTGATGGCTATGCTAATTACACTAATGGCTATGATGACTGCCTACTACTAAAACTAATCTACTCCACTTGCCTCTGTGTCTATCCACCTCCAAACATTCCAAGGTATCATGTAATCTATCTAAAGCTTGAGTGATCCTAGACTGAGTAGTGATGAGAGTCCTCACCATCTCTCTCTCTTCCTCATCCTAATTTCTTTGAGCATCGCCTTGTTCATCTGCCATAATAGGTTCCTATTCTATTCCAAACTCACGCTCATATTGATCTCTTCTGCATGTATAATACCTATGGGTTATATCAATTCTTCCCAGATGCATAAAAATAAAATATATTCACCCCTATAGGTTGGTAAGAAGCATGGCTCTGATACCACTAAAATATCCCTTTCTAGATTGGAAAAAATATATAGTTCAAGAACCTTTCAATAATAAATTGCAAGTATGCTTAGATTGGTAAAGTATATCAGGGTCTGATATGAAAATCACACTACTCAAAAATTTATATTAGGTTTATACATTATTAGAAAGATGCCAACTCAGAGCAGGTTATTATTCCTATCACCTATCTAGTGCTACAATTATATTAACTGAGCATCATTTGTAATAGAGATCAAATAAACAATGCCCAAATTTGCTTCAATGGTGAATAATCAAAAATTACAGTACTCAGAATTACTATAGAAAATATAATGAAGCCCAAGAAACCATGAATCTAGAAGTATGCATAGGTCTAGGTTGTCAATAGTAGTTTGATGAGTGCTCAAAACTCTTAGGAATGGTCATGATCAAGTATTCTTCCAAACTTAGTGATACTTTATCCTCAGCATTTACTTTCTCTTATTGATTCATCCACTGCCAAGATATTAATATTTAACCTGTAGATAACAAAAAGTTTAAAATATGTACATCAATATATGAAGCACTTGAAACCTCCAACAAGGCCACATCCAATAGAGATGAAGCTCGAACAGTGACACAAAACACTTAGAAATGCATCACGTCCAGGTGAGGAATAGACTGCACAAGTATGAGACTCACGTCTCTCTCTCACAGGGCCCATGTTTTATCTTTTATTAAACCTGGCGGCTCTTAATAACATATATATATATATATATATATATGTATATATATATATGTATATATATATATGTATATATATATATATATATGCATATATATATATGTATATATATGTATATATGTATATATATGTATATATATATATATATATCTCCAAATATGTGATGACTCAGACTTGTCCCTGCCCCTATATTTTGTCCTTTCTAGCCCCCATCTTATTTGCAGGATCCCTACCATCTGAACAACGTGTCTAACCTACTCAATGACATTGCCATATTATGAGACAATGCTTTGGAGATGAATTTTGCAAAAAAATGGAGATGATCCCTTTAAAGGAATGAAATTTTGCATGCTTGCCTGCAATTATGTTGAATGATTGACACTAAATACTCTCTCTTAACATGAGACAACCTGAAGTTCAAACTCACTATCATAGCTCTCATGAGTTGGCAGAAGATGAATATTCAAGACTAATTTCAGTCTTCAAATAGTTAGTTTTCCCAAATTTTGATAATATTTATTCCCAAGCGTATGAAACAGTGATAATATATATTAAAGATCTAACCCCTTATGATAGAATAGAAATCTAAAGACTCTCCCAATAGAACCTCAAACTATAAACTCTTATATCTTTTGAAAATTAATATAAACCCTGATTTATGTAGATAAGTAAATTATCAAAAATATCAAATTATTTAAGGCACCTAATTTATCAAATAAGCCCAATGTGAATTCAGTCACAAATCCATTCCCAAAAAGATCTAGGTTTTCGTCCAACCCTTTTCCAATCTGATGAAGGTTTTCATCCTTTGAGATTTAGCTAAATCAAAGTTCAAGTTTTATAATAATTCATCAAAAATATTACTCAACAATAAATTCCCTCAAATGCTTTACCCTCAACTTCTTTTAAAGGCTCCAAGGAATCTTCTAGAAGAAGCCAACTTGCAACTAACTCCAACTTCTAGAAGAAACTTATTTAATATTTTATTATTTCCATTTTAATTTAATTAAAATAATTAATTAAATTCATCCTTTTGAAATAATATTAATTTTTGGACAACTAAAATTGATTAAATTAAGTAAATCACTTATCATAATTTTGGGGACATTACAGTATGGGGGTGTGTGTGACATTATAATGAATGATTAGTTGATGAGAAGATAAGGATTTAACTTGAATCTAATATGGAGACATGAGGGAAGAAGATTTAGACAAAAAAGTCTAGATTTAAAATGTGAACTATGACAATAAAATAGATGAAATAAATAGAATAATACCTAAGTAGCTACAAATAAAGGTAAGAGTAGTAGTAAATTATGATGAATGATTAAGAAGACATGATGGGCTTGATGAAAGAGAAAAAGAATGAAGTACAAATAAATAAGATGATGAATGTTGGAAAATATAAAGAAGTGATGAAGAATATATGTTTGAAGAAGGCAATAATAGTATAGACATAGAGCAGATAGATGATAAATGTAGTGCACAACTACAAGAAGGGGTATTATCAAAATAAGAAGAATTAAGTAAATAAGTAGAACACAATAATATATTAATCATAGGTTCAAGCATATAATATGAATAAGTCATATGAAATAACCATTCACCGAAAGAGCACATGTTCTCATAGCCCAATCTCTTATATTCTAGTAGACATTTTCATCCAGGTGGATAGGAAGACAATAGTTGGGAAGATATATTTATAGAACAAGTGCATCATTAGGGTACCAAAATTCAAAAAACATCAATTTAGAAGGCTTTAAAGGCCATAAGGCTTGTTAAAATGAAGCAAAGAAAAGAAGGAAGCACAAAAAAATAAAGTGTGCATGTTGACTCTCATATTATGTAGAGTAGTACATAGGTAGGGTCATCCAAAATGTAGACTCCTCTTGTAATAGCTACACAATAAATTTCATCAATACTAGTTTACACAATTGGTCATTTATGAGGATTCATAAACCTATCAATCTATGATGGGTATATGTACCCTAAAAAATACTTATTAACTTATGAAATGAGATGGAAATCTAAGGCCATTACTGATAAAGATATCCAAAAGTGCAATTTAGTAGGGTAACTAGCTTTAAGATCACTTGATTTCATATATTCTAGATATTTTTAGTGGAAAACTCTATAATAGGTTCAATAATGGCTCATCACAAGGTTCAAGATAAAGAAATATAAAATCCAGACTATTTAAGATTTGAAGGAGATAGGGCAAAAGCTAGGGGAATCAATCTGCAACTATGATCATATATTCTTTGATGTGATGAATAAGGTAGAATTTGACTTAATAGACAAAGACAAATATGCATGGTTTTTTGAAGGACTATGATCTAAAATCAAGTTTACCATTATATAGACTCAATATTATACTAAAGTGGATGCTATAGCTACTACCCTATGAGTAGAACAAATTGAAGACTGTGGAGAAGCCCCTATTGCCAATTCTAAGAGTTGAAAATACACTATATGATTTTATGAAGAAATGAAACAATACCATGAGGTAGATAAACCTAAATTGAATCTATGGTGTATGGAGTGAAAAAAATAAGGACATCATAGGAATGAGTATCCTAAGATCAAGACAAAATTTTATGAAAGCTATCGAGTAGCAGAGCATGCAACAATGCAATACCATATTCTACAATAGTATGCTAAGAATCCATAGAATCTATATTGTAGTTTTTGTAAGTAAAACAATCATGATGAAAAGAACTATGGGCTTTGTAGGAACTCAAATAAGGCATCACCAAAAATTTATTTATTAGTATTGTGCAATGAATGTCCTTAGTGAAGTAGATGATTCCAAGCCTAGAGGTCGATAAAGGTTGTGCAACCCAAATAAGTCCATAATAGATTCTTATTTTACCACAATACTAGCCTTAAGGTCTGGTCAATCACAATCATCCTTCACTATGTTGGACACCACCATATATATAGTAATAGTATGTAGCACACTAGAGCTCAACCATGACACAACAATAACAAATGATTTAGACCCCACCAACTGCACAACAATAATTTAGAATTGGAGATAATAAATAGTAGCATCAATATTATAACACTACATAGTAACAAGGAGGGTATAGATGAGGACATAAATCCAAAAGATGAGGAACTATGGGTAGATATAGAGGAGGTTACCAAGGTGGTAGAGGAAATATCTATCAATGGTATCCTTTGTAATGTTACCTATTTGGAGATTACAATCATGTAAAATGAAATTGCTCATTGAGTCATCAAAAATAGTCTTACTATGCATACTATAGAATATATGACCAACATGACATAGAAGATTATCCTATATTAGAGAAGAAAATAAAGGATAAGGCCATCCAAAATGTGAGTATGGTGAGTGCACAACCTAACGAGGATGCATTCCTAAACACTGTTACATTACAACATCACACAAAAAAGGTTTGCCTATACTTAAAATGCCTCAAGATTAGGAAATCCAAAAATTAAAATTGGATAAATACCCAAACACAACTATAGAAAAAGGACTCATGTATGAAGATGCACAGGTGTTTAAAAGCATTCAACACAAAAACACTACTAAATGAGATGTTGTGGAAATAGATGCTCAAATGTATGGTTAGATCATGCACATTATGCATCAGGATGGAGTTGTTACTATGTTGATAGATCTTCTTAAACTTTTAAGAACACTATGTAATGAAAACATCTCTTAGAATATCACAAACCTATTACATAATCTACTAGTTTGTGTGTAATGTGGATAATAAAAGACAAACAAATTGGTTTGGTATGTCAAAACAAAGAATCCCTAATATGTAGATGCATGCATTGACATTAATGTTGTAGGTTATGAAATTAAATATGTCATATTTGATTTTGGAAGCATAATCATATTATTTATAGTTTTACATGGGAGGGTATTGGCTGACCAGTTCTCAACTATAGTCTAATAACTCTAAGCTTAGCCAACTACAAATGAGTTAAGCCTATTGGTAGATTATAATATGTTGAGATCAAAGTCATGAAATTAACCTTACATGGTGACTTTGAAGTCATTGACATGAAGACATCAAAAACACATTACCCTACACTAATTGGTAAGAAATGGGCATATGATGGTCAAATGGCTATCAACATAGTGTAGAATCAATTAGAGGTGCACCAAGGAGATAAAATTTTTATCATTCCTTTTAACAAAGTTCACAAACTATAAATCATTCTGACTAAACTAGAATCCTTGTATGTCATGCAAGAAATCAATTGGATGAAGGTGATCTCTAAATAAAATACAAAACATTTGTGCATAACTGAGTGCAACTTATTGTATGAGACTACTAAATCTTAGGTGCAATCATTAGTCACTCAATAGTTGAAGACATTTAAATAATGGAGGCCCAAGATAATAGTTACTCAAGCCATTGACAACTAAATTTGTAATAGAAAATTGAGCATCTATATCTATAAAATCCCCTACTCATTCAGAAGTTGACTTCCTCTATCAAGCAGATGGTCATATGCAAGACTATATTGAACTAACCATTGGAGGCACTTTGCCTTGGGAAGTATCTTTGTCTATTAATGGAGATTTAGACATGCACCTACTAAACTAGGCCTGTGGTGATCATGAAATCTAACCTATGAGAATGGTATTTATGCATGAGAGATAACAACTTATATACTATGTAATTGAAGATATCAATGAGTTTATTCTATGCTTACAAGTTCATGTACCTACCATCAACCAACTTGTTTTTGCTCTGAATTATGCTCTGAAGGGAGTTGTAGCTACATGGTGGGAAATTCATAGAAATGACTAGCTAAAGTGGGATGATGCATGAAAGCTCATGATTATTAGGTTCTAGATACCACAAATCATTAGAAGTAATTAGCCTTTATTCCAAGGTAAGTGTCTTGAAATTTGTATTCATAAATGTGTTGAATTCTGGACTAAGGAACATGTGGCACCAAAGTAATAGGTTTGTATATTCTATTATATACTTGCTCCTTTACCATCAACATGGTATATGCATCAAGAAAGAAAGAGGGAGATAAAATATTGGCTACAGGTGTAAAGTGATTTCATATAGCCATTAATTTTTGAAGATGTAAACCCTCTAGTTCACAATGCACTACAAAAAATCAAACAATTCTTATGCCATGGGTGCACAAAAGGCTTAAGCACTATGATGGAATCTATGGCATATAATAGTGAAGCTCCTAGTCTCAATTCAACATTACAAAGATATAAATCTACCAAGAAAGAAGAATAATCTCTTACACAACCATGCCACCAAATACAAGATGAAGAAGAGAAAATTGAGGATTCTTATTTTGATCATGATCTGGATTTGACTGACTTATTTGAACTTGAATGACCAATAGAATGACTAAAGGATCTTAATACATAACCTATTGAAGAAGACAATTTGAAAAAAATACAAATTATAGATTAGGAAGGGAAACAAAGGATATAATAATTTGGGTATGAAAAAAGTGTAAGATTTGCCAACAACCTATTAAAAATCATGTAGTAAATATTTTAACTGAGGAGGTTTCCAAAATTGGCACATATAGGTGATTACTAGATATAAGCTAAAATCTATGAAGCTATGTAACTCCTAAAAGATTATCAAGATGTCTTTCCTGCTAAATTTTTAGATTTTTGAGGAGTTAATCCATATCTAGGTCAGATTCATATCAAACATAAGAAGTGCACATATCTTTCAAATAAATGGCCATATAAGCTAAATCCAAACATGAAATTTAAAGTGAAGGCTGAAATTGATAAAATGCAAGACACATATCTTATAGAAAAGGTAGATTGGGTTATCCCCATGGTAGTGTAGTCCAATAAAATAGGGGAGATCTAAGTATGTAGGGATTATCACATTCTAAATGATGTATATGTAAATGATCCATTCTCAATTCCATTCATAGATGAAGTTTGGGAATCTATCATAGGCCATGAAGTCTATTATTTCATGGATGGTTTCAGTGGATATCATCAAATACCCATCACAAAAAAAGATAGAGAAAAAACAAATTTTGACACAAAATGGGGATCTTTTTCTTACAAGGTAATGCCTTTTGGCCTCAATAACACATTTATGGTGTTATTTCATGTAGTCGTGACTGTATTTAAAGACTTCATTCATGACTTACTATAAGTTTATCTTGATGATTGGGTAGTATTTTCCTTGTTTAAAGAATATTTATCTATGTTGTGCCTCATGTTAGAATGATGTCAAGCTCTATGCTTTTCTTTGAATTTAAATGTCTATTCTTTACATGCTTTGATTTTTTTCTAGGTCATGTCATATGCATTCAAGGCATTTTGGTCAACCAGGCCAAAATTATAATTAATCTGAGTATGCCTCCACTAGTAAGTTCAATGGAAGTGTGATATTTTCTAAACCTTAAAAGGTATTACCAAAAGTTTATTAAAGGATATACAACCATTTCATCTCTGTTGGAATCTTTACTATGCAAAAATGCAAAATTTGTTTAGATTTAAGAATGCCAAACAACTTTCATTGAGCTAAAATAGAGATTGGTTACTACACCCATCCTCATCTTTTTATACTAGAGCAAGCCATTTCACATGCATGTGGATGTTTTAGGTATCATAGTCAATGTTATTCTTAGATAGCCAAGAGATGGTGGAATTTACCATCCCATTCATTTTTCAAGCCATAAACTATCTGATATAGAGAATAACTATATAATAACTAAATGATAAGCATAGGACATAGTGTTTACACTATATAAATTTAAACACTATCTTCTCATGACACCATTAAAAGTATTTACTTATCATCAAGCCTTACAATACCTTGTTAACCATATGATGTTAGGAGGATGAATCTCTCAATGGTTGATGTTATTTATGGAGTTTTAAGTTTGCATTAATGTTAAGCTAGGATGAGAGAATGTGGGGCCAAATCATCTTAGCCACATTCCTAATTGTGAAAAACAAAAATAATTATAGGAAGACTTTCCTGATGCTCATATTTTTCACATTTTTATGATTCTTGAAAATTTTGAATCAATCACCAACTTCTTCAAATAAGGATTCTTCACTATATACTTCTAAGAGTGAGACAATAAATAATTTGTCACTAGTTCCTTACCATACACCATCACCAATGGGATTATGTATCACTTGGGGAAGGATGAAGTAATACATAGGGTTGTTATGGATTATGAGCAACCTCAAATCCTATAAGAGGCACACCAAGGAGTCACAAGAAGACATTTTTTTGGAGAAGATACTACCAAGAACCTATTACAAAGTGGTTTATGGTGGCCAAGCCATTTCTAAGATGCACACAGAGTTATGTAGTACAATGATGTTTGCCAATACATGGGTAAACCACTATAAAAATATGAAATGCCTTTGTATCCTCTATTAGATGAGCATCCCTTTGAAAAATGGGGCATTGAATTTATTGTACCTATCAATCCACCAAAAAAATGTAAAAACAATATATATTATCACCACGATTGACTATTTTAATAAGTGGGTTGAATCTCCTCCGATACCTAGAATTGGTTCAAAATATGTTAAAAGGTTTCAATATGAAAACATTATTATAAGTTTTGGATGCCCTATCAAGCTAATTAGTGATTGAGGCATGCATTTATTGAATGACACCATCAAATCTTTGACTGAGGAATTTATGATTTCTCATTATAAAATCATTATGTACCATCCACAAGCAAATGGCCAAGCTAAATCTTCCAACAAAGTGGTGGGTAAATTATTAACCAAGATCTCCAACATCAAAAAGGATGATTAGGAGGATCACATTCTTGTGATTCTATAGACATATTGCATACACTATAAGAGATCCATAAGTTTTATGCCATTCTAGTTGGTGTATGAACTTGAAGAAGTCATGCCAATGGAATACTTGGTACCCAATATGCACATTACCATGGTCATGAGACTAAGGCAATGTGAAACTCTAAAAAACAAACTTATTGAACTGAATAGGATGGACAAGTATAGATAAAAAGTATCATGGATTCAAGAAATTGATAACTAGATATAGAAAGCATGGCATGATAAGAATTTTCACCATAAGGAATTTCATAAGGATCAAGCAATCTTATTATATGACATTTAGTTTACAGCATTTTTGAGAAAATTACATATTTGTTGGGAAGTACCTTATGTTATACATGAACTATCACAACAAGGAACCATTATTTTAAGAGATATTTAGGTAACCATTTTACCAAAGTGGGTGAATGGCTGTAGGCTTGAGCCCTACCATCAATAGTCGAAGTGATCTCATTTTTATAAGTGAGTGAGTGATGAGTAGTACTATGTAGATTAGGATTTATCTTTTCTACCTATTTTTTCTACTTGTTTCTTTTTCTATCTACGTGTGTAAGTAGATGATGTATTCAACACCATTCGAGAACCAAGATAATAAGTATTATCATGCACTAGCCATTAGTAGGAGAATCTACATGCATCATCATGCATGTTAATAGGAGTGAATGAAAATATTTAAGTATAATAAAGGTAAGGATAAGTCACATCAACATGATCTCCATTGTATAATGGTCATCCACCAGAAGTAAATGCTAGATCCAAAGTTTGATTGACTTGATCTTCAATAAATTGGTGGCCCATCAACATTATCCATTCGTACCCTCGTATGAATAAAAAAGATCATAATGATGTATATCCACACATATTCCAATGAATAACTATCTTAATTACTACATTGGATTGTATTTACCACATCAAAATTACATTCATGTCTAATGGACAACCTAGCATGGCATTTACATAAAATACAATAAGAATGAAATATATAAATGCCAAGTTCAAGAACAAAGTTAAAATTTCATCCTTGTACATATTATTAAAGATATATCATTACAAAGAGATGGAGTAGTTTTATTACATAGAGAGAAGATATCATTGTAATTTCATCATTTTAGTAGACATGGATACTTTGTGACTCATAAAGGGTTTGATAGAGGCACAAAAAGAATCATTGGGGTCGATATGGCTCTCAAGTAAACAAAGTTTAATGATCTAGAGACATTTTCATTCCTTCAACAATTAAAATAGAAGTTATTTCATCCAGACCCTATTGATGATAATTAATTTCTCACTCTCATAGCCCCCCACCAATTATATAATATATATGTCAAATGCCTAATTTACATACTATCTTTTGGTGACTTGGGAGAGATCATACAAGTTTTTTTCAGCCAATATAATGATGAAAATATCTACCTTGGCCCAAATGTCACCATTGTCATAAACATATAAGCCATGGCCTGAGATTTGGGCATGTCTATGCAAGGAGACTCCATGTCTCCATACATGATGAAAATGTCCCTAATTATACAATAACTCTAAGATTTTTATGTTTAGAGCAATAGAATAATTCCAATTGATGAAATTTTAGATGATCTAGTGCATATCCTCATTGAGTGCATCATAATAAGTTTTTGGAAGATGACCATGGCTATACAAAATACCAAAAGGAGTCATGGACATCTCCTATTTCATGATCCATAGGAATGAACAATTAAACTGGCTAGATTACTTTGTTCAAGATATACTCACCAACATTGACAAGTGTTGTACCTCTCCAAAGTAGACATTTAAATACTAGTTTCTCATATTTATACTCTACTTCAAGTAATGGAAGTCCCTAAAGGGAGAAGTGCACCTTGACATGGATTATTGGCTGGTGTATTAATTTATTAATCTAATTTGGAAACATGAGAATGGATCCCTAACACATGAGGAAAAATTTAAAGCATGGTGAGAGTAGTGTCTATAACTAATCATAACATAACCTTGTGTGCCACTAGACATCATGCAATATTTGAGCCAACACACAATCATAAATTTATTTCTAATGGGTGTATTTATACACAGTCATGAATTGATATAGTCAGCCTTCACACCACTTCCATTCTTTGTCACCATAAACATGGTGAAGCCAGAAGTCACCAATAGAAATATTTTGTAGCTAGATGTGTGACTCCATTATAGGCCATACGATGTGGTGAATCTTCCCCTGCAATGTATTAACTAGAAGAAAACACTATCTCATAACAATAGAAGGGAAAACAAAATATCACCACAAGCTCAAAAACTTCACATAGCTGGCACATTAGGATAGAATTTGAAGACCAAAGCATCCACACTAATCACCTTGTTGGAAGAGTACCAAGGCATGCTTTACATTATCATACTAAAATCATAATAGGTTGCACGCACCTTGCTAGACTAGAAGTAACAATTGGATGCCTCTTTAGCTAGTTCTAGTGTAGACTTCACTATAAACACCACACCTAAAAAAACTATGGGTAGCTAAACCGCCTCAATAGATGAAAATGATAGATCCCTCCAGGAGTTACTAAATACTAGGTATAATTTATGTGACAAACTAGTCAATTGGTAGAGTGAGCTTTTACGTAGTTCATTCATAGGTCTCTACACCTAATATCATGCAAAATAATGGACCAACTAAGTGACAAGATATAGATGAGGGTAAATAAAAACAAGGTATCTATTTTCACTTCTATATACACTATTTGAGGATATTCCAAGGCTCTCCTCATCTAACTATCACAATGGAATCACTTCTAGGCTTGTGGCCAACTTAAGGAATGAAGTGAATCTCTAGATAGGGTGAGATGCCTTGATGTACCACTTGAATAAAACTAACACTAACTCTAAGGGTTGAAAAGGGAGAGAAATAAATAAAATTAAATATAAAATAATGGAGGTGATACACTAGATAGGTTTATGACAACCAACCACATGTATATGACACTTAAGAGAAAGCAATAGACCAAACATACACTTTCCCAATCTTCAATTTCTTACATGAATATTACATTATGAGGACAAGATGAACATTTAGGATAGGCAGACTATACAAGAGGCTTTGAATGAACTAATGAATATAAAATCTCACTTAGTCCTTGATGTATCTCAGTAACACTTCACATGCCCTACAAGAAGTTTCCCAAATGCAA
Organism: Torreya grandis; assembly: GCA_037957365.1. Lineage (NCBI taxonomy): Eukaryota > Viridiplantae > Streptophyta > Pinopsida > Cupressales > Taxaceae > Torreya > Torreya grandis. The sequence continues at coordinate 1,190,748 of JARHVA010002601.1, forward strand.
ATATGTTGTAGGAATGAGTTAGCATGCTAAGGAAACAAGAGTATCACTTAAGAAAAATAAAAAATTCAATTACAAAAACTAATTAAATTAATGAAATATATAAAAATTATTAATTTTATTGATATAAATGTGTAAAATTGAGTAGGGATTCACCATACTTAGGTGGAACATAGAATCCAATGTCAAAATGGCTAACTCTTATAGAGTTTGAGAGAGAGAGAGAGAGAAAGAGATAAGTACAAGGGTCACTAGGAAACTTATAAATATGATACAAGGATTTAATTATTCATTTAATATATATTTGGGATGAACCATGAAAGGTTTGGAATTCCAAATGTCCATACAAGTCATCAAAGTTATACAAGTGGCACAAAACTCCTTGTGCACAAAAAAACTACCTTCATGATTAGGCATATTTGAATGTCTTATAACTAATCCAGGGTAGGTAAAATGATTTTAATAAAATTTTAGGCTCTTATACATGATTTTATATTCATTTTTTGTATTCCTAGATTTTTGGAATCAACTAAAAAGGAGCCATCATCATCTGTTATCCTAAAAACCACCTTTTCATGAACCCTACACACTTGGCCTCACAATTGGAATCATTTTTCTATGAAAATCAATGTTATGGAGTGAATTAAAATTTAAACAACCCTATATCGAATTAGAATCATAAGGAACACTTTAAAATCACTTCAAATGAGGCTTTCCTCTCTTCTCTCTAGTTTGCTCAATAGGCCATCTTTGACTGGCTAAAAATAAGGACCTATTTGGAGAGATTATAGATTTATTAATGGAATTAAATTAATATTTGGAGTTATATTAAGTTAAATCTTCCACCCAAACTTTATTTCATCTCTTAATTCATCTTTTAGCCTACACAACACTCAAAACAATGAGAAAAAGCCTAATTTTGACTCTGTTCATACAATTACATACATGTAGCTATCATGGGAAGGATATTAGGTGAGTTATCTTCAACCTCAAATAGGTTTCATAATAAAAATATTTCCTTAGATTAGCTTTACAATAAATTTCTCAAGACTGGTCCTCATTGAGGGTTTGCAAGGGTTTTAGAGTAGTTTTGGGTCTTAAAGATGATTCATAAAATATTTAAATCTAAGTGGGGAAAAATTTCTAATAATGTGGCCTATAGTAACACTTATAGCATCCCCTAACTTCTTTGGCTCCCACGCATAGTCTCATGAAATATGTGAGCATTGGAAAATGCCCTATCATGCTTATCTCCCTCATTTTACAAGTCTGCTATGATTTTTGAGCTAACAATGACCTTTTGGATGGTTTCCTTGACATAAAAAGGATTTAAAACATCCATGTTGATCTCATTAACATGTATCCATCTGATATAGTGTGTAACTTATGTAAAAATGAGTCAGACTCTCCATTTGGGCATTAGGCCTAGACCTTATCCACTAGGCTTGACTGCAACATCTACTATATTGAGTATTTTATTTAGTTTACTTAAGCTCCATAAGTTCAAAAACCTTAAATATGTTATCATAAACATGTCCCAATAGGATATAAATTAGGTTTCATGTTGGATATAAAGTAGGTTTCCCCTTGCTTATTAGGTTAAGTCTTAGCAAGTAGGCCCAACTATAACATCTAATGCTTTAGATATTCTTGTTGGCTTTCATGTATCCATATATATTGAATAAAACTATATCAATTCCATATACATGATTCAAGAGGCTATAAATCATATTCTATGCTTAAAGTGACTAGACCTTCTCATTTGGACCCTTAAGCCTAACCTTGCCTAGTAGGTCTATTTGTAACCCTTGGTGTAAGGAGCACTCTATTGGGTTATCTTCCAATATGAGATTTTTTTTGTGATTTATTATATTTTATCAAGCTTATAATATATTACAACTATGTTACACTTATCTCCAAGCTCATCTTTGTGCCCATTTCAACAAAGTTTCCACTTTGTGCTCAAGGGGAAGTACTCCCTATTTAAGACAAAATAGGGGGTAATTCCCCTATTTTAATAGTAAAACCAAACCTTTTATATTATCCTTCAAGTGATTAAGGTTTCCTATACATATTTTCAAGTCATAGTGACAAGTCTAGTCCTCTAAACCTCCCATATTTCCAAGGTAGACTACTCAATTAAAAACTATATAGGGGTATATAGAAGTGGATTGTGTGTTTCATCATTTAGGCCCATATACTTGTTCCAAGTCCATAATGACATCTACAAGAAACTATTTTTACCATTATTTAGTTGATATTATTCACTCCTATGATTCCAATTCTTTACTTTACCTCTTTATCTCCCTGCTTAGGTGATTGAGTATGCATATTTCTAACTGTATTTACTAATTTTGACATTATGCCTATAGGTGAATTTATCTGATTAAGCCTTGATTAATGTTTATGACTAATATATAAAATATCTAGACCATTAAATGCCTTTTTTATGTACTTTTCCACATTTATTAGTCATCTTTCTTCATCATCTTTGACCCATAAACATGATCACAACCTGCCTGACTGAGACAACCCAGTGTAGGGTTCCTATAGGTGATGTCTATTTTCACTTGAAACTTCATCACTGATTATTTAGAGACTATCAAAAATTCACTTGACATTTTTTATACTTTTTAATTATGAATGGGTTAAATCATCCATGATCATTATGTTCTTGCCACTATAAGCTCATTATCCTAGTTGACTGTGTTCTTTATTGAAAGACCCTTACCTGTAGATTGAGATTGTAAGTAAATATTGTGTGATTTGACCTTAAGATAGTGTCATTAACATCCCCTTCTCTATTAAAAGTCATATTTAATTATTTTATCATACTAACCTACTTGTATTTTTCATAGAACTTGGGACTCACCCAACTTAGTTCTCTCTATCTTGATCATGAAAACCCTACTTTTGAAACCCTTCCTGTAGGAATTTTGTTTGGAAATAGGCTTTGAAATACTACTTAAATACTCCTTTAAAGTTCTTTTGGGTCAATTTTTCTCCTTATATAAACTTTTACATAACTAAACCATTAATTTAACTCATTATGTACCCTATTTGTTATAGATAGACATTCATGACCTATGTACGAACTGAGGACATGCTTAAGGAGTCATAACACAATGTATCACTCCTACATAATTTTTTCCTCATAATATAAGAACACTCCATTATGATATCATATTTAATTCACAACTTTTGGTGGCAAAAGCTTTATTTAGATTCACAGTCCTATAAATAACATTGGAAGAGAACAATGTTTTTTTATGGCCACTTTAGACCTTAAAAAACCTTTTTAAACTGCTCATTATACCTCCAAATTTTTCAAGGTTATTGTCCTATGATGGGGTTACAAGTAATATTAATTTGGATACACTAAGAGGTTTTTCAACCATGTCTTAAGAAACCAATTCAAACCTTTAGGAGCTCTATTTTCTCATTTTAAGGGAAATGGCCCTAAGACATAGTCTACTAACCTTCTAGCGTAACTTCATATTCATTTTCCATCTTAACTTATAAAATGTGTATGCCTATGCCATTACACCTATTGGGATATTAATAAAGGCTGAAATTAACATTTTAAAACTTCATTATGACATCATATCCCTCTGTTAGGCCACCTTTAGGTATGTATTTGACTGAGCAAGCAACCAACATGAGTATTATTGGCATTGAGTAGGATTTTCATGTTTGTGGATAATTATAAACATTTTAAAGGTTTAAAAATGTATTATTAGCATTTTCAAAAAAATAAAACATCTACCAAAACCACATTCCATTATTGTATCATCTCAAGCTCTTGAAGATACCTCTATAATGGTGGGTTGTATGAAATTGTTGTGTATGACTATAACACTCTTCTTATGAATTCCTTAAAAGGTCTATATTTATTATTATTTCTTAAGATAATTATTAATACATTAAAAATATGATTTAAAAACTCATTGGATGCTTTACAAGCCTCCATTCTATGTGATTCACTCATGGTAGCAAGTGCAAATGGGTGAAAAAATGACTATATAGTTTTCTATGAGTGCACTTATGGAGAAAAATGTCTTGAAGGGTGAGATGAAAAGGCATGAGATATTTTTTACCACATTGTAAACATGAATAATGACGTATCACAACCCCTAAAACCTCTGTCAAGGCATGAAACTCCTAGAAATTGAAAAGAACTCCTCATAATGCCAATTGATGTACTTTCCCACAAATTGAGCTGGTTAGCTCATCAAAACCACTTAAAACATGAAACCAAGTGTGTGAATAATTAGAAGATGAAGACAAAACTCTTTGTAAGTAATATTAGTAACCAGTTTGTGTAGACTTGCTTAGAATGAAGGAAAACATGAGGGTGCACAGATTGATAGGTAGTTTTGCATAATCCATTTTGAAGCATGGTTCATGAGGCAAACTTAATAAATTATCAAAATTATTATATGTATTTTAAGGTCTCATAGTTTTCAATATAACCCTAGAATAATTCTTCTTGACACCACCTATGCTAATCATACAAAAAAGAACTTGCAAGACACTTTTATATGCCAAGAAGGAGAAGAAGAGAGATGAATGATTTTGAGATATAAAATTAAGTTTGAGATCAAAAAAAATGTGGATTTGAGTGTGTGGGAGCTGAAGAGTCACATTCACACATCTCCCAAGTGGCACACTTCCTAAGAAGCTATACAAGTTTCCTTTTCTCTTTCTTTGTCCAATAAAACTACCTTTTCCTAAACAACCTACCATTTATTTAGCTATGTCAGCTTCCTAAGACTTATAAATACATACGGGGAATGACATCAACTATTTTAACTTGCATAAATCCCAATAAACCCATATAAATAATTCAATGCACCATTTAGACCCCTCAAGATGATTTAAAATAATAAATAGACCTAGAAACTACGTGATGAAAGTTAATATAACATAAATTAACATTATTTGAACTATGAAACACCTTATGACAACATATTATGTCCCCTTATATGCCTAAAGATGAAGATTTTTACTAGGGGTGCCCTCTTTTAACTTGAAAGTCAAAATTGGTCAATAAATCCATGAGCATCATTTGTGATTTGAACTTGAAGTAACTCATTGGATATCATGCACTAATATACACCCTACTATGTATGATCTAAGAATTTATTATCGATTAGTATGCATACAAGAATGACCTATCTCCATTTTTCATAAAGGTTGCCCAGATCCTTAGCACTCTAGTAGACATTCCACTGTCTGAACTCTAGTAGGTCATCACTCAGTGTAAGGCCATGTAGTCCAAGTCCCTAAATTCTTCTACTCAGTCCTCATCTATGGCCATGCCTCCTCCATTAAGCTAAGTAATGTGCAAGGTGCTATTTTTGATAATCTTTTAATTAATTTTGTATTGGGGATGAATAATAAGATGAGTTGGGCTAGGATGGTTTAAAACCCATAAATGGTGGCCACCTTGTTATGCCAACCTATAGAAAACCTAAAAAACTGGTAGGTTGGTATGCTACTTAGTTGAAAACCTGAAAAGGTGGATAATTAGTGTATAAGAGGTGAAAACAAAAAATGGAGCCTTAAGAGATTATAATGAATCTTACTAGTCTAACCACTTCTTTAACTTCTACCCTGTAAGAAATTTTAAAAGATCTTATGTTGTTATCTTAGGATGAGATAATATTTTATGTCTAGGAAAGTGTTGGGAGAATAAATTATATAGTAAAGCTATGTAGGATATTTATCTGTATCCATACATTATGTACTCAATTTTTAGATATATGTATATTTTATCCTATTATCATGACTTGTAATAGGTTAGAATATGAATAGACTCCTCTTTTGGCACCAAGTATGAGAAGAATGTGAACAACCATTGACTATGAATGACTATATATATGGTTTGGAAGAAGAAGAGAGTTTCACCTTTGAAGAGATCAGTAAAGACTATTTTGGTTATGGTTACCTATTACGTTTCTTAATTTTTTCCTTGTATGTGATTTCATGTTTAATGTTTGGCTTATTTCTATCTAATTTACTCTGAATACTCTGTCAACATTAATGAAGTACTAGTTTTTCCTAATTCCTACCTAATGCACAATAATTCATCTTCATTATGCTTCTATATTCCCACTTTGTGAATGAATTCTTTGAAATATCATGTCAACTAAATTAAAACTTAGATATCCTCATCCTTAGCATGTTATGATGCTTCAGGAACCTTTTCTAATAATACTACACATCCATCCATTTTCTAGCATCATCAGTTACATTAGTATGTTTGGTATCTACATGTCAATTCATTTATTTAAATTATGATCCTATGTTACTACACATCTCCTGAAATGTCAATATTTTAGTCAATATATCCTAAATAATGATGATCAATTATGTCATGAAATTTGGAGGTTATGAAGTGGTTGATATCAAATATTATAGTGGTTCAACCGAAACTTTATCTTCTTGCATTGTATAATAATGCACATCTCCATTATTTGTAGGTGAAAATTACATTGAGCATAACCATAGAAGAATAGTGTTAGGAATCCTTTGACAACATCATATGATCTCTTAGATTGTATACAAGTTAACATAATATTTATATTATAGCTATATATGTTATCATCTTGTTCTTTCTTACCCTATCCTATAAAACATTTACATTTTCATATTCTCTATCATTAAGTAAATTTCCTTCACATTTAACTACTTTAATTTAGTTTAAGTAGGTTATCCACTAGGTATCCTCTTAGGCCTCAGACTATTGGAATAACATGGAGGATATTTTTTTGGTCTATGTAGACTTGCATCATGATGGATGTGTTATATGGGTGGGCCATTGAAATGGTCATATTTGACAAGACAATAAACCACCATAAAGATCGCCAATTTCTCAACTCACTTGGGCAACCTACAAATAAAATCCATGGATATATCAATTTATATTGTCGTAATAACTTAGAATGATTGTAAAGTGCCCAATGTTTAAGAAATCTCTCTTGTGATAATGCCATCTATCTCATTTGGTGAATTTTTTTGATATATTGTTTCATCTCATCTAAGAATAAGTTTATTTTGACTCTTGTAGATGTATTTGAGGAGACAATATGTCATGTCAAGGTTGAAACATGTTATTATTTAAGTAAATACTTTTCATAGAGCATCATCCACTTCTAATAATCCAAGCATAATCCTTCCTATGAGTACTCATATTTATATGTGGGTTTACTAGTGAATATATGGATTATTTTATTAAAATTGTGCATCCTACTACCACTATTGTTTTACTTACTAAAACTACTCTATAGTTGTTAAATAAAAATCACATAAGGAACTTTGGTCTTCAAATTTATGAAATAGGGATATGGCCATACATTTTTCTTACCTTTATTCCATATAATTTCATAATCATATCCCAAGAATTTAATAACCCATTTTTGTTTCTTTGATGAAAATACATGTTATTCCAAGCACTTTAAAGTTTGGTGATCTATCTTAATATTTAAAATTTACTCCAGTGAGTTATGACATGAAGAATGGATAATATTTCACTATAATATATATACTTGGATAGAATATTACCCACCAATTATCTTATATTAAATTCTAAGGGTCCTCTTTATACAAGGGAAAATGAAGCTAATCTACCAATCAATCCTAGCTCAAAGAAGATAAATAATACTTATCCTTCTACTTGTTGGTACATTTAGATAATCAAGGTCATGACCAAGATGGATCCATTAGACCTAACCAAGGGGTCCCTTAACATAATAATATCACTAGAGAGGGTTCTAAATCCTCTAATAAAGCAACACCATGTGATAACCCTAGTAAGGTCCCATGTTTTCTTATTCAAAAATTAAATGAAAAAGTGAAGTAAAATATAACCTAGTGATCACCAAATATTTTGGCACAAAATGGGGGTAATAAAATTAAAATTAAAAATGCATAAAATATGTCTACTCAATTTAATGTAGAGTAAATCATAATTCATGGAGAGAGAAGCATATAAGCTAAAAAATACAAATTTATCTACTTTAACAATGAGGATCACTTGTGCAATCTTAGAGTGGAGATATAAAGAGGTAAAATGATGGTAAGGAAGTTATTATTGGACTAATTATCTCTTTTATCCCCTCCTTATGTGTTTAAGTTTTAGGTTTTTGTTACTAAATTAGTAATATAAGTCAAATCTAAAATCTAGGCTACATTTTGGTGACCACAATGGGACATTACTCCCTTAAATAATCTTATAAACTTGATGGAAGTGATTTAAATGATTTTAGGACAAATTGGATGTGGATTGAAGACTGGCTTTTAAATTTTTTTCATACATAGGCTAATTACAATTTTAAAATGGTATTAGCAGTATTGTAGTTGTGATATTGTAAGACTAGTCATGATTTTATCAACTAACCACTAATGGTTAAAGTTTTTACAAGTTTTTAACTTTTGAAAAAATTGTGACTTCAATAGTCATGGTTTTGCCCTACAAGTTGAGATTTTTTATGGTATAGTTGCACTTTTTTAAAAGTTAGTAGTTAGGGTTATATTACTAGATTTTATTTTAGCTAAACTTCTACAAGTTAATCTATGTTTTTGTTAGTTACTTGGAGGTATATTAATATTATATGAAGGGAAATGAGGGGTAGTCTAGTATACAGATTATTTGAGCTCTGATGATAATAGCATGACTTTGACTTTTGTGACTTTGACCTGGTTATAACATTTTTTAGGTTACAGTCATGGTTTTGTCAAAATTAGTTTTCCTCTAAATCTTTGTCTCTTATCTACTGATAAGCCATTATGTAAGGTGTTATTATTCTATTTATGTTTCCCTGGGGGTATTCTAGTCTATGATTATAGGAGGAAGAATATTGAATCAAGCCTAAGACCATTTGGCCATCATCTACAAAATCATGACTTTGTTATTAGCAATTTTGAACTGGCAACTATGATTTTGACATCAAGAGTAGAGACTCTGTCATTAGCCATTAAAATAGTAAAATCCTTCCCTAAATGGTTCTATATTTTGAATAAAAAATCCCTCAAATTTTTTTTAGATACTTATAGGGTACTTAGTAAACCAAAGATATCTCTAAACCACTTTAACCATTTTGGGATTTAGTTATGTTGGATATAATCATACTTACAAGGGTGTTCTATCATCTTTTTATCTATGTGTAGGAGGTAGAAGGAAACCAAGCCACATATTAAATACCTCATCATAAAACTATTTAAACTTCTACTATAAAATTGTAAGACACAAACTTATGACTTTGTCCTACAAATAACAATTTTTTATATTATAGTTATGGTTTTGTGGATGCATAGGCAAACATAATAGAATATTTCATAATTATTTCTATATATTGGAAGTACAATTATGTCTACTAGAAACATTTTTATTGATAATATAACTGTTAGAAATGGTTTAGAATAAACTTTTATGATCTGACTATTTTATAATAATCTTAAATCCTAGTTATCTCATTGACTTCAAGGCATATTTTATAATTTTTCTAATTTATATAAAACCATAGATTGATATTTTTCATATGTTATAATATTTTTTTGTGTAATATATATTTTTCCTAACTATTGCACTTTTACAAGTTAACTATTATGCTTTACTAACTTCTATAAAATCAAAACTAAAAATCTTTGACTATGTCTTAGAGTTTCTATTTGTGATATTAATCTATTTATTTGAAATTTTGGAGGGACTTATCATTTTGTATAAATTTAAACTACTAACCAGTTTTGGTGTAGGACCTCTCAAGACCAAGGCACCCAACTTTATTTTCTAACTTTTATGCTTGTAGGAAGGAGTGCCTAGAATACATTACCTTGGTTTTTATTTTATATATATCCTTTTTGTGTGAATTTGATTCATTGTAAATACTTGTTTTTGTATTGTGTATAATTATGCCCCTCACACATAGGTAATTAATCATTAAATTAATCATGATATGTTTACTTATTTATTATCCCCCCACATTTTAGGATAACATGTGATGTGGAATTCATCCCCACACATGAGATTAGTAAATACAAGTTGGTAACATGGATTTCATCACCACACACTAACCAAACCCCATGTTTTGATAGAGTCTAAAAATTAGGAGAGTTATCATTCGATGCCAAAGTATAATTCCCCATAAAGGGTTCTGTGGAGTGAGAGGCATTTAAAATCCAAGATACAAGGCTATTAGACAATATTCTATATGAGCGTAGGCCCCATATAACTTAATGTATATAAGGGATGCACATAGAAACCCATTTTTATACTTAGATTAGAATCCTTCTACCATAATAGGTGTACTAATATAGGAGTTAGTATCAGCTCTGAAGTAGCCATCATGTGCAAGTGGGGTTGAGAGGGTTAGATATATTTTATAATGAATCACCGACCTACAACCTCACCTATGAATCCATTAGATGGTGTAGGCATCAAGTTACACACCTTTATCAATTGAATAATTTAGGATTCATGATTATGTGCATGGGTTGAATGTTGTGTTAGGCCCATATTGTTTACAAGTCTAGTCATCCATACCTTATTTTTTGTGACACCTTAGATAACTCTAGGTTAATCCTCATCTTCATCTCATCATCTCACATTCATCTCATCTTATCCATATCCTAATCATAATTTTCCATCTACATAAAAATTATTCACTTCATAGTCTATATCTATCCTATTATCCACCCTATATTACATTCCTCACATCATCTATTATATTACATTAATATAATACCCATTTTATATCTCACAATACCTATTTTATATCCTAGGTAATCTCTATAATCCTTCTTGTTCAATTCTCTTTTGTCTATCACACTACCCCATAACTATCATCTTTTCAATCTATTTACGACCCATCTTATAAACTTTCATCCCATATCTTTCATCCCCCATAAATCCCATCACCTTTGAATACTATACTCAGTCTTGAAACTAGGTTATAGGGATCACCCATCCTCCTTGATCATCATTTTTCACTTTCTACACCCCTAGACTAGTTATCATCAATAGATATAGTCATATTAAGATTCTAATCTAGTACCCATCAAACTATCCCTTTACTAGTGGACAAGTTATTTGATCCCATCACTCTCTTTTATCCTTACTATATTGGTTTCTTACAAGACTTTATCTTTTGGTAATTATTAGTCACCCCATCCTTTCTTAAAAAACATCACATCACTCTATGTGACCATTGGTATATTTGGTCTCTAGATGGTGGTAGTATTTTAACACTTCCACTTAGTCTACCACACTTAATCACATCTCTCTTTCAAAAAGGTTATTCACACCTATGCTCAATTTAGGCTGGGACAATTTCTAAATAAAACAATGATCTAATAGGGAACATAAAAGATCCAACTTCAGAATTCAATATCCCTTATTGAAAAATGTCAGTTAAAGATCAAATATCAGTTAAAGCTCTAATGTGCTAAGACCTTCAATGAAATGATTGAGAAAGGGATACAAATTAAAAAATCCCTTATTGAAAAAGGAACAATAAAGTTATATTCCTAAAATGAGCATAGGCAAAATCAAGGCAACTCCTTTCCAAGAAAATCAAAGGTATTTAATAAAAATAAGAATATCATAGGAGATGGGATAACTTATTACAAACAATAGTATGTGCAAACCATTCAAAATTAGAACCCCATAGAGAAATCAAATGTCTCCTCTATCTACATTCCATGAGGCAAGCCAAAGCCTCAGATTGGAAAGAGACCACTCACTATCTTTAGAGTATCAATTTAAATAGTCCTTGATCAATTAATTGGTATTAATATGATCACCCTTCCTAAAATTATACCTATAGATGATTGATAACCAAAACTAGATTGGTACCATGAAGACAAATTTTGTAAATACCATAGGGTTAAATGCCATGATATAGAAAGATGTATACAACTTAAAGACTACATTCAAGGTTTTATTGAATGGGGTGACATTGAAATATAAGGATAAAATCCTCAAAATCAATAAAAAAATGGGTAGTTATGCATTTATAAGGACCCATTATTCAAGCATGCTCAATGAAATAAGAGACCACCAAGAGACCAAGGTCAAGCCTCCTCCTCTAGCATCACTGACTACCATGCCATGCCATACCACTATATAAACACTATTAAAATTTAAAAATCCTAATAACCCACTCCACCTTCATCCACCATCTTAAAAATTAATTGGGCCACTACTGATTATGTGGTTACCACTAGACACAGTAAAATTATAGTTCTTGTAGCACCACCTAAGGACCTATCTACTTTGTCTACTAATCAAAAGGGAAATATTTTTAAGAAAGATTTAATTTATTTTGATAAATCTTATGACATCATTCAACAAATTAAAAAGACACCAACCCAAGTTTCATTAATGGGTCTTCTAAAAACCTCTAATTTACATTGGGAGATACTTAATCAAGTTTTAAATGACCTAAAAGTCCCTAGTGACATGGATACTAATCAATTGAAAGAATTATTAGGACATTTATCCCCTTTATAATATATTAATTTTAGTTCACAAGACATGTCTCCAATTGTACCTCACTATAATTATCTATTATTCATTAAAGTCTCTATATCTCATCACTGCATCTCTTGGGTTGTCTTAGATGGAGGATCAATGTTAAATTTATGCAATCTAAACTTTTTAAATAAGCTAGGGTATTCAAAAGCATCTTTAAGGCCTACCTTGATTATGATAAAATCATATGATGAAAATGAAAGGCTATCTATATGGATTATTTACCTTCTCATTTCTATGTGGCCCATAATACACCAAACATTAGTCGATGTTGTGGATGTTGATTTTCCTTATAACATGCTGCTCAGATGTTCATGGATCCATGATATGTAAGTTTTTAAATCTAATTGACATCAATGTTTAAAATTCACCCACTTTGGTATGGAAGTCACCATTATTGGAGAAATTGATCACTTTCATAGCTATCAAATGGACCAATATTCATCATCTTATCATTATCTTGACAAACAATTGCATCCTCAGTCCCATAGCTACTAAGTATATGTCCCCAAATTATCTTGTATCCATATTAGATCTAATACCTAAGGTTACCCACTTAAAAATAACATCCATAGGTTTTGGAGTGTATGGATATAAAAACTTTTGTGTAGGTGATTTATTACTCTCCCCACACACCTATAGGTCCCCAGTCATATAGAAGGTTAGTCTAATCAAATATCAATTTAGACCAATAGCCTTCTCAAGTGAAAGATTACTATCTAAATAATGTATTGAAGAATTATATGATTCATGGATCATTCTAGATGAAGAGGCACTTATATCTCCAAGTAAGTAATACCCCCACATTCAAAATATGGTGGAAAATATGCATTATAATAAGAAAAGAGTAGGGAAATAAGAGAAAGGAAGACTTGAATCCATTATGTTCCAAGAATATCCATAATATCTTGGTATAGGGTACAAATTATTTAATGATGACCTAAAAAATATTATTATGGATACCCCTTTGACCCCTATGTAGTCTCTCTCTGATGAATAAGTTGAGATGATTTTGGTTTATAGTCACTTTGAAGAGATTGTTGTCTCCAACCTCTTCCTTGACACCACCATTTCCACCATCAACATTTCCCTCCGCTATCCATCACTCATTAACTAGGATAAAAAATAGGATCCCTTGTTTGATACATTTCAAAATGATGAATAAATATTAGAATTCTTGGGAGTTTGAGATTCTATACCTTCTAGAGACCATAAAAAGGGCTTGTCTTTAAATATCTATCAATCTACATATTTCAAGGAATAACAAGAACCCCATGATCAAAGTGATGAAGATAAATCTAAGGAGGAAGAGCCTCATGAAAATCTTGATGAACTCCCACACATTTCATTTGAATCAAAAGAATACTTTGACATTGATACAAAGCTCCCATATTGTTTTGATTTAGATGTTCTAGAAATATCACTCCCTCCCTATCTATAAGATCAATCACCCTCTATTATTGAGGAAGTGATTGAAGTCAATATTAGGACTGAATAACATCTCAAAATAGTTAAATTAGGGGCATATTTAACACCTAATGAATGTGAGGTTATCATTGAGATACTTAAACAATTTATGGATATGTTTGTATGGAGCTATGCAAGCATGCTAGGACTAGATCCCTCTTTAGTAGTACATCACTTGGTAATTCATCCTAATACTAAACTAATCAAACATAAATTATATAAGATGCACCCCAAATTGGCCCTAATAGTTAAATAGGAGCTACAAAGTCTCTTGGATGTTGGCTTCATTTGACTAATCAATTATTCTTATTGGATCTCTAATATTATTCTTATAACCAATCTATAAGGTAAAATTCAGATTTGCATAGATTTATGAGACATAAATAAGGCATGTCCCAAGGATGACTTTCCACTTCTAAATATTGACATGATCATGGAATTTAAAACATGATATGAAATGTTATCTCTTATGGACAATTTTTTAGGGTATAATCAAATTAAGATCACACTTGAGGACCAACAAAACAAATTTCATCACTTCATGTGGAACATTTTGCTATTAGGTCATGCCCTTCAACCTTAAAAATGTTGGTGCAACTTATCAATGGGCCATGATAGCCATTTTCCATGACATGATGCATGATATAATCACATATTATGTGGATGACATTCTAGGGAAGTCTCAACTTAGGTATGAACACCATGTTGTTTTAAGGAAGATATTTGAACAATTTTGAGAGTACAAATTCAGGCTCAATCCTAAAAAGTGTGTATTCAGTGTTACTTTAGGAAATTTATTACGATTCATAGTTTTTAGAAGAGGCATATAATTAGACCCAACAAAAGCAAAATCAATCATCAAAATTCCTCCACCTTGTAATCTAAAGTAGCTCAGAAGTCTTCAAGGAAAATTGTAATCCATTTAGTGCTTTATCTCTCATCTTTTAGACAAATGATACCCCTTCATGCATATCTTATAGAAGGGGAATAATTTTAACTTTAACTCTAAGTACCAAAAGCCTTTTGATAATATCAAATAATATTTGACCAACCTACCTTTGTTGTCATCTCTTATCTTAGGATGGGTCTTAATCTTATACATTTAAGCAATGCCATGTGTAATAGGTGGCCTCTTGATACAACATAATGATCAGGGCAAGGAACAAGCCATACATTATCTCATTTCCACACTAATATCTTATGAACTAAATTACAATCCAATTGAGAAGGTATATTTAGTTGTGGTCTTTACCTCACAAAATATCCTATACTTCATACTCAATAATCAAGTCTAGCTCATCACCAAGGTTGATCCCCTTAATTATTTATTATCAAAATCGTCCCTAATATGAATAATGGCCAAACGGATCATGTTACTTAACTAATTTGATATTGAATATGTTAATAAAAAGGCCATTAAAGGGAAAGTCATAGAAGATCAATTAGTGGAAGCACCACTTAAAGTAATTTATCCTCTTATAACAATCTTGTTAGATGAGTCTATACTGAGTACTTTAGGATCAAGTAGATGGAAATATATTTTTATGGTTAATTTATTATGCATGGATCAGGGGCAAGCATTCTTCTCATCACCCAATAAAGTGACCTTATTCCCAAATCCTTCTGCCTCACCTTCCCATGCACCACCAACATTTCAAAATAGGAGGCCTTAATACCCGACATTCATCTAGCCATCTAGTGGAATATCTATGATTTTCAAGTATTTGGTGACTCTTAGTTGATAATCAAATAGGTCAATGATGAGTTCTAGACAAAGTATTAAAAACTAATCCCTTATAAGTAATTGGTTGATCAATTAAAGAATAATTTTCAAACTATCATGTTTGAGTAAGTACCATGAGAAAGTAACAAAGCAGTTGATTCGATGACCACTATTGATTACTTTATTAAACTCCTTGAAGAAGTTTAGAAGGGAATTTTATCATTGAACATATAATATTCCCAACACGGTAATCCATGGTTCCTTTTCAAATTTGTGTAATCAATGATCCCAATCTTTATTGGTACCATGACATTTATATGTACATCTATGATAACATCCTCCCCCCAACCTTCATTGCCACCAAAATAAATCCTTCATCCATCACACTTCTTATTACACAATCTTTAGCAACACATGAACAAGGAGGATCATGATGGTATTTTTTGATGGTCAATCAGTGGAATGCCCTTGGCCAATAAACTACTTTGGACTAGATATTACTAGATAACCATGGAATAAGATTCCTATCAATACATGATGAAGTGTGTCACTTTTCAAAAGCATGCCAATATTATTCAGGCACTTATATAGGAATTATAACTCATCATGTGTTCATTGACATTTTCCATATGGGCCCTTGATTTGATTGGCAAGATTAATCCGACTTCATCAAATGGTCACAAATTTATCATTACTATAATGGAGTACTTTACTAAATGGATAGAGGCAATGCTACTCACTTATACTATAGGCCTACAAATCTCTAAATTCATCCTTAATTATATCATTTTCAACTTTTGCATACCTATCAACATCATCTTAGATAACAATAAATCATTCAACAATTATGAATTTAAATCCTTGTGTTAGAATTATCACATAAAGAAGCATTTATCTTCTCCTTATTACACCTAGGTAAATAGACAAAATGAAGAAACCAACAAGACCCTTGTAAAGATACTTAAAAAATTAATTAATCAAGGAGGTAGAAATTGGCACCTGTAACTATGTCCAGTTCTTTGGTCTTATCATACAAGCATTTGTACACCTACTAGGGCCACTCCATCTGCTTTTCTCTATAAGACATAAGTGATCTTTCTAGTGGAATTATAGCTCCCTTCCCTTTGAATATCATTAAGGGCCATCATCACTAATCATAATTGTAGATAGGAATACTTATAGGAACTAGAACTTCTTGATGAGAAATGTCAAAAGACCCTTGATCACTTATGAGCTTATCAAAATAGATAAGAAGGCAAATATCAGACAAACATATAGTCTTGAGAATTCAAGGTTGGTGATTTAGTCCTGAAGGATAATAAAAAAACACTAATGATGACAGAGAAAAGAAGGGAAAATTTGAGTCCAATTGGCTAGGGCCATATATCATAATTGCCAAATTTGGATCTAGAGCCTATAAATTTGCCATGTTAGATGGTTAATAAATTGATGATCCCATGAATATCATTCATCTAAATTGTTTCTAAACTTGATAAGATCCACCATCCTCTATCTAAGAGTCCCTACTCTTGGGGGCATACCATTGTCCACTCCATCCACTCCATCATATCTCCCAATAGTAAAAAAAAATCTATCTAATGGTGAAAATTAGTTATCTAGTGCATTGTATAAGTACCATGATGAAAACTAGTATCTAGCATCATGGTAAAATTACCCTAAACCTTGATATCAATATTAGGTATCCATCATAGGTTCTTATACATCAAAAGGAAACAAGTGCTTCAGCACAAGGTAGACAACATTGCTTGTTGAGTAACAAAAATATTTGTTTAGGAAGTTCTTTAGAATTTCTTATCCATATCTATCATATATCTTCCCCAAAGTCCCATCACTACTCCTTATCCTATCACCCCATCCCATTTTCTCTTAAAAGCATATTTCCTTTTTAACCTTAAGACAAATTCAATACCCATTTGTCCTTTGCACCTAGTTCACACCTTCCCACTAATGTTGTCATTATGGAAGTGTCAAAATAATATATATTCTACTTTAAAGGTTTAAAATACATTATAATACTAAATCTTAAGGGGTCATCTTAACCCCCATTCATGATTATTTTCACACTTGGTTGGGATCTTGTCTTCACATATCATAGTTCAGGCACTACTTCCCCCATGCACGTAACCCTCAATCATAAACTAAATATATTATCCATAATAATTTTAATCACATCATTATCTATGTATGTCCCTATTAGTGTTTTTAATTTCTATTCAAAAAAAGACTTGTGTGTTTGTATGTTTGTTTATGATTATTTGGGTAGTCATGCACATATTGATGGCTTGATTATTTAACCATGTTTTATTTACTATTCATGTAGGATTTATTTTGTTAAATTTTATAGGAACAAGGATACTCTAAGTGACCCCTAAAATTTTGCTTAGGAAAGGTCACTTATCAAATAGATTTCCCCTTCATGAACCTATTTTGATATGCCTCTATCTTTTCATGTCACTAACACATGTTTCAATGGTAAAATATAAAAATGGATTGTAAACATTTTAGTGGATTTTAAAACCATCACCTATCCTCTTTATCCCCAACATATCTAATCCAAATATATCTCAACCATAACCTAATCATATTCCATCCCATCATTATCCTACCTCTATGGTGCAGAAGGATTCCAACCAAAATAAATGAGACATAATGAATCAAAAGGGGATTAATTTTTTGTTAACACATTCATAAACATTGCATAATAAAGTGTAATATCTATATAATCATCACATCATATGCATGTACCAAATCACATTTAAATAAAATCACCTACAAGCTCTAATCATCTCTTCACACTTACATAATATACATCATGAGATAAGTCCCAATATCACTAATCCCATAAACATATAAATCCATTAACACATCTCATGAAACATCCTCTTACATAAAATTATACAAGTCTATCACATCACATGTAAACCATAACTAACATAAAAAATCACCATGCATCTCATAACATAAATAAACCCATGATGCAAACATTATCTAATTATCATCACATCATCAAATATAAGTCATATATCCATCACATTGAGATCCATCACATAATCACATAACATGTCCATCAATTACCTCAATATAATCACACCATCATTAATGCATAAAAATATACCATAACATCAAAACATATAATCATATATATATATATATAGATATATATATACATATATACATATATATATACACACACACACATATATATACATATACATATATATATATACATATATAGATATACATATATCTATATATATGTATATACATATATATATATATATGTATATCTATATATGTATATATATATATGTATATGTATATGTGTATACACACACACACACACACATATACATATCACATACACAGTCCACATGAGTCCTATAAAAAAAAGATATAATATGTGGGCCC
This sequence comes from Torreya grandis, assembly GCA_037957365.1. NCBI lineage: Eukaryota > Viridiplantae > Streptophyta > Pinopsida > Cupressales > Taxaceae > Torreya > Torreya grandis. The sequence goes on from JARHVA010002601.1 coordinate 1,209,896, forward strand.
ATGGGGAAAGAATGAGATACAATATAAAAATACCCTATACATATATACATATCATAACTTAGGGATATGGTCTTAGTGGCCCTAGTGGTCTTTTTTAACCTCTGGATGACTGGTGTACTAATTATGATGAACTAGTCCAAAATGAAGTAGTATGCCACTTGAATGGCACCCTAGAATCATAAAGTTTCTGATAGTAATGTGCCTTCTAGATCAATCTAACAATGTTCTTCATCACCTCTACCATACCATGCCCATCCATCACCTGATCTACCTCCTCTTTGGAATTTTTGACGATCTATAACTATCCTATTAATATGAAAATATGCACCTACATCTACATAATTTAGATGTAGAAATAAGTAATCTGAGCATCCTTGCTCTAGATATGGCCCTATAAGGTAGTAATCTGCACTTGTGACATGATAAGTTATTCCTATAAACCTATAATATATACTATACAAAGATAACACCTATCCTTATAATCTTGCCACATATCCTTATGTTTAGGATAGCTACCCATCCCTCTGTATTATAGCAGTCTACAACTAAACTTGTAATTGGTCCCTCTCCTAAGTAAGCCTAAAAATTTCTTATAAATGCACTTGTATCTTAGTTTGTAATGATGCCAACAAATCCCACTCACTATTTTACAAGGGTTAATATAAGTTCCCAACACCATCTATACCACCACTACTCCTAACCTATGTCTACACATGTGATTGTACCTATGGCCCAACCTATGCTTGGGCCTGAGGTCCCATCTATCCTCTTACCATTGTCTGATCATCATCTCCCCCATCTACATCCATGGCATCCTAACCATCTTAGCCATCTTATGTAGGTAAATGTCTCATCCTCCTCTATAGTCTGTCACAAGCTTGCAATACCCTCTTGACAATCCTAAAAAGGCTACAAATCTAGTATGCATCAATATCAATGGTCACCTCTATTCCCACTAGGATGTATAAGCTATTATGACCCTTACATCTATAGTAGGTGTATATAGATTCCACTAGATAAGAAAAATGCTCTCATAATCATGATGTGCATCAACCCTATCTACTAGACTCTCGCACTCAGGCCTCTTTCACTCCTTTTGAAAGAATATGTGTTCTACTCCAAGTACATCCTAAATAAACCCAAACTATCACTACACGTAATCTGGCCTATAACACTCTATCCCCAAATCTTGTCTCCATGTCAGGTAATACTTTTTGAGCATATACTATGTCATAATGTCATCATCCAATCCAAATAAAAGGCCTTTGTATGGCATATAGGTAAAGTTCTCTAGATTTAGGCTATAAAAAACATCCTTATAAAAGTACATCTCTCTAACATGGCCTCACTACACTCCTAGTAGAATGTACCAATCCAAATACCATTAGCTTCTTAAGATATCATGTTGCTAATGTCCCTAATGGCCACTAGATAATAATGTGTTCCTAGATCCATATCTAAAGAATTAAAGATGGTCCCAAGCTAGTAGCTCCCTTATATGCACCCAGATGTAATTCTCTATATAAGTGTGCTAGTATAGTAGGTCCCAAGCAAAAACTCAAAAATCCTAAACCATGTCACCAACAACCTCCTCTATGCCCAAATGAGACTACTAGCCACTCTTATCTGGAAGGAGAATGCTGGTAATAAGAGACATAATAATCAGGGTCAATCTATCAATCATCCCCTCATGTAAACACCTATTGATGTTAACGTGCATGTCACCTACACCCATTTACAAACCCCCAATCAACCGTTATACTATCTAGGCTAGTGTATGTGACCTCTAATATATTTGATCTCCCTACATATTTAGATGGAAGATCCTATAGATGTCCTTGAGGGTGACTATCATCTCACCAGTGATAAAATGGAAACTAATGGTCTCAAAATGCCATCAAATAGGCTTCCCATCATAGGCTTTCCAAAACCATTTGAAGCTTTTTTCTTCAACCATCATCTTATTTTTGGCATACAAGCCATCTCTAATTATTTGACAAGACATTATTGTACTTATAGCTTACAATTCCTTCCCAAACAAGGGCAAACTATAGACACCTAAAATTGGCCACTGATAAGCTCCAATCAATATTTTAGCCAATTTCCACCTAAAATGCATAATTTGGCCTAAAAACACTAAAACATGCTAAACAATGTAAAACTAACATATTCAAGTGTTGATTTTGGCTAGGGTATCCTTAAATGGGGCAATGTAATTTATGGGCCAACTAACTTTGATAAGATCATTTCGAGTAAAAATGCTAATTTTGCACCTACGTGCTCTAGACTACTTTTTCCTATCAAATATTTTTCACAAAACTTGTGCCTTTGTTATTTTTTGTTGGCAATATCCTAAATTAGAATACACATCCAAGGCATTTGATATTGCCTTCCAATTCTAATCTAGTCAAATTTAAGGCTAATAACAAGGCATTCTAATCAATTTAGGTCATTTGTGCACAATGTGATTAATCATGATTAAGAGCTAATTAACCCAAATCAAGGCCTAATCAAGAATTCCATGGAATTGTTGAATGTTTTATTTTGGAAATGAATATTGAATATCTACATCATCAAGTGACCTCATTTATTGGGAAGGCATCCCTAGGCCATAAATGCCATAAATATCAAGATTCATGTCGTCCATGCCTCATTAATGCCTTCCATGATGCCCTTCATGCCTCTTAATTGACCCTTCTTCTAATGTCATGATGAGGATAATTACAAACTTATTTCTAAAAATTAAATTAATCCTCAACCACACATCTCAATCTTGAGATGGATGGTTGAAATTGATTATGATCAAATCCAAAAATCTATAAATAAGAGGCCTCACAACATCATTTCTAAGCTTTCTTGATGTGAAGTTATAATGAAAAAATGGTTCCAAAATATTCATGCAACTAGTGTTACCATGCCAAATTTATTCGAAGCCAAGAAAAGCCACAAACCAAAGGTTCCAAGAAGAGATGGAGGTATCCAAGTTTCTATTACTAAGGACTTCATCAGCATAAGCTAAGCAAGCCACCACTACAAAGTCATTTGGAGCATCTGAAGAAGGTGAAAGAATTCTTATATTTGATTCCTTGCTTTTTAGTTGTGTTTATCATTTGATTTTGTTAACTAAGCTCTCCCGAGTGTCTAGGCCTAGAGATGTTATGTTATTAGTGCATTTATTTCATTTTATTTTCATTTTTAAACTAACACCATACTAAGCATCCTCTCTTGAGTCAATTTCCTAGATCACATAATGGCATGCCTGATGGGACAAGATTCATCCTACACCTGAAGGAGATTCTTTTACAATTAAAAAATATTTATTTGAGCTCTTAAAACTCTTGCAAATTGATTTTGTAACTTTATTTTTCCATTTTTGGTTACCATGATTTTTACATAGTAATCAACATCAGCAAAAATAATGGCATTGGTTACTTGGCTTAACCAACATTAGTCAGTAGAATCAACATCAGTTAGTTCTCGATTAGCCATAATCGACATTAGTGGTATTAACCGATGTTAGTCACTATGTTTTTCCAAAAACTTAGACTCGAGACCTATGTTTTCAAAGTTTGTTGTTTCAAACTCAAAAGAGCTTCAAATCTAAAGGATATGCTAATAATTTTGTTGCAGGACCAAGTGGGATATTTTCTTGAAACATGTTTATATCATTTTTGCATGCTTAAAATTTGATTAGGAACTTTGTTTTGGTGTTTAACAAAAAATTTAGGTGTTTTTGGTGAATGTTTTTTCCAAAGTTTATAACTAAGACCAAGGGGTCAAATGAACACCACCAAACATTTCATTTGGATTTAAAATTGAACACACTTATAAATTCTTGTTTGTAATAGTTGATTAGATTAATCTTGATTGGCAAAAAGAGGAATTTTACATGTATGCTCTTCTATTTGTCCCCTATAGGGAACCCTTGGAATCAAAAACATCATTCCTATTGTAAATAGCCTAGTCTAAGGATTAGAAAGAAAGTCATCTAAAGTACTCCCCAAAAACTCTTCAAAGTTTGGGTGACATTGAAAACAACCATAAAATCTTTCTATTTTCATGCTTTCTTTGTTTTTATGCATCTTGGCTTATGAGGGGGACTTCATCACCTTCTAAAAGTTATTTAGGGAAGCTTTGACATTGGGTTTCATCTCCTCACATTAACTTTATTTGGATCCTTTGGAGTTACATATGGGAGGTAGTGTCACTTTGGACATCACACTACATTGAGCAAACAATAGGATGTAGTGGTTACAAAAAAGACAAGACATTTTTGTAACAAGCTAAGTGATACAAACCCAAAATATATGATTTTCTTATGCATTATTTGGTGTGAAAGTCATTATGTAATTGATCCCCTTAGAAATATTCAAAAATTTATAGTTTTGTCAACCCTACATGCTATACCCTTGCTAGGATTTGGATGATTATACATAGTGTATTTTGGTCATTATTTTCTTCGTATGCTTTGAAGCTAAAAATTGTTTGTTTTTTCATAAGCCATGTCAAAATAATGCATTTAAGTTGTAAAATGTAGTGTTATGATACCAAAATCATGTCAAACCATTTTGTTTATACCATTTAGACCTTTGTCCTATGCTGTCATACTGTCCAATCTTGTCTAGCATGTTTGGTTCAATCTTAGTTTTCAAAATTGAGTTTTCAATTAGCCTTGTTAATTTTGGATCTAAACATTGATTGATTTATTTTTAGTCCTAAATTCATGGGGTTGATACACATATCTTTCTCTTTTAGTTTGTATAACTTGGGTTAATCGATTGCCCAAATTTGAAAACTATTGATGGTTTGTCTATTTAGTGCCTACCCTCATTATTGTTTGTGTCTTTATTTGGGAGATCATAGCCTTTCTCAAAGACATTTTTGTCTTATGATTTATGCTAATTGATCATGTTTATGTTTTATTCTATGTACCAGGTCTATGTCAAAGTCATTTCCAGACTTGTTAGATTAAATCACATCACATCATCATTTGTTTCAAGTCTAGCTTTTGATGCCATTTGGCCAAAATTTCTAGCACATGCCTATTTATTTGAGCCTAGCTTTTGACTCTATGTTTTGAAAAAAGACCTAACAACTCAAATTTTCCCTTTCCTATTTTAGACCTTATTTGGAACACTTTGACCTAGACATTTCACATGTTAGTTTTTATTTTAGATGCTTGATTTTATGCATATGACATTTAACATTAGATGGTTGATGTTAGGCTATTTTATACCTAGTCTTAACACAAATATTTTTGGAGATACAACTCCAATTTTAGATCATATTAGAGATACAGCTCCACCCCTTCAACTAAGTTAGACCAAGCTTGAACCATTTATCCTTTGGACATAGTTTTTTAGAGTTTTAAAACTCCAAGCCATTTTATTTCAGAGCTTTCATCATTTATGTGGATATGTCTAGCTACACTTATGGTGGAGTCACTTAAAATCCAACTTATGATAGAATGGCCACACAAAATGATTTTTATGGCTTTTGTCAAGACCCCAATGGTGCTAATATGGTTTATGAGATAGATTTATATCTACCTCATATTACTCATTCATGGGAACAAAGTCACGAAGCAACTTATGATCCAACTCAAAACCTTGATTTATATAAAGAAGCTTGTGGAGAGGAATTTGAAGACCTAACTACCAATAATTTTGTTTGGGATAGGAATCCATACCTTCTTTACAATAATTAGTACATGGAACACAGTCAAGAACTAGCTTATGATCCAACTCAAGATTGGAATGATCTAGTTTATGAGGAAGACTTGGATGCTTTTGCTTGTGCAATCAATTAATTTTCATGTTTTACTATCTGATCATCGACTACCCCTATCCCTTCTTTGGATTATATGAGCTATCAAGATCTGCAATATCCAATGAATACCACTATCATTCCTAGACCTCATCTTTTGGTTTGTATGAGATATCAAGCTTTGCAATATCTAAGGAATACGATTACCATTCCAAGACCTCATACTTTGGTTTATAAAAACTAACAAGCTCTATAATATCCAAGTAATACCATTTATATACCAAGACCTCATCCTTTAGATTGTGTGAGCAATTAAGCTCCATAATGCCCCTTCATCATTCCAGGACCTAGTCCTTTGGCTTATGCAATAAATCAAGCCCCAGAACACCATATTGTTACCATCTCAAGACTTTGTTTTTTGGATCATGAAATCAATAATTTCCCATAATTCCCTACCATTATACAACCATAATCCATTCTTCCTCTAGTACCAATCCCAACCAAAACATAACTAATCTAGTTATTTGAAGACCAAGTTGTGTTCAAAAATGGTATTTTCTAACTCATTGGAAAACAAGGACAAGAGAACCAACCAATCCAAAATGTTTCTATTGAATAAACAATTTGTGATAAGTCAACATGTGATAAATTTCCTATTGATCCTATACCAGTTGTTGAGGAGTCTCACTCTGATGAGCTAGTCTTTACTGAGTCACTTATTAATGATTATAACCACCTTTGGTAAAATCATTACCTCAACCATGTGCCTATTTTTTAAGAGCCTCCTATTGACAAGATAGTCTTAAAATATTTGTCTCTTGACATTTTCCCATCCTAGAGGAGTCTCACTTTGACAAACTAGGTTTTGTGGAGCCTATTATACCATCACATGTTGTTACTTATCCAAAACCAAATATTAAACAAGACATCATTGTAATAGAGTACCCATCAGATGAAGAATCATAATTAGAGTTAGGTTCTATTTTTGAAGTGACATCAAATTTAGCATTAGAATTTGAATCAACATCAATCTTAGCATCAAATTTAGAGTCCCTTGAGAAGAAGAATATGTTCATAGTTGTTAAAATATTGATTACACATGCCTCGTAGATCAATTTGAATACATTTGTGATCCTTATATGGTTTTTTAAAATGAATAATTTATCTTAGACACAAGTTATCCTAATATCTTATATGAGCATTATGTAGCCTCTCCTCATTTCATTACCATTCTACAAGCTATTACCATCAACCAAAATAGCCATATCATTGGCATTCCATATCCCACAAGTGTCAATTTGGATTGACATAATCACACTTTATTAAATTTCATCCATGGTGATATAGCAGTTGAAGAAAAGAAATGAGGTCAAGAGAACATTCACATAGTAGAAGAACACTCTCCTAGTGAAACCTTTTTGAAAGAGCTAGGGGACAATCCAAGTCAGAACTCAACATCTTTTAGTGAATCTTTCTCAAAAGCACCAGAGACATTCAAATTCAAAAGTTAAATTTCTTAGTGAAACCTTCTCAAAGGCACTATGGGATAATCAAGATAAATTTATTGGTGAAAACCTCTTTGAGGCACCAATAGCTGAGCATAAAATTTCTTCACTAATTGATGAAGACAAAATCAAAGATCGAATCAAAATAGCTTCCAATCTATAGCCTAATTAGATGGTAGCTATTGATGCAAAAAAGCGCACCCAATAGTAGGAAAGTAAGTTCCTACCCTCTCCTCACAACATGGAAACTCCTCTCTCACCTGTGGGATAGCAAAGCTGGAGAGGAGAGTCTCTAGATAAGGGCTAGCTCCCTTTGATGTATCATGTTTATTTTAGCAAGTGTAAAATACAAATATATATAGCTATAATAAAGTGGGGGATGAAAAGGGAGAGAGAGATTATAGAAAACAAACTACTCTAAAAGAGGCAATGCACCAAAATAAAGGTTGACCTTCACACATCCACTCTTGAAATCAAGAAAATGCATACATACACTATGCACTTGGCAAAAGGACCAGGCTGCTAAAACTGGCAAGGAGGCTTTCATGAAAACACAGGGGACAAAAAATCACTAAGGCACTATGGAATGCACACTATAAGTAACTCTTGTCTATTTTAGTCTTCTCAAATGTCAGCTCTTCTCCTTTCAGCTGCAACAATGGCACATTATAGATAGTAGGTCTGCTAGTGTTGACCCTATGAGAGCATCAAAAGACAATGACTGGACATAGAAAAAACACTCAACACATACTCTGAGAATCTATCCAAATGGAGGTAAAAAACTACATTTTTATTGATCCAGGTGAAATTTTTTGCAGAGCTATGCCCTTTACAAATGTGGAAGATCCTTAAAAATGACCAAGTTCACAAAATTATAAGGAAAAGCCAAGAGGAGACTCATTGGCACTTCTTGCTTGCAAGTGGGCATGTCATGTCCCATTGGGAAGAAGAAAAATACTATTTCTAACGTCATACTTCTAGAAGGGACCTACTAAAACCATGCTTTTTGCTTTGTCTTTTTCTTCATTTTGTCTTAACTAGCTCATTCAGCCCCTTGGGCAAACTTTCTGGTGGGTCTCTGTGTTTTGAGCTCCTTCTGGTTAGCGCTCCCCTTTGTCTTTTAAACCTAATGGCTATCTTCCATTTATAAACTTGACGTCCATGTAGGATGTCCTCAGGCCTACTGGCTTGGACCTTCTTTAACTTCTTCATGGCTTGCCTGATGTCTTAGCTCCCAGTCGGGCACTCTTCTACCTTGTTATTTTGATGGGTCCTTTGGAAAAGTCCTCAGATGGTCCCATTGAATGTTTTGAATGGCCCTTTGTTTTCCACAAACTTGCTTAACTCGTTAGACTGCTCTCCAAGCTTTGAATTTTTTTGCAGACTATTTCCCCATGGACTTTTGTCTATGGATGTTTTCTCACAGACAAAAGTCTACAAAAATTCTATCTGCGTCTTGTCTTTGAAATAAGCCATGTCTACCCCTTTGATTTGGTGTTAAGTCATGCCTGAAGGAATTCAAGACCTAGTTAAATTCATTGAACTCATTTAAACCTTGACTTTGAACTAGACTGCAATGAACTTGGGCCCTCTTCATTTGAAGTGCTGGCCCTCCACTAGGGCATTGAACTTTATGTCTCGAACCATATATGTTGAACAAAAAATTTGGTTCAACAGTTCAATGGTATAAAGGTTGATGAATTTCCTTGAACCAAACCCACTTGAACTTAAGCCATTAAACCAAGTACATTGAACCAAGTCCATTAAACCAAAAATTTGGTTCAACGGTTCAACAGTATGACAGTTCAATGGTATTGAAATGAGGTGCTTGAACTAAGTGAAGAACTAGGCCGAAACAAAAGGTCACTGAACACTTGAACCAGGGCATGAAATGAACTCTCTAAACTTGTTGAACCCAAAAAATGATTGGCATCGAATAGTAAGTGAAGAAGGTGACCAAAATTTTGCCTGTGGGCAAAATGGGTCAATAATTGGTGACTTAGAGGGGAAGCATGCCTACTATGCTTAGAAATAGTTGCCTTAAAATCCATTGGGTGTGGAGTCAGATGTAGCTATGAAAGAATTAACAACCCAAAAGGTTTGAGAATCAAACATGAAGCTTTACCCCACATGCAAAGGGAAACACACAAGGCTAAAAACACTACTTGTGCAAACTACACTTAGGGAAAACAGGAAAACAACTGAAAACAAACTATTATATATAGCTAACCAAGAATGTTTGCCTCCCTCCTGAATCAAAAGGAAAACTTCTCAAGTCCCCTTCTTAGTAAAAGGACTTATGGTGCCAGGCAAATAGCTGAATGAAAAGGAGATTTGGTGACTCTCCCCTCTTGCCTATCACCTAGTTTGGCTAGAATTCGAGTGGAGATTCAAACATGCTCCAAACATATACATACTTTGTTTGTTCTTGGAAGCTTGCCTCCTATTGGTTCTTCAAGCTAGTGTTTCCCATCCAAAAATCAATTACTGCCAGCTCATCACCATAAGCTCCTTGATACGCACCCTTGACTGGCTTGCTCTCCTCTACCTCATACTTAGGTTCCATGCTATGGCCATCTTCCTTGGTGATTTCAAAGAAGATATCTTCAGATTCACTAACCCACTAAAGGGGTAAATTTGAAAAACTACAACCTCTTTGTATGCTGGTTAGAACCCCAATGCTGCCTTCTTTGCTCTTATCCAGCTCATAGCCTCCTTGAAGAATAGTGCAGCCTGCCTCAATGGCTTTGAATGAATCATTTAAAATATGAACAAGAGGTTATCCATGCTCCTCCATGTCACCTAAAGTGATCTCCTCCTCATCAGCATGCATGAAGTCTCCCTGATCAGTCATGAACTAAGCATACTCCTCTTCACTTGCTTCCATCAAGACAGGTTCCTCCTCAAGAAGGGGTGAAGTGGAAGGCTGGCATACGAACTCACGTGGAAGAGGAGGCAGTCCTTGAACTAGAATCAAATGATTCTCCTCCTTCCATTTGGTCAGCACTTCACCTATATTAGGCATGGCCTGATAGTTTTCTTGGGGATGTGTAGGTGGGGTGCCTTTTGGTGATGACTCTTCTACAAGGTCTGAAAGCTCCATTTCTCTCTCTCCCAGCAGTTTCATCTTAGCCTCTAATTCCTCAACCCACTTAGCTAGATAATCCTCATTTTGTACCTCTTGGGGCTCATGGGAAACACCATAGAGATGGGGGGTGCATGAAGATTGCCATGAAATTCAAGGAGCTTCCTAAAGAAGGGTGGGGGAAACTTGAAAAGGACTAACCTCATCTTGTACCTCGCACTCTTGAACAATGTCTTGCACCCCCTTGCTTTTTCATGACTCAACCACTTGATTCCAGCTCAAAAAATTTAGACTGGGCATCTCCATTGGGGTTGATGAGGCCATAATGTGAGAGGGTAGTGAAGATTTAGATTCCACTTCCCTTGCTACCAAAATGGACTGCTGCATCTGAAGGTTTGCCAACTTGATTTGTCTATCAAGATTAGCCTTAAACACAAGATTTACCATTTCAGAACTCTCTTCAACGTGATTGGGGAAAGGACTTTGACAGGCTTGATTTGGCTTATGAGCAGGGGTTGTATATGACTAATATGATGCTTGGGGCAGTGAGTATGTAGGTTGATATACTTGGTAAGGCTGCCTCTCATAAATACTTAGCTTCTCCTCCAAAGATGCAATCAAACCACTCACATCCAGCATCTCATTTGTAAGCCTATGCCAATTGGCTCTTTTAATGGGAGTCCATTCCTTCTTAACCTAATTCAGTGCATTTCTCACTTAATGGATGACATGATCAAGAACTTCTTGGCTACATCCCCTTCTGGTGTCAAGATCTACTACATATTTTTTGTATCCCAGTATTGCTCACTTGAAGGTAGAAACAGGTTGATTGGTGAAGAGACTAGGTTGAGTGGGAGCAGTGGCGTAATGAGAAGGCTAGGCATAAGGATGATATAACTCATGAAAGGGTTAGGACTGGCCATATTGAAATTGATAAGGATCAACATAAGGCTGGTAAGGATCATAGCCATGTTGGCTAAAGAAAATAGGGTCCATGGTTCTGAATGATGGGATTATACATACCAGAATGTTGTTTCTTGATGGTATGGTATCCGAACTACTTAACCAGTTGATTTAACTTAGAGTCACCATTGGTGTTTGATGTAGAAGCCTCTAAAGGCTGGTTAGTTGAAGAACACACCAAAATTCTTCAATTATTTAGACAAAACCTATCCCAGTTGGTCCCACTGGGTGTGCCAAAACTGTTGACACAGAAAAGTGCATCCAGTGGTAGGAAAGCAAGTTCCTACCCTCTCCTCATAACATGGAAACTCCTCTCTTACTTATGGGATAGTGAAGCTGGAGAGGATAGTCTCTAGATAAGGGATATCTCCCTTTGATGTATCATGTTTGTTTTAACAAGTGCAAAATATAGATATATATATATATAGCTATAATAAGGGGGGGATGAAAAGGGAGAGAGAGATTGCAGAAAACAAACTACTCTAAAAGAGGTGATGCACCAAAATAAAGGTTAAACTTCACATATCCACTCTTGAAATCAAGAAAATGCATACATACACTATGCACTTGGTAGAAGGACCAGGCTGCTAAAACTGGCAGGGAGGATTTCAAGAAAACACAGGGGACAAAAAATCACTAAGGCACTGTGGAATGCACACTATAAGTAACTCCTGTCTGTTCTGGTCTTCTCAAATGTCAGCTCTTCTCCTTTCAACTATAATAATGGCACCTTGTAGATAGTAGGTCTACTGGTGTTCACCTTGTGAGAGCATCACAATACAATGACTGGACATAGAAAAAACACTCAACGCATACTCTGAGAATCTATCCAAATGGAGGTAAAAAACTGCATTTTTATTGATCCCGGTGAAATTTTTTGTAGAGTTGCACCCTTTACAAATGTGGAAGATCCTTATAAATTACCAAATTCACAAAATTATATGGAAAAGCCAAGAGGAGACTCATTGGCACTTCTTTCTTGCAAGTGGGCATGTCACATCCCATTGGGAAGAAGAAAAATACTATTGCTGATGTCATCCTTCTAGAAGGAACCTGTTGGAACCATGATTTTTACTTTGTCTTTTTCTTCATTTTGTCTTAACTAGCTTAGTCAACCCCTTAGGCAAACTTTCTGGTGGGTCGCTATGTTTTGAGGTCCTTCTGGTTAGCGCTCCCCTTTGTCTTTTAAAATAAATGGCTATCTTCCATTTATAAACTTGATGTCCACGTTAGACGTCCTCAGGCCTACTGTCTTGGACCTTCTTTAACTTCTTTGTGGCTTGCCTGATGTCTTAGTACCTAGTTAGGCACTCTTCTACCTTATTATTTTGATGGGTCCTTTGGAAAAGTCCTTGGGTAGTCCCATTGAATGTTTCGAATGGCCCTTTGTTTTCCACAGACTTACTTAACTCATCAGACTGCTCCTAGGGCTTTGAATGTTTTCGTGGACTATTTCCCCATGGAATTTTGTCTACAAATGTTTTCCCATAGACAAAAGTCCACAAAAATTCTATCCACATCTTGCCTTTGAAATAAGCCATGTCTGCCCCTTTGCTTTGGTGTTAAGCCGTGCCCGAAGGAATTCGGGACCTAGTTAAAGTCATTGAACTCATTTGAACCTTGACTTTGAACCAAACTACAATGAACTTGGGCCCTCTTCATTTGAAGTTCTAGCCCTCCACTAGGGCATTGAAATTTATGTCTTAAACCAAATACATTGAACCAAGTCTGTTGAACCAAAAATTTGGTTCAACGGTTCAATGGTACGAAGGTTGATGAACTTCCATGAACCGAACCCGCTTGAACTTAAGCTGTTGAACCAAGTATGTTGAACCAAGTCTGTTGAACCAAAAATTTGGTTTAATAGTTTAATAGTATGACGGTTTAATAGTATTGAAATGAGGTGCTTGAACTGAGCGAAGAACCAGGCTGAAACAAAAGGTCACTAAACACTTAAACCAGGGCATGAATTGAACTCTCTAAACTTGCTGAACTCAAAAAATGACTGGCATCAAATAGCAGGTGAAGAAGGTGACCAAAATTTTTCCTATGGGAAAAATGGGTCAACAGTAGCTACTCTCAGGCCTAAACAAAAAAAAAATTATGGTCCTATAAAGAGAATAAATTTTCAACCCCATCACAACCAAAATTATGTCAAATCTGGCATCAACAACATTATGTGTGACTAAAAGTCCTGATCTTCATTTGTTTTCCCACCATTATACATTCTATTATCATCTACCATTCCATTTCATAATCAAACCCACCATCCATTATTTATTCTTATTTACCATCCATGGTCACACTTTACTTTATAGAGGCTATAAAGATACCTTGTCTCAATGCTTGAAGGAATCATAATCAACAACTAAGGAAGAACACAATATCTTTCTTGACAACCAAATCTATAGACCATTCTTGATAGATCAGTTATTTTAATGAGGTGTGGGCTAGAAATTAACATGATCAAGTATTCTATTTGTATCATTTTTTGATTAGGATGTGCAACTCCATTATCAAGAACAACAAAATAAAAAAACCATACCCAGGATAAAAACATGTATCATACCATTGCCATTATTACATATCAATTTGCCATTATTATAGATCCCAACCATTCACCCCACCAGTTGGGGGTAACCCTCTTACCATTTTATCCAATCTATCAAAAACCATCATTATCCTTAACAAGACCATACCATCCTATAATTCCATTCCTATCTATACCAAAGCCTATTTTTAGTCATCTTACCCAATCCTATTTTGATCTTAGCTACTTTGGTTCTTCCTACACTTTTTTATAAGAGAATTCTGATCAAGTTTCAATAATCAATCCAATCCATGTTTCAAAGATACTCTATGAAAGTAGTGTGATAGTTTATCTGGAAAGATATCTTTCATCCTATCAAGTTTGTTTATGTGAGCCTGATTATAATGGCCTATGGGAAAAGTGTTTCACCAGTCTTGATATTAATTATAGCTACCTATGGGAAAATTAGTATCATTGACCTATGTTGTTGTATCTAATTTAACCACCTATGGGCAAACTAGGTGTAATACTTGTTTATCATTCATTTTCATATCACCTTGCCATTACTATTTTCATTTGATTGGCCATTAGCTAGATTTGAGAACTTGTTGAGACCTAGTTCATTTTTCCCCACCTTTTATGCGGATGGAATTACTATGACTTGAGGTAATTTCAAGACTATGTGGGTCATGCTCAATTCATGTTGAGGTTACCTCAATCCCCCTTTCCATACGCTCTCACCATTTTACAAGAAACCTAAGCCAAAATTTCTCACCATTTTGTGAGCAGGTATCTTGTCATTCTCTAATGAGTTAAGATACCTCAAAATTCCAAAAACAATCATAATATTTTAAAAGCCAAAAACATTTGTCATATCTAAGCCTAGTTAGTTATCCTCGATCCACCTTATTAGGGCATTGTCATTATTAGGATGTTTTCTTTTGATTTTGTTTTTAGGAATTTATTTGTTTATTTCAAGTTCCTTATTTTTTTTGTTTGTTTATTTGTTTATTTGCTTTCAACACTGTTGCCTTGACTCAGTCTATATGTGTTCATTAGTTGATTCCTGGGGCACATTATTCTTGAGTTTATCCATGTTCATATGTCAACATTTTCATCATGGTTTCTATCATTGGTGCATTATTATCATGTATTTATTATATATCGAGAGTCAGTACTTATGCATATTTTAGGATTATCTTTATGGTGTTCTATCATGAATCCTACCATCATGTGCTACAACAAAACATAGCTTCAAGAAGGTCTAAAATCAATGGAGACATATAATTTTCTCCTTGGTACCTTGACTAATCCTTTCATCCCATGCTTGATCAAATAAACCCAATGACCATTCTAGTTGTATCATTGTTAATCAAGATGAGCATCTCCTCATTAATAGGTATAATTGAATCATTTTTAATGATTAATATTATTCCTCTATCCATTTTTTTCATAATTTTGTGCCCGCTCATCTTTAATGTATATTATAGGTTATATCCTTGAGTTATGCTTGTTAATCGACCCTAATTAGGTCACCATCATCTTTATCCAATTCAGGTCCTCAAAATGATTATAACCCCCTATGGGCAAATCATTATTTTGACTTTTATTCCTGATTATAATTGCCTTTGGGTAAATCATCATTCTTTTTACATCAATGCATGCAAGCATTAAAAATTATTTGGATTAATCTCAACCACAGATTAATTTTTCCTTTCTTATTATTTCTTTTCAAGGGACTATCCATCAACAAATGTGATGGCCACTCCCTCGTGGGGGCATCATCATAGGCTTCCCAAAACCATTTAGAGATTTATTCTTCAACCATCATCTTATTTTTTGGCATATAGTCCATCTCTCATTATTTGTTAAGACATATCTTTTCCTATAGTTTCCAACATCTTCCCAAATAGGGGAAAACTATAGACACCTAAAAATGGCCACCGATAACCTCCAACCAGTGTTTTGGCCAATTTTCACTTAAAATGCATAATTTGGCCTAAAAAAACTAAAACATGCTAAATGATGTGAAACTGACATATTCAAGTGTTAATTTTGGCTAGGGTATCCCTAAATGGGACAATGAAATTTATGGGCCAGCTAACTTTGATTAGATTATTTCAAGTCAAAATGCTAATTTTACACCCACATGCTTTGGACTATTCTTTCCTATCAAATATTTATCACAAAACTCATGCCTTTGTTATTTGTTGTTGGCAATATCCTAAATTGGAATACACATCCAACACATCTAAAAATCACCTTCCAATTCCAATTCAATCAAATTTAGGACCAATAATAAGGTATTCTGATCAATTTGGGTAATTTGTGCATAATGTGCTTATTCATGCTAAAGAGCTAATTAACCCAAATCAAGGCCTAATCAATAATCCCATGTAAACTTGTTGAATACTTTGTTTTGGAAATAAATATTGAATATCTGCATCATCAAGTGACCTCATTTCTTAAGAAGACATCCCTAGGCTATAAATGCCATAAATATCAAGATTCATGCCGTCCATGCCTCATCAATGCCTTCCATGATTCCATCCATGCCTCTTAATTTTACCTTATTCTAATGTCACGATGAGGATAATTAAAAAATTAATTCCAAAAATTGAATTAATCCTCAACCACACATCTCAATCTTGAGATGTATGGTTGAGGTTGATTCTGATCAAATCTAAAAATATATAAATAGGAGGCCTCACAACATCATTTCTAAGCTTTCTTGATGCAAAGTTATAATGCACAAATGGTTCCAAAAGCTTCATGAAACTAGTGTTACCATGCCAAAGCGGTTCCAAGCCAAGCCAAAGGTGCTAATGAGAGATAGAGGTAGCCAAGCTTCCATTTCTAAGGACTTCATGAGCACAAGCTGAGCAAGCCACTACTAGAAAGGCATTTGGAGCATCTGAGGAAGGTGAAGGAATTCTTAAGTTTTATTCCTTGATTTTTAGTTGTTTTAATCATTTTATTTTGTTAATTAAGTTTTCCCTAGTGTCTATTCCTAGAGATGTTATGCTATTAGTGTGTTTATTTCATTTTATTTTCATGTTGGAACTAACACCATACTAACCATCCTCTCTTGAGTCAATTTCCTAGATCACATCCACTAGTAATGTAATTAAGCCCTGATCAATCTAAATCATTAAAATCGTAGCCAAATTATGAAATCTAATCAACTCCAAAAATATTAACTTAGCCTTTATTAGTAAGTGAATCTCATAGAGCACCACAAGATGCCATGATCAAGATGTCATCACTCTTAGATCCTCTTTCACTAGTCACCATCACCCTATAAATATATCTAAACCAAATCACCTATTCATTCTACTTACATTCAATATAACCTATGCAAACACATATCTAACCCTAATTTCCTCATCTACATTCATAAAAATCACCTACACTCACTTCCCATTCTTTACCCCCTCCTTTATCCCTTACCTAACAATCTTAATCACCCCTTTTTTTGATTACAAATAATCCTATCAACCCTACATATCTTGACTAGATTACCCTAACCCCTTTCATATCCTTTTTATTCTCTAAAAAAACCTCTAACCTTATTTAACCACTTGCTTAACTAATTCCATTAATCATCATCTAAATCATATATGACTACCCTAATTACCCCTTAGTCCATCTATTCATCTCCTTATCTAATATCCAAACACTTACCTTAACCATTCCCTAATCCCCATCCCACTAACATCATCTAACTCATCAACATAACCTAACCATCATAAAAATACAAACCACCCTCTAAAATAACTCATCCATTTACCTATTCTCACCCTTACCTATTGGCAAAACCATAACTTATGGTCATACCCTTAATCATTACCCTAATAAAATTACAAAACATGATTTATGGTTTTTCCTAACTTAAAACCACAATTCCCTCTTTATTAGTTTTGAAAAATAATAAATCCATAACTCATGGTTTTTCAAAGTCATGAGTCTATAGCCATGGTATTTCAAAATCATGATTCCAAATTCACAGTATTGTAAAACTA
This sequence comes from Torreya grandis, assembly GCA_037957365.1. Taxonomy (NCBI): domain Eukaryota; kingdom Viridiplantae; phylum Streptophyta; class Pinopsida; order Cupressales; family Taxaceae; genus Torreya; species Torreya grandis. The sequence continues at coordinate 1,227,767 of JARHVA010002601.1, forward strand.
TGGCTTAACGTACAAATCCATAAGTCATGATGGTGATGTCATGATTGAGGGCACAAATGATAATCATGGTATTGTCAAAGTGACTTGGAAAACATATTTTTCCATAAATATCCATCCAAAAATACAAAACATAACTACAAAAAACACTATATAGGGGTTAGGAACTCACCATAGGTCCAACATTGGTTGGTCTTTGGTGCTCTCAGACTCTATTGCCATGATAAAAACCTTGGGGTGGTCAGTCCATATTTTTTCTGCTCAAAATCACTAAAAGACAACATGAAAAAAAATCAAATTTTGATATTTTTGTCATATATAACCCCCCATACACCCCTAACCACCCTTTTACTAACTAAACACACATCTAATCCTGTAAAACACTCATATTAGCCCAATTAGTAATCTCTAATCATTTTAACATCATTTGGAGCATGGATTTTCCATATCCCATGGTTCACTCGTAATTTCCCATTATAACTAAATTGGCCTAAGGTATTTTAGGAAAATGTAGGTAGCACTTGGGTCTATTTTTGTGTCTATGAAAATCTAGGCCACTAGTCACCCTTCATCACTATCTCATCCCCTAACTAGTCACTTAACAATCATGTGTCCATATGAGCTATGGATATTATGTAACATATCTCCTTGTCATCAATAAACCATTATTGTCTCTATTATCACTTTTCAATCCCTCTATAACATGTGTCCTTACTATGGGACTTATCACTGGCTTGAATCCATCATATTTAAATCAATTTCATCCCATCAATTACAATTTTTTTCTAGACATTAATCATTTGTTTAGAACACATCAAAATAGAGATATATTATCTCCTTACAAATTAGATCTTCAACCATAGTTATTATTTGTGGAATCCCAACCCCACTTTATTATCCTAATCTCATCCCACTTTAGGTTTTTTGTTTGAGAGACCATCTAGATCAGTTCTCCTTACATGCTCCATCGAGAGGGAAACATCATACCCTACTAACTCACATGCCCTACTAAATCATTCCTAACACTATCTAACATTATGGTTCTTATTTTAAAGATCATTACCTCTTCCCATATTCATCTACTCATAATACCCTTTTAAAGAGGGGCAAAATGTATGCACTAAAATCTGCTCACCCTGTTAATTTTTATAATTAAGCTAATTTTTACTAATTTAACCTATAATTATTTTTTGTAGCTAATTTAAATAATATCCCATTGTCCCCTTTCCATTACATACATATTAAAAACCTTAACCCATCCCAAAACCAATTAATCCCTTCATTAAATACCTAACAAAACTTTTTTATGCACTAAACTACTCAATAAGCCAGTAGCCAATATAATAATACAAAATAATCTACCTTCCCAACTACCACCCTATTCTAGTCCCTCCTAAACTTCTAAACCCTAATAGGTTATTTATAAAATTAGATGATTATATAAATCTCCTCCATATTATCCCCTTTCTTTATAATTATATAATTCTAGAGATCTCCTTGGATTTAAAAATTCCATGGAAAATCCCTAGCCATTGATTTCTCCCTCCATGCCTATATAACCAAGCTCACTCCCTCTTTCAAACTAACTTGGAAAATAATCAAATTGATACCATTATATTTCATCCACATTTCCTTCTTACACTCATCCAAAGCCATTATCAAGCATACTAACCTATTAAGATCCATTATTAACATCAAGAAAACAATTTGTAGATACTATAAAACTATACTAGGTGTCGAAATGCCTCATGACTTTTTAGGGACTACCTAACCCTTCTTGAATAAATGAACCTATTAGGACCCTAAGTATAGTTATAAAATTAGATAACTAAACTCACCAACCTAATATTTTAACCTTTAAAAAAACCCTTTTAACCCCTTTACCTTCGAACACTTGACCACTAATGGTCAACTTAACCATCGATAGTTAGCCTGACTATTGATAGTCAAGGCCTCACCTTATTAACACATCACCAGTTGTGTGTGAGATAATGAGGCATAATTTAATATTTTTTCCTTATGTAGTGTTAACAAACTCCCAAAACTTGAAATTAGCATCCTCACCCTCTATGGAACCTTCTATCCTCCATCTGTGTTTGCCTATAAAATAAGGGAAGTAAGAGGTGAAATTGAAGGATCATCACAGACATTATTTCATATAGTTATTCAATTTTTCCAACATATAGTCTTACTTTAAAGACTCAAAAATAGAAAAAGATACTTTAACCTCTAGTAAATTTTTTTTTTGAGGCCAAAGTACTATTACTATGGCAAAATTGCTCCAGCCTTCAACCATCAGCCATCTAGCAAGCTATAGGTGCATTCTACTTATTCTTTATTTCATTGTATTTATAACCCCCCTAACTTATTAGACTTATCTGTACCTGATTTCCCAACTTATAGATACTTAATATAACCATTATTAGACCATTCACCGATTTTGTAAATCTTTTCTAAGTACCTTGAAAAATCCATAGGTAACCATCTATAGTTAGTACAACTGCCAATGGTCACCCCCAATTGTTGACTATTATGAAACCACTGACAGTTAAACCAACTACTGATGGTCACTATGGAAAAAAAACAAGTTATTTTCAGCCCTTTAACCCCAACCAAACCTAACTTTATATGTTCTTACCTATTCATAGACCCTTTTCTAATTTTCTAAACCTGACTTCACCCACTTTAGCATGAGTATTGAACCACTTTTATTATACTTAGTCATTTTATTTAACAAGCAATCTACTTTATTTTTGTATGTTATTTAATTTTATTTATGAAATTAAATTAATTTTATCTCTTTAAAATTAATTTTTATTAAGAGTGGATTGACAACCTCCTAGCAAGCTTATGCTTCATGGATTTAGCTCATGCTAGGAAGTCCACCCAACTATCTTGCTAACAGCTTCTTTGTTAGTCCTTTCTAATCTATAAGTTATTCCTTAAAATCCAAATAGGAGTTATTGACATTAATATGGAATATTTACTCATCACCAACTAGGTATTTCTACAATACCCTTATTACTAGTTTCTTATCTTTTTTCCAAAATTAAGAAATGAGCAGAAATTAAGAGAAACATTTTGGCACACTCGATGGGACCCTAACATCATCTAGGTGCCATTAATTTCTTTTGTTCATACAATAAAATATGAAATTTATTTTAGGATTAAAATATAACTTTCATACATTAATAACTTGCTTCTTTTAGTTCATCTAGTAACTTAAAAGCAAAGTAATCAATCGTAGTTTTCACTCTTGTTATTGTTGACCAAATTTGACTTTTTAATCAAATTGGGGCACCTATAGGTAAAACATTGACTTTATAAGTCTATATTTGGTTGTAATATGAGTTTCATGGGTTATTTTACATGTTAATTAATCTCAATTAATGTTATATTGGCTTTGGTCAACTAGTTTTTATATTCATTTATCTTTTTGGGGTCATTTTAAGGTCAAAAAGGGTGAATTTAATGATTTATAAAGGTTTATTGTGAAATTTGGAGGTTAAAAAATATTATTTAATACCACATATATCCCTATAATTCTTAATTAATTGAAAAAACTAAGATATGGTAGGTTATGCAGAAGAAAGGGCCATTTTCTTAAACAAAAGAAAGAAAATTGCACTTGTATAGCCTCTTTGGGAAGTGTGCCAATTGTAAAAGGTTTATATATGAAAATTAAAATCCCCCATTCTCATATCCATTCTTTAATTGAACTGAAATCATAATTTCTTTCTCAAAACCCTTCATCCCTCTTCTCACTCTTCTTGGCAAGCAAAAGTGACTTGTAGGCTTTTTCTTGGTATGAATAGCTCAGGAAGTTTCAAGAAAAATTATCTTATGGGAATATTATAAACTTATTAATATTCCATTTTATTATTTTTTAAAGATGAATTGTGCCCTCAATTTTATGAACCATTGCTAATAAGTTGATTGTGTAAATTTGCCTCCTCATTTGTGCACCTTGTAGGTTTTACCTTGGTTTGCAAGATTACATATGAACCAGTTATTAATTTTACTTCCATATGATTTTTAATTATTAAAAAAAAATTTATACATTATTTTTTTCATGTTTTTTTGTGTTTGGATGAGCCAATAAACTCAAATTTATAGACTGGTCTCTTTTGCGTGTAATGGGCAGTTTTCACCATTTTCAAAAAAATTGTGCTTCTGCATGGTTTCAAAAAGTTGTGTTATGTTGATTTAAATGTCTTAAAATTTTTATTTATTTCCCATTAAAATTTCATTCTCCTTATAAAAAATTTATAGAACCCCATATGCATATCCTCTTTGTACATAAACCTGAAAAGATGCATTTATAGCCAATGTGGAGTTTCAAGTTTGAAAGAGTTCCTTTTCTTGCATACATTAATGTTGAGGTATTTTCATTGTTTTAAAAGTTTATTTGAAACATTTTAAAAGTATTAAAGTAACATTTAGGAAAAATGATGTTTCTCCAAACCTAGACCCACTTACAGGTTTCCCTTCAGGCCTAAAATTGACACCTATAGGTCAGATAGGTGAGTTGATGCAAACAGTGGTATAGGCAAGTGTTTGATATTTTTTTAATGATATAGGGTGAATAAAAATCAATTAAAATACCATGTATAAATTAAAATAAGGTTTACCATGAGATAAGGTCAAAACACATAAAGACACCTATAGGAGTTTTGACTTATAGTTGACTATTTTGACTCAGGCAGACAATGAACTAGAGAGTGATCATTTGATGTTTACATGAACATGAATTAAAATATGTATTAAATGGTTAAATAAGACCTAGTATATGCTTTTTAAAAAAATTATCAAGATAAAACACACAAAGACAACCTATAAATACCCCTATTTTACAAACACAATACTCACTCAAGGTGTCTAATTCTAGTAAACATGAAGCATGAAGGATTCTATCTAGGTATTTATAGAACATAACATGATAAAAATAGATTTTAATCATATAAAATATGTCTTGATAACTTAAATTAATATTATATCATCATAACAAGGCTCAATTATTGTAAAATCACCTATAGGTAGGGTTTTAAAGGAGAAATACAGTCAAGAAAGAGAGACTCAGACTGGTCCCAATCAAGATGGAGGTGTATGTAATAGGTTTTAGAGATAATATAAATTTAATAATAGTCATATAAACATTAAAAATACTCATAGTGGATATGAATCAAAATAAGGGCTCAAAAGATGCAAAACAAAATCCATGGAAGGCCAACCTTGGACAAAGTTTCCTTGACAAGTCTATCCCAGAATTTCATGGTTTTGAGAGGTCAAAAGATGTCATAAAATGTTGTAAATTTTTAAATAGTGTCTATAAAACGTATATAACCCCATATAGTAATTTATTTCATGTAAATATAGGGGAAGTGTCCCCTATTTTCTCTCAGATAGGGGGCACTTCCCTGGGTGCATAAATCCCAGAGTCCTTAGGATGGGAGATAAAGGATGAACTAAGAGTTGTTTTGACACTATATGAAGGTGAAAGAATCTAATATATATATAAACCAACATGATACATATATTATATAATGAGGAATTCCATCTTGGAGGTCTTGAAACTCAAACTTGTAGGCATGCCTACTAGGCATGGCTAGGCTTAGAATCCAAATAGAGGATCATATTCATTTCCAATCTTGGCATAGATTCCAAATTTATTGAATAATATTTTTATATTCATAATTTATGTTTCCAATCTATTTATATGTAATTAACCCATCAATATGTCATTAGAGACCTCCAAAAGTGTATACAAGATCTTAAATAAGGTTTAGGCTAAGGCTAACGTAAGATTCATTCAGACTTATAGTCTTAGGTAGGCATTCCAACTAATTTGTAAATATTATTGGGGTAAATTAGAGGTTTTATAAAATTTTAAGTGTAGAGAAAAAATTATGAGATCCACTTTTGAGCTTGAACCACTGAGACTTGTATAAAATGGAAAAAATAAGTTTGATAACCTAGTTTTGGAAGCTCACATCTTACATAAGGACTTTCATGGGAATTTTATAAGTTCAAGGATGTTAAGGAGGTTCTTGACCAATTATTTTGTGGAATTTGTTGGTAACTTGGACATATAACTTTTATGAACAAATTTTAAGACTCAAAACAAGCCTAAAACCCTACTAAATCCTTAGCGATAACTAGTTTGTGAAAATGGAGTTGGATATATATCCAAATGAAATATTTGAACCATGAAACCTATTATAACTTGAAAATGACTCCATAAATATTCTCTTAATACCAACTAGATGTATGGAAATGTAAGGACATATTACAAAATAAGATTTTTCTCACTATTTTGTTTGTTTTTTATGTTATTAGAGGTTTTAAGAGACAAAAATCACATGGATAGAAATATTAAGACTTAATATAACTTCCCATATCACCATAATTCCTTTAAATAGGTCTTAATTATCCAAACTAGCTAATTCAACTCAACGAGTCAAAACTAGCCTCTTGGACAAGCTAGTGAGAAGGGTGGAGATCTTTGAGTGGGGTAATTTTAAGGTTTACATGATGATTATAATTCCATGGAGGTAATTTAAAAATTTAATACACTTCCTTATAGGTATTTTCACAAGTAACTAATCTCTTTTTGGAATCCAAGTGTTCAGGGTGTAAGAAAGATGAGTTTTATAGACAATTGATGATGATGGTTCACTTTCAAAGGTTCTTAGAGGACCAAAAATACAAAAAAATACATGGATATGTATTCTTTGGATCCTCCCCTTCCATTCCAATCATTTGAAATAATCTAAATCAGTTATAGGATGTTAAAATAGGTCTAAATCATGTAGGAAGTTTTTTGAGCCAAAATAAGGAGTTTCTTGCCACTTTTCACAATGTTTATGCCTTGAATTGACACTTGTGCTTTTATAAATTTCATGGTTCATCCCATATAATTCTCACATGAATAATTAACTAATTATCTCAGCTTGAAAAGTGTCCTTGTGACCATTAAACCTCTCTCTCTCTCTCTCTCTCTCTCTCTCTCTCTCTCTCTCTCTCTCTCTCTCTCTCTCTCTCTCTCTCTCTCTCTCTCTCTAAGAACTAGCCATTTTGGCCACTATAGGGGATGCTTCACTTGAGTATGGTGAAGTCATGATCAAATTTATAACTTTTATCAATAAGATAACTTATTTTTACCTCTTATATGACTTTTATTAGTGTGTTTAATTGGATGATGCATCTTTCTTAGTGAAAACTATGGATTACTTAGCATGTTGTTCCTTTCTTTCACCTATTTTCAACCTTTTCTTGTAGGGCATGTAAAGTTTTCTAAGAGATGTTCATATTTTAAGTGAGATATTCTATTCATTAGTGCCCTCATAGGCCTCTTGTCTAGTCCTCCTAGATTTTTGCATTCATCCATAACCTCAAAATGTAGCATTGATGTGGGAAGATGAAGATTGGAGAAGTGTATGTTCAGTTTGTCCTTTGACTTCAAGTGTAGTATGCATATGGTTATATGTCATCATTAAATTTGGTATATCACATCCCTTAGGTTAGTTTTTTTCAATTATTATTTTCCATTTTCACCCCCCCAAGTTTAGTAGTTGTTGTAATCCAAAGTGGTACATCAAGGGAGCTAGCCCTATCTAGAGACTCACCTCATTCCTTATACTTCCCACAATCCTAGAGGTTATTCCATTGTGAAACATGGATGAGGAGAGATTTGCATCTCTTGAAAGGGTAAAAATAAAAGTGACAACATTTTTTGACATGCTCAGTGGGACTCTTGTTCCAAAAGGTTGGGATATTTTTTGTGTTGTCTATCAATAAGAAACCTTTGGAGGCATCTCTCAAAACATCAATAGTGACTCTGAAGTTGTATCAGCTATTCATGTCGCTAATGTTGTCCTTTGAAGATTGATGGTAACATGTTTAATTTGTGTTATTTCTTTCATTGAGTTTTTATGGCTAACTTTTCTTTTGAATTTTGTTCTCTACAAGTTGGTGAAACCTTCCAACCTTGTACCATTCCCCATAAGTATGAACAAGTTCTTAATGAGCCTTGGTGTGACTATAATCAACCTTGTCATGAAGTGTATAAATCCTATAATCAACCTTTTTATGAACCAAATTTTATCCCTCATCAGTCCTATGAGCCATGACAGTCCTATAGTCCTTCATTTTCTTCTCCATATGGACACCATGTTGTTGGACAACCCCATGAGAATGACTACCAAGAAACACCTCTTTATCAGCCTCAATATCAGCCCTATCTCTCATATCATAATGCCTATCAACCTCAAGGGTATTCTTATGATTCTTTACATATGAAATCAAATGTTTTCATGGATTACACAAAAGGATATCATTGGAAAAGTGAAGCTCCTATTCATATAGATGCTACTCCTTCTAATCTGCCCAAGGATTCACTTTCATATGAGCTCACTATTACCTTCCTCTTTTCCAAATCCAAGACTTACCATTCATCCCACACTCCATATCTAACTCCATCACTTTCTAGTACATCCCATGTTACATTTCCTTCACACGAACCCATCCATCAACCTTATAACTCAACCCTTCTCAAGGAGGAACCTATTTTGAGAGAAGTAAGTGAAGAAGAGAAAATAAAATTCATGGCTGATAAAGAGGCTCTCATGAGTAATTATTAGGAAGAAATAACCATAGAGAATCCCTTTAGTAAACAAAAAGACAATCTAATAGTGGATGTCTCTAAAGTTTAAGGGATGTGTGTCCATGAAGAACCCCCTACACTTCACCCTCAATCTTATTTTGAGTTTTATGTGTCACCCCCACCCCCCCAAACTAGTTCATCTTGTACTTACACCATCAGACTTTGCCTTGATGGACCTGTGGTATGAGAGCCAAAAGAGGATCAACTAGTTGATAAAGAAAGATAAATCTTTCTGAAGGAAACCTATATCCTTGGTAGCCTCATTGGGCTAAGTCCCATGATTTCAAGATGCCTAGTCTTGGCATTATCATGAAGGAGAAAGAGATGGAAGATCTTAAAACCCTTGGAGAAGACTCTGAAATTGATCACAATGTTATAGATGATCATCTCAAATATGAAGTGGTAGTCCTAGAAGAGACTTGGTAGACTAAAATAGAGGAAATAGTTTTTGAAGATGGCATCCATGAAGAAGAATATTTATGGTAGAATTTCAATGTTATTTGCAAGTAATTTGATGAGTTATGTAAAACTTTTCCTTCTCCAAAATATTTCATAGCCTATGATAAGCCTATTAATGAGTCTAATAAACATAAGCTTTAGTGTTCAATTAGACATAAATATGAAGCTATTCCTACTAGTCAAAAACCTACTTCCATGAAGCCACTTGGTGATATTAGCATTAAAGAAGTTGTTGACAGGGACGATTAGTAGCTACAAATGGAGTTAATTCAAGATCTTGAAGATTTTTTCCAAGTTGATGGCCAAGTGTATCACAAGGTAAAGGAAGAGGTTTCAATGGAATACAATGATCACTATTGGATAGAGTTTACAAATCTCCTTGATGAGCTAGAAGAGCTTACATTTGAGAAGAAACCCAATCAACTTGAGAGCACTATGAAAGACAAGAAGGTATGCATTATTGAATCATCATTTTAGGTTATAATGGAGGATACACATGACAACGTTAAATATGTTTGGATGTAAGAGGAATGATTTTAAAATTTAGACCTATTTAAAGATGGTTTACTTGAGAGCATGGTAATTGAAGTGCCAAGGAATAGGTATAATCCACAAAACATCCAATCCAAGGAGAAACATGTTTTGTACCATGTTTCATTTCATGAAGAAGGTTATCCTTCAAAATTTCTATTTGATCTAAGAGGGAGGTATGCTCATTTTTATTTTTACATATTATTTTTTTATTATCTTCCCTTAAGTTCTTTGAGCACATGTGTGTGTTTGCTCTCTTTATTGTGTGTGTCTTTTGTTTTGTGTGTTGAGGTAGTAATTAGTGGTCTTATCTTGATCAAAGGTCAAATTCCAAATGTCTCCTTATTTTTCTTAAATTAAGATGACTCCTAATCCCAATGGACTAATAAGGCTAGTATTCTAGTTAGTATAATAGGGATACTACCCCTATGAGTCACCAATTTGTTGACCAAATTTGACTTTTTAGTTAAACTAGGGAACCTATAGGTTAAAACTTGACTTTATAGGTATATAGGGGGTGTAATATGAGTGTAATTGGGTATATTAAATGTTAATTAATCTCAAATAATGTTATATTAGCTTTGGTCAATTAGTTTTTAAGTCCATTTATCTTTTTTGAGTCATTTTGAGGTCAAAAGGGTGAATTGAATGATTTGTATGGGTTTATTTTTAAAGTTAAAGGTATAAAAATGTTATTTAATACCCCATGTGTCCCTATAAGTCTTAATTAATTGACAAAACTGAGATGTGTTAGGTTACGCATAACAAAGGGTAGTTTTCTTGAGTAAAAGAGAGAAAATGGCACTTGTATAGCCTCCTTAGGAAGTGTGACACTTGTAAAAGTTTTAGATATGACTCATAAAATACCATATGCTCATATTCACACTTTAATTTAACTAGAAGTTTCATTTATTTCTCAAAACCATTCATGTCTCTTCTCACCCTTCTTGGCAAGCAAAAGTGACTTGTAGCTTTTTACTTGGTATAGGCAGTTCAGTAAGTTTAAAAAAAAATGATCTTAGGGGAATATTATAAAATAATTCATCTTCATTTTTATTTTTTTAAATAGTAATGGTGCCCTAATTTTTATGAACCATTGCTAACAATTTGACTGTGCAAATTTGGCTACTCATCCGTGCACCTCGTAGGTTTTGCCTTGGTTTGGGAGATTATGAATGAACCAATTTATAAGTTTAATTAAATATTATTTTGAATTATTCATCCAATGGTATCCATTATTTTTTTCATTTTTAATGGTGTTTTGATGAGACAATAAACTCAAATTTACAAACTAGTCTCTTTTGAGTGTAATGGGCAGTTTTCACCATTTTCAGGAATTTTGTGCTTTTCCATGGCTTTAAAGAGTTGTGTTAAGTTAATTTAAATGTTTTTAAAATATTATTTATTTACAATTCACATTTAATCCTATTTATACAAATAATTTTTTATAACCCCATATGCATATCATGTCCATACATAGGCTTGAAAAGATGCATCTACAACCAATGTGGAGTTTCAAGTTTGAAAGAGTTCCTTTTCTTGCATACATGAATGTTGAGGTATATTCACGGTTTTAAAATTTTATTGGAAACATTTTATAAGGATTAAATTAATATTTTTGAAAAAAATTATGATTCTCCAAACCCACACCCACCTATAGGTTTCCCTTCAGGCCTAAAATTGACACGTGCAGGTTAGACAGGTGAGTTGATGTAAATAGTAGTATATACATGTGTTTGATGGTGTTTAATCCATATATGGTGAGTAAAAATAATATCAAATACCATGTATAAATTTAAGGAATATTTCAACCATGAGATAAGGTCAAAACACATAAAGACACCTAGAGAATTTTTGATGTATAGTTGACTATTTTGACTCAGGCAGACAGTGAACTAGAGAGTGATTATTTGATGTTTACATGAAAATGAATGAAAATAAGTAATAAATTGTTAAATAAGACCAATTTTAGGTTTTTAAAATATTTTTTAAAGATAAAACACACAAACACAACCTATATATACCCTTGTTTTACAAACAAAAAACTCAGTCAAGGTATCTCTATCTAATAGGTAGTAAGCATGAAGGAGTCTATGTAGGTATTGATAGAACATAACATGAGTAAAATGGATATAAATAATATAAAATATGTTTTTAAAACTTAAAGGAATATTTTAGAATAAAATAAATACACAAATATTGGAAAATCACCTATAGGTAAGGTTTCAAAGGAGAAATACAGTAAAAAAAGAGAGACTCAGTGTGGTCCTAGTCAAGGTGGGGGAGTGTGTGATAGGTTTGAGAGATAATAGGAGATAATATAACTTTAACAATAGTAATATAAATATTTAAAAACCATCATAATGGATATTTATCAAAATAAGGGCTTAAAAGATGCAAAACATAGTCCATGGAAGGCCAACCCTGCACATAGTTTCCTTGACAAGTCTGTCTCAAACTTTCATGGTTTTGAGATGTTAAATCATGTCATGAAGGGTTGTAAATTTTTATATAGTTTCTAAAAAAATTGGATAACCCCATAATTGTTTTTTGATGATAAGATAGGGGAAGTGCCTGTTATTTTATTTTAGATAGGAGCACTTCCTAAGTGCATAAATCCTGCAGTCCTTAGGATGAGAGATAATGGATGAACTAAGAGTTGTTTGACACTATTGGAAGTTGATATAAGATAAGATACAAATAAACCAACATGATAAATAACATAAATGAGGAATTCCATCTTGGAGGTATTAACCCTCAAATTTATAGGCATGCCTAGGCCTAGAAGCCAAATAGAGGATCATATTCATTTACAACCTTGGTAGAGCTTCCCAATTTATTTTATAATGTTTTTAGATAAATAATGGATGTTTTTGAGATATTTAGATGTAGGGAACCCATCAATATTTCATTATAAACCTTCAAAAGTGTAGACATGCTTATAAACAAGGTTTAGGCTAGGGCTAATTGAAGATTCATTTAGACTTCTAGTATTAGGTATGCCTTCCAACTCATTTGGAAATATTTTTGGGGTGAAGTATAGGTGTTTAAACTTTTGGAGTGTAGAGAAAAAATCAGGAGAAACACTTTTGAGATTGAAACCACTCAAACTTGTAAAAAATGGAAAAAAACAAGTTCGATAACCTAGTTTTGGAAGCTCACATCTTACATAAGGCATTGCATGGGAATATGATAAGTTAAAAATTTTATGGAAATGATTTTGTGTAATTGGTTGGTAACATGGATTTCAAAATTTTATGAACAAAGCTTAAAACCTAAAACCCTACTAAACCCTTAGCTAGAACTAGTTTGTGAAAATGGAGTTTCATAGCTATCTAGATGAACTATTTGGACCATGAGACATATTATACATTTAAAATTACTCCCTAAATATTATCTACATGCCAATTAGTTGTATGGAACTATATGAACATAGTATTAAATAGGGTTTTTTCTCACTATTTTTTATGTTTTTTAGGTTTTAGGAGGTCTAAAGAGATTAAAAACACATGGATATAAATAATAATACTTGAGATAAATATACATATCACTCTAATTCCTATAAATATATCCTAGGTATCCAACTTAGGTACTTCAACTTAGCCAGTCAAAATTGGCCTATTAGACAAGCTAGTGAGAAGTGTGGAGATCTTTAAGTGGGGTAATTTTAAGGTGTCCTTGATGATTATAAGTCCATGGAGGGAATTGAAACATGTAATACACTTATTTTTATGAATTTTCATGAGAAAATGATGTCTTTTTTGAAGCCAAGTGTGTAGGGTACATGAAAGACAAGGTCTTTGGATAATAAATGATGATGTTTCACTTTTAGAGGTTTTTAGAGGACCAAGCATGGAACCAATTCATGGAAAGGAATTTTTGAGACCCTCCCATTCCATTCCAATCATTTTAATCACTAATAATAATTTATGGGATGTTAAAATAGGTCTAAATCATGCACATAGTTTTTTGAGCCAAAATGAGGCATTTCTTGCCACTTTTCACAAAGTTTATGCCTTGAATTGGCACTTGTGTTTCCAAAACTTACATGTTTCATCTAATATCCTTATCACATGCATAATTAAATACTTATATTTGCTTCAAAAGTGTCCTTGTGACCCTTAGACTTCTCTTCTTCTCTCTGTCTCTCAAGTTCTATAAGAATTAGACATTTTGGCCATTATAGGGGATAGTCCACCTGAGTATGGTGAATACATACTCAAATTTATACATTTTTATCAATAATAAAACTAATTATTACATCATATATGACTATTATTAGTGTGTTAAATTAGATGATGAATCTTGCTTAGTGAAAACTATGGATTCTTTAGCATGTTGTTCAATTCTTTCACTTATTTACAGCCTCATCCTGTAGGCCATGTAAAGTGTTCCAAGAGATGTTAATTGTTTGAGTTAGTATATTACTTAGTTCCATAATATGCTTCTTGTATATTCCTCTTAGATTTTCACATTCATCCATAACCTCATAATGTAGTATTGATGTGGGAAGATGAAGATTAGAGAACTATATGTTCAGTTTGTCCTTTGATTTCAAGTGTAATATGCATATGGTTGGATGTCATAAGTAAATTTGGTGTATAACCTCCATTAAGTTATTTTTAATTCATTTATATCTCTCCCTTTTCACCCCCCAAGTTTATTATTAGTTACAATCCAAAGTGGTACATCAAGGGAGCTAGCCATATCTAGAGACTTACCTCATTCCTTAGGCTACCCATAAACCTAGAGGTGATTCCATTGTGCCAATTGGATTAGGAAATATTTTCATCTCCTCAAAGGGTGAAAATAAAAGTTACAATAGTTATCACATACTTTAACAAACCACATAATCAATCAACACATCAAAACAAACTTGAGAAAAGGCCTGACAAGGATTTCATCACCTAGTAGTAAACCTTACATTTCTTGGAAATCCACTTGGAGTTCATTACCAATGGGAGAACCAAATAAAATATCTAGTTGAGTATAAACTGTAAAATTTATAATATCTTGGCTAATCACCTAACACCCTTATTGTTATGGTGTGTGAAGTAAGGGGGTAGACCCATATATCAATCCACATACTAAAAATAAATATAAATTTATTTATTTTGAGCACCTAAACAATACCAAAAAACAACCTTAGATTTCCTATTTAGTACTTGATGTATGAGCCAAATTTATTCTTCACACTTTCTAAGGCATAAGCCAAAAGTGATCTAAAAATAATCCTAAGATTTAGATTCACTTCTAGTGTATGTTTGGATTATCTTGAGATTGTTTTTCTTTTGATTACTTCTTGTTTGAGGTGTGAGTTTTCATCATTTATTTTCTATTCCTCTGATGGTCTTTACTAAACAACAATTGAGGAATCAAACCATTCAAGAACCACCATATTCCTCTTCTTATTCTTCCATGGAGTATACTTGAGATATTTAAATTTCAACTCATCTTTCTCCCCCTCTTACCATGCCTCAAATAGTTATTGAGGGTGATGTGGATTTCACTACCTTCCTTGATAACAACCCCGTGACCCTCCAACATTACCTTAACACCTAATCTCATCACACCCCTATTGCTTTAGTTCCTCCTATGGATAAACCTTATGGTATGCCTCCCCATATTATTATTGGTGTTACCTCCACCCAACCTTTGATCACCCAATCATCTTATTCTATCAATATCCCATCCATAACCACCATCCAAACCCAATCCAACATCCCAACCAATGGCCAAACACCTCTTACACCAACGAACACCTATAAAATTGGGGTAACCTCACCTCTTGTTACTCATACCTCATATACCATTGGGGTATATTATACATCTATTTACACCATTTTTATTATCACCACCAACCAACCAATCTCTACCCCTCTTCAAAATTTGGTAATTTCCATACCTCTTATCTTTCCACCTATTAGCACAAGAGTTACTTATCAAGCACAACCATTTACCAACCCATCCATACATCTAAATCAACCCACATCCATCCCATAAAAGATACCCATGAAATATTACCAATATTTTCCTAATCCACAAGGATACATAGCATCTTATAACTAACCTTTTGTGCCCATCAACCCTTATATGCCACCATCCCAACTGACAATGACGACATACCAATATGTGGTATCTTTTCAAACATCTAGTTCTTATCCATACATTTATTTCACCCAACCTCAACAAAAATTACCATCTAATTATGGATCTTCCCAACCTCAAAAAAATTTGGTTAAGATGTTGATAGATAAAATGTCCAATCTTGAATCATCTATTTCTAGGGCTCATAACCTTTTATCTTACGATCAAATATGCAATAAACCTATCCATCCATCCATTCCTATCTTATCCTATCCTCCTCAATGGGAAATACACAAGTTTTTATGGTTCCAAAGCAAGGACGACCCTCAAAAATACTTTTAGATCATTTCTCCATTCTTGATGTTTGATTGCATATGATGATGCTCTTCTCCTTCTTACCTTCCCCATGTCTTTATCTGGACCAACCCTAGATTGGTATAGTGATCTCACCAAGAACTCCATATTTTCCTTTTCTCAAATTTTCCAAGTATTTTTAGATGATTTATTAGTCAATATATATAAAAATGTCTCTATTACCAACCTCTACTCTATTAGGCAATTTGATGATGAATCAATTACTGATTTTGTAGCTAGATGGAGAGGTCTCATAAACCTTATTATCCTTACCCCAACCTAAATCTATTGAGATTTTATCTCATGGTTATGCCAAACATCTTTCACCTACTCTTCATGTTCAAAATTTTAGGACTTTTTATGAGGCTTTCACCATGGCATGAAACTTATAAATCTGAGCCATTGATGACGTAAAACTAAAACTATGGAACAAAAATTCTATCTTTAAATCCAATAACCCTTCCTCCACCAAAATACAAATAAACATAACCATCCAATACCAAATAAAAGGCATCCTCCAACTCAATTGTACTTAAAACCTCTCCACCACCAATTCCTCTAACTCTTCCAACCCACCAAACCAAAATCAAAATATAATTACCCCAAAATAGTATAGTTTGATAAGGGAGTATTATGATTAAGTTTTGGATAAATTACTCAAATAAAACATTATATAACTTCCTCAAATAAAACCTCCCCAATAATTTGAATGTTTCTCTCCCTACACCTAGTTGGTATAATGAGAATGATTTATGTGCTTTCCATCACGTCATTAGACATGATGTTAGTAGGTACAATACCTTAATACTATTATACAAAACATGATTAATAAGGGATAACTTCTATTTAATAATCTCAACACACCTCCAAATCAGTCTCTTGACATCTTTCATAAACCTTTTCCTAACCATGCCCCTTCCACCGACTATGATGATAATAAACCAAAATCATCTCACGCTCATGAGGTCCATACAATTGATGTCATTATTAGTGAACATATAATTTAGGAGGCCATTACCTCAACCACCTCTTCCTACCTTCCACTCATTATGGTGGTGGACTCACCCTCTATTCCTTTTGACACCCAAATAGAAGAAGCAACCACCCCTCTTTTATTGCTTGATGGGACTATGGACTTATCCACATCTCCTTTGATAGAAATACCAAAGGAGGCAACCATTGATTCAACCACTTATTTAACAACTCCACCTACTAAAGTGGTTGAATTACCCTCCATTCCTATGTATATCCAAACAAAGGAAATAACCATATCCATTCCTTCACTTGATGTCATCAAACCTTCCTCAACTATCCTAGAACCACCCATTCTCTCTTGAGGAACCATCCCAAGGGAAGAGATTATTTTACCTAAACCTTCTATGGAGGATATTTACTACAAAACCTTATAACCTACCACCAATAACTTAGGTTAATAAACCATTCCATTACCTCCACCCATGGGCTAAACTTTTGAAACCAATTACCAGGGAATCAAATTGATTTACAAGCCTTTTTCTAGATTAGTCCAAAGTCTAGAGTTTACTTCTCAACCCAACATAGATAAATCAACTTTTTGGCATCATCTTGGGCTCCCTTAAAAAAACAAACTTGAACCCATAACCTCACTTTCATCCACCATTAAACCTATCATTACCTCAATGCCATGCTTAAATACGTCTTCCTCCAAAACCATAGGAGAACCATCCAACCCACCTCTATATAAAATTACCAAATCACCTTACACCTCTCTAACCAAACCCATCAAGAATATAGGAATACTTCCTATACCTAAACTTGCTCACCCATCTTTAAAGTTGGACTTATCCCCTTTTAGTCCACCAAATTAAACCCTAACTAAACCAACTAAAAAGGTGGAATAACATAAATTCCCACCTCTAACCAGAACCATACCACTTCCTTCCCACCTACCTTCCATCTTAATACCCCATCCCTTATCCCCATTATTTATTCCTCATCTATTAAACCTTCTCCTTTGACTCTACCCATACCTACTACTGAATCATCAAACTTTGCATCATTCTTAACTAACTTATCCACATATACCTTCCCACATATAACCAAAACTTCACCCTCCACCTCTAAATTTTGAACCTCTAAATCAAATATGAACAAACAATCCCAACCAAAAACACCTACCAAAACCATTCCACCAACTCTACTTTATATGGTGAAGCCTACTCCTAGGAAAACTCCCACTCATGAAACTAAAAAATCAACACCCCAATGCCTTTAATCAAATATTATTTGACCATTATACAAAGGTTATTAAAAAACTCTTCCTTAATTCTACCACCCATCAAACCATATAAACCCTCACATCTTAAACCATTATGGTTCAATGTCAATTTTATTTGATCATACCATAGGACTCTTGAACATGATACAAAGAACTACAAAGCTATCCACACACTTATCTATAGTTTATATGATGAGGATGATCTATTATTAGATGAACCTTGATTAAGTCCATTACCAACCCAACCACCAACTCAACCCATCCAACATTTACCTACTCCTTAGATCTCATATGAAAATGAGGAGGAACCAAAGAAACCATCTAGCCCAACAACTCCCTTTATCCACACTATCCGTATGGTTACCTGATATCAAGCCCAAAAAAAGATAAGGGAAAATAAAAAGTGTCCACGCCATGGACTACCCTTCTACCCCTTAACCTTCCAACCAAAACGAAGAACCCTCATCCACCTTCACCTTCTCCAAAACCCAAAATATCTATTTTGGGTGCTTCTCTTTCCAACCCATCTAAAACCATCCAATGAGTAGTGTTAAAATAACGTCACTAGACACCAGTGAAGATTAGCCTTTATGGACTAATAAACACCTTAACCCATCACTACTAAGTATTGATAGAGGCATTGTAATCAATAGAGGTTAAAATATAATATCCTCAACCTCTTGCATCCTTTATTGAATCCCTTTAGCTTTCTACCTTCATCACCTTCTAGGATTTAGAAATACCTTTTATCAATTTTGAAGATCTCAATCCTCCACTTTTTATCACTTAATACATCAATGAAACCTAGATCAAAAGGGTTATGATTGATAGAGGATATAATATCAACATTATCTCCTCCCATGCTTATGACCAACTTTAACTACCAAAGAATATCATATCAAAAACTATAGTGGTCCTCCACTCATTTAATGACATTATGGCCACTACCTTGGGGAAAGTAATCCTCCACATCTATTTAGGACCTCACATAATTTTATAACTCTTTTACATCATAGAGGGTGAGTTATAATATAATGTTTTACTTAGACACCCTTGGATCCATGCCATGAGTTATGTCCCTTTTACCTTACACTGATGTGTCAAATTTGAACATGAAGGTCAAGTTGTTATGATAAGAGTTGATCCTAGTCATGTTTCATCATGCAACATGACATATCAAACCAATGATGTTTTTATTCCTCCATTTATCTCACAACCAATGAACAACACCTCCACCCCTACCATCGATGAAGCTTCAACTAGATCACATATCCCTTCTTCCTAGATCCCTGTAGAATACCCCTTAGAACCCATATTTTAGCATGTCTCACTAGGGGAGTATCATATTCTAGCTTTTGATGCTTTCCCTACTCCTTAATAGTATGGGAAACTCATTGATGATCTTAGTTATGACCCCAACATTGAAACTATAATCCGTTTTAGGCCTCCCAACCATCAAACCAACTTAATATGTAGAGGACTTGATCATCCACTTCTTTCTTACATTGATACCTCTAACATCCAAAAATTTACCTCTGACTTCTCCTATCTTGACAAACTAATATTTACTAAATTATACCTCCACATGTGTGTTTGGAAGTGATTTGGCTTAGGTCTATATGATCATGGACCTCACAAGTTACCCACCATCAAAACCTAGAAGCCTCATGAAGTATTTGGCCTTGGCTTCATACCACCAAAAGAACCCACCTCACCTAAACCTATCACCACCATTGATGAGGATATCCCATCCTCACCAACCCAATCTCCTTATAAGTTAGAAAATTTTGATATCATTCCATATAATTTTTTTTTTATCAATATCACTAGTTTTGGTCCCCTGACTTATCAAAAGGATGGTCAAACTAAAATCCTTACTCTCATCTATCCTAAAATGGTATAAAATGATTCACCTACCATCAACACCATCCAACATCAAGATGATGATTCCTTCCTCACCTGCTTTAATGTGGTGTATTCTTATATTCATTAATCCCTACCTCTTGAGAACTAAACCATGTTAAATAAATCAACCATCAATGTCAACTTAGGTACTCAAGATAACCCTCACATTGTAAAGATTGGTCAATCCTTAGATTTTTTAGAACAACAAGATTGCCCTTCTTTCCTTTGTGATTGTAGCATAGCATTTTCTTGGTCCTATCAAGATATGCCCAAAATCAACCATTCTATATCCCCTCACAACATTGTCACCAATCCAAATGATAATCTTATTTGGAAAAAGATTTACAAGATTCACCCTCACATCACCCTTCTAGTCAAATAAGAGCTTCAATGTCTCTTTTCTATCAACTTCATCCAACCAATATATTATCCTCAATGGGTTTTTAACATCATTCTAATTACCAAACCCACAAGGTGACTTTACCTATTTATCAACTTTCATGACCATAACCTTTCTTTCCCAAAAGATGACTTTCCTTTGCCTAACATTTACCAACTTGTTGATCTTACAGCTGGCCATGGGATGCAATCTCTCATGGATGGTTTTTCAAGATATAATATAATCTTTATTTCACCCAAGGATCAATATAAAACCTCTTTCATCACTCCATGAGGAACCTTTTGCTATAGGTTCATGCAATTTAGTTCGAAAAACACTAGAGCAAATTACTAGTGTGTGATGACCTACATATTCCATGATCTAATCCATAAAATTTTAGAGGACTATCTGGAGAATATCCTTGGAAAATATAATCATCACAAAGATCACCTATCTATTCTCACCATCATCTTCAAATGCTTAATCCATTTATATGTCAGACTCAACCCTAAGAAATTTATTTTTAAGGTCCTTTTTGTAAATCTTCTTATCTTTATCATCTCTCTTTGAAGAATCAAATTAGACCCTACCAAAGTTAGAGGAATTTTAGAGATGCCTCCTCTAACCCACCTTAAGAAAATTTATAACCTCTAAAGGAAGATGCAATCTATCCATCATTTCATCCCTTAATTATCAAATAAATGTTAACCCGTTCACTATCTTCTCAAGAAAGACACATATTTTAAGTGGACCAAGGACTACCAACAAGCCATTGATTCACTAAAATAATACCTTCTTTCTCTACCGATTCTTACCCCACCTAAATAAGACTAACCCTTCTACCTTTATATATCGGCCACTAACCATTCCTTAAGGGAAATGCTTGCTAACTGTGACGAACAAAATAAAGAGAAAGTTGTCTACTACATAAGTTGAATGCTTATAGAGTATGAGACTCAGTATACCCATCCTAATAAACTTTGTCTCACCTTAGTCTTTGTGGCTTCCAAACTTCATCATTACCTTATTATTTCACAAAACCTATGTCATCACTAACACTAACCCACTCAAATACATGAACTCTAAACCATACTAGAACCAATATATGTCTAAATGGTTCATGCTCCTAACTAAGGTTAACATTAAGTTCCTTCATCAAAAGTCAATTAAAGGGCAAGTCATTTCTGACCATTTGGTTGAAGCTCCTCTACCATACAACTAACCATTTCCTCTTGCATTTTTGGATGAGTCCATCATGACCCTTTCTCAGGAGGACCCTACCTACCAAATGACCATGTTATTTTATGAATTTAAATGCCAATATGGTGGGGGTGATAGATTGATCCTCAATCCCCTTGATGGTAAACCTCTTCTCCTCTTCTTTAAACTTGATTTTGAGTGTACCAATAATGTGGTTAAGTATGAAGCCCTAGTAATAGGTATCCAAACCAATCTAACCTTGTGAATTAAAACCATTAGTGTCTTTGGTGATTCCCAACTTGTGGTAAGCCAGGTCAATAGATCCTACCACTATAAGAATGATGTCTTGCAAAAGAAAAAACAACTCATATATGTACTCTTAACATCATTCAATCATTACCTTATGTATTCTATTCCATGATATACAAATAATTTTATGAATAAAATGGCTTCTCTTACTTCCCAAATCCCATCTCAACCCATTGAGTCTAATATCTTTGTCACCATCCACCATTTTATCACACCTTATTATATCCATTCAGCCCTTCTTACTATTTATACTGTAGAACAATCTCCATCTGACATATGGTATGTACAAACCTTAAAATACCTCAACCTTGACATCATTCCTTCTAACCTCTTTAGGAATGACTAAAGATCCTTTATTCAGAGTACCTCTTGTTATAACATACTAGGGGTAATCCTTTACAGGCATAGTTTTGATGACCTCTTTCTACATTGTCTACATAGTCATGAAGCTTCCCATGCTATCAAGGAAATGCATGATAGAATATGTGGGGAAACATTTAATGTTTTATCTATCTCTAAATGTATCCTTCACCTTAGCTACTATTGGCCCAACCTCAACCAAGACTACTATGATTACATAAAGAAGTATGTTAAATGTAAATAATAAGCTAATTTACATCATGCACCTACCCATGGCCTTCAAGTATCCAAAGAATATTATCCTTTCTCACAATGAGGACTCAATTTCATTGTAGAAATCAACCCTCATTATTAAAATTGAAATCAACCCATAATTATCTCCACTGAGTATTTCATAAAGTGGGTGGAAGCTATTCTTCTCATCTTAATCAAAGCCAACAACATATTCAATTTCATCAACCACCATATCATCTATTTTTTTGGTGTTTCCCATAATATCATCACCAATAATGGTAAATATTTCATGAACAATCAAGTATAAGGTTTATGTGATGTATTTGGCAATAAGTTAAACTTTTCCTCACCTTACCATCCATAAGCAAATGGATAGGCAAAAGTCTTTGACAAAACCCTTAACAAAATGTTGATAAAAGTAGTCAGTGTTTCAATTCAAGATTGGTACTTTCACATCCTTTTAAATTTATGGGACTATCATACTAGAATTTGAACCTCTCTAGGTGATACCCCTTTCTCTTTAGTCTTTGGAGTAAAATTGGTCATGCCTCTTGAAGTCCTATTTCCCTCTCTTCACATATCTCTATAAGAGATCATTTTTTAGAGTGACTATCATCAAGATCATATAGCACGACTTGAGCTACTTGATGAGCATCACCTTGTAATACTTAACCATCTTCATGTCTACCAATAAAAATTGAGCACACTTATAAAAAACACCTGAGAGAATGATAATTCAATATCAAAGACCTCATCTTAAAGGAAAATCAACATGTAACCAATATGGAAAAAAGTAAAAGAGGCAAGTTTGATTTCAATTGGTTTGGACCCTACATCATAACCCATAAGTATATATTAGGATCTTATCATTTGTCCTCCCTCAAAGGCAAACCAAAACCTGAGCCTTTCAATACCTTGCATCTACATCTTTTTTTCTATCAAAAAGGGATCAAACTCACCTTCTTGTCTAACTCAAGCTCATCCCTTGATTTACAAGATTTTCACCTTCACCTACCTATCCCTCTCCTTTTGAGGACAATCAATTACCACATAGAAACATTTAATTTAACATCATAATCATATCATAGTCATAAATGTGGGTACCATGGATCTACTTGTTGAACTAATTGCCAGCATCCCCCTTAGGGCAACCTCTCATGGGTACTTATCTAGTGTTTATATTAGGCATTAACAGGTTGACCTTTTGGTATAATGGCAAACATTCCTTTCTAACAATTGGTATCAGAGCCATGGTCATGGGTTCAAATCCCCTTAGGTAACACTGAGGGGGGGATTGTTGGACTAATCACTAGCATCCCCCTCAAGGATTTGTGACATGGAATAACATCCTCCTGTGGGTACTTATTTGGTGTTTATATCAGGCATTAATAGATCAACCTTTTGGTGCAATGGCAAGCATTCCTTTATAACACTACCCATTACATGGTTCTCATGGATACTTTTCATCTCTAATAAGATAAAATCCCATGATGTTTTGTCTCTCAAAACATAAACTTTACCTATTATTACCTTCTTGTCCTAATAATTTTACCCTCATAAAGGTAAACCTCTAAGCTTAAATATACTTTTCCATTTCTAAAACATTACATAAAAATAATTTGGGATACCAAAACATTACTTGGGTCACATATCTCTAGCATCGCAAATTGCTCCCTTAAAGGACAACTACACCAAAAAAACTAAAATTGCTTAAAATATAGACTGATCCCTTGAAAGATAGCTACAAAATATATAAACTCAAACTTAAACCACTCCCTAGAAAGATGGCTAAGTCAAATAGGTTAAAATAAATCATTTGAAGCTTCTCACATCGATCAACTTCACAAACCTATAAAAAAATAAAAAGTAATAAACAAAATATTTATATCAAAATATGAATATGTTATCCCAAGGAAGTTGTAATCAACTTTCATATATAGCATTAGTAGACTTCTCATATTAATTAATATACACCTAGCATTAAGACATGGACTTGTCTAATTTAGTTCTTAAGTCACCTATAAAAGGGGAAAACTAACCCAAATAATGTTACCTTACCTATCCAGCCATTTATCTTTCACCTTCCACCTATATCCTTTTTATACCATCTATGAATCAAGGGATTATGAGCTTACTTGACATGATGTGATCAAGACACTATTTATCAACCAAAGCATGCTAATGTGAAGCATTTGAAAGTCTTATTCTCATTAAGCCAATATAACATCAATTTTTTTTGGTCGTTACCAGTGAAAAGGCATCATTAGTTTACTTTACCCTCCTATCATTGGTTTATGTAGACATGTGTCTCATTATTCTCATTTATTTTTACCACATTTAGTTCATCGCCTAACTTGATTTATGTGTTTTCATTACATCCTTAACCATAATGAAATTACATCTCCATGACCATGTAATAAAAAACATCAATAATGATTAAAACATCATGAACTACATCATATATCTATCTATGATCAAACATCATGAACCACATTTACATCATCTACCTATCATAAGTATTATCCTATCCATCTATCGTCAAGCATCATATAAGATTATATCATGAACACATAAATAACCATAATTGAACCATTCATCATCATATCCATTAATAAAATAAAAACACCTTCCATAAATCATCACATGCCTAAAGATACTGAGTACACATCTCATAATCATCCAAACATCAAAACATGTAAACTATGAACCATGAACATACATCATATATATATATATATATATATATATATATATATATGTATATATATATATATATATCATGAGCATCATAAACATCATCATATACATCATGTCCATTAAATGAATAATACATGTAAAAATGTATAAATCTCTCTCTCATGTACATCTCACATCATCGATATGTAGGCCAATATAAAAATCATGTAAATCTACACCTTTATAACATATCATATATAATGCCCTTGGGGTACCACTACCATTATCCCCTCCTACCCCTACACCTACACTACCATCTTGTGTAGATCCTCCTAGGATACCTATATGCCCACTCACTGTAGAGTCCCATTACCCTAGAGTTACCACAACTGGTCCACCTACTAAATTGGCCCTATACTCTCCCCATCTCAATTACATGGGACACTATGCCAGTATTATAGCCTCATAATATCTCAACAACTAAACCATGGACAAGTATCATGTCATATCAATCATACTAGGTGGCCCTCTTATTAGTTCTACCATTACTCCTACCCTCTACCTTAGTGTATTCCTATCTTGGGTCACCAAACCTAGGGAGGTCCTCATTTGATCTCTCTCCATTGTAATAGTGACAACTTGGTCCTATAAAGTGATAATTTGGCCCTAAAATGTGGCCACCTATCCTTGTAAATATATAATTTGTGCCTATGTATTTACTAGTGCTACTATAACCTATCCATCCTGACCACCACCCTGCACCTGTGCCCTAGTTGGATCCACATCCATGGCTTATCAACCCCCATCATCTTATATAAAATTGGTTTCTACATAAATGATTTGGTACCATACTATATATCCTTGAACAAAATGAGCATTTATCCCTGCTCTCATAAGTAGCTCCTCATGATCTAATACTACATCAATTAGGTGTGGCTCAAATTACAAAAACTTTGCATCCTCTCTCTTATACCTTAGAAAAGGAGCTAGAATCCCTTACACAAAGCCATACTACCTCCAAACTCTATCAAATGGGATGAGCTCAGTATCTCCCTCTCTCCTCTTATAGATCCACCTCTAACTTTGGAAAGACAAAGTGTGATACTTATAGAGAACCCACCTAGGCTAGTCCACATATGGTCTCTAGATGACATCACCCACAACCAAACTCTCTAATTCATCTCTAAGCTAGTCAATGTCCCTCATCCCTCCACTTGCTCTTTTCAAATCATAATATCCCCTCTATTGTAGGAAGCCCACTTTATAGTCTACCTAAGCATAACCATCCCATGGTAGCCCCAACGGTCTCAAAACTTGAATGTGCTCATATGCCCATTAATCAAGCACAAACCAAAAACTAATCCCATATAATCTATGATCATAAAACCACTAGAGCTCCATGTAAATATGAACCACCAAAACTAGTGCACATCCAAACACCATCCTCCCCATCAACATCTCTACCAACACTCCAAGTAGCAGATATGGAAATTATCCACTGCTCAAATTAAGAAACATGAAATAGGAAACTAACATCATCATCATCAAGAACCTCTCATCTAGAGAAATCTGGTATAGTGGCCCATAATAAAAACCACCTAAATGCCACCTAGTATAGACTTGATCCTTACCGTATAATAACTCCATCAGCTAGTCCCTCTCCTTGTTCTCAATGTGGTAAATATGCTTCCCTTAAATAATCAACCATGTAATCCTATAATAATATGGTCATATCATATTAACATTAGGAAGGTGTTCATGGATGGATCCCATTTCTTGATGAGGGCCATAATCATCACTACATCTCTTAATAATCACTGATAATGTTGCATGGCTCTTAATCTAACATCTTCCATATACATCCAATCATATTGAGTCATCCCTCCATAGATGTCCATAAATATCCATGAGAACCTAATCCCTAATTTGGATCTGGTCTTGTGCCTACAAAAGATCAAGTTAACACACATACTTGCTCTTTCATTATACCTACATCAACCTATTTATTAACTTAAAAACTCACCTAAATTGATATATTCTAACCTTTACCTCTACAACATTATCTCTACAACAATCACACACCAACATTTTAAAACATCCACACTCACCTATACAACCAACACCTAATGATTCTATCATAAACATATACCTTTACCTGCATACATTTTTAGACCTACTATAATCTATCAAACCAACATTTCACTCTAAAAACTCATTTCAAACACATTATTCCTACTAAACAAATTTCCTTGCCCTAATTTATAATTAGAATTTTAAACTACCCTAACACTACTTAAAATATTTTAATGTAAATTTCTATTTAAACATAACTTCTCATAAAAACACTCAACCATCAATGGTTTGCCTAAATCATTAATGCTCAGGTAAACCCTTTTACCTCAATGTTCAATAATTGATGATTAGGTTAACCATTGATAGTCAAGTCAAACCACTTAAAATCACTATGTGTGATTTCCAATAGAAACCCTCAAATTTACCTACCTCAAAACTATAATAAAATAACTAAAATAACAATAACAACCTACCATTTTATATCTTATAACCATCACAAACCCAACTCTCACACCAATTTTAATTTTCACCAATTAATTTTCCCAATTTTACCCAAAACCTAAACCTAGGCCAAACCTCCCAAAACCCTACCAAAATAATCATAAATTACCCTAATTCAACTTCAACAACAACCAAATCAACTAAATAACAATTTAAAAACATCACCTACCTCATTCCTTGATTACTGTCGAGGTTGGATCATACATCTTGCTACTCAGCCATATCCTCCTCTACCATACATAGCTTGTCCCAAATGATCTCCTTAAACACATGCTCAACCAATCCATAATTGACACCTCACCCAGATGCTCATTTAGCAAAATTTTAAAGTACCAAATTGCCATAATGCATGGAAGCATAGAGGTCAAAATGTCAAAAGAGAAAATGAAATTTCAAATTTTAACTTTTTATATTCCACATTTTTAGAGTTTTACCTTGACCGTTGATGGTCGACCTTAAAAACCTTAACCGTCATTGGTTAAGGTATCACTTTTAAATTTTTTTAATCACCTATACCTAAGTGAAATATTTTGGAGATCAACTAATCTCCTCCAAGCCAAAACATGAAATTTTGGAGATTACCCTTGTTTTCAACCAACCATTAGACCATGTCCATGATGATGTTAGCCATTTTTGACATAAACACTCACATATTTTGTGATGACCTTTAATTGGTATTTTTTACCACACCAACCAAATTATCATGTTTATTATTTGAGTTTACACCACCTCATGTTTGACTAGACCATTTATGTTTTTAAAAGGAGTATTTTCTACCTTGGATACCTATGAAAAATTGACCCTATCCAAGAGACTTATAGATTAACCTGATTAACAATGTAATGTTGTGGAATAATTACCCTATCGCTTGTACTTCTAAAATGAACCTTATTTTTAATGACATTGGTAGTCTTAGTCTTTGCATGATCTTGGCTATCACACTTAGTCACATTTTGTGTGCATGTTTGCATTTTAAATGCCCAACCACACTTTTTGTCACCAATCTCATGAATCACCATATATTTCTTATCAAATCTTGACTCAACTTTGATTTCACCTCAAGAACTCCTAGTTTGAGGGGGAACACCTCCTCCCATACTTGGGGAAAATAGACCTTTGACCAAACAATCTATTTTTATTTTATATCTTGTTAATTAAAAGTTACATAATAAAATGTGGCAAAATGTAGACTCTAGAAAACCCTACTAGGTGTGAAAATGCCTTAGGACTCTTTAAGGGCCACCTAACCCTTCTCGACCAACTGACCAACCTATTAGGACCCTGAGTTTAGTTAGCTACTTAGCTAACTAAACTCACCAACCTAATAAATTAACATTTAACCAAAACTTTTTAACCCATTTCTTGACCCCTTTACCTTTGAACACTTGAACATTGATGGTCAACTTAACCATCGATAGTTAGCTTGACCATCGATGGTCAGGTCCGCACCTTATTAACACATGATCAGCTATGTGTGAGCTAATGAGGTAAAATTTAATATGTTCATCTTATACGGTGATAACAAACTCTCAAAAATATAAATCAATAGCCTCACCCTCTAAGAAACCTTCTATCCTACATATTTCTTTTCCTATAAAAGGAGGGGAGTAGGAGGTGAAATAGAAGGGTCATCACAAGAATTATTTCATATAGGTATTCAATCTTTCTAGCATCTAGTCTTCCTTTAGCAACTTAATAACACTAAAAGAGACCCAAACCTCTACCAATTCTTTTTAGGATAAAGTGTTGTTACTCTATAGAAATTGCTCTAGCCTTCTATCATCATATATCTAGAAAACTATAGGTATATTCTACTTGTTCTTTGTTTCATTGGATTTTTAACCCCCCTGACCTAATCACACATGTCTGCAACTTAATTTCTAACTTCCATATCCTTAATAGAACCATTATT
Organism: Torreya grandis; assembly: GCA_037957365.1. Classification (NCBI taxonomy): domain Eukaryota; kingdom Viridiplantae; phylum Streptophyta; class Pinopsida; order Cupressales; family Taxaceae; genus Torreya; species Torreya grandis. The sequence continues at coordinate 1,257,663 of JARHVA010002601.1, forward strand.
AGACTATTCACCCATTTTACAACTCTTTTCAGAGTACCTTCATAAATCCATAGGTAAATATTGATGGTTAGTACAACCATCAATGGTCACCCCTTACTGTTAATAGTTACCCAATCACTGACGGTCAGTTGAACCACTGATGGTTAACACAACCACCGATAGTCAATGTGGTAGAAAATAACAAAAAGTTATTTTTATCCCCTTAACACCAACCAAACCTAACTTTCTAAGTTATTACCTATTCATAGACCCTTTTTTGATTTTCTTAGCCTAACTTCACCCACTTTAGCATGAGTATTGACCCAGTATTTATATACATAGTCATTTTATTTAGCAAACATTCTAATTTATTCTTATATGACATTTCGTTTTCTTTATGCAAGTACCTTACTTTTATCTCTTTCAACTTAATTATTATTAAGAGTGGATTGACAGATCCTAGTAAGCTTATGCTTCTTAGATCTAGATCATGGTAGCTAGTCCATCCAACTATCTTTCAAACAACCCCTTTATTATTGCTTTCTTATCTGCAAGTTATTCCTTCCAAGCCAAAGAGGAGTTTTTTGCATTCATCTAGATTACATGCACATCACCAACTAGGTATTTATATCAGACCCTTATTACCAGTTTCTTATCTTCTTCTAAAATTATGAAATGAGTGGAAATTAAGAGAAACATAATCCAACATTTTCAAATATTACACCAAATAACCCTTGTGAAATCTTGGAGTGGAGCTATAAAGAGGTAAAATTATGGTAAGGAATTTTTTATTGGGATGATTATCAATTTGATCCCCTCCTACTTATGTGTTTACATTCTAGGTTTTCATTACTAAATTAGTAATATAATTTGAATCTAAAATTTAGGCTACACTTCCCAGTACTTTTTGAGGATACTCGCCAACTAAACTAGTGAGATTTGAACTGTGAAGTAAAATACAAAAGCATGTGAAAGTTGGGCATTTATATTACATGAACTGGAATTGAATTCTAAATATATATACATGACGTGAAACTGTTGATGTATTCATTTCTCTTGAATGAATTCAAATTGGATTATTATCCTGTGTAAGAAAAACCCTAGCTATTTTTGAGATTATAACAAGTAAACAAGTGACTATCTGAAAGGATAATTTTTCATAGATCATGTAATCAAACTACAAATACTACACATAATTTTACTAGCATATTCATCTAAGGTCTTCAAGGGATCACTTCTGCCATCACCATTTTCTATTAAGGATTCAACAAAATTCACTGATATAGTTTATGATGCCACCATCTTCGATAATAGGTATGGAAATTATTATTAATTATGGAAAGTTATCAATTCTATTGACGTATTTTTACTAGATTGAAATCTATCTACTATAGAATTCCAATTCATTACAGACTTTCTCTCACTCAAGAGACAAACACTATATTCATCTATGACCAAGCTCAAGGTGATGCTTTGCATCGACTATTTATGAGACTTATTCTTCATGGGGAAGGTTACATAGGATGAATTGTTTCAACACATAGACAAAAAAATAGTTATGGCATGAATATTTGAAGATGACTTTTAGAGGTATTTACCTTTACTAGTTCTAGATGCATACTTTGATAAACATAGGCTAGTTTTGTGGAACGAGGAGAATTCAATGGATAAGGTATAGTGTTTATGGCTTCTCCCTAGATAAAACATGAAATATAAGGGTAGGAATCCTACCCATATCAATAAATTTATGATGGGAGTGCATATTTGGATGGTGCTTATTAATAGGCTCTATGTCATGTATAACATCCATTTCCTCAATTTAGACCGGGTACCATTGTTATATATGGTGATGACCAGTGATGAATAATTTACTTTGGGTGAAATTATAATATTCCATTTGAGAGAAGAGGCTCTAAAAAAGAGAAAGTGTCCCACATTGGAGGGAAACTTCTACATGATGTCCTATATTTTTTGATATTCTAATTTTCATAGTGTATAAATTCCTTAGTGAGCTTTAGAGCTTGGCCACTGAGTGTGTTAAGAATCACATCTATAATTATTTCCAATTTTTGCATATTTATGCATATACCAAGAACATGATTAGGATCATTGAGGATTTTTATCTTCAAGTATGGAAACACATCCATGGGTCTCCAATGCCTAGAGTTGGAGAAAGCATAATGAAGACACTATCTGGAAGGGGTGACTATTTTTTATATCATGACTACATGGTGATCATGATTTTCAGACATAAGGTCCATCCCCTATGCCTCTAAAAATATGTACCTAAAAAATTAGTAGAGAAATAAATTACATTCCATATCTAGTGGAACATTAAGGAGGATTTGACTAAAAACAAGAAAAACACATTCTATGGGCACCATATAGTCATTAGCCAGACGTGCTACACATAAAAAAAGCACTTTAGAGATGTGGGAAGTAAAATAAGGAGTTATAACTTACCCATGGTGCCACATAGGGACTAGGATCATCATGTCCACATACAAAGACACATTTAGGGCCTTGGTATCCCCTACCAATATGTCTATTATAACTATGACTTTTTATTCATGAATGCAGAGAATTATGACTGTCTTGGAAAAGGGAAAAGGTTTATGGCTTGAAAGAGGATCATTGAAGGTTGATTCAATAGTAACCTTCAATTACACTGAAGGAGTTTCATATTAGATTACCAATCTTTGAATGGTGTACAATCTTAGATTTTTGGAATAGATAGCCTCTAGAGAAAACTAAGGAACAAGGAGATCCTTCACAATAACATATTTTAAAGTTTAGGTTTGTCAAGAAGGAACCTAGGGTGAGTGAGCATGATCTTAAGAGAGATATAAGAAATACTATTAATATAGATTCATCTAATAAGGAAGAATAAGGATAAGATCACACAACTATAAGTGTAATACAAATACCTATATCTACCCCCAAGTATAAGAGTCTACATCATCAGTGGTAGCTACACATGAAGCTGATACCCCATCTAAACAAGTCTCTTCATTATATATTAATACCAATATTTAATACAAAAGGAATACTAAGACTCCCCTCTCAGATGGTCCAAAAATTGAGAAATCACAAAGATTTCCTGCAATGCCTCAACAAGTGGAGGAAGAAGAAGATCTTGATGAAGAATCATAATTGGAAAGAGCCAAGGCATTGAGCCTCATGGATGATAAATGGAAATCATCAAACATAGAGGTCACCATAGTTTAAAAGGATTTTCTTTTAAAGACCACTTTCCTACTCTCTTCTTCTATTCATATTTTTGGTTCTTTAAAAATTTCATCTATGTTGAAGACTCCCAAGGTGGAATTTGTCACTTCTACCCCGATGATTCATTAACCTTTTCCTCTCTCTTGAACATCCCTTTGTTTAATCCAAAATTAGAGAAGGAATCTTCCACCACCACTCCATCCACTTCCATCATGGCCACTACTAGTATTCCCTCTAGCACTACCATATTTAAATCCTTGAATATGAAAAGGGAACTAAGAATATTGAAACAACCATGACCACTCCCCAAATCCATGTCTCATCCATATAGATCACTTTACCCATGCCATCCACCACTTCATCTTAGGAAAACACTATCAAAATCTCATGCAAGGGGAATAAGGTAGTAAAGAAATAAGTTATCATAGTCCATCCACTCCCCTAATTTGGAGGTATGGACTGGTCCAAGATCATTTAGCCTTCCCTACTTGATACCATCTTCAAGGTAGAAAAGAAGCAACAACCAATAGAGGATTTTTAAGAAGATATGGTTAAGACCACATAGCAGATAGACCCTGACCAGCTGATAATTCCCCCATGTGATATTGATTTAAAAGCTAAGACTTCTCAAATGCCTAGATTTAAGATAACAAAGTTCCCATCCATCACAACCATGTTTATCAATCTTTATAGGAGAATTCAAAGTGTCAAAAAGAGGAATTTGGAGGATGAATCTGGTAGGGAAATGATTATTGAGGAAAGGCAAGAATTTTGTTCTTTATCTAAGAGGTGAAATATATAATTAGGCCAATCCTGTACAACAAATATTTTAGGTGTCTAGTTGAAGTGCATAAAGATTCCATGGTGGAAATAAATGAAGGTACAGAGCTAGTGAGACAAGAACTAAAGGTGGAATTAGAAAAAATAAAAGAATAATAAAAGACTGTGCATATCGAAAAAAGTATTGAATATGAGGTAGCATCAAAATTATATAATTGATTAGATCCATTAGAGTTTATTTACACTAAATTAACCCACCATATGGACATTCTTCCTCTTGTCTATAATTTATCATCCCCTTGTTCTCAATAGGATAAGTTTTATATAGCGTGTACGTTATGTTGACATTATCTAGATTAGTGAGTTGTTGTGAAAAATAATTGATTGTGTCTAATTTAAGAGCCTTCAATTATCCATTAAATACCCTATACATAGAATCACAACATTCATATGAAATATCACTGTATGAATATCTTATTTTGAGGATAGTGTAAGAAATTATCATTCAATTCTGAGTCATTTAGTGTTGTTAAGAAGCTAGTATAGGGAGCGTAAATCATTGGTTCATCACCTTTCTTAAGTTTTTAGGTTATATTATATTTCCCTTTCTCAATTTTCCTATAAGTTTAATAATTTAACATTAATCTAGGTGATCTATCAAAGGAAACTGACATTCTTTGGAGGTTCACTCCAGCTATAAGTGACCCATAGCCTTAGAATGTTCCTATTATATTATCTGAATGGGGAAATCTTAAATAACCTCATAAAGTGTGTAACTTAGAATGATAATATTTTATAGCATGCCTAGTGATACCTCTACTAAAATCTATTGAGTTAAAAGGTTTTACATGAGAATTATTTTCCACCCTTAAAAATTTGTAGCATTAATTACAACAATAAGCACCTAGCAACTCTAAACATTTTTGACCCCTCAATAGATCGGTCCTAAAATATTTTCATGGTGAGATTAACAAGAGTTTATTCAAGAGATAATTTTTAGTTTGTTGATTTGTCTACCCCCTTCAAAATAAGAGTAACTAAAGCATCCATATTTTTCATTATAAGATCTAAAGAACTTAGACAACTTTCCTCAATAGCTCAATCTATTCCCCCTTTTGGTGTATTTCCCTCACCAACAGTAGGATTTCTTCCAATAATTTACATGGATATCCCTATAGATTAGGCCTTTATTCTTTTTAGTGGAGGAATCCCACTAAACCTTTCCCAATATGAACATATACATGTTTCATTCCTCAAAAGTATTGCCCATTTCACTGGGGGAGATATTACCACACCTAAAGAACACATTCAAGATATTGATAATATATATTAATTACATCATATTACTAAGGAGAACATTTTTATTATGATTTTAGCATCCTCATTCAAAGGGAAGACTCCCCAATTGTATAATATCTTGATGCCTAACTCTATTGACTCATGGGATGGATTAGGAAAATCTTTATGTAAAAAATTTGAAGATAAATTAGACTATTTATCCCTACCCAAACATATGATTGATATTAAGTGAGCACCACATGAGTACATGGATAATTTCAATCTCATATTTCAAAGGACAAGAGATAGGATCCCACTAATAGTAAGGCTCACACTCAAATATTCTTTTTTTATCATCATAGATCCTTGAATGGTGATGTCTCTAGGATGATCCAATAAATGGGTGGTATAACATTACCAAATGCTTATGAGGTAGCCATTAGGGCTATGAATAGTATTATTTAGGTTATTAAATTTTTAGCAAGGTCCCTAATGCCCTTTTTCCTATAAATACAACCCACTTTTTTGCCTCAAATACCTATATTAGCACATATTCCAGTGCCAAATAGTGAACCATCAAGCCATGTTATAGCTAATTCTAGCCCATAAAATGATCTAAAAAAGGTTAAAATCCTTATATAGACTTTTGTAAATAAGTTGGATACTCTTGAAAGGCATTAGACTCAAAATTATAGGCCATATAAAACACCTTATTAGCCTTATCAGAATAACAAGCCTCCATATGAAGGACCTTATCAGAATAATAAGCTACCATATTAGGAAAATATTCAAGGACAAGGCCAAATTATCCCTACAAATCTTTATCAATATTTTAATCCCAATACTACCAACACATATAAGGCCTTAGTCCTTATCCAAAATAATATAGTATGAGACTATGAGTGGTGCTTTTCCTATAATCTTCCCCACTACGAAACCACCTATCCTAATGGTGTCCTAAAATAATCATTGACGGTGTAAAGCATAAAAATACCACAATAAATATAAGGAAACCACCACCACAACCACATGATTCTCAAGAGTTAGTGTAAAGTGATGTTACAATTATAAATTAGCTAAGGGATGATTATTGTGGAGTAAATCAATTATAAGGTCAGAAATAGGTTTCTTCTTTAGGTGTGTCAGCTAATACTAGATCTAAGAAAAGGGTTGTGGAGATTAAACAAACAACTAGTGAGTGTCTTGCATCATCTTTTCCAGTGTTACAATATTTTTTTGATCTAACTTCAACTCCAAAGATGCAATAAATTTAGAAGAATCAGACTCTAGTAAGTACATAATATGCCAAAAGTCATCCTTAATTGGTACAAGTTTAAGAAGTTACTATTATTACGAAAGTACAACAAAGGCTTGGTAGTTACCCATTTAATATTCTTGAAGAAGAAAATGAATGTGAATATACCCATGTTGGAGTCATTATCCATTCCAAGATAAACTTACCTATTACAAACAACTTTATCTAACCTTGGTCTTTCAAAAGAGTCATAAAAATAATGGCCAAAGGTAGTGTTCACAAATACCCCTTAGCCAAAAAAAGTCAATTAAATAAAGGCATGAATCTTCCACCATTGTATGTTTCTTTGATCATTGGTAGTCATTTATCCCATAATTACATGATAGATTTAGAGGCTTGCAGCTTGGTGATGTCAAAGAAAATAGTAGACCAATTGGGTTTATAATATAATCCATTCTCTAAAGGATTAGTTTAGCTGAATGGAATAACTGTTAAGACCCTTGGTGTCATAAAGAGATTGGATCTCACCTTGTATGTTTATCTTAATGTTTCTACTCCCTAGGATGTTTTAATAATTAATCTCCCTCCATATTTTGCTTGTGTCTTTCTAGGGACTCACCATGATTAGAGGATACCTATTATTTGATTGGTCTCACATGATCCTTATAATAAGGTATGGCACTAGAGTCACCATTAGGTATAATATGATTTATAGGAACCATATTTACCCTTATGTGATAAATACCATAAATTCAAATTATACACTAATTGACCAAGAAGACCATCTTATCGAGCTAATTATACACTCTTTGACCAAGAAGACCATCTTGATTTACTACTTGACTAATGGGGGACTGATCTATTAATAAGTGTTGTCATTGATGTCATTGATGTCAAGGTGCATATGGTGAAGATGTTAAACACAAGCTTATACTGTGAGTAGGGGTGAATCAGTATAAGATATTTTTAAATATTTTTACATTTAATCAACCATAACAACCATAAACATTCATGATCTAACAATTAATAACACAAGAGAACATAGGATTTACATGGAAACCTTTTCAAGATAAAACCATGACAAAATATTTATTTTATATATATAAATCTTTTACAATGTTTGTAGGCACCAACCTATTGGAGACACCAATCCTTGAACCAAGCACCAATTTGATCAATTTTTGAGCACCCACCCACTGGAGACATCGATCCCCTTCACCAAGAACCAACCCAACCAATTCGTGAGCACCAACCCCTAGACTATTGTTAGGTTGTGGAGCTAAAAGCTTCACTAATGCAAATAGAGGAGGAGGTTGCTGAGTGTCACAGACACCAGTGTCAGTCAGGCCAATCGAGGTTGGTAGGGTACAGATAGAAGAGCAACCGATGTCAGTCAAAAGTTAGCTGACGTCGATGACCTCCAGGCAGACAGGGACCGACGTTAGTCGCCTATGCGGTTTAGAACTGCGAGTGTTACAGATAGTTTGTTAATGAATCAAGTGTTTACATGTTAAGAGCCAATTTTAGACTAGAAGCTAAAGATCTAATTATTGTAATTAGGTGTCTAATTATTTTTTGCATGAGACATATTTAAGAAACTCATGGGCTATATTGTAATTTTTGCTTGAGAGTAAGAGAACAAAATATTAGCTCCTTCTGTGTGTGAAGAGAGCATGGTGTGTTCCTCTTAGTGCCACAGTGCCAAGTGTGGGTGCTGGTTTGGAAAATCAGAAGGGTTCTTCATGTATGTATGATCTTGGTCAGTAGAGGTGCATGGCTACATTAGGAGATCTGCATGGTAAGTAAGATCATTGATCTATAGGTGTATGTGGGTGTGGGATCCAAGTTTGTAGGTGTGTAGAACTATATTGATTTGCAATTGTGCAAGATCAGGGAGGATAGCAACACAACAGGGAGCAAGATCATGCAGGATCTACTTGGAGTACGGTGTGTACTCGGTTATAGAGAAAAAGAGGAAGGCAAGGTAGTTCTTTCCATAAGTAAGGTATGTTGAGTTGTAGGTTATTACAAGTTCAGGGGAGATCTACTTGAAGTATGTTTGTGTACTTGGAGTGCATGGAGCACTTGTGGAGTGCATGGAGCACTGGTGTACTGCAGTAGTGGATACTGACTGGTTGGAGGTGAACACCAACTCTGTGTTTGAGTTGTGTGTTAGGACTGTAAGAGAGAGAGATTTGAGGAAAGAAGTACTATACACTTGAGGTGTGGGAAGCCTCTAAGAGGTGTGAAGAAGAAGTGGCATCTTCTTTATTATATTCTTTTCTAGATGAGTATTAATACAATTGGGTATTGTCTCTCATATTTTGTGTTATTTTTGAATTCTAGTTACTTATGATTCTAGTTAATTCCACATATTAAGTTGCTTGTATTGGGTAATCAATTGTGCTTTTGTATTTCCCAACAAGTGGTATCAGAGCTAAGGTTGCAGGGAGCAGGTTTTGTGTTTGGTTACAGGTCACTCTCAGGGGTTTTTGATTGAGTGGGAGTAGAGCAATGGCAAAAGAAAGTACACTAAGAATGGAGGAATTAAAAAGCATGAATGGTCAATTACGGTCCTATGGAAAGAAAGAGTAGGTAAAAGAAGATTCTTGGTTGGTAGTAGATCAGCATGAAAAATTTAAAGATGTAGATGTTGTAGGGGTTGTTGCACAGGATGCTCTGGGATGTTTCTTGGATAAAGTAAAATCTTGTCTTATAGATTCTGTTGCCTCTTTCTATGCAGCCCCAAGTAGAGGGGTTGGTGAGCCTTGTCAGATTATTGGCAAAGGGGAGGTGAAGCTGAAATTGTAGGCAGCCAACACATGGGTGTTGAAGGAGGTCATGCAGGTCTTAGTTCTGAAGATAACGCCAATTGCTTTAGGGAAGTTGGGTGATGAGAGATGCACAAGAACTCTCACAGTGGATACACTTGAATTATCATGTGGTAAGAAAGTAGGTACTGTTTATCTACTTGCTTATATTAATGATTCTTCTTCTATTTTAAAGACATGGCTTTGTAGGCTTGGTCACATGAGCAAGAAGGAGATGCATGTTCTTAACAGGAAGTCAGATGTCTTTGACAGACTTAAGAAATGGAAAGCCTTGGTGTTTATGGAGGAGATGGCAGACAGAGATCAGTGGAAAAGGCTGAGTAACTCTAAGTAGAGCAGTTTAGATAGGGATTTGATTTAAAGAAAGCTCGTGGGTAAAAATTCATCACTCACAAGTGAACATAGGTACCGGCATCGGTTAAGGGGAACCGGCATCGAACAGACAGGTGCTAATGTCAGTCATGTACAGACCAGAGCTGATGGTGTCAGGTAGGGTAAGATCGACGTCGGTCAGGAGGACCGATGTTGGTGATAGTAAGACTGATGTCAGTCAGGAGGACCAACATCAGTAGTAGGTAGACACCAATGTCAGTGGGGTTGGTAGTCAGGATAGGCGCATGGAACCAATGTTGATTGGATGTAGACTGTGTGGTGACTAAGGTCAACCACTATAACAGATTTTTGGCAGACAACAAGCTATCAAGGAGTCTCAAATGCCCATATGGAGGACTGAAGGGGTAAGCCTCAAATTCATTGTTCCTCTTCTTTATACTAGTTGCTTACTGTAGAGCAGGAAGGATCCAGGAAAAAGTGGGAGTATGGCAGGAATATGATGCAGAACCAAACGGGAGATTTGGTAGGGTTGCCAACCAGATGAAAGCACTAAGACAAATGGATACCTTAGTTAAAGAATAGAGAGAATGGATACGTGAGATGGAAGGCTAGGTCATATGGTCTTGAGGAAGCTACAAGATAGTGGGACAGGGCTAACAGGTGGTACAAGGTGGATGACAAAGTAGGGATTTAGTCAATGTCAGTATAACCATTGTGTTTATCTTACCAGGTGGATGATGATCACAAAATTATCCTATTACTGTATGTGGAGGATGAGCTCGGTGCAGGTTTAGACATACAGGGTTTTGCTGAGCTAAGGGTAAGGTTAGTTCAGTGGCATGTCATGAGGAATTTAGAGCAGCAAAATTCTTTGGCATGAGAGACATGGAAGATCATAGGTTGATTTTGTCTCTAGTGGGAGCTAATGTGAATCAGGTGTTAGTGAGGTTCAATACACAAGATGTAGAATCAGAACACACCAAGGGCTGGATAGTTTAGTGTCTGAAATCACATGAGGTTTAGTATAGACCTAAGTTTTTCTCAGCAATGGGAGCTATCAGAGAGTTAGGAGCCAATTCAGAGAAGTGGGTTCTCAGGTATTTGAGAGGGACTAGTAGCAGGGATTCATGCTATGTAGGGTCAAGACTTCACTACATGGGTTTATAGGTTTAGATGTGGTAGGGTACTTGGAAGATAGGGACTAGTAGCACCATAGGTTGTGTGGTGGGTGGTCTTCAGGGTTGAGTTTGAAGAGGGATACAAGCCAAGAAATAGATAAGATGGGGTATGAGTATAGGTACAGTGTAGTTGTTTATCTCCAAGTGGGAGATTGTTAGGTTGTGGAGCTAAAAGCTTCACTGATGCAAATAGAGGAAGAGGTTGTTGAGTGTCACAAAAACTGGCGTCAGTCAAGCTAATCGACATTGACACGGTACAGATAGAAGAGCAACTGACATCGATCAGAAGTCAGTCAGCATCGGTCACCTCCAGGTAGATAGGGACTGACATCGGTTGCCTGTGTGGTTCAAAACTGTGAGTGTTATGGATAGTTTGTTAATGAACTGAGTGTTTGCATGTTAAGAGCCAATTTTAGACTAGAAGTTGCAGATCTAATTATTATAATTAGGTGTCTAATTATTGTTTGCATGAGATCTATATAATAGACTCATGGGCTGTATTGTAATTTGTGCTAGAGAGTAAGAGAGCAAAATATTAGCTCCTTTTGTGTGTGAAGAGAGCATGGTGTGCTTCCTCCTAGTGCCACAGTGTCAAGTGTGGGTGCTAGGTTTGGAAAATTAGAAGGGGTTCTTCATGTATGTATGATCTTTGTCAGCAGGTGTGCATGGCTATGTTAAGAGATCTACATGGTAAGTAAGATCATTGATCTACAGGTGTATGTGTGTGTAAGATCTAGGTTTGTAGGTGTGCAAAACCATATTGATTTATAGGTGTGCAAGATCAGGGAGGATAGCAACACAATAGGGAGCAAGATCAGGCAAGATCTACTTGGAGTATAGTGTGTACTCAGAAAGAGAGCAAAAGAGGAAGGCAAGGTAGTTCCTTCCATAAGTAAGGTCTATTGAGTTGTAGGTTGTTGCAAGTTTAGGGGAGATCTACTTGAAGTACGTTTGTGTACTTGGAGTGCGTGGAGCACTTATGGAGTGCGTGGAGCACTGGTGTACTAACAGTAGTGGATACTGACTGGTTGGAGGTGAACACCAACTCTGTGTTTGAGTTGTGTGTTGGGACTGTAAGAGAGAGAGCTTTGAGGAAAGAAGTACTATACACTTGAGGTGTGGGAAGCCTCTAAGAGGTGTGAAGAAGAAGTGGCATCTTCTTTATTGTATTCTTTTCTAGATGAGTATTAATACAATTGGGTATTGTCTCTCATATTTTGTGTTATTTCTAAATTCTAGTTACTTGTGATTCTGGTTAATTCCACATATTAAGTTGCTTGTATTGGGTAATCAATTGTGCTTCTGTATTTCCCAACAACTATGAGGCACTGACCCCAAACCAAATTGATTCCACCATCTATGATTGCTTCTTCAATCGAATGATGGATTTGCTTCTCTTACACTTTTTCTCTCATTGATTTTTTTAATATAATTTTTGCTCTCCTCTCTTTCATAATTCTCATATGATATTCTTCATTAAAATAAAAATTCCCTTCACACTTCTTTTCTTAAGAGAGATTCTATTTCATGTTCTGCTCTTCCTCTCTTCCTTCTCTATCAGTCTTATGTGATCTTCAATGAAATCAAATTCTTTTAATAATTCCACATATCTTCTCCTTTATATAGCCTTTAAAAGGATGTGTCCCATCCAAGACACACCTCTTCACCAAAAGATGTGACCATTGACATTTCCATTGACAATTTCATTAACATTTCCATTCACTTCTGATAATAATTCTATTCACTTATAGCAACACTTCTATTCACTTCTAGAAACAATTCCGTTTACTTCTAGCAATAATTTTATTCACTTCCAAACACTTTCATTTACTTCTGGAAACAATTTTGTTTGACATTTACATTCATATCTATTATAATTCCTTTGACATCAATGACAATTATTCCAATAATCTCCCAATTTGTCATTGATGGCAATACCCATGAATTAGTATATGAACTCCCACTTACTGTGTTTCTCCTCCTTTACTCCCCCTGTCTTCAATTCTCCCCCTTTGACATCAATAACAAAGGGTCTCTAAAACTGTCACCTTGTCTCTTCATTCTAATTTCAATTAATGCTACTAAATAAAACTTGACCAAAGGCTTACCTTTTGAGTGATTAATTTTTTGTTTTTCAACTTGATCTGTTTCTCATTAGCTTGACACATGACTCCATAGATCTCCATCAGCTCTTGATCTTACCTAAACCCATTTGTACCTTGTCACTTGATCCTTGGACCTAACCTTGATTATTGCCTATTGAAAGATCTCTTTTTGGTCAGTCCAAATTGAAGCTTACCTCACTTTAGACTCATGTTCCCCTTTTGTTCATGCATGCTTCTCATCAAGCTTCTTAAACAAACTGAGTTAGCTCCCCTTAACTCCATGTTCCATCTAGATCATGACATCTTTAACATGTCTCCTAAACCAACTAGGTCTGTAAATAACTCCTCAAATACTATCCACATATAGTTAATACCCTTAGGGGAACACCAATAGGTATCACATCTTCATTAGGTCTAGTAGAGACCTAAAACAAATAAGTCTATCTCTTCAACACACCACCAATGAGACTTTATGGCCTGTCTAACCTTAACAATTATTTAAATGCTATCAAACACTTCATTTCCAACCTCCATAAACCTCCTCCATACTTTAGATAATTTCAAATCATTTTCTTTCATTATGAAGCATGATACCAATAGGTCTCATAGAGACCTAATCAACATGGATCCACTCCTCATTTATTATTGACCCCAAGAGTCAATATGACCACCTCACATAGGCATACATAGCTTCACAACATGGCAAAACAAACTCCTCATAACATCAACCTGCTACTGATCTGAATATCAAGAACATGCTCAAACCAACTAGACTTACCTGAATTCATGCTCACAAGAGCTCTTAAGACACTACATCATATCCATCTACCTCAAATTGATATATAAATTGATCTATCAACTCACCTTCAAGCCTTTCTTGTCATGCAACATAGCCAAGACCTAGTATGCATCCACCATGCTTCCTTTTTTTGTAAAGTTTCTCCTTAAAGCCTATAAGAGACACTCCACACAAAGGGTCCTAGAACAAAGTGAACCTAGGAGATGCCCATAACTCCCCTGTTACTTCCTTGATCCTCTTGCATCCATGAGACTAATTTCTTTCTCTTAGAATCCATTTAGGCATGACTAACTTCTTTGACTCACTAACCTCAAAATCCATAATGTTGTTCATTTTCTCAACTCTTGTAGCTATCTTACCTTCCGACTAACTATTATTAGAAACTAATAATAGGGAATCTTGACAAGGCTCATGCTCAATTATAATAAGAGATTATCTTTGATCTATAGACTTCTTAGGACTAGTATTCACTATCTTTTCTACAACTCCTAATAACAATAGTTTCACACAGTCCTTCCTATCTGATTTTTTCTCTACTATAGAAAGTAATCCATTATCGAGACTAAGCATACTTTTTCTTGTTATTATAGATATAGTGTTGTCTCCAAACTTCACCATGCCTTCATTGACCCTTTTTAATGAGATGAATTTGCTTTTATCTCTAGTCATGTGTCTCGAACATCCACTATTAATGAACCATTGTTGTCCATCATCTCTATCATGGAATTCTATTTGAATGATCATGGATTCTTATTTCTTCTTGTTCCAGGTCTTTGATGGTTCTTTTTTATTTATCAATGGTGCCTTGAACTTTTGATCTTATCTTATAGATTAAAAAACATTTCTACAATAGCATGATATATGTCCATAGTTGTTGCACTTGTAAAAAACTATAGCTTAATCAAAATTTGATAAGGGAGTAAATGAATTCTAGTTTCTGTTCGAAGCTCCATAGGTTCCTTTGTTTCTAATCCTGACTTCAATATCCTTGGCTCTCTTTCTACAATATAATTTCTTATGACCAAAATGATTTCAATAATATTAATATCCATCAAAATAATTACCAAACATAGTTTTATTTACATATCTTGGAGAAAATGGTCTTCTAAATTTTTGTTCTCCTTTGCTTTCTTTATTCATAGAGCCAGTTTTTGTATTTTGGGCTTATTCCTTCTTGGTCTCCTTTTTCATTGGTTCCTTAAGAATTTCATCATAGATTTTAGATTTCTCTTTTTCCTTCTCATACCCAATTCCTAACTTGTTAGATGGTGATCTTTGACTCTCTATAATCTTATTCAAAATTTGAGTACTTTTCTCAGATTTCAAATCACTTGCTATTTTAGAATTTGCCTTTTGTAGATCCCCTTTTAAAGCAGCTATCTTAGAGTCATACCTTTCACAGTCTTCTCCTTTCTTATTTAGCTAATCCATTAGATCTTCTTCAATTTTCTTTGCTTCTTCAATTTGGACTTGTAGATCAGAAATTACCTTGTTTGATTCCTCAAGGACTTGTGATGTCTTCGCTTTGAAGTCTCAATTCTCTTATTCATATTTTTAGAGTTGTAACTTTAGTTTTTGATTATTCTTCTTAAATTCTTTCATTCCTTCCAATGTGAAAATAATTTCTTATTCAAGGTTCACTTCACCTTCTTCTTATATGTCTTCATCTTCCTCCAAAATATCTTTGTTGGTGGTGGCATTTTATTTTGTAGCCATGAACATAATATCTTCATTATCACTCTCAACGTCACTTTATTTATTTTCTTTACATGAACTGCTATACCTCTTGGACTATAGGGTTTTATTTTGTTTCTCAAATATTTGCTTGTCTTTGCTCAGCTTGAATCTCCTTTTGTACTTTGGTTTGTTTCCCTCATCATCATTATTTCCTTTATTAGGACATTTGGCTATAAAATGACCAAGTTTACCATAATTAAAGCATTTAAATGGTAACTTTCCTTTATATTTTCCCAATTTTTTATTTAGCTTTTGAATGCATAGAGCTTCATTTTCATCTTCTTCACTACTTGAATTTTCACTTGATTCTGGTTCTTTGATATTCTCTTTATTCAAGACCTTAAATGATGCTTCCTTCTTCGACTGTCTCTTAGATTTGGTTCTCATTTCATATGCCGTAAGAACTCCATGGAGCTCATCCATTTTCATCATATCTAAATCCTTCATTTCATCAATGTCACAGAGCTTCACATCAAATCTCAATGGTAGGGATCTCAAGACTTTTTGAATGATCATATATTCTTGAATTTTCTCTGAGTCTTTAAATGACATTAACAATCTCATCGACATGAAGAAGACACCTAGTAATGTTTTCATCATTCTTTATTTTTAAACTTTTAAACTACCTCTGGTGGGTTTGGAGTTTTGATTTTTGTACCTCACTATCACCTTCATAAATGGTGTTGAGTTTATCCAAAACCTCTTTTGTAGATTCATAATGCATAACATTAATAAACTCATTTTTTGAAATATGACATAAGATTGAATTGATAACTTTCACATTGTTCTCACTAGCCTTTTTTTTATGGCATATGTTGGTGTAATTTGTGGCATTATGTATCCTATTACCACTACTTTCCAAATATCAAAACCTAGGGCCATTAAATAAGTCTTCATCCTTATGATCCAAAATGCGTAATTCATTCCATCAAACAAAGAAGACTTATTAGTGGAGTAACCATCTAGCACTTGAGATCCTATCATATGTGCTTTCCAAAATCTACTTTCTAGTAGTTGTACTAACACTGAAGGAACTGGATCTGATACCAATTATTAAGCACAAGCTTATACTGAGAGGGGGGTGAATCAATATAAGATATTTTTTAATCTTTTTACATTTAATAAACCACAACAACCACAAACATTCAATATATAAAAATTAATAACATAAGAGAACACATGATTTATGTGGAAACCCTTTTGAGAGAAAACCATGGAAAAATATTTCTTATATATATACATATATATATATATATACATATATATATATATATACATATATATATATATACATATATATATATATATACATATATATATATATATACATATATATATATATACATATATATACATATATACATATATATATATATATATATATATATATATATCTTTTACAATGTTCATAGGCACCAACCTACTAGATATACGAATCCCCAAACTAAGCACCAAATCGATCAATTTGTGATCACCCACCTAATAGAACACTGATCCCCTTTGCCAAGCACCAACCTGACCAATTTGTGAGCACCAACCCGTAAGAGCACTAACCCCTAAACTATGAGGGATTGACCCCAAGACAAATCGACTCCACCATCTATGATTACCTCTTTAATCGAATGATGGATTTGTTTCTCTTACACTTTTTCTCTTGCTAATTTTCTTATATAATTTCTGCTCTCCTTTCTTTCATAATTCTCATATGATATTCTTCATTAAAATAAAACTTCCCTTCACACTTCTTTTCTTAAGAGATATTCTATTTCATTTTTTGCTCTTTCTGTCTTCCTTCTCTGTCACACTTATGTGATATTCAATAAAATTAAATGCTTGTAATACTTCCACATCTCTTCTCCCTTATATAGCCTTTAAAATGATGTGTCCCATCCAAGATGCACCTCTTCACCAAAATATGTGACCATTGACATTTCCTTCGACATTTTCATTCACAATTCCATTAACATTTCCATCAACATTTCTATTCATTTCCAGCAACAATTCCATTCACTTCTAGCAACACTTCCATTCACTTCTAGCAATATTTCTATTCACTTTCAGAAATAATTCCATTCACTTCTAAACACTTCCATTTACTTCTGGCAACAATTTTGTTTGACATTTCCATTCATATGCATTATAATTCCTTTGACATCAATGAAAATTATTCCAACAGAAGATGCATGGTGAGTGGTATTTGAGGTATGATCTTGTGATTTTGATGTAACAAGGTGAATCTATTGAGCTTTATCTTCTTTGTTGGTTGATGTCAAGGTTGACATTAAGGTTTATGTCAACATAAAGTTATTAGTGTTGTCATTGAAGGTTCTTGTAAAGGTATTCTAATAAGTAGGTCTATAAGAGTGTTTTTTAGAGCAAGATTAGTTGGAAATGGTAAAGATAGATGGTAGAATGTGATAAATCAAGGCACATGATAGTTTTTAATTGATGAGAATTGTCATAAGTGGTATGAGCATGGAAGATATAGGTCATTGAAGATGTTTGAAGACAACTAATGTTTACATAGGAAGCCATGTGACAAGATGCATTTGAAATCAAGATAAAATTTGAAGGCAAGACAGAATTTGAAGGCAAGAGATTATTTAAAGGTAAGAGAGAATTTTAAGGTAATTAATGTCTAATGGTTTCATTGAGGCACATGCCAAGGTTTCAAAGGTGTTTAGGTACATGGAAGAAAGATGTCTAGTCATATAAATCTTGGTCATTTAGTTTCAGGTCTATATGAGGCTGTAGAAGATTATTATCATCAAAAATAGAATGCTACAGTGATATGAATGTGGTGTAATGTCATATATCTACATGGTTGATGTTTTATTGAGGTCATGACATGGAAATAATAGGTCAAAACATCAAGGTATTTTTTCAAGCCTAGTCTAGACTTTGTGAGAAGGTATGTTCAGGTAGTATGGTAAAGTGAGTGATCTTAGGTAAGTGAGAAGTTTTTTGGAATTATATAGGATTGTGATTTAGGTTTATTAAACTTCATAAGTGTTGTAAGGTGGGTCTTTGAGGGTAAGACATTATGATGTCTTGGTATATACTTGGATCTTGCCTAGACTAATGGGGTATCAAGATTAGTTTCAAAGGAAAGTGTGAGTAGGTTAGTAGTGACAAAGGTAAGTCAAGTTTTTTTAGGTATGTGCATGAAGTTTGAGGTTCTATTTTAAAGGATAAGGCATGAAAATGTTATTATAGATCTCTTAAGTGTTTAGAATGAATGTTTCTCAACTTGAGAAGGATTTTATTATGATCATTAGCTCATAAAAACTTTGCATAGGAAACTAATATATTCATGAGATATGGGGAAGGGTCCTAGGTGAAATTTCCATGTATTTAATTTTGAAAGGCTATCATTTATGAATGATTGTTAACATTTTAGATAGTTTTAAACCTTCTTAGAACCTTAATAAGGACCCAATGTTGAAGATGTTGATAAAAAGTACCTAGAATGGTTTTGTATGCCTAGGTAAGTGTTTGGATATTGTATTGGACTCTACCAAGTACCTACAGGTGGTGGTGTTTAAATATATGAGAGAGAAAATGTCAAGATATAGGTTTTTTATAAAGAAGTTGTAGCTATCAAAATTTATATTGGATAAAGTTTACAAATGATTGGATGGAGAAGGTAGAGAATTTTATTTGATGTCCATGTTGGTTTTTATATTTTTTATTCCTTAATTTTATCTAAGTTGGTGATCCAAATAAGCTAGTTGCTAATGGGCATAATGGTGCAAATAATGCAAAACCCAGGAAGTGTGAGAAGTTGGTTTTTGGTTTGTTTTTAGGGTAGAATGATGGATCAAAGTTAATGAACATGTTTTTGGGACTTTTATTCCATATTAATAATTGGTAGAGATATTTTAATTTAGGTATAGTGTTGAAAATGATGAATCGAAATTGGCTTGTCTAGCTTAGTGAGGTTTGTGTGTAGTAAGGCCAACAAATTTATCTATAAGACCAGTAGTTGAACTAGACCATAGGATGTTTATATTTTAATATTTTGTGGGTGTGTGTGTGTTTTAGAGAGAGAGAAAGAGAGAGAGAGAGAGAGATGAGAGAGAGAGAGAGAGAGAGAGAGAGAGAGAGAGAGAGAGAGAGAGAGAGAGAGAGAGAGAGAGAGAGAGAGAGAGAGAGAGAGAGAGAGAGAGAGAGAGAGAGAGAGATAGAGATAGAGAGAGAGAGGATCATGTACATTCATTGTAATCATTTTAAAGACCCTATATATGTGTTATAAGGTGAATGTTTCATAACTATGTTTTGATAGTCTTGGCAGTTTTGAGTAAGCAAGTGGCAATCATGAAAACTTAGATTTGAGTGTAATTTAATAAAAGAGTGATGTAATTTACTTCATGGTGTTGTTTTTTTAATTTAAATCCATATTTAGGTATTAGAAAATATTTTATGTCAATGTAAGAGGTTGAAATGTGGAAGCCAAAATGGTTTGTCTATTTTAAGCACAATTGTGTGAGATAAGGTCAGGATATTCATTTGCAAGACCAATGTTTGATATTATAGCTTATGGTTTTTATGATTGAATTTGTTCTAAAGATGTTATAAAATATTTTTAATGTATTGAGAATAATTTTAAGTGTCCTTTAAGGTGTTGGATGTCAAGTAGTTTCATGATTGGTTTTTAACAGTTCTGGTAGTTTTGAGTGAGTATACTAAAGAGATGAGTTTAAGTCTTTATGCCCTAAGTTTAAGTGTATAAGTCATATGGTGATATTTTTTGATGTCATGTATAATTCATTTATTATCATGGTTATGTGGATAAATTATGTGTTATCTTCAATTCTTCAAGATAGACTTTTCAATGTGTTTAAAGGCCTAATGTGAATAGTGCTAATGCAGTGTTTCAAGTGGTGATTGGACCCAAAAGGTGTCATGGTGATTAGAGGATGTTGTCTAATGCATATTTTATTTTTATATGATTTTTTTTCCATTTATAGAGGTATAGAGTGTTCTAAGGGATCACAAGGTAACATTTTCTAAAGTAGGCCTAATGGAATTATGTCTCCATGAGACCTAAAGAAGGATTTGGTCTATTTGAGTTATGACCGAGATAGTGTAGTGATTTGTTATTACATGTAAAATTTCCTAAGGCATAATATTTGGAAAATATAAGTGGGAAATCATGTGGCTAACCAAGAGGTGTAGGACTAAGATGATTTTTATAATAACAAGGCTTTTTAGGCCTATTTGAGAAATGAGATGAATTGGATTGAGGAGTAAATGAGATAAAATATACTTGAGTGGAAGGAGGTATTATAGGCCATAAAAATAGAGTAGATGTATTTTCATGAGTATATAATAGAAGATATGGGTATGAATATCAAGGTTATATGACCTAATTAGTCTTGAAGAGACTTAGTTGAGCAAAGATGCCTAAAAGGCAGTTTGAGAGGGATAAGAGTGTGAAGAGATAAAGAATGTGATCATCATCTCTTCTATGAGAAACATAGTTTTTGAAGGTGATAAAAATAATTAGGTGGTTGAGTTGGTGTTGAATCATCAAGGGGCTGGGGCCTTCTTGTAAGTGGGTACTTATTAAAGCTTAGTCAAGTGGGTGCTTGGCTAGTTAGGGTTGGTGTTACATGTGGATTGGTGCTTCACTAAATTTGGTTTCTGTCTTATAGGACTGCAGTTAATTTTTAGATATTAATTCATTTTATTCCATTTGAGTGTTTTATAAATATGTGATGTGTTCTTGTATTTCATGTTCATATGTGTGGTTGCTTGTGCTTTGATTAATCTATATATTTGTATGAATTGCTTGTGAATATTAAGTGGAATTGAATGAATGTTTTGAAGACTAATTCACCTCCTATATTAGTCATTATTCTTAAAATAAATAATATTAGAGATTGGTCCTTTGAATTAGGCCTAACATCCTAAAAGATATATTAGAAGCACAATCATGGATTGTGGTGATGATAGTGATTATCATGATAGCAGTGAAGATTAATTAATTTCAAATGCTATATATGTAAGAGAGATGTTGAAAAAATCATCTAAGGTAAGCAATAATAATATTTTTGATGATGATGATGATGATGATGATGACTATGTTGATGAAGTTATAAATGGAGTTATATTCTTTTCTAAAGAAGCAGGTTACTCCAAATAATAAGACAACACATATGATGAAGTCTACTATGATAGTGAAGAAGTAGAAGTTGAATTAGTTATTGAAGTTGAGATCATAAGTGCCCTAGATGATTTAAATCACCAAAAGAAGAGGAAACATGAGTTGATATCTATGGTCAATGATATTAAGGAAAAATACGTACCTTGAAGAGTGACTAGATCAAAGAAGCCGAAAGGGATGAGAAGATAATCAAAGATCTCATGAATCAGTTAGAAGTCATCAATACAAAGTTCAAATCAAAATAAGTTGAGTATGATCAGTTGAAGACATAACTATATTATTTTAATATTGAGAATGAGAAAATCATTGATAAGATGAGAAAGTTTGAGAAAGAGTGTGAGAAGCCATAACAAGCTAAGATCACCAACATGAAGAGAGTGATAAGGCATCCCAATGCAATGAGGTATTCCAATTATTTCAATGGTTGTTTTTTTTATTATCATATCTTTGGTCATAGAGAAAGTTATTTCATAATTATCTCAAGGTATAAGTTTTCATGGGACCATGGGATAAGGAGTGATTAGTCAAGAGGTAAGAATAGTAATGTTGTTTGCTACAATTGTCATAATTTGGAACACATTGTAATATTCTATCCTAATAGAGTTATAAGGTCCTCAAGACATAACAAGGTATATGGATCTCCTAGAGAGGATGAGAAGGGTCAAACATTTGTATGGAAACAAAAAATAATCAAAGTGAGTCATGATCAATCTATTAGTCAAATGAATTATTTGATAAGGTAGAGAAAGGATCAAATGTGAAGGAATGTCAGTAACATGTGTTATCTACATATATTGATAAGGAAGTTAAAAATAAGGATGACAAGGTGGATGAGTTAAATGATTCAGTCAATCCTAAGTGGATTGTAAAGAAGAACTATCAGTCTCATAATTGCAAGATGGTTGAGAATAGTGGATTGGAGATCTAGGAATATCTTAAGTTCATGGTTTTTTAGTGTCATATGAAAAGGGGTGACTCCATTAAGCTACATGGAGACACTAATATATTTTTTTAAGAATGAGGTTAAAGTCAAATAATGATTCATCTTGAGAGTATTCCAAGTTGTCTATGTTTTAAGGTATGAGTTATGTTCTTTTTAGATTTTATGTATATGAAAAGGTGAAAGGTATTTTGGTTAGTATGAGCATTATATTTGAAGGTCAATTCATGAGGAGCCATGGTATGGTAAAAGTTTTTTCATGATTCATTTTCAAATTTTCTTTTGCATTGTTGTGACTAGTCTGAGAGTTCAAGAAGCTTGGTAGCTCTGAGGTTTGAAGTTATTAGGTATGATGGTGAGATATATAAGGTTGACATTAGGTTTTTAAGGTCAAAAAGTAGTCAATTTTTATATTAGAGGTAAAAATAAAATTGTTCCTTGTTTATAGTAGTTGGTAGTTGAGCTTGATATATGCTAACAAGTTGTATTGGTATCAAGATGTTTTAATCAATATGATGATGGTATGAAGGTCCTAATGACTCATGTGGTGAGCTCAAGCTATAAAGACAAAGGGGGACTCCCTAATTCTTTAGTTGATGTCAAGAATATGGTGGCATGGTGTGTCATCAAAGGTTTAAGTCATATAATGTTTGAGGTTTGTCAATGATGTCTCCAAGGTGACCAAGGTTGTTAATGAGGTGTAATTTATGCTAGAATTATAATGACAAAGTGTGCTTTAATGTGCTTCAATGTTCTTGAATGATTATTTAGTGCTTGAATTAGGTAGGAAATTTATGGATGATATTGATGGTATGTAAATATTGTAGAGAAACTATTGGATGTTATGAGTGCTTAGAGTGCTTATATAAGTGAATATAATTCATTAGAATAGTTATATGAATGTCTAAGCTCAAGTAGTCATCTTAACAGATAAGGCTGAGTGAGCAAATTATTGACACCATATTACACACATGTGAAGGTTTCATGAGCATATTTATATATTAATACATTTCCTTATGTGATGATATCATTTGGTTGAAATTTTAGGTCATGAGGTTGATCTTAGAAAAAGTTATTAAGGTGCAAAATTGGCTTCTCAGATAGAGTTCAATAGTGTTCACTAAGTTTCTATACATAGCCAAATTTACAAGAGGAGATGTATAGATAACATTTAATTAGGTGATGAGGATATAAAAAAAGAATTTAATCTGACTATATAAGGATCCATTGGTGTAGATCAAAGTCAAATGGTCAATATTGCATGCACTAGTGACATGTGTCACAATAATAGAGTCTGAGTAGTAGATCTACGATGAGCATCTAATCTTACAGATGAAGATCCAATGGTGAGCATATGATCATATAGTGATGATAAAATGGTGTGTATTAAGTCAAAATTTCAAAATTTCCTTAGAATATTTATGTGATTCTAAGTGGTGGGATCTCATTGAAGTCAACTAATCAATGTGCATAAAAGGCACACGGCGCTGCCAAATGGCATGATCATGAAAGTGAGGATATCCAATTGATGGTGATAATTTAAAGATAAATACCAAGATATTATATGAATATCAAAGGATAATATTTTTTAAAATTTTATAGGGAGTATGAGATGAGGTTAAAGTGCTCGATGTTTAACATTTGGTCATTGACTGTTGGAATTTGAATATTCAAATTAATGAGGGAAAACCAGTGCTCAGTTTTTAAGCTATATATTTTAATAAAAAATGAATTTGTTAATGTAGTAAAAATAAAAGTTGCAAATTACTTAAAATAACATCCAAAAAATATAGTTATAATGTTATAATGTTTGTATAGGAAAATTTATTGAGCTCCAAATTTTACTGTGTTTGACCATGTTCTACAAGTGACTTGAGAAGCATAATTGAGTTGTTTTTGATAGTATATTAATGTTTCAATATTAAATAACTATTATAAAGTGTTTTATACTCCATTAAGATTATATTTATGTATTTTTTATGTTTCAATACTCCATATTTAGTATGAACAATTACTTATAAGTTGACTATGTTTTTTAAAAATACTAGCAATTACAGTGACCATCTTGTAGAGGTAAGTGGAAGGTGTTCTAAGAAGAATTGAAGAAGAATATGAGTATGAAAATGTTGTATAGGTATAAATTGATTATTATAAGGATTTTTTTTCATATTTTTCACCTAATCAATTTTGGATAATCAAAATAGTATAACTTTATTTTGACTATGTATGACCAGTCTGAGTGGTCATTCTGAGAGAGTTGAATTGAGTGCTTATATCCTATGTTGAAGTGTATAAATAACATGGAGGTATTTATTAGGTCATAAAGGGTTAAAAAAATTTATATAATTATATTTATATGTGAAATACTTTAGTATTTTCTTCAAAAGTTTGAGACTGTGTTTTCTATTTTTGAAGACCTAAAGAGCAAGGATACCTAATTAGTAGGTTAGAGTGGAGAGTTGATATTATAAGTGTAATGTACCCATCATGGAGTAATAAAGGTAATATTAGATCTATTTTTTATTTTTTTAAAACATTTATAGGGCTAAATTTGGTCAAATCAATCTCACATATAATGTGTGAGTATGAAGGCATAATTATTTTAGGTCTCACCAAGACCTACTGGTGGTTTACGAATAATGAGGTAATGTCCAACCTATGAAGAGTGTGGTTATCACATGTAATGTTTGTATGGACCTATGTTAAAGGTTTTTCAAATAGTTAAAACATCTTGGCCAACCAAGATGGGTTAAAATTAAGAGAGTGGTATAATTACAAGGTATAATTGGACTAATTGTGCTAGTTGTGTAAGCGAGGATTCAAGTGAAGAAAAGAACATTTTATAGATAAGGTATATGTCACTTAGGAACATAAAATTTTGAATAGGATCATTCATGATTGTATAATATAGTTTATTTAGGAGGACACATTGGTTATTGGACCTAATGAGCCTAAAAGAGGTAGTTTGAGTAAGTTATCTCTAGAGGTAGCTTGAGAGAGATTAGAGGTGAAGAGTGTAGAAAAAGGTTATAATCATCAATTAAAGAGCATGAAAAAGTTCTAGAGGTGATTTTTTTTATGTTTATGAGTGGGTGTTTGGTTTCATATGGGGTTGGTTCCTCCTTTCAAACTAGAAGCTTGCTAAAGGTCTAGTTGTAGTGGGTGCTTAGCTAGATAGGGTAACAACTCCTTGTGGGATTGGTGTCTCACTAAACTAAGGGATGGGTGTTCCTTGATAAGTGGGTGACAGTCTAAATATTGGATCTAATTTTATATTAATATATTCCATCTTAAAAAAATTTGTGGGTTTTATCCCCCAAGAGGGTTTCTCACATATGTCATGTGTTATGTGCTTGATATTGTTATATATTATTTATTCATTGCAATGATTAATTTTTATGCTTCATTATTGTATGTTCTAAATGATTAAGAGTTTGGAATTATAATTGGATTATCTATCATCATTTATTTAACCTTAGTTATTTTACCTCTAATAATTGGTATCAGAGCAAGACCTTATATTAATGTTTAACCACTTAAAAGTAATCTAAGGTATAAATAAGAATAAGAAATTGAGGAATGAAAATCTTGAGTTGAGATCAATGGTCAAAAGTATTTAAGAATAGATTATTCATTTTTAGATTGGGAAGATTAATTATAATTATAAGGATGTTGAACATGAGATGAGGACTAATGAGCTTAATGAATAGTTTATGAAACATATTGAAAAGATAAGTCATCTTTAAACCAAGTTTGAGAGATTAAGTGAAACAGTCAAAGAAGAAAATATGAGCATGCAGGATATTGAGGATCAATTAAGGATTACAAAGACTAATATAATTTCAAAATAGGAATAATTCAAGCATCTCAAAACTTAGTTAGAAGAGACAAATTATAAGTTGAGTTCAAAGTAAGGTAATCATGATGAGTTGAAGTCTAATCTTGATTATGTAAAGATTATTGAAAAAAACATGTATATTGAAGGATGACATGACTAAATAAGCTAAGAGGGATAAGGAGACCATCCAAGATCTCAATATTTAGTTAGAAGATACAAGTTCAAGTACGAGAGCTAAGGAAGTTGAGAGCATTCAATTGAAGACAAAGCTATATGAATGAACATGAGCAATTTATTGTCAAAGTAAACAAGATTGAGAAAGATAAAGAAAGGTTAGCTAAAGATAAGAAGTATGCAAGTACCAAGATCAAAATTAAAATATCCATCAGGTAGCCAAGTGTCATTATGTATGAAAAATATTTTAATGGTCATTATTATTCTTGTCAAAATTTTGGTCATAAGGAAAGAAACTATAGAAGGAATATAAGCTTCTTGGATAGAGGTATCGATAATGTAGTCTACTATAATTATATTGACATGGGACATATTGCTATATTTTACCCTAGAATGTATGGAAAAATACTAACTCAGGTATGGAGACCTAAGATAGCTGAGCTTGAGCATAATGAACCTAAGAGACAAGATGGTATGTTTGATGAGATTAATAATAGTCATAAATAAGAAGGTATAAATGATGTTATTTGTTTTATTTTTCATCAATTTGGTCATATTGAAATATTTTTTACTATCAAGCTCTCAAATCATAAGAAGGATCATGGACATCCTAATGTGCTTAAGAAATGTCAATCATTCATATAAGATCCTAAGGAAGTGAAGACCAAAAAATATAATTCAATTGAGATAAAAGAATAAGATGAACTTCCTCATAAATAAAAAAAGGAATTAGATATGAAGGTTTAGGAATGCCAAGAGAATGTGTCATCTATCCAAATAGAAAAGGACAATCAAATTTTAGTTCAATTTGAGCTCAAAGAAAAGACAAAGGTTCTAGTTGAGGTTATTTTTGAGGTGTGTATGGATAAAAGTAAACATCATGCTATTGTTTAGAAAATTTCATGAAAAAGACATCAGTTTTCAATGCCTAGGGATGAGGTTCTTTCTTTAGATAAAAAGGTATGTCATGAATATTTGTTGTCTCCATATATTGATAATTATTTCTTTAAAAAAGAGAATATTCTAGTGGATGAGCATGTTGATTATCTAAAGCCTAAGAAGAAGTATAATAACTATCAATATCAGATGACCAAGGAGAAGAAGGAATATGAAGAGTTGTAGGCAACTACTAGTTTCACATTGTTGTAGGATATTGTGGGTTAGGGTGTCTCTATATAAGCTTCAAGGAAAAACTTGATAGCAAGAGGAAGTATGGTGGATGAATTTGAGATTTGGTTGATGTTTTAAGATAAGAAATGTTGTAATAAAATGTGATGGTTTACTCTAAAAGGAGATGTTAAGATATTTTTAGAAATAATGATCCTAAAGTCATAATATTGATCAAATATGAAGGATGGTATAGTTGGTCAAATGGTGAATAATGAAGATTTGCAAGCAAAGAATGGAGGTTTCCAAGTGTTTGATAAAGGATGGTGAGTTATCAATATATTCTATTATATAGAAATATCTTGTTCATTTATAAGTATTTTAAAAGATATCATGTTTTAATTAGGGGGAGATAACTTAATTAGGATGATTTTATTGAATAAGATGTTCATGATGTAAAGGGAAGCATATGTGAGATATTAACATCATGGTTGAGATATGAATAAGTATAATACATACATGAACTCAAGTATTTTGATATGATGACTTGATCAAACCAAGTGAAGTGCTTTGACAATGTATTGAATCCTCATAAATAAACAAAGGGGGATATTTGTAAATGGTCAAGTCCTAAGATGAAAGGATTGTGTATTCAAATCTTAGAGAGAAGGTATGAAGGAAATTGTGATATTTATTCATGGTTAGATATGGTCTGAAGATGTTTAAAAGGGTGTGTATGCTCAGGTGACTTAGGGGGGGTCCCTCTTAATGTCTTCAAGGTTAGTTAATATAGTTTCTTATGTTTAATTATCAAATAAAAGTGTAGTCATGGATCATGTTTGAGTATCTCAAGGTAAGAAGAGGTATAAATTTTTTTAGGGGGAGTCTGTATCATCTCTCAAAGGTGGTCCTTTCCTATTATTGGTCCTTGAAGTTTTTTTAAGTCTACAGGATTAGGAATTGAGCCCACTTTATCATTGTGTCAAAGGGGGATAAAGTTATTGAAGCTTTGTATTGGTGTTGTAATAAATGAAAAATGGGGATATTTTTGGAGGTTTGTAAGTTATGTGTCCAAGGTGACCAAGGTTGTTGATGAGGTGTCATGTATGTTAAAATGATAATGACAAAGTGTGCTACAATTTGCTTTAGTGTTCTTGCATGGTTATTAAATGTTTGAATTGGATAAGAAACTTATGGATGATATTGATGGTATATAAATATTTTAGAGACATTATGGGATGTTATTAGTTCTTAGAGTGCTTATGGAAGTGAATAGAATTCATCAAAATAGTCATATGAATGTTTAAGCTCAAGTAGTCATCTTGACAAATAAGGTCAAGTGAGTAGATTAATGACATTATATTGCAATTGTGTGAAGGTTTTAGTATTATATTAATATATGAATATATTACCCTATGTGAGTATATCATATGGATAAAATTTTAGGTCATGATTTTATGCATATAAAAAGTTGTTAAGGTGCAAAGTTGGATTCCTAGATAGAATTCAACAATGTTCACTAAGTTTCTATACTTAGCCAATATTATAAGAGGATGTCTATGGTTAGAATTTAATTAGGTGATGAATATATATCATTAGAGTTTAATATAATGGTATAAGGACCCAATTTTGTGGATCAAATTCAAATCATCAATATTGCACATGTTAGTGACATGTGTCACAATCATACAGTTTGAGAAACAGATTTACGATGAGCATCTAATCTAATAGAAAAAGATAAAATAGTGAGATTATTATCATGAATTGATGATAAAATGGTGTGTATTAAGTCAAAATTTCAAATTATTCTCAGAATATATGTGAGGATTCCAAGTTGTGGGAGTTCATTGGAGTCAACTAGTAAATGTGCACAAAAGGCAGGTAGGGATACCAAGTGGCACGATCACAAAAATGAGGATCTTAGACCAATGGTAACTATTAAAAGGTAAAAAATAGGATAATACATGGATATAAATAGATTAAAGTTTTTAAGGAGCATTATATGAGGTTAAATTGCTTGATGTTTAATATATGCTCAGTGACCATTGGAATTTGAATATTCAATTTGATGAGGGAAAACGAGTGCTCAGTTTGTAAGATATATCCTTTGATACAAGACAAATTTATTGATGAATTAAAAATAAAATTTGTAAAATAATTCAATTTTAATCCATATAATCTTGTTATAATATTTTAATTTTTGTATAATTAAATTTATTAATCTCTAAATTTGGCTGTGTTTGACCATGTTCTGCAAGTGATCCAAGAATAATAATTAGGTTATTTTTGATAGTATCTTGATGTTTCAAGATGAAATAAATATTTTAGAGTATTTTATACTCAATTAATATTATCTTTATGGATTTTTGGGGTTTGAATAATCCATATTTAGTATGAATAATTGCTTATATGTTGACTACATATGTTGAAACTACTAGTAGTTTGAGTGACCATCTTATAGAGGTAAGTTGAGGTTGTTTTGAGGAAAATTGAATAAAAATATGATTATGAAGATATTTTATAATTATTAGTGTCTTATGATAAGGTATTAGTTGTCATATTTCCCCTTTATTAGTTGTGGAGAGTCAAAATAGTATAACTATATTTTGACTATGTATGACCAATCTGAGTGGTCATTTGAGAGAGTTGAATCAAGTTCTTAGAGCCTATGTTGAAGTTTATAAAGATTATTGAGGTATATGTAAGGTATTTAAGGTTTTAACCATGTGATATAATAATATTTATATTTGAAATACTTGAGTATTTGATTCATAAGTTTTAGAATGTGTTTTTTGTGTTTGAAGACCTAAAGAGCAAGGAGACCTAATTGGTAGGTTTGAGTGGTGAGTTGGTATTACAAGTGGAATGAAACCATTAGGGATTAAGAAATGGTATATTGGATATATTTTTTTATGTGTTTGAATCATTTATAAATGTTTAATGTGGTCTAAGTAGCCTCACATATAACATGTGAGTATAAAGGCCTAATTATTTTAGGTCTCACTAAGACCTAATGGTGGTTTGGGGATAATGAGGTAATTACCAGCTTATAAAGAGTGAATTTATTAAAAATAACATGTGTATGTACCTATTTTAAAGGTGTTTCAAATATTTAAATCATCTTGTCTGACCAAGATGGGTTAAAAGGAAGAGAATGATATAAATACAAGGCATAATTGGACTAATTATATGCTAGTTGTGTGAGGATTCAAGCAAAGAAGAAAACCTTTAAAATAGAATGTATAGGTTAGTTAGGACCATTAGAGTGTGAATAAGATAATTAATTATTTGAAAATCTAGTTGGTGTAGGATGAAATACTGGTTAATGGACCTAATGAGCCTAAAAGAGGCAGTTTGAGAAAGTTAGCCCTAGATGCAGGATGAGAGAGATTGGAGGTGAAGATTGTAGACAAAGGTGATCATCATCAATTTAAGAGAATAAAAAAGTGTTCAAGGTGATTTATTCAAGTATATTAATGGGTGATTTGTTGCCTAGGGGGTTTGTTTATCCTTGCAAGGTAAATCTTGGTAAAGATCTAGTTGTAGTGGGTGCTCAGCTAGACAGGGGCAACAACTAATTGTGGGATCAATATCTCACTAAACTAAGGGATGGATTTTCCTTAATCAATGGGAAATGGTATAAATTTTGGATCTTGTTTTATAGGACTATCCATCTTGTAAGGTTTAACAGGTTTTATCCCCTAATAGGATTTCCCACATATGTCATGTTTTATGTGATTGATCTTGTTATATCTTCTTTGTTCATTACAATGATTAATTTTTATGATTCATTATTGTATGTTCTAAATTATTAAGATTTTGGAACTATAATTGGATTATGTAACATCACTAATTTACCCGCCCCCCCTCTCAATGATTTTACCTCTAACATATCAATCATATTAAGGATAAGATGAGTAGAATTGTGATATTATTCTATTTTAAGGAGTTATGCATGAAGTAAGGGGGAGAATACTCTTTTAATGATTCATATTTTTTGTGTTGATAATTTATTGAAAGAAGGTGTGATTATAAATGTTATAGGTGTGATCATGTTTATTTTAGAAAATAGCTAGTTCTAGGAGAAAGAATACCTTAGGGAGATGTATCATTTTTAGATAATGATCAATTTTAGAGAGTGGTTGTCATCGAGTATCTATGTGGATAAGCATCAGCTCAAGGGGAGATTTATATCTCTATGTTGTGAAGTGTCAATATAGTGAATTATAAATCATAATAAGCATGGTTTATTGAGGTCAAAGGATCAAATGGTAGTTTTAGGAAGACCCTTTGTCATTAATGTCAAAGGATAAGTGTTATCACATAGATTTTGCACCTGTTTATTATTGTAGTAGCTCTCTGTGCAAAATTCTAATGATACAATAGAAACACCTTCAAGTTTTAGGACCTTGGTAAATTGAGGTGAACCTATGGAGAAGGCCATCTTCTCTTCACTAAAGTTTGTACAAATGATAAATTATCAATTTATAAAATTTTGCTTCTTTAGTGTTCTTTCTCCTAAACTAGGGTTTGAATTGGAAAAGAGTTTGAGAATGAAATTTGCAAAACTAAAAAATAGTGATTGCACCTAATTTTTTTTTATAGTGTATTTTAATACTTATTTGAATGAACATAATAGAATATAAAATAGATTGAAATTTGTAGGAGCACAAACTCATGAAAATGGTAAATCAAAGGAAATATTTATTGTTTTTAATTGAAGGGACAAGCTTCTTTTATTTTACTCGAATAATCATCCAAAAGGGTTGAAAATACCACAAATGAAATTTTGTGACTAAAAATAAGAATTAAAACATCCATAAATATTCAAATAACTCACATACATAGGGATTTCTCAGACAAAAAAGGTAAATATTTATTTATTTCTCATTATTTAAGTTATAGCACATAGAAAATATATTCAAAAAGCAGAATAATATCATTAATAAAAAAATGATAAATGGGCTATGGGGTCCTACACATATTTATATAAAATATCTCATAAATGAGATGTAGTTAATATAAACTCTAACACCTAGTAGAGAATCATGTAAATATGGAAAATCCATGTAAAAAGAGGCATGGTATTCAACTTGTGGCATCCTTATCTTAGTAAAATGGTTTAAAAAATGATCATACAAGAGCTAGGCATGATTCAAACTGGTAGAGGAGTGGATGGAACTTGAAAATCTTAATGGAATACCTCTTTATCTCCTTCATGAAACTATAATGGATCTTCATGTAAATGGGGTGCCAAAGTGAAACTCATTTTTAGGAAAAAAGATAAATTTAAGATAACTCAAGTTAATCTTTTACAAAATCCTAATCTATAATTTTCAAGTGAGACTTTTACAACTTTCAAGTCATACCACTTTTTCAAAACTAGAAGTGCAATTTACAATTTGTTGTTACAACTTAAGTAATTAAAACTTGTCAAAATGAAAAGTGTAATTTTCAAGTCTATGTTTTACAATTTCCAACTTGTCAAAATATAAAATGTAAATACATATGGGTATTTCTCAAAAAGAGTTGTCAAAATGATAGTTAAAATTTACAAGATATGTTTTTGAAAATTTACAATATTTTTATCTTAATGAAAATAAAAAATGAGAGAATGATTTTAATAAAAATAATTAATCTATTTACAAAACTTCTTTTGACTTTTTATCTTTCTTGACCTATAACTTTTAAACATATACATCAAAAGCATTAAATATATCCTAGATTCTCTTTTCATCTGGGCCAAAAGAGTAGAGGTTGGTGATCTCAAAATATAATATTGTATCAAAAATTTCCCTTCTCAAAGCTCTGTATGTTTGAATCTCTTTAACAATATGATCCAATGTGTTTTTATACTTGATGTAATGGTGGATAGAGCTCAAGGTAAAGACTGTATCTGATGCAGATTCCTTTTCAATCACTTTCTTGAATTTATTCTATACTTCCTCTACTAAAAATAGGTTATCTTCATAATTTTTTTGCCTACATGATAATTTATTCAACATATATTTCATGTTATATAGCATGTTTATGACCTTATCATGTGCAACTTTAGCCTTATGGGTATTTTTCATTAGTATATTTATTTGGAATTTAGCTTCTCTATGTAATTAATCTTTCTCTCCGTTTTTTAGTATATTTTTTGCAAGGAAGATGCCCATAGCAATTGATTTCAAAAATCTCAATTTAGGATAGAAAAAGTTCAATATTTTTATATCTCCCTCATATATTTTTACTAGTTCTCTCTCTCTCTCTCTCTCTCTCTCTCTCTCTCTCTCTCTCTCTCTCTCTCTCTCTCTCTCTCTCTCTCTCTCTCTCTCTCTCTCTCTCTCTAAACTTCATAGTGATCCATTATCATATCAATTTTTTTTTTGTTTGGAGATGATGTCTTCTAACCAGTCCTTGATGGCCCTTCCCATGCCAGAAATTTATGTCACCACATCAAGTTTTGCCTGATTTGTGATCTAGGTGACTGGATGTGCTGGTTCAAGTTGTGTTGATGGAACAATGGGCATTATGAATTTATTTAATGTATCTATAAGTTTTTCAATCTCATTTTTCAACTCATCCTTAGTGACCTTCTCACTGTCCATTTTCTCAAATAGGTATTTCATTCCATATTAAACATAATATTTTAACCCCTCCCTTGTAGGATGTCCAAGGTGAACCTTTGATACCTGATAGCACCCCACCACTAGATCTTATTTATGTTTGTTTGGTGGGG
This sequence comes from Torreya grandis, assembly GCA_037957365.1. Lineage (NCBI taxonomy): Eukaryota > Viridiplantae > Streptophyta > Pinopsida > Cupressales > Taxaceae > Torreya > Torreya grandis. The sequence goes on from JARHVA010002601.1 coordinate 1,292,118, forward strand.
GATTGAAATCTCTACATAGATTTCCCCTACTAAGTCACACAATATCATTTATAAGGTTTAGGGAGTAGCTTTACATTTCTTACATGTATCTAAATGACCAAAATTTATTGTACTAAGGGAAATCATCTGCTTGCATTTATTCCACACTATTCGTACTAATGACATAGGTATAACAACTTGATGTGTTGACACTATCACTTGAGAATATGTAGCTAAAGATGTTGCACAGATAGGCATAGTGACAAGTGTTAAATCTTGTGTTGATACTACCACTAATTGATTAGCTGATGTCTTTGAAATTTCTTCTTCATCTTTAGGGTAAAGGTCCACATTTGCATCAAGGACCTATTTCTCCCCTATCTTCATTGAAGGGGTTGGGGTTACTATATAAATGGAAGAGGTAGGGTCAATGGGAACATATGTGTCTATTTGGGGTGTAGGAGATGGAAGTGATATTAATGAGGGAGTAGACATAGGGATTTAAAAACTAGGGACTAGTGGAAGTGTGGAGGATAAAGCATCAAATGAGTCAATTAAAGTGGTTAGGCCACTCAAGGGTGGTAAGGTAGGGAAGATGAAGGGGGATGGAAATGGAATAGTACTTATCCCAGGAGTTGGGATGGCCAATATAACTGAAGTTAGAATGATTAATTCTATGGTTATATACTACAAAGTAGTATTGGAAATCAATCAAGATGGAATGGAAGGGATTATAAATCAAATAGTTAGAACTATGGAAGGAGGGAGTGAAACTATGGGAAGCAAAAGTGGAATGAAAACCTAAGTATCCAGTAAAGGGGGACCTTAAGTTTCCACTTGTCTTATTTTAACTAATTATAGTGGAATTATTATTGAGTGTAAAGTGGTAGGAATGGAGGATGGAGTAACTTGGGGTAAAGGAGTTATTGGAGTTACAAAAATAACAAACTAAGGTGTGGGGTGAACTATAAAGATATGAACTATGACTATTAATATGATTGGGGTTGAAGCTATGGATGCTTCAACTACAACTATGTCCTCAGATAAAATGATGAATCATTGATAAGTTATTATTTCATCTTTACTTGCCTACCCTTTCTTGGCCTTAAATTTATTCTTATTCTTATGGGAGATCAGTGGCCTCTTTGATTGTTCTCTTGTTGAACCACTAGGACCCTTTGTTGATGGAGGAACTCCTTGTTCCTTAAGATTCAATAGTTTCTCTATAATACTCAATATATCCTTGGTCACTTGGACCCCTTTACTCTTGAGCCAATTTGGTGTTTTACTAATTACATGGGTAGTTATATATATAAGATAAAAATACTTGAGAATAGACCACCTTACTACTGGAAAGGGTTGAGTAATGATCTATTTGTAGTAGTTCTTATCCACCAGGGAGTTATCATCCACAAAGTCCTTGGGGAATGGTTCTAAATCAAAAACTTTGACTTGATACAAGGTCATTATAGAATGGTCCCTCAATATGACCTCCTCTTCATCATCAAATTCTTCCCAGAATTATTCAAAGTAAGGAACATGGGAATATGTAGAGATTCCTAGTGTGCTAGTGATGTTAACATGAACATGATAGTATGGCCTTACTTATAAATCCATAGGGGTCATCTATGTCATTTTTTCACCAACACACTTAGATTTGAGTGACAAGGGGCATGTGGATTTGCCTATACTAATTATGAAATGAATTCTTGACTTGTGTTTACTCGATAATAGCTTGTGAGTCTTAACAAGTTGTCTCACTATTTCCATTAATTCCCACTTATCACTCACATATATTTGGAGTGTGTAAGGGTAGACATTGAATCCACATACCTAGATGTAGGTGTAGGTGGGGAATTGAATTAATTAGGAACCCAATTAGATGATTTTATAGTAGTTGCATTAATGAATCTCTTTCTCTCAAGTTATTTACCAAACATTATTATGATGTAATAGATGAATGCATCATTTACCCTCTTGTATTGTTGTTTAATAGATTTCAAAGTGATGCAAAGATAATACTATTACACTTTATTTGCTTCATTGGCCACTATGTTTAGCCTTCAGAAATATCTCCTTTTGGATAATATGTATACTAAGTAGGAGATCATGTAAAAATTTCTTATGGTTTGCACCTCCATCAGCTACTTTAGAGGGAGTCACTAATGAGTTAGGTCTAGTGGATATATTATTTATTCTCATCGATGAACCATATATATTGATAAATCCAATCCCAAAAAATCTTTGCATTAGGACTACCATCAATCTTATGTAGAAATATAATTATGTCTCTAACCTCATCTTTGAAATCAATTCTTGCCAGTGTCTTTGTAAGTATAGTGGAATAAACCTTAAGGGCATTAATCTATTATTTATTTATCACTCTCTGATATCCCAAGTTATTATCTTGAAATAATCTGTCAGATGTTTCTAGAGATATATCTATATAACTCTCAGATTATGGTATCACAAATATTGAATCAATGAAATCTAGGTCCAGATTTAGAATCCTTTCCCAGTTATCATTCATAACCTCTCTCTTATCAACATCATAATTCCATGATAGTGTTAGTACCAATTCATGTATTTTCACCATCAAGGGAGAAGCTATTTCTTGTGGCAATCTGGAGTCATAAACACTCTAGATTCAGTCATTCTTGAACTATACATTTATCCTAGTCTAGAAGTCATCTAGGTCAATGTAACCTTGGTGTATATCTATCATATTAGTGGTGTTGGATTCTAGACTGATAGTCACCCCAAGTACTCTATACTTGAACTTCATTTCTTTCCTAGACATGAATTTTAGAGAGAATGCTTGGTGAAAACCAACTACAAAAGCTAGTAGGATTTGTAGGTGCTGGAAGAAGGTAAAATCTTTGGTGGAGATTGGAGGTGCTCTAAATATGCAAAAAGTTCGTGGGAAAGTGTTGTTACAAAATAAAGTTGAAATATTTGATGTATATTGGAGCTAAAAAATGTAGGTCTAAAGTTTGACAAAATGGGGAGGTGTTATAAGCAAGATAAAACTCCATAGAAATTGGAGTTATTTTTAGAAATAGGGATGTCCATAGGTTTAAGAGGTGTTCAAAGTAGGTTGAAATATCATATGGATGGGAGGTGTTATACATAAGCTACAATCCCAAAAATATGTTAGGTGTATTTAGCAAGTTGAAAGTCTATAGGGCCTTTGAGGGATATTTCAAGGGAATTTGCTTTGGTTATGCGAGTATACACTGTTATATTCACATGGTTATGGAATTTTTTTGAAAATTGCTTGATTTTATTGGAACTTGAGGAAAATCCTATGTCTTAAGAAAAACCCTGAAGAACATCATTTCTATGAAAATAGAACACATAAAGAGATTCAATGATGCTATGATGAAACCCTAAAGATGCCTTAACAAAGAAAACCCTAGGAAATTATAATCAAATCACAACAAGTGTCTATTTTAGGAAATTATGTCTTAAGGAAACTTAAAGGATTCAAAATAATACCATGCAAGGTGGTAATAGGTTATGGTATGAGGTTTAAGGTGTGAATTGTATTCATTGAGGTTGTCACTCATAGAGTTGAGGTCATGACACAAAGTCATTATAAGAGTTACAAGTATAAAATTATTAATTAAACAATGAATTAATAAAATCCCTATATTCCATGTTTATATATACCCCTTATAATTAATTATTCAATGATAGTAGTTGGTAGAATCTTAGATTATTATAAAAAAATTGTAATTTTGCAAATTGCACATTGACCTATGGATTTTGTGGATAAATAATGGTTGAATTCTTTGAAAATGGGAAGGTGTAACTCCAAGAATAATTTGAAATTTTGTAGAATTGTAAATTACATTTGGAGTTTCAAATCCCATGGGCTTAGTTGTTGGTGGTAAGTGGAACTTGGACTATAATTTTTCAAAATTGTAAATTTCTCTCTAAGTTTTAGATTCTAGATAGAGTTCTTGGTTTGTGGGAAGTGAAACTCTACTTACAATTTACAATTTTGAAAAAAATTAAATTGAAAATAGGTCTCTATTTTTTGTAAGCTAGTGGTTAGTAGGAAGTGGACATCTAATTGTAATTTATAATTTTATAAATTGTAAATTTCAATCAAATCTCTAGTTTTTATCACTCGATGTATTTTAGGATCCAGAGGTTTAGCTATAATTTACAATTTTGAAAATTAAAAATTGTAGTCAGATCTCCAAAATTAATTGGCTAATGTATTATGAGATCTGGAACTCAAGAAGAAATTTATAATTTATAATTTTTTAATTTGTAGACAGACTTATGGATTCTAAAATATGAAGTAAATGTGTGCTTTGGGTCAATTTAAGGTATTTTTCCAAAAAATTAGGGGGTATCCCTTAGGGTATTTGATGTTTTGATATTTTTTGGGATAAAAATATCAACATTTTTGGTAACCTCTATGGGATGACTGCTTGCTAATAAGTTTATTTCTAGTACCCTTCTAGTTCATTGGGCATGGAGACATTTTAATCTTAACACACTTTAACTGGTGAATAACAAATTAGGATTTGCTTAAACAAAAACAAAATAGGGAAAAATAGAACAAACTAAGGAAATAAAAACTCCTAATGATTTGACTTGTGCAAAAGCACTTGTTTTTGAAAACATCACTAACCCTATTATATATAAAATTTTATTTTTTTGGAATGAATTCCAACCTAAAAAGTAATCTTTGAGGTATATCCCATTGACTAGGATAGGCATTTTTGATCCATCGATCTTGGATAGTTGGAATGCATTATCTCTTTTGCACTAAGTTATAATATATTTAGTGCTCCATATTATATTAAAGTTGGAGTGATTTCCTGGTTTATCCTTATCTGTATCTCATTTGAGAACCATGTCTCCTTCATTGAAGCTCATTTTAGATGCCTTTTTATCCAAACTCCTCTTTTTTTTAATCTAATTTACTTCCAAGAATTTCATTGATTTCTTCTTAATTTTTTCTAGTTTTATGAGTTTAGCCAATCTTACTATCATTTCATCATTGTCAATCAAATCCAATTGGTGATTGAGCTTTATAGATGGTAACTCAATTGAAAATGGGTCTTAAATTTCCCTTCCATATACAAAAATGAATGGTAATTTTCTAATGGATCTCTTGAGGGTTATCTTATCATCCTATAATGCTAATTTCAATTTTGTGTGCCATGTCCTTTGGTTATCCTCCATTGTTCTTTTGATAATTCTAATGAGGTTCTTGTTAGTAGACTCAGCCAAGACATTAACCTAAGAGTAATAATTAGAATAAGTACTCAGGTATGCATTTTTATTTACATCTTATTCACTCACTTAAGTGACCACAAATGCTTTGAAATTATCTAAGATAATGGTGTGGGGAACACAAAACCTTAAGACTATGCCATCCATTAATTCTAGGATAGATGCATCTATGGAATATTTCATTTCAATTGATTCAATCCATCTTGTGAAATATTCCATTTCTATGAGGACCTATTTTTTTCCTACACTCACTGGTGGATTGATCATACTAATGAAATCTGATCCCCATTGAGCAAATGGTTGATATGCTTGAATTGGTTTGAGGGGAAAAGTTTAAAATCTTTGTTTACCAATGAAGTAAACACATTTATTAAAGGTCCTTACCCATTGGTGGGCATATTTTAATAATTTAAGTCAATAATATCCCCCTATTATTATTTTGATAACCATGGTTCTTCTTGAGAAATGTCCACTTGATGGTTTATCTTGAGATTCTTTGAGCACCTTAGGGACTTAATTGAGCTTGATACATCTTAACATGACTCCATTCATATCTTTTGTAAACAATATTCCATCAAAAATAACATAGGGAATAGATTGGAGTATAAAATACCTTTGCTTGGACTATTTAAAGTCATATAGGTACTCACCAATCTATATAAAAATGGTCATGTCTTGGATCTATCTATTAAAAATATATTTCTTTAGATACTGCTTCAGCAATCTTGATATCAAAGGCTAGTTGTTCACACAATCCCTTAACTCTTACAAGATTTGTTATTTTAAAGTCCATATCATATTCCATGACCTTTATAATCTATCCTGATCTATTTTCATACATCTCAAAGCTCAGTAATAACTCTTTGACACTTTAGTGACTCACCATCAAATAAATTTTATTATTAGAGAGTGTATGCCTAAAAGTTTTGAGAGCTTTAATCATAGCATATACTTTGTTCTCCAAAAAATTGTAATTTTCTACATAATCTTTCAAGAATTAATTGAAGAATGATATTGCCTATTCCAATTGTTCTTGATTCTACTGAGTTAGGATAAATAAAATGTTGCCTTCACCTCCAAAAACATAGAGAATGAAATATTTCTCATAGTTAGAGTTGAATAGGGTAGGATCTTAAGAAATAAACTACTTAATGGATTCAAAGCTATCTTTTACCTCCTATGTCCATCTAAAAATGATTCCCTTCTTGAGCATTGTAAAAAGGGGTTTTGCCATAAAGGCAAAATTTGGAACATATCTACCTAAATTTTTTATTTTTCCAAGAAATCTATGTAATCATTTCTTATGGCTTAGTAGTGCTAATTTAGATATATCAATAATTCTCTCAATGTTTATTTCAAGACCCTCATTTGAAATAATATTTACTATTAGTTTCCCTTCATGAACTATGAAAATGTACTTCTTGGGATTGAAGTAAATGCCAAATTCTCTGCACCTTTCAAAAAAAATCCTAAGGTGATTTAGGTGTGCATCAACATGCTTTGAGTAAACAATGATATCTTCTAGATATACTAGGATTATCTCATTTATAAAACCTTTTAAATCCATATCCATGGACCTATATAATTTTTCACTAGCATTAGTCAGACCAATGGTATTTTTTTATATGAATACGTACCCTATTTTGTGGTGAAAGTAGTCTTAAATTGGTTTGATTATTCTACCAGTAATGTTATATGTACAATAAATGAGAGGGTAGGGGGAATTAGTGAGCCTAGATATTTAAATTTAAATTAAAAAACTTTCAAATTTTTAAACAATTATCATATATTAATTTGATCAAGTAACATTAATAAGAGAGCTCATTCATCAAATGCATACACAAGATCAAACACACAACACATAGTTCCTATGGGAAACTCTCATGGTGAATAAAAACCACTATAAAGCCTATAACACATGGAATAATTATATTATAATATATTATAAACAAGAGGTTATTCAAGTAATTTAGACCAAAAACTTTGATCTAGTCTTCTTAACCAAAGGCATTTAGTGAAATAGTTGTTTCACAAGGAACAACTACCCCTAAGGAATATCAAGTCCTTTGGACCCTCCTTTGAAGTGAACACCTCAACCTTAGAACTAATGTATTCAACACCTGATTGTTTATCTTTTATTATCTAACCCATGCATAAACTCTTTTTATTTCATACATGCCTCTCATATAGGCATCCCATAAACTCTCTCCTTATTTACTTAAATTGTCCTCATAAGAATACTCAAATCTCTTCATATATCCTCAAAATATAAAATTAATATTATATCAAAAAAAATATGGCCAATATTTCATATACACATTCAACAACCTATTCTACTTATCAACTCATCCAGCAGACACACTACCTATCCTCTTTGTGAATAAAACCTTGCACAAGTCTCTCACAAATCTTCTACCACCCTAGAAACCACCATATTTGGTTTCACTATTTATAGATAATTTATAAATTATAAAGTCCATAACATTTATTTTCATCCATAACACATTATTTCACCCTTAATTAATCTTATATGGGTCATACTTAAGCACAAATCTCTTTCAAATAGGCCTAAGTCACCTTTTAAGTCCTATGATGATCCATTCACCTCTTTGACACTTATTCAACAAAACTAAGAACAAAGGAACACTTTGAAACTCATGGAATCATGACACATGATATATATGACCTCCTTAAGTTCCCATATCCATCACAATACCTTTCTTCTTAAACACAAATTACTCAAACAACATTTTCTACAACAACCATTATGAGCGAACACATAGTCAACTTCTAAACCTTTGTTCATACTATATATGATTTTTCAAACCTTCATAATTAAAAAATAACATACTTATGTAGTATAAAACACTAAAAAATATATAACTCATCATGAGATATTGAAACATAATCAATACAAGCTCAAACACCATTCCTGAGTTCTTAATAGATAAATGTCAAACACATAGTCAACTTTGAACCTTCATAAATCTGACTATATAAAATTTTAGATATTCAAATCTATATTTTCAGATATACCTTGGAATCCTATACAGGTTATCCTTTTACACCATGAGTAAATTCTACCTATGTAAAATTTATTGCCAAAGTACAGATCACTAATTTTTTCTTTTTTAAATTCAAATATTCAAATGCAAATGGTCACAATTAAACTTTAGACAATATGATCACATCTAGTGTCCTAGTGTATTTAGATAAAATATTCACTATTGATATTATTTAAAATTTAATAAAATGTTCACCACTACCCAAATATTAAACCTCTAACATTTGACCTCATCTCATGTAATCTTGCAATATTGACTCAACGTGTACAATCAATATCTTCAGGATTATCCTTACTTTAACAATGCTAGACATCTATAACTTTGACATATTGAATTTAATATGAACCATTTATCTCAATTATTATTAAAAACCCACTAACCTCTAATCCTTGGAAGAATATTTATTTTTATCTTTGCTCAACTTTAAATAATAGACACTTGGCACCATCTCCTTGCATCTTGACATCTTGGAATGAATGTGCTCCATTAATCCATTTGTAAGGAGATTGATATTTAACTTCATTAACCAATGAACACTTTTAACCATTTATATTATTTCACACCATAGATATATATTTAATAACTACCTCACATATTTGGATCTCCATCTGGTCTTAATCTTTAACATTGTGAAAAAATGACTATGGGGACCATTACTTATCTGCATGGAATGCCAACTTTGGACCTCAATAACTTTTGTTTTTCTTAGACACATGATGTGAATTTTGGATAATATGATCTCATATCATAAGATAATCCAACCATATGTAAAAATACTCTTTATATAATTTCCTCATGCAATATATAACTCCATTAATTTAGTCATTGAGATTTTTCCTACCATAGAGCCAACTATGTCAAGAACTATTTGGAAGGCAAACTTTCCACATGCATATATTTTGATGAACTTCATCACATGATCCAAAATTTATAAAAAAAAAAACATGCAGAAAAATTAACAAACCCATATGATAATTTTTTTCTCATACCTTTACACATGTGAAATATAACAAAATCAAAATGCCTACTCAACTTTTCTTGCCATATTACAAATTTGGCTAGGTATGGGAAAATACTATCAAACCACCTGGGAGCCCAAATTTTCACTTGTATATCTTATGTTGTGATTATTATCAAGGCCTAAAATTTATTATATATAAAAAAGGAAATAATTTATTAAAATCATATGACCAACTCCCCTTGACTCATCCATATGTGGTAATGATGATGTCAGCAAACTACCTACTCAAATTTTCTACCACTAGACCCAAAATGTCTAGATGAAAACAATAATCAACCAAATTAAATCCACTCATGAACATAAGAACTCAAATAATTATTAACTTCTAATAGATAACCTTTCACACTATCAAACCACCATACTCATCCTTGAACGTCTCTAACCATGCCAAAACTAAAGATCAACCGAGCATACTTAAAGCATACTAGGACAAGCATATTTCACACTTTACCAGTGTCACATAGACTATTAAGGCACTTCAACCACTCATCTTTACACTTTCATGAAATCACCATGACATCATAGATACCTCTCCAATAATATCCCCCTTTGTCATTGATGTAAACACCCATAATGAAACAATACATAGCTCACCTTCCTTCTCTCTTTTCAAGCACTCTCAGAATAAGAACTTTCTCCCCATTTGACATAATGATGAAGTGGGAACAATCTGATATGAAGTATCTGAAAATACCATCAAAAATATAAGAAAATCTTATAAATATTATATAACGTCCCCCTTAACTTGAGCCTACCTCTTTTTTCCTTGACAACTTCCTCTTACTACATGCCAACATTCTTTTCAACTAAGAACTAAAAAAAATGAAGAGAGAACACACAAAAACATTTATATCTGATGGAACTCACCAAAAAACATCTAAGAGGGACTTTCCTTAATATTTAAGAGTAATTTCACCTCCTGACCATCTTCAGATCTCCACACACCATGAAGAACCAACACACATGCTTACTAGCCTTCTCTCTCAAGCTACCATAAGGACCACCAATAGAACTTCATGCCATTAACCAAATAGAAAAATATGATATTAAACAACTTAATAACTCTCCTTAAAACATACATACCTTGTTATTTTGGAGAAACTAAGCAAAAAAAAGCATGCTTCTTCACACTAGGCCTATCTAGTCTCCTTGTAGCCCTACTTAGAATTTGTAGAGCCCCCAAATTTCATTAGACACAATATCAAGACCTGAAACTTAATATCTATATCAATCTCATATTACCCCTCAAACACACAAATTTTTATTACCTCTTTCATTGTATGCAACATACTTCCTTCAGAAACCTACTAGCTAATTAGGCCTCCAACATGACAAAAACATGAATAATTTGAAAACCACAAACCTTAAAAAATCTATAAAGTTTAATTTTAAAACCCATTTGACCCATTTAACGTATTAAGAAGCCTAAAACCTCAAATAATAATGCAACTAACTTTTCTAGCATATCCCAAAACCATAGAATCTCAAAACAAATAGAGTCAATAAACCTCCTTCTAGTTAAAGTACACCTCTGATAATTATTGTACACCTAGAGATAACCATTAGAAATCTTTATATTAATATTTTATCTTTAAAAACTTTGGGAATGAATACATCCTTTAACCCATTTTAGGCCTGCTTGCCTTTAAGCAAAAATCATGAAAATTGAGTGTACTAAAAAATCTCATATTTGACTTCAACATACCTTCAAACCATAAAACCACCTAAAAAAAGATAAAATAATGTCGAAAAACCTTTATATGTAAAAATAGAATCTTGAAAAAACATATATCCTCATTTTCCACTTGAAAACATTCAATCTAACCCTGTGGATTGATCATATACAACTATGTCATCACTCTAACATCACTACAACATATCTTCCACCTGGTTATGCCTACTTTAACTAAAACCACACATCTATAGCCTTATATGACCATTTTAAGGACAAAAAAACAACACTTGATTATTCATTTAAAGGAGTCTCTTAAGAATCATAGATAGAGACATCCTCTACATGATAATGCTTTTAAAACAAAGTGAAGCTAGGAGTAGCCCACGTCTCTTCAGTAACCACTAGAATCCTCTGATAGCTATATGATTTATTTCTTTTATTTTTAATATTATTCTTCTTCTTAGTTTTAACTATGACAATTGGTTCCTTTTATAAATCACTCTCCTTCACTTCTAAAATTTAAATGATAACACATGGAGTAACTATGGAACCTTGACATACCTTTTCACCTATAGAATCTTCTTTGTATCTTGGAACCTCGTCACTAAGCACTAGTAATTGATGTCGTCTATATGATACATGATAAATAATGGTAGGATGTGCACTTAGATCCATACACATCTTAGAACTATCCTGAACTAGTACCTTGGTCTTCTTCTTGAGCTTGGTCTCTTCATTCACAACATGAGTAGACAATGAGATCCCTTGGTAATCTTCACCTTTTGTAGAATTTGACACTATAAAAAATAGATTAATTGGACCTGTAGACTCATCATGACTCATAATTACCACTTTTCATTTCCATGAGCTAACTTACCTTTTTCCTTTCACTATTGTATCATGATTGAACATATTTTGATTTATAGTACTTTACTTGTAGAGTCTAGTAAATGTGACCAATCTTTTCACAATTGTATCAAATAATACTTGATGGAAACTCAACTTGTCTTACCTTAAATGGATAATGTTTTACAATCCCACATTATAACAATTGAGACAATCAACCTTTCTCACACCTTTTGATTGATGACCCTCATCATAATTCCATGCAAATTAATTTCTAATAGGTCTCTTGAATTCTCTATCTCTATGCCCAAACTGATTAAAAATATAGAAGTAACCATTGAAAATTGCATACCTCATAGAATTTGGTTGTCTTATTTGATATGTATTCATTTTTATAGCATATTCATTCCTTCTCTGATGATTTATCTTCAAATTCATATAGTTTTTATTCACATCAGTCCTCATCTTATCTTTATTTTCATTCTCTGGTTCTTCTTTATATCCAAGACTAGTTCTATCACTTACATGCTTTTGATCATTTAAAATATTGTCTAGATCACTTTATCTCTTTTTGAATTTCACAAATGACTTCACCTTAGTATGTATATGTCTTCTCTAACTCAGATTTCAAATAATCATTTTCAAAAACATACCTTGAACATTCATATTTTTTAGCTTTTAGGCTTGTAGACAAGATTTCCAATTGACAACTATGATGCTTAACTATATTTTAGTTCATGATTCATACACATTAAATTATTACTCATAGTCTTTGAGTTGAGACTTCATCTTCTTTTTAATCTTATTCTTAATCTTTAGTTCTTTAAGAAAATTCATCAATTCAATCTCATAGTCCACCTCATATTCATCATCATCTGAATCATTCCAAGTAGACTCTTTTCGATGTGAGAAACTACCTCCCTCAATCATGAATAGGGATTCATCTTAAATAGGACCATCATATTCATGATCATACTTTGAGTCACTAACTTCACTCTTATCTGATGATCTATAATCTTCTTTGGTGTAGAGACTCTTCTTGTCCTTGTATTACTTCATGTTGTTGTCAAACCTTCTAAATCCTTGTTTGCTTTTATCAAACCTAAATGATCTCTTTCCATCATTATGACCTTGATCATGCTCTTCATCATAATCCTTCTTATAATTATGAGGGTACTTATTATCAAAATGTCCTACCTCTCCATAATTGAAGTATTTAAGGGTATTTTACCCTTATACTTGCCTAAACCTATTTGAATTTCATTGAAATCAAAGAAATTAGTTCATCCTCATCTATATTATAAATTTCATCCTCCTTGGTTTTCTTGCATTGGAACTTCTTCTTTGTCTTCCTTTTAGTATTGAAAATTTCTTCCTTATTTGGTGGTATATCATCATTCTTCCTCATATCATAAGAAGTAAGGGTGTCATGCAATTGACCCATCTCTGATTGAGTAAGATCATGAGTTTCTTCTATAGCAAATAATTTTGGATCAAACTTAAGGGATAGAGACCTTAATAATTTTTAAACTATAGTAGCCTCTTTAAGGTTCTCTCTAAGACCTCTAATGATGTTCATAATATCATCAACTCTCTATAGAAAGGACACCATTGAATCTTCTTCATTCATCTTGAGACTTTCAAATTGCCTTATGTGAGTTTTCAACTTATCAAGATTTACCTTTGAATCTCCTTCATAAATGACCTACATTTTATCCAATATATCTTTAGCATATTTACAATGAATTACCTTGGTGAAATCTATGTCTATAAAACCACAAGTGATGGCATTCATTGTCTTAAATTATTCTCAAATAGCTTCTTTCTTGCAAAAATAGATGGAGTATTATAAACAACATAACAATCTACAACAAATTACCATACATCAAAACCTAGGGAAATAATGTATATCATCATCTTAGCACTCAAAAATTCATAATTGAATCCATTGAGCATCATTTCCTATTTAGTAGAGAAACCTCCTTGATGACTACCCATATTATACCTTGGATCACCTTCAAGCTATCAAACATTTACCAAAGGACCTACTTTGTCACCAATTTTTAGAGTTAAAATATCTAAGAGAAGGGGTGAATTAGTGAGCCTAGTTATTTTAATTTCAATTCCAATCCTTTCAAACTATTAAACAATCATCCTATATCAACTTGATCAAGTAACATTAACAAGAGAAATCATTCATTTAATTTATACACAAGATCAAACACATAATTCCTCTAGGAAAATCTCATGTAGAATAAAACCCACTCTCAAGACTGTAACACATGGTCTACTTATTCTATAATAGATTAAAAATAAGATACTAGTCAAGTCCTTTAGACCAAAAACCTTGATCAAGTCCTCCTAACCAAAGGCTTTTAGTGAAATACCTATTTCATAAGGAGAAACTACCCCTAAATAAGATCAAGTCATTTAGACCCTCATTTGAAGTGATCACCTCCACTTTAGAACTGCTTTATTAAAAAACTAATGATGGATCTCTACTTATCTAAACCCTACATAAACTCCCTCTCTATCTCATACAAGCCTCTCATATAGGCATGCCATAAACTCTCTCCTTCTTCACTAAAAATACCATCATATAAACACATATATCTCTTTGCATATCCTCAAACTATAAGAGAACTATTTTTTCATAAAAATATGATGAGTAGGTCATATACACAGTCAATAAATTGTTCTTATCAACTCACCTAGTAGGCACATGACCTATCCTCTTCACTAATAATCCTTTCAAGAGTTTCTCACAAATATTCCACCACCCTCTAAACCATCATATTTGGTTTCACTACTTATATATAATTTATAAATTATTAAGTCCATAATATTTCTTGTCATCCATAACACATGCCTTCACCCTAAAAGCATCTTATATGGGTCACACTTAAAGTGTAACTCTCTTTCAAATATGTCTAAGTCACATTTAAGGTCCTATGATGACCCATTTACCTCTTTGACACTTATTTGAGAAAACTAAGAACACATGAACACTTTAACCCTCATAGACTCATTACACATGATCTATAGGTTCTCCTTAAGTTCCCATATCCATCATAGTACCCTTATACTTAAACACAAATCTCAAACAATATTTTGTATAACTATTATGATCGAACACATTATCAAATTCTAACCATTTATTCATAGTAGATATGATTGGTTAAACCTTAATAATTCACAAATAACATACTCATGGATTATAAAACACTTCCAAATAGTTAAGTCATCATGAGATATTGAAACATCATGAATACAATCTCAAACACCCTTCCTTGGTTCTTAATAGATGAATGCCAAACACATATTTAACTTTGAACCTTCATAACTTTAATTATACTCACCTTCAAATATTTGAATATATATTTAAAGATGTGCCTTAGATTCCTCTATAAGTTATCTTTTTACACCATGATAAAATTCTTCTTGTATCAAATGTTATGGCCAAACTATAGAGCACTAGTTTTTCCATTGTTAAATTCAAATATTCAAATGCAATCAGTCACAGTTAAACTTCAAATAATACGCTCACATCTCATGTCATTTCATATTCAAATTAAATACATACCATTGATTTTATTTTAACTTAAATGAAAAGTGTGCCACTATCCAAATGTTAAACCTCTAAGAGTTGACCTCATGCAATCTTATAATATTGACTCAACATGCATTGTCAATCTCTACAAGATTGTCCTTTCTTTAAAAATGATAGACAACAATCACTTTGACATCTTGAATTTATTAAACACTATTGATCTTTATTATTATTAACACCTACTCATCAATTATCGTTGGAAGAATCTCGATCTTTATCTTTGCCCAACTTTAAACACCAAACACTTTACACAATCTTGCTAAATCCTAACATCTTGTAATTAACAAGCTCCATTGATCCTTTCGTGAGAATATTTATATTTAACTTCATTAAAAAAAAAGAACACTTTGAACCATTTGAATTATTGTGCACTATAAATCTAGATGTATGAACTCTTATGCATTGTTGGATCTCCATCTGGTCATTATCACATAGAATATCAAGTCACTTTAACCACTCACTTGGGCACTTCCATGACATCATTGATAACTATCCAATAATTTCTCTCTTTGTCATTTATATTTATTATTTTAAATTAGAACCTATATTTATCCCCAAATCACATACAAGATAAACTATGAAATGAATTAATAAAATATTCAAAAAATAAACATAAACATGCACATAATAGGAGACACTAGATTTAACGTGGTTCACCCAAGATGGGCTACATCCACCAAACTTATCTAGTATATTATTTCTAGCAATACAAGGGAAAAACAAAATCCTATAACAAACATTGTTACCCTCTTTATCTTTTCTACCTCCTTTCTATGTACAATATTTCATTCTTATATTTATTCACCCTCATTCATCTTAGCCATATATCAATATATTGTAGGGTAAAAATGCCTAAACATAACCACTATCATCAGATTTAGAAACCTTTAATTAATAACCCACATTGATTATAAATTAATAATTAATAAGGCAAGACACCACACCATCAGGGATACAAAAGAATGGGATTCAAACCTAACTAAAATAACATCAAAATTTAACCTCTGGCCATAGAATACAATCAGGCTCCACACCTAACAATATTAACACCCATCATGAAATAATATACAACTCACCTTCCTTATCTTCTTTCAAGCACTCTCACAACATTAACTACCTCCCCCTTTGAGACAATGATAAAGTGGGCACAATCTGATCCTAAGGACCTAAAAAGACAATCAATAGGAGAGGACCATCTAATAAAGATGATATAAACTCCACCTTACCTTGAGCCTACCTCTATTTTCCTTGACAACTTTCTCTTGCTACATGCCAACATTATTTTCAACCAAAAACTACAACC
This sequence comes from Torreya grandis, assembly GCA_037957365.1. Taxonomy (NCBI): domain Eukaryota; kingdom Viridiplantae; phylum Streptophyta; class Pinopsida; order Cupressales; family Taxaceae; genus Torreya; species Torreya grandis. Next base: position 1,308,873 of record JARHVA010002601.1, read on the forward strand.
AATGAAGAAAGAACACAAAAAAAACACGTATATCTAATGTAAATCACCAAGAAACATCTAAGAGGGACCTCCCCCTAGTATTTTTTGATGAATTTCACCTCTTGAGAATCTTCAAATCTCCACACACCATGAAGAACCAACACAGAAGTTTACTAGCCTTCTCTCAAGATACCATAATGACCACCAACATCGCTTCATGCAATTAAAAAAATAGGAAAAATGATATAAAAAAACCTAAGAACTCTCCTTAAAACATAAATACTTTTTTATTTTATATAAACTGATCAAAACAAAAGCACCCTTCTTCACACTAGGCCTATCTAGTCTTCTTGTAGCTCTAATTAGAACTTGTAGAGCCCACATAAATTAGTAGATAAACTATCAAGAAATAAAAATTCATATCTATAGAAATCTCATATTATCATTCAAGAAAACAAATTTGAGTTACCTCGCTCATCCTCTGAAACATACTTCCTTCACAAATCTACTAGCTAATTATGCCTCCAACCTAATAGAAACATGAATAATTTGAAAAACACAAACCTTAAAAACTATATGAAATTTTATTTGAAAACTGATTTTTTCCATTAAACCTAATAAGCTTCAAACCTCAAATCATAAGGCAAACCACTTTTATATCATTACCCAACACCCTAGAATCTCAAAACAAATAGAGTCAGTAAACATCTTTTTGGTCAACATCCACCTCTGATATTTATTTTACACTTGGATATATCCATTAGACACTTCTTGACAAAGATTTGATCTTCCAAAACTTTGGGAACCCATACTTCCTATAACCCATTTTAGGCCTACTTACCTTTAAGAAAAACCTAAGAAAACCAAGAGTACTAAAAAATCTCCAATTTGACTTCAACATACCTTCATATCACAAAACCACTTGGAATAAGTTAGAATAAGGTCAATATATATTTCTATCTAACAATATCATCTTAAAAAACACAAATCCTCTTTTATCACTTGAAAACCTTCAATTTGACATTAGAAACTGATCATATACAACTTTGACATCACCACAACATATCTTCTTCACTTAAAAAACACACATATCTATACTTATAGGACCATTTTAAGAACACCATATCAACACTTTATTCTTCACTAAAAGGAGTCTCTTAAGAAGAATAGACAAAGACATTTTCTTCATCATAATTCTCTTAAAACAAAGTGAAGGCAGGAGTTGCCCACATCTCTTCAATAACCATTAGAATCTTCTTATAGATATAAGATTTCTTGATTTTGTTCTTATTATTATTAGTCTAAAATATGACAACTGGTTCCTTTTCTAAATCACTCTCCTCTTCTAAGATTGAATTGACAATACATGGAACAACTATGGACTCTTGACATACCTTTTCATCTATAGAATCCTCCTTGCATCTTGGAGCCTCATCACTAGGCACTGATAATTGATGTTTTATATATGATACATGATCATCAATGGAAAGATGTTCACTTGGATCCATACACATCTCAAAACTAGCCTCAGCTAGTACCTTGGTCTTTTACTTGAGCTAGGTCTTTTCATTCACAACATAAGTAGACAATGAGATCCCTTGGCACTCTTCACCTTCTATAGAATTATCCACGATAGAAAATAGATTACTTGGACTTGGAGACTCATCATGACTCACACTTACCACCTTTGGTTACCATGAGCTAACTTTCCTTCTTATTTACACTCTTGGATATTTTGATTTGTAGACGTTAAGTGTCCACTTGACTTATTTTCACTAATTACAATTTAATTATTATTGAGGGTAAAGTGGCAGGAATGGAGGATGGAGTCACTTGGGGTGAAGGAGTTGATGGATTTATAGAAATAACAAAATAAGGTGTGGGGTGAACTATAAAGATATGAACTGTGACTATTAATATGATTGGGGTTGAAGCTATGGATGCTTCAAATACAACTATGTCCTCAGATAAAATGAGGATAAGTTGATAATTTATTACTTCATATTTGTTTGCCTACCCTTTATTGGCCTTATATTTCTTCTTATTCTTATGGGAGATTAGTGACCTCTCTAATTGTTCTCTTGTTGAAGCACTAGGACCCTTTATTGATGGAGGAAGTCATTATTCCTTAAGATTCAATAGTTTCTATATGATACTCAATATATCCTTGGTCACTTGGACACATTTACTCTTGAGCCAATTTAGTTTTTTACTAATTACATTTGTACTTGAAAACATATCACCTTACTGATGGAAGGGGTTGAGTGATGATCTATTTGTAGTAGTTCTTATCCACTAGGGAATTATCATCCACCAAGTCTGTAGGGAATGGTTATAAATCAAAAAATTTGACCTGATCCAAGGTCATTCTAGAATGGTCCCTCAATCTTACCTCCTCATCATCATTCAATTCTTCCCAAAATTATTCAAAGTAAGGAACATGGGAATATGTAGAGATTCCTAGTGTGCTAGTGATGTTAACATGAACATCATACTATGGCCTTAATTATAAATCTCTATGGGTCATCTATGTCAAATTTTCATCAACACACTTATATTTGAGTAAGGAGGGGCATGCGGATTTGCCTATACTAATTATGAAATGAATTCTTGACTTGTGTTTACTGGATAATAGATTGTGAGTCTCAATAAGTTGTTTCACTATTTCCATTAATTCCCACTTATCACTCACATATGTTTGGAGTGTGTAAGGGTATACATTAAATCCACATACCCTGATGTAGGTGTAGGTGGGGAATTGACTAAATTAGGAACCCATTTAGATGATTTTTATAGTAGTTGCATTAACAAATCTCTTTCTCTCAAGTTCTTTACCAAACATTATTATGATGCAATATATGAATGCATCATTTACTCTCTTGAAGTGTTGTTTAAGAGATTTAAAATTGATGCAAAGATAATATTATTACACCTTATTTTCTTCATTAGCCATTGTGTTGAGCCTTGGGAAATCTCTCCTTTTGGCCAGTATGTATACTAAGTAGGAGGTTATGTAAAAATTTCTTATGGTTTGCACCTCCATCAACTACTTGTAGAGGGATTCACTAATGAGTTAGGTATAGTGGATATATAATTTATTCTCATCGATGACCCATATGTATCAATACATCTAATCCTAAAAACTCTTTACATCAGGACTACCAATAATCTTACGTAGAAATATAATTATGTCTCCAAACTCATCTTTGAAATCAATTCTTTCCAGTGTCTTTGTAAGTATAGTGGAATAAACCTTAAGAGTCTTAATCTATTATTTATTTATCACTCTCTGATATCCCAAGTTATTATCTTGAAATAATTTGTGGGATGTTTCTAGATTTATGTCTAGATAACTCTCAAATTATGGTATCATAAACATTCAATCCTTTCCCCTTAATCATTTAGAACCTCTCTCTTATCAACATCATAATTCCATGATAGTGTTAGTACTAATTCATGGATTTTCACCATCAAGGGATAAGCTATTGCTTGTGGTAATCTAGAGTCATAGATACTCTGGATTCAGTCATTCTTGAACTCTACATTTATCCTAGTCCAAAATTCATCTAGGTCAATGTAACCTAGGTATATATCTATCATATTAGTGGTGTTGGATTCTAGATTGAGTGTCACACCAAGTACTTTAGACTTGAACTTCATCTCTTTCCCAGACATGAATTTTAGAGAGAATACTTAGTGAAAACCAACTACAAAAGCTAGTAGGATTTGTAGGTGCTAGAAGAAGGTAAAATCTCTGGTGGATATTGGAGGTGCTCTAAATATGCAAAAAGTTCATGGGAAAGTGTTGTTACAAAATAAAGTAGAAATATTTGATGTATATTAGAGCTGAAAAATGTAGGTCTAAAGTTCAACAAAGTTGGGAGGTGTTATGAGCAAGTGAAAAATCCCTAGAACTTGGAGTTATTTTAAGCAATAGCGATGTCCATAGGTTTAAGAGGTGTTTAAATTAGGTTGAAATCCCATATGGATTGGAGGTTTAATTCATAAGATACAATCCCAAAAATATTTGAGGTGTATTTAGCAAGTTGAAAGTCTATAGGGACTTTGAGGGATCTTTCAAGGGAATATGCTTTAGTTATGTGAATATACACTAGTATATTCACATGGTTATGGAGAATTTTGGAAAACCTCTTGATTTTATTGAAACTTGAGGAAAATACTATCTTAAGAAAAACCCTGGAGAACATGACTTCTGAGAAAATAGAACATAGAAGAGATTCAATGATGCTATGATGAAACCCTAAAGATGCCTTAACAAAGAAAACCCTAGGAAATTATAATAAAAATCATAGGAATGAAATAAAATTACCAAGTGTCTATTGTAGGAAATTATGTCTTAAGGAAACTTAAAGGATTCAAAATAATATCATGCAGGGTGATAATAGGTTACGGTATGAGGTTTAAGGCGTGGCTTGTATTCATTGAGGTTGTCACTCATAGGGTTTAGGTCATGGCACAAAGTCATTATAAGATTTCCAAATATCAAATTAATAATTAAAAATTCCATATTTATATATACCCCCTATAATTATTTCTTCAATGATAGTAGTTGGTAGAATCTTGGAGTCTTCAAAAAAAATTGTAATTTTGAAAATTGCACATTGACCTATGGATTTTATGGATAAGGAATGGCTGAATTATTTGAAAATGGGAAGGTGTAACTCCAGGAATAATTTGTAATTTTGTAAAATTGTAAATTGCATATGTAGTTTCAGATCCCATGGGCTTAGTTGTTGGTGGTAAGTGGAATTTGGACTACAATTTTTCAAAATTGTAAATTTCTCTCCAATTTCTAGATTCTAGATAGAGTTATTGGTTTGTGGGAAGTGAAACTCTTCTTAGAATTTCTAATTAAAAAAAAAAAAATTGAAAATAGGTCTCTATTTTTTTGTAAGCTAATGGTTAGTAGGAAGTGGACATCTAATTGTAATTTACAATTTTGTAAATTTTTAATTTTAATCAAATCTCTAGTTTTTGTCACTCAATGTATTATAGGATCTAGAGGTTTAGCTATAATTTACAATTTTGAAAATTAAAAATTGAAGTCAAATCTCCAAATTACACTGGCTAATGTATTGTGAGATCTAGAACTCAAGAAGCAATTTATAATTTTGAAAATTTTAATTTACAGACAGACTTATGGATTTTAAAATATGAAGTAAATGTGTGCTTTGGGTCAATTTATTTTTCCAAAAAATTATGGGGTATCCCTTAGGGTACTTGATGTTTTGATATTTTTTGGGATAAAAATATCAACATTTTTGGTGACCTCTATGGAATGATTGCTTGCTAATCATTTTCTCTCTAGTATCCTTCTAGTTCATTGGACATGGATTCATTTTAAGCTTCACACACTTTAACTAGTGAAAAAAATTAGGATTTGCTTTAAAAAAATAAAATAGGGAAATATAGAACAAACTAAGGAAATAAAAACTCTTAGTGATTTGACTTGTGCAAAAGCACTTATTTTTTAAAACATCACTAACCCTATTATATACAAAATTTAATTTTTTGGAATGAATTTCAACCTTAAAAGTAACCTTTGAGGTATATCCCATTGACTAGGATAGGCATTTTTGATCCATCGATCTTGGATAGTTGGAATTCATTAGCTCTTTTGCTCTAAGTTATAATATATGTAGTGTTCCATATTACATTAAACTTGGTGTGATTTCCTAGTTTATCCTTGTCTATATCCCATTTGAGAACTATGTCTCTTTCATTTAATTTCATTTTAGATGAATCTTTATCTAAAGTCTTCTTTTTTTAATCCTAATTTACTTCTTGGAATTTCATTGATTACTTCTTAGTTTTTTCTAGTTTTATGAGTTTAGCCAATCTTACTATCATTTCATCATTGCCAATCAAATCCAATTGGTGATTAAGCTTTAGAGATGGTAACTCAATTGAAAATGGGTCTTGAATTTCCCTTCCATATACAAAAATGAATGGGAATTTTCCAATGGCTCTCTTAAGGGTTATCTTATCATCCTATTATGCTAATTTCAATTTTGTGTACCATGTCTTTTAGTTATCCTCCATTGTTCTTTTGATAATTCTTATGAGGTTCTTGTTGGTAGACTCAGCCAAGCCATTAACCTAAGATTAATAATTAAAATAAGTACTCAGGTATACATTTTTATTTACATCTCATTCACTCACCTAAGTGACCACAAATGCTTTGGCATTATCTAAGATAATGGTGTGGGGAACACAAAACCTTAAGACTATGCCATCCATTAATTCTAGGATAGATGAATCTATGGAATATTTCATTTTAATTGATTCAATCCATCTTGTTAAATATTCCATTGCTATGAGGACCCATTTCTTTCCTACACTCGTTGGTATATTGAACATACTAATGAAATCCGATCCCCATTGAGCAAATGGTTGATATGCTTGAATTGGTTTGAGGGGGAAAGTTTATAATCTTTATTTACCTATGAAGTAAACACATTTATTGAAGTTCCTTACCAATTGGTGGGAATATTTGAATAATTTAAGACAATAATATCCCCATATTATTATTTTGATAACAATGGTTCTTATTGAGAAATGTCAACATGATGGTATATCTTGAAATTCTTCGAGCACCTTAGGGACTTAATTGTGCTTGATACATCTTAACATGACTCCATTAATATTTTATATAAACAATATTCCATCAAAAATAACATAGGTAATAGCTTGGAGTCTAAAATACCTTGGCTTGGACTATTGAATGTCATATAAGTACTCACCAATCTATAGAAAAATGGTCATGTCATGGATCTAGCTATTAAAAATATATTGTTTTAGATACTGCTTCAAAATTCTTGATATCAGAAGCTAGTTGTTCACATAATCCCTTAACTCTTAAATTTTTTGTTATTTTGATGTCCATGTCACATTCCATGAACTTTATAATCCATCCTGATCTATTTTCATATATCTCCTAGCTCAGTAAGAACTCTTTGACATTTTGGTGACTCACCATCAAATGAAGAGCTAGGAACTCTTTGACATTTTGGTGACTCACCATCAAATGAATTTTATTATTAGAGAGTGTATGCCTAAAATTTTTGAGAGCTTTAATCATATCATATACTTGCTTCTTGAAAATATTGTAATTTTCTTCATAATCCTTCAAGAATTAATTGAAGAATGATATTGGCTATTCCAATTGTTCTTGATTCTATTGAGTTAGGATAACTAAAATGTTGCCTTCACCTCCAAAAACATAGATAATGAAATCTTTCTCATAGTTTGGGATGACTAGGGTAGGATCTTGAGAAATAAACTACTTGTTCCTCCTATTTACATCTAAAAATTATGCCCTTCTTGAGCATTGTAATAAGGGGTTTTTCCATAAAGGAAAAATTTGGAACAAATCTACCTAAAATTTTTATTTTTCCAAGAAATCTATGTAATCATTTCTTATGGCTTGGTAGTGCTAATTCAGATATATCATTAAATATCTCAATGTCTATTTCAAGACCCTCTTTTGAAATAATATGGCCTAGTAGTTTCCATTCATGAACTATGAAAATGTACTGCTTAGGATTGAGGTAAATGCCAAATTCTCTGCACCTTTCAAAACATTTCCTAAGGTGATTTAGGTGTGCATCAACATGCTTTGAGTAAACTATGATATCATCTAGATATACTAGGATTATCTCATTTATCAAACCTTTTAAATCCATATCCATAGACCTCTAGAATTTTTCACCAGCATTAGTTAGACCAATGGTATTTTTTTGTATGCATACGTACCTTATTTTATGGTGAAAGTAGTCTTAAATTGGTTTAATTATTCTACCAAAATTGTTATATGTACAATCACTAAAAGGGTAGGGGGAATTAGTGAGCCTAGATATTTCAATTTAAATTCCAATCCTTTCAAATTATTAAATAATTATCATATATTAATTTGATCAAGTAACATTAATAAGAGATCTCATTCATCAAATGCATACACAAGATCAAACACAACACATAGTTCCTATGGGAAACTCTCATGGTGAATAAAAACCACTCTCAAGCCTATAACACATGGACTAATTGTCTTATAGTAAATTATAAACAAGAGGTTAGTCAAGTACTTTAGACCAAAAAATTTGATAGAGTCCTCTTAACGGAAGGCCTTTAGTGAAATAATTGTTTCACAAGGAACAACTACCCCTAAGGAATATCAAGTCCCTTAGACCCTCCTTTGAAGTGAACACCTCAAAATTAGAAATAATGTCTTCAAGACCTAATTATGTATCTCTAATTATTTAACCCCTGTAAAAACTCTCTTTATTTCATATATTCCTCTCATATAGGCATGCCCCAAACTCTCTCCTTATTTACTCAAATTGTCCTCATAAGAATACTTAGATCTCTTCACATATCCTCACACTATAAAATAAATATTATATCATAAAAAATATTACCAATATTTCATACACACAATCAACAACCTATTTTACTTATCAACTCATCTAATAGACAGACTACCTATCCTCTTTGTGAACAATCTTTGCACAAGTCTCTCAAAAATCTTCTACCACCCTTAGAAACCACCATATTTGGTTTCACTATTGATAGAGAATTTATGAATTATAAAGTCCATAATATTTATTTTCAGCCATAACACATTCCTTCACCCTTAATTAATATTATATGGGTCATACTTAAGCACAAATCTCTTTCAAATAGGCCTAAGTCACCTTTTAAGTCCTATGATGATCCATTCACCTCTTTGACACTTATTCAACAAAACTAAGAACAAAGGAACACTTTGAAACTCATGGAATCATGACACATGATATATATTACCTCTTTAAGTTCCCATATCCATCACAATACCTTTCTTCTTAAACACAAATTACTCAAACAACATTTTCTACAATAACCATTATGAGCGAACACACAATCAACTTCTAAACCTTTGTTCATACTATATATGATTTTTCAAACCTTCATAATTAAAAAATAACATACTTATGTAGTATAAAACACTAATAAATATATAACTCATCATGAGATATTGAAACATAATCAATACAAGCTCAAACACCATTCCTAAGTTCTTAATAGATAAATGTCAAACACATAGTCAACTTTGAACCTTTATAATTTGACTATATAAAATTTTAGATATTCAAAGATATATTTTTATATATGCCTTGGAATCCTATACAAGTTATCTTTTTACACCATGAGAAAATTTTACCTATATAAAAGTTATGGCCAAAATATAGATTACTGATTTTTCCTTTTTTAAATTCAAATATTCAAATGCAAACAATCACAATTAAACTTCAGACAATATGATCACATCTCATGTCCTAGTGTTTTTAGATAAAATATTCACTATTGATATTATTTGAAATTTAATACAAATTTCACCACTACCCAAACATTAAATCTCTAACATTTGACCTCATCTCATGTAACCTTGCAATATTGACTCAATGTGTACAATCAATATCTACAGGATTATCCTTACTTTAACAATGCTAGACATATATCACTTTGACATCTTTAATTTAATATGAACCATTTATATCAATTATTATTAAAAACCACTAACCTCTGATCCTTGGAATAATCTTTATCTTTATCTTTGATCAACTTTAAACAGTAGACACTTGGCACTATCTCCTTATATCTTGACATCTTGGAATGAACATGCTCTATTAATCCATTTTTAAGGAGCTTGATATTTAACTTAATTAACCAATCAAAAAATTTAACCATTTATATTACTTCACACCATAGATATATATTTAATCACTACCTCACATATTTGGATCTCCACCTGGTCCTGATCTTTAACATTGTGCAAAAATGACTATGGGGACCATTTCTTATCTGCATGGAACGCCAACTTTAGACCTCAATAACTTTTGTTTTTATTAGATGAATGATGTGAATTTTGGATAATATGATCTAATCTCATATTATAATCCAAAAATATGTAAAAATACTCTTGAAACGTTTGCTCATGCAATATATGACTCCATTAATTTAGTCACTGAGTTTTTTCCTGCCACAGAGCCAACTATGTCAAGAACTATTTGGAAGGCTAAATTTCCACATGCATATATTTTGATGAACTTCATCACATGATCTAAAATTTATAAAAAAATAAAATAGGCACAAAAATTAACAAACCCATGTGATAATTTTTTTCTCATACCTTTACACATGTGAAATATAGAAAAATCAAAATTCCTACTCAACTTTTCTTACCATATTACAAATTTGGTGAGGTATGGGAAAATACTATCAAACCATCTAGGAGCCCAAATTTGCACTTTTATATCTTATGTTGTGATTATTCATAGGACCTCAAATTTATTACATATAACATAGGAAAAAAATTGATTAAAATCATATGACCAACTCCCCTTGACTCATCCATATGTGGCAATGATGATGTCAGCAAACTACCTACTCATATTTTTACCACTAGACCCAAAATGTATAGATGAAACTAATGATCAACCAGATGAAATCCACTCATGAACACAAGAACTCAAATAATTTTTAACTTCTGATAGGAAACCTTGCACACTATCAAACCACCATACTCATCTTTGAACATCTCTAACCATGCCAAAACTGAAGATCAACCAAGCATACTTAAAGCATACTAGGACAAGCATATTTCACACTTTATTAGTGTCACATAGACTATTAAGGAACTTCAACCACTCACCTCAAAACTTTTATGAAATCACCATGACATCATAGATACCTCTCCAATAATATCCCCCTTTGTCATTGATGTAAACACCCATAATAAAACAATACATAGCTCACCTTCCTTCTCTCTTTTCAAGCACTCTCAGAATAGGAACTTTCTCCCCATTTGACATAATGATGAAGTGGGAATAATCTAATCCCAAGGATCTAAAAATACCATTAAAAATATAATACCATCTTATAAATATGATATAACTTCCCCCTTACCTTAAGCCTACCTCTTTTTTCCTTGACAAATTCCTCTTACTAGATGCCAACATTATTTTCAACTAAGCAATAAAAATAATGAAGAGAGAACACACAAAAACATTTATATCTAATGTAACTCACCAAAAAACATCTAAGAGGGTACTCTACCTAATATTTATGAGTAATTTCACCCCCTGACCATCTTCAGATCTCCACGCACTATGAAGAACCAACACACATGCTTACTAGCCTTCTCTCTTAAGCTACTATAAGGACCACCAATGGAACTTCATGCCATTCACCAAATAGAAAAACATTATATGAAATAACCTAATAACTCTCCTTAAAACATACATACCTTGTTTTTTTGGAGAAAGTAAGAAATTAAAACACTCTTCTTCACACTACGCTTATTTAGTCTCCTTGTAGCCCTACCTAGAATTTATAGAGCCCCCAAATTTCATTAGACACAATATCAAGACCTGAAACTTAATATCCATATCATTCTCATATTACCCCTTAAACACATAGATTTTTATTACCTATTTCATTCTATGAAAATTACTTCCTTTGGAAACCTACTAGCTAATTAGGCTTCCAACCTGACAAAAACATGAATAATTTAAAAACCACAAACCTTAAAAACTATATAAAGTTTGATTTGATAACCTATTTGACCCATTTAACTTATTAATAAACCTCAAACCTCAAATAATAAGGCAAATAACTTTTTAATCATATCCCAAAACCCTAGAATCTCAAAACAAATAGAGTCAACAAACCTCCTTTTGGTTAACGTACACCACTAATATTTATTATAAACCTGGAGATAACCATTACACACTTATATACTAATATTTAATCTTAAAAAACTTTGGGAATGCATACAACCTTTAACCCAATTTAGGCTTGCTTGCCTTTAAGCAAAAATCAAGAAAATTGAGAGTACTCAAAAATCTCCAATTTGACTTCAGCATACCTTCAAAACATAAAAACACCTAAAAAAAGATATAATAATGTCAAAAAACCTTTCTTTTTAAAAATATCATCTTGAAAAAATATATATCCTCATTTTCCACTTGAAAACCTTCAATCTAACCCTGTGGATTGATCATATACAACTATATCATCAGTCTAACATCACCACAACATATCTTCCACCTGGGTATGCCTGCTTTAACTAAAGACACACATCTTTAGCCTTATAGGAACATTTTAAGGATACCACACCAACACTTTTTTATTCACTTAAAGGAGTATCTTAAGAATCATAGATAGAGACATCCTCTACACCATAATGCTTTTAAAACAAAGTGAAGCCAGGAGTGGCCCACATCTCCTTAGTAACCACTAGAATCCTCTTATAGCTATAAGATTTCTTGCTTTTGTTTTTATTATTCTTCTTCTTCTTAGTTTTAACTATGACAATTGGTTCCTTTTATAAATCACTCTCCTTCACTTCTAAAATTGAAATGATAACACATGGAGTAAATATGGAACCTTGACATACCTTTTCATCTATATAATCTTCTTTATATCTTGGAACCTCATCACTAGGAAATAATAATTGATGTCATCTATATTATACATGATCAATAATGGTAGGATGTTCACTTATATCCATACACATCTTATAACTATCCTCAACTAGTACCTTGGTCTTCTCCTTGAGCTTGGTCTCTTCATTCACAACATAAGTAGACAATGACACCCCTTGGTAATCTTCACCTTTTGTAGCATTTTACGCTATAGAAAATAGATTAATTGGACTTATAGACTCATCATAACTCATAATTACCACTTTTGGTTTCCATGAGCTAACTTACCTTTTTCCTTCCACTATTGTATCATGATTGAACATATTCTGATTTACAATACTTTACTTGTAGAATCTAGTAAATGTGACCAATATTTTCATAGTTGTATCAAATAATACTTGATGGAAACTCAAATTTTCTTACCTTAAATGGATAATGTTTTAAAATCCCACATTATAAAAGTTTAAACACTCAACCTTGCCCACACCTTTTGACTGATGACCCTCATCATAATTCCATGTAAATTTAATTCTAGTAGGTCTCTTGAATTCTCTAGATCTATGCCTAAACTGATTAAAAATATAAAAGTAACCATTGAAATTTGCATACCTTATAGAATTTGGTTGTCTTATTTGATATGTCTTCATTTTTATAGCATATTCATTCCTTCTCTAATGATTGATCTTCAAAGTCATATAGTTTTTTTCACATCAGTCTTCATCATATCTTGATTTTCATTCTCTGGTTCTTCTTTATAGCCAAGACCAGTTCTATCACTTGCATGCTTTTGATCATTTAAAATATTGTCTAGATCACTTTTTCTCTTTTTTAATCTCACAAATGAATTCACCTTAGTCTATGTCTTCTTTAACTCAGATTTCAAAGACTCATTTTCAAAAACATATGTTGAACATTCATATCTTTAGCTTTTAGGCTTGTAGACAAGATTTTCAATTAAAAACTATGATGTTCAACTATATTTTCATTCATGATTCATACAAATTAAATTATTACTCATAGTCTTTGAGTTGAGACTTCATATTATTTTTAATTTGATTATTAATCTTTAGTTCTTTAAGAACATTCATTAATTTAGTATCGTAGTCCACCTCATCTTCATCGTCATCTAAATCATTTCAAGTAGACTCTTTTTAATGTGACAAACTACCTCCCTCAATCATGAATAGGGATTCATCTTCAATAGGACCATCATATTCATGATCATACTTTGAGTCTCTAACTTCACTCTTATCTGATGATCTATAATCTTCTTTAGTGTAGAGACACTTATTGTCCTTGTAGTACTTCTTGTTGTCAAACCTTCTATATCCCTATTTACTTTTATCACAGCTAAATGATCTCTTTCCATCATGATGACCTTGATCATGCTCTTCATCATAATCCTTCTTATAATTATGAGGGTACTTATTATCAAAATGTCCTACCTCTCCATAATTGAAGCATTTAAGGGTAGTTTACCCTTATACTTGCCTGAACCTATTTGAATTTCATTGAAATCAAAGAAATAAGTTCATCCTCATCTATATTAGAAATTTTATCCTCCTTGGTTTTCTTGCATTGTAACTTCTTCTTTGTCTTCATTTTAGTATTGAAAGTTGCTTCTTTATTTGGTGGTATATCATCATTCTTCCTCATATCATAAGAAGTAAGGGTGTCATGCAAATGACCCATCTCTGACTGAGTAAGATCATGAGTTTATTCTATAGAAAATAATTTTGGATCAAACTTAAGGGATAGAGACCTTAATAATTTTTGAACTATAGTAGTCTCTTCAAGGTTCTCTCTAAGACCTCTGATGATGTTCATAATATCATCAACTCTCTATAGAAAGGACACCATTGAATCTTATTCATTCATCTAGAGACTTTCAAATTGCCTTTTGTGAGTTTACAACTTAGCAAGCTTTACCTTTGAATCTCCTTCATAAATGATCTACATTTTATCCAATATATCTTTAACATATTTACAATGAATTACCTTGGTGAAATCTATCTCTATAAAACCACAAGTGATGGAATTCATTGTCTTAGAATTATTCTCAAATAGCTTCTTTCTTGCAACATTAGATGGAGGAGTATTAGGAACAACATAACAATCTACAACAAATTACAATACATCAAACCCTAGGGAGATAATGTATATCATCATCCTAGCACTCCAAAATTCATAATTGAATCCATTGAACATCATTTCCTATTTATTAGAGAAACCTCCTTGATGACTACCCATATTTTACCTTTGATCACCTTCAAGATATCAAACCTTTACCAAAAGACCTAATTTGTCACCAATTATTTGAGTTACAATATCTAAGAGGAGGGGTGAATTAATGATCCTATTTTTTTTAAGTTCAATTCAAATCCTTTCAAACTATTAAACAATCATCATATATTAACTTGATCAAGTAACATTAACAAGAGAGATCATTCATTTAATGCATACGAAAGATCAAACACATAACACATAATTCCTATGTAAATATCTCATGTAGAATAAAACCCACTCTTAAGACTATAACACATGGTCTACTTATTCTATAATTGATTAAAAATAAGATACTGGTCAAGTTTGTTAGACCAAAAACCTTGATCAAGTCCTCCTAACCAAAGGCTTTTAGTGAAATACCTATTTCACAAGGAGAAACTACCCCTAAATAATATCAAGTCATTTAGACCCTCCTTTGAAGTGATCACCTCCACTTTAGAACTAATGTATTAAAAAACTAATGATGGATCTCTAGTTATCTAACTCCTACACAAAATCCCTCTCTATCTCATACAAGCCTCTCATATAGGCATGTCATAAACTCTCTCCTTCTTCACTCAAACTACCCTCATATCCACACTCATATCTCTTTTCATATCCTCTAACTATAAGATAATTATTTTATCATAAAAATATGATGAATAAGTCATACACATAGTCAACAAATTGTTTTACTTATCAACTCATCCAATGGGCACACTACCTATCCTCTTCACCAATAATCCTTTCGCGAGTCTCTCACAAATCTTCCACCACACTATAAACCATCATATTTGTTTTCATTATTTATATATAGTTTATGAATTATTAAGTCCACAATATTTCTTGTCATCCATAACACATGCCTTCACCCTAAAGGCATCTTACATGGGTCACACTTAAAGTGCAACTCTATTTCAAAAAGGCCTAAGCCAAATTTTAAGTCATATGATGACCCATTCACCTCTTTGACACTTATTTGAGAAAAATAAGAACACATGAACACTTTACAACTCATGGACTCACTCTACATGATCTATAAGTTCTCCTTAAGTGCCCATATCCATCACAATACCCTTCTAGTTAAACACAAATCTCATACAACATTTTGTATAACAACCATTATGAGTGAACACATAATCAACTTATAAAAATTTATTCATACTAGATATGATTGGTAAAAACTTAATATTGCTCAAATAACATCTTCATGGATTATAAAACACTTCCAAATAGCTAAGTCATCATGAGATATTGAAACATCATCAATACAATCTCAAACATCCTTCTTTGGTTGTTAATAGATGAATGTCAAACACACATTTAAATTTGAACCTTCATAACTTTTATTATACAAACTCTCAAATATTTAAATATATACTTAAATATGTGCCTTGGATTCCTCTACAAGTTATATTTTTACACCATGATAAAATTCTTCTTATATCAAAAGTTATGGCCAAACTATAAAGCACTAGTTTTTCCTTTGTTAAATTCAAATATTCAAATGCAATCATTCATAATTAAACTTCAAACAATATGCTCTCATATCATGGCCTTACATCTTAAAATTAAATACATACCATTGATCTTATTTTAACTTTAATGAAAAGTGTGCCACTACCCAAATGTTAAACTTCTAAGAGTTGACCTCATCTCATGTAATCTTATAATATTGACTCAACGTGCATTGTCAATCTCTATGAGCTTGTCCTTTATTTAAAAATGATAGACAAATATCACTTTGACATCTTGAATTTATTAAAACCTATTGATCTATATTAGTATTAACACCTACTAATCATTTATCCTTGGAATAATCTCAATCTTTATTTCTGCCCAACTTTAAACATCAAACACTTTGCACCATCTTACTACATCCTAACATATTGGAATGGACACACTCCATTGATCCTTTTGTGAGAATCTTCATATTTAACTTCATTAAAAAAATGAACAATTTGAACCATTTGAATTATTGTGCACCATAAATCTATATGGATGAACTCTTATGCATTGTTGGATCTCCATCTAGTCATTGTCACATAGACTATCAAGGTACTTCAACCACTCACTTGGACACTTCCATGACATCATAGATAAATCTCCAATAATATCTCTCTTTGTCATTTATATTTATTATGATAAATTAGAACCTATATTTATCCCAAAATTTTATAAAAGATAAACTATGAAATGAATTAATAAAATATTCTAAAAATAAAAATAAACATGCACATAACAGGAGACACCAGATTTAACGTGGTTCACCCAAAATGGGCTACATCCACCAAACTTATCTAGTATATTATTTCTATCAATACAAGGGAGAAACAAAATCCTATAACAAACCTTGTTACCCCTCTTTATCTTTTCCACCTCCTTTTTATGTAAAATATTTCATTCTTATATTTATTCACCCTCATACATCTCAGCCATATATCAATACATTTTAGGGTTAAAATGCCTAAACATAACCACTATCATCAGATCTAGAAATCTTTAATTAATAACCTAGATTGATTACAAAATAAAAAAATTAATAAGGCAAGCCACCACACCATTAGGGATACAAAATAATAGGATTCAAACCTGACTGAAATAACATCAAAATTTTAACTTCTGACACTAAAAGACAATTAGGCTCCACACTTAACAATGTTAACACCCATCATGAAATAATATACAACTCACCTTCCTTATCTTCTTTCAAGCACTCTCACAACATGAACTACCTCCCCCTTTGATAAAATGACAAAGTGGGTACAATTTTATCCTAAGGACCTAAAAATACCATCAATAGGAGAGGACCATCTTAGAAATATGATACAAACTCCACCTTACCTTGAGCGTACCTCTTTTTTCCTTGACAACTTTCTCTTGCCACATGCCAACATTATTTTCAACCAAAAACTACAACCAATGAAGAAAGAACACAAAAAAACACTTATATCTAATGGAACTCACCAAGAAACATCTAAGAGGGACTCCCCCTAGTATTTTTGATCAATTTCACCTCTTTAGAATGTTCAAATCTCCACACACCATGAAGAACCAACACATAAGTTTGCTAGCCTTATATCTCAAGCTACCATAAGGACCACCAACATAACTTCATTTTATTCACCAAATAGGAAAAATGATCTAAAATAACCTAAGAACTCTCCTTGAAACATAAATACTTTTTTATTTTAAAGAAACTGAGCAAAACAAAATCACTCTTCTTCACACTAGGCCTATCTAGTCTCCTTGTAGCTCTACCTAGAACTTATAGAGCTCAAAAATTTGAGTAGATAAACTATCAATACATAAAAATTCATATATATAACACTCTCATATTATCCTTCAAGTGTAAAAATTTGAATTACCTTGCTCATCCTCTGAAACATACTTCCTTCACAAACCTACTAGCCAATTATGCCTCCAACCCGATAGAAACATGAATAATTTGGAAAACACAAACCTTAAAAACTATATGAAGTTTGATTTTAAAACCCATTTTTTCCATCAAACCTATTAATAAGATTCAAAACTCAAATCATAAGGCAAACCACTTTTCTAGCATAACCCAACACCCTATAATCTCAAACAAATAGAGTCAACAAACCTCTTTCTGGTCAACATCCACCTCTGATATTTATTTTACACTTGGAGATATCCATTGAACACTTCTTGACCAATATTTGAGATTTCAAAACTTTGGTAATCCATACATCCTATAACCCATTTTAGGCCTACTTGCCTTTAAGCAAAACATAAGAAAACCAAGAGTACTCAAAAATCTTTAATTTGACTTCAACATACCTTCAGACCACAAAACCACTTGGAATAAGTTATAATAAGGTAAGTAGACCTTTATATCCAAAAATATCATCTTTAAAAAATACAAATCCTCTTTTGTCACTTAAAAACCTTCAATTTGACCTTGGAAACTGATCATATACAACTATGACATCACTCTGACATCACCACAACATATATTCCACCTGGACATATCTTCTTCAATTAAAAAACACACATCTCTAGAATTATATGACCATTTGGAGAACACCATATCAACACTTTCTTATTCACTAAAAGGAGTCTCTTAAGAAGCATAAACAAAGACATTTGCTTCATCATAATTATCTTAAAACAAAGTGAAGGCAAGAGTGGACCACATCTCCTCAATAACCACTAGAATCTTCTTATAAATATAAGATTTATTGATTTTGTTCTTATTATTATTAGTGTAAAATATGACAACTAGTTCCTTTTCTAAATCACTCTCCTCTTGTAAGATTGAATTGACAACACATGGAACAATTATGGAATCTTGACATACCTTTTCATCTATCAAATCTTCATTGCATCTTGGAACCTCATCACTGGGCACTAATAATTGATGTTTTATATATGATAGATGATCATCAATGGAAAGATGTTCACTTAGATCCATACACATCTCAAAACTAGCCTCAACTAGTACCTTGGTCTTTTCCTTGAGCTAGGTCTTTTCATTCACAACATAAGTAGACAGTGAGAGCCATTAGAACTCTTCACCTTCTATAGCATTATCCACCATATAAAATAGATTACTTGGACTTGTATACTCATCATGACTCATACTTACCACGTTTGGATTCCATGAGCTAACTTTCCTTCTTATTTGCACTCTTAGCTATTTTGATTTGTAGACCTTTGCTTGCATAATCTAGCAATATGACCAATCTTTTCATAGTTGTTTCAAACAATAATCCTTGATGGAAAATAAACTTATCTTACCTTAAATAGACAATGTTTTTAAAAGTTTCCCACATTATGACAATTAAAAAACTCAACCTTGCACATACCTTTTGACTATTGACCCCCATCATAGTTCTATGCAAATTAATTTCTAAGATGTCTCTTGCATTTTCTATCTCTATGCCCATACTAATTACAAGTATAGTAGTAACCATTGGAATTTCATACCTCATAGAATTTGGTTATCTGATCTAATTTATCTTCATTCTACTAGCATCTTCATTCCTTGTTTGATGATTTATCTTCAAATTGAGATTATTCTTGTTTACATTAGTCTTCATCTTGTCTTGAGTTGCATTCTCTAGTTCTTTGTATCTAAGCCTAGTTATCTCACTTGCATTATTTTAATCATTCATAATATTATCTAGATCACTTGATCTCTTTTCAAATCTCACAAATTACTTAACCTTACTAGATGTCTTCTCTAACTCATATTTCAAAGACTCATTTTTAGAAACATACCTTAAACATTCATCTTCTTTAGCTTTCAAGATTGTAGACAGGATTTCCAATTGACAACTGAGATGCTTGACTATATCTTCATGCTCTTTAATGTCTTCGCTCATTATTGTTTCATAAACACTAAATTTATCTTCATAGTCTTTTATTTGATACTTCATATTCTTGCTAATATTCTTCTCAATCTTTAGTTCTTCAAGAGCATTCATCAATTCAATCTCATAGTCCACCTCATCTTCATCATCATCTGAATAACTCCAAGTAGACTATTTTTTATGTGAGAAACTACTTTCTTTAGCCATGAAAAAAGTTTCATCTTCAATAGGACCATCATCTTCATGATCATACTTTGAGTCATTAACTTCACTCTCATCTAATGAGTTGTAATCTTCAATGGTGTAGAGACTCTTCTTTTCCTTGAAGTACTTGTTGTCAAAACTTCTGAATCCCTTTTTGCTTTTATCAGACTTGATTGATCTCTTACCATCATCATAACCTTGATCATGTTATTCATCATCATCCTTATTATAATTATGAGGTCACTTATTATAAAAATGACCTACCTCTCCACAATTAAAGCATTGAGGGGTAGTTTAACCTTATACTTGCCTGAACCTATTTTCAATTTCCTTGAAATCAAATCAATTAGTTCATCCTCATCTATATAATAAATGTCATCCTCCTTGGGTTTATTAATTTGGAACTTATTATTTGTCTTCATTTCAGTCTTGAAAGCTACTTCCTTCTTTGGTTGTATATCATCATTCTTCCTCATCTCATAGGCAGTAAGGCTACCATGAAATTAATCCATCTTCAACTAAGTAAAATCATGACTTTATTCTATAGAAAATAATTTATGATCAAAATTGAGGGATACAAACCTTAATAATTTTTGAACTATAATATCCTCTTCAGGGTTCTCTCCAAGACCTCTAACGATGATCACAATCTCATCTACTCTCTAAATAAAGGATACCACTAAATATTCTTCCTTCATCTTGAGACTTTCAAGTTTCCTCCTATGAGTTTGTAACTTAGCAAGATTTACCTTTGAATCTCCTTCATAAATGATCTACACTTTGTCTCATTTCTCTTTAGCATATTTACAATGTATTACCTTGGTGAACTTAGTCTTTGTAAGACCAAAAGTGATGGCATTCATTTTTATGAATTATTCTCAAATAGCTTCTTGTACGCATTACTAGATGGAAGAGTAGTAGGAATAACATAACCATCCACAATATATTTCCATACATCAAATCCTAGAGACATAATGTATGTCTTCATCTTAGCACTCTAAAATGCATAATTAGATCCATTGAATAGTAGTTCTTGCTTAATATAAAAACCTCCTTGATGACTGCCCATATTGTACCTTGGATCACCTTCAATTTATCAAGCCTTTACCAAAGGACCATTTCTGATACCAATTATTAGAGGTATAATCATTGAGAGGGGGTGGTGAATCAGTGCACCTCGATATTTAAATTTCAATTCCAATCCTTTCAAACTATTAAATAATCAACATATATCAACTTGATCAAGTAACCTTAACAAAAGAGCTCATTCATTTAATGCATACACAAGATCAAACACACAACACATAGTTTCTGTGGGAAACCCTCATGGAGAATAAAACTAACTCTCAAGATTTAAACACATGGAATAATTATTCTATAACATATTAAAAATAATAAATTGGTCAATTCTTTTAGACCAAAAAGCTTTATCAAGTCCTCTTGACCAAAGGCCTTTAGTGAGACACTTGTTTCAAAAGGAACAACTACCCCTAAGGAAGATCAAATAAGTTAGACCCTCCTTTAAAGTGAATAAATGAATACTTTCAAACTCATGGAATCATTCCACATGATCTATAAGATATCCTTAAGATCCCATAACCATCACAATACCCTTCTAATTAAACAAAAATCACTCAAACAACATTTTGTACATCAACCATTATGAGTGAACACACAATCAACTTCTAAACATTTTTTCATACTAGGTATGATTATTCAAACCATAATAATACATAAATAACATATTTATTTAGTCTAAAAAACTCCAAAATATATAAGTCATCATGATATATTGAAACAACATCAATACAAGATCAAACATCCTTCTTAGGTTCTTAACAAATGGATGTCAAACGCATAGTCAACTTTAAACATTCATAAATTTTACTATAAACACATTCATATATTTAAATTTATATTTATACATGTGTCTTGGATTATTATACAATTTCACTTTTTACACTATGAGCATATTTTGCTTGTATCAAAAGTTATAGCCAAAATACAAAGCACTGATTTTTCCTTTGTTAAATTCAAATATTCAAATACAAATTGTCTTAATTAGACTCTAAAAATATACTCACATATCATGTCCTTAAATATTAATATTAAATATGCACCATTTATATTATTCTATATTTAACATAGAGTTTTCTACTTCCCAAATGTTAAACCTCTAACAGTTGACCTCATCTCGTGTAATCTTGCAATATTGACTCAATGTGCATTGTTGATCTTTACGAGATTGTCTTTGCTTTAATAATACTAGAAAACATTCAATTTGACCTATTGAATTTAATACACACCATTAATATCAAAATTTATTAATACCCACTCAATGTTTATCCTTGGAATAATTTCAATCTTTATCTCTTCTCAACCTTAAACATCGAACACTTGGCACCATCTCACTGCATCCTAACATCTTGGAATGAACACACTCAATTGATCCTTTTGTAATGATCTAAATATTTAAATTCATTAAATAAAAAAAACTTTTAACCATTTTAATCAATTCATACCATGTATCTATATTTATGTACTCCTATGCACCATTAAATCTCCATTTGGACTTGATCTTTAACATTGTGAAAAAATGACTAAGTATGGGGACCATTGCTTATCTCCCTAGAAGGATAACTTCAGACCTCAATAACTTTTGTTTTGATTATATGAATGATCTGAAATTCATATCATATTATCTCCTCTCATAGGATAATCCAACCATTTTTAAAACTACTCCTAAAACTTTTTCTCATGTGAGATATAACTCCATTAATTTACTCACTCAGATTTTTCCTACCACTGAGCCAACTATGTCAAGAACTATCTAGAAGGCCAACTTTTCACATGAATATATTTTTATGCACTTCATTACATGATCTTAAATTTATTGAAAATCAAATAGGAAACAAAAATAAACAAAACAATATGATCATTTTCTCCTTGTACCATTACACATGCAAAATATAATAACATCAAAATGTTTACTCAACTTTTCTTTCCATATTACAAATTGGGCTAAGTATGGGAAAACACTATGAAACTACTTGGGAACCCAAATTTTCACTTGAATATCTTATGTTCCTCTTCATCAAATGACTTATATTTTACTTCATAGAAACTAGGAATAAATGTGATCATAACCATATGACCAACTCCATCTGACTCATCCATACATGGTAATGGTGGCATAAAAAAACTGCCTACTCAGATTTTACACCACTAGACCCAAAATGTCTAGATGAAAATAATCATCAACTAGATGAAATCCACTCATGAATTTAAGCACTCATATCATTATTTAATTTTTATAGGACACTTTTCACATGTTTAAATCACCATACTCATCCCTGATCATCTCTAACCATGCCAAAAGTGAATATTAACCAAGCATACTATGACAAGCATATTTCACACTTTTTCATTGTCACATAGACTATCAAGGAACTTCAACTAATATTAATCAATATTTTATTTTATCTAACAGGCTTGGTATTTATATCAAGATATATTTTATGTTGGGCCAATCTAGGGTCAAACCCCCTTATATCATGATAACTCCAAGTAAATTTATCATCAAATTCTTGACACAACTCAATAAAATCTTATTTTTCAGAATTATTACATACCTTTCCTATCTTCAATGATTTTCCTTATAAGATGAATATTGGATCATAGTCATCTTCATTTACTTTGATGTTCTTCTTTTCGCATTTTAGTTGATCATCTAAATTAAAGATGTTTTCTAGTGTAACAAGATCCATAGGTATTTTGTTCATCTTTAATTAGATGATCTAATCTCCATATTGATCTTGGATTCTTGATTGGTTCTTATTATGGCATGGAATATCACCCTTTTCGAAGAGTTATTTAGGCCCTCCCACTCCTACCCATAATATATTGGATAAACCTTAGGATGTGGGCATCTTGTAGTGAGTTAAAACCTTTGAATAACGATGACTTCCTCTTGGTATATAACCTAAACTAATGTTTCTACTTGGAAAAGGGATAAAAGAAGGTAGAGGGTAACTAAGAGATAAAATTATGATTCACCAAATTTAAATGACACTCACATAAGATTGAAACCAACACTAATTCAACATAAGACAATTATTGTTCACAAAATCTCTCAAACTAGCTAATTTACATAAGTATTTCTTAAACTAGGATCACTAAGCAATGAAAGAAGAAAAGAGAAATTTTAATATTCACACCAAGAATCCATTAATGGTAGAAATATATCAAGTTTATACCTACATTTAGCTTTAAAATACCTAAAAAGAGGAAAGAAAGGACAATGGACATGGAAGAACACTTCCTCACAAATCCATCTTGCACAATCTTACTAAACACAAGTTAAATCTAAGAGATAGGTAAAAATTAACTGTATTACTTTAGTAGGTAGTTATTACAAATTTTGATAGAGTTTTTTCATTGTAAAATGATAGTCTCTTCTTTTTGTGTGTGTGGAGGAGAAATGGGAGGTATAGGAGAGAAGGGGGAGAGGGAGAGAAGAATCAAACACAATAGAAAATAATAAATAAGATGCAACCATCCCTCATGAATTTTTAACCACATTTAGATCAATTAGGATTAATCATTCCTAAATAAATTAACCCTCATTATCCCAAATAGACTTCAATCCCTCTTACTATCATAGAAATAGATTAAAAGACAAGAAATTATTGATGATGATAAATCATGATCTATTAAGAAAGGAAAGTCTCCAAAGACTTTTGAAACATCATTAAATGGTCCACTTTCCCTTCTCAACCTCCAAACCTACAATATCTTAATGAGATTATAACACCATGCTTCATCTTGATATGTATTTTACATTACTAGATAGCCACTTGAACTCATTCACCTAGTGTCCTTTCTAACATTCCTTTAACAGTCACAACTTTGTCTTTACTTAAAACCCTAAAAATAGGTCCACTGTAGATGAAAACCAATCACCTTATTGGTTTTCATATAGTCATTTATCAATGAATATCCATAGGTTGATTAGTATCTTGATTATAAACAAGATGCAAAACTTATGTCTGATGGATTTTGTGAGGCTTAACTAATATTTAATGGTGGCATACAAATTTTTAGTGTTTTGATTTGGTAACCTAAATCACATTTTGATCTCATATCTATATAGACAAGCTTGGGTGGTGAAATATTTTGATCTAACATGTCTACACATCTAGCATCTCCTTGTTATGTTATTTAATTAAATTTAAAATATGACCACTACATATTCATGTGCCCTCATCTCTTTCCCACTTGAAGCTTGATCATATTTGACCCATCAGTCTTCTCAAGAGTCTCCTAGCCTTGAATTTCAACATTATCATTGATCTTTGATTCAAATTCTATGATTGTGACACTTATCATCTCCATATTATTTATATGTACCCTATTATTAGTTTCCATCAAGTTAATGCTCTTACACCATGTGTTAGCCTTTCATGAAATTTGGGCTCATTGATATTCATCTATACAGCTGAATACATGTCATTGATCTTTGATCTACATGATCAAATGCACACCATTGATTTGCTAATTCACCATGATTATGATACTTGGCACCATCACATTTAATCTTAGGATGCATTGACTTATTAACCTTGTTCTCACTTTTATATCTCTATCTACATAATTGAATGTGCACCATAGATCTATCTTGACTTATTGACTTTTCTTGCTCATGTGTCATTAATCCTTGTTCTAATTGAGCAAGGTTTCAACACTTGATATCCCTACATTCAATCCATATATTGCTAAAGATTTTTTGAATCCAAATGGATATTTCTTGTGGCTTTAATTTGACGTCCCATGGGATGTCCCACACTACTAGATCATCTTTTAAGGCTTATATCTTGAGATAGGAAACACACCAAGACACAAAAATTGTAGGGGATATTCATGGCACAAAATACATAATTTTCATCTAATCCATCAACTTTGGTTAGCTTATTAAGTATACTTATTAAAATTACAACCAAACTAACTTATTAATTCCAAGTGGTCTAATCCATCCAGGCAAAAGTTTTGTATGTAGGTTAATTTTGGCCAAATTTTTTAGTGACATCCTAGGATTTCATGTCTACTAAGAAACATATTGGTTACCTTGTCTTATCCATTGAGAATATGGGTTCATAAGAATTTCTTCTCAATTAATATGAAATTGATATAAGGCCATCCCTATTTGAAAACCTCCTCTTAAAGCAAAAAGAGAAATAAGGACAAAAAAAACATTGTGCCCAAGGCACTTATGGAAGGGAACACACAAATAAAAATAATGTACACAAAGCATTTAGAGGAAAACATGAAAAACTATTATAATATATATAATGGTTGAAAAATCTTGCAATACCAAGGATTTAAATGAATGTCATTGATTAGGATGGTTAATACCTCTCCATATATATGATCAAGTTGAAAAGAATTACGTTGTTTGCATATGTGGATTAATTAAGGGCCACTCTATAAGATATCAAACTTGGTATGGTTGCCTAGATTTACCCTATCTTAATCCTATTTGAGGACTAGATCTCCTTCCTTGAAGTCCTTTAATCTATCTCTCTTGTTAAAGTCTTTATTGACTTGAGCTTGGTATGACTCTAGTGTCTTCATTACAAGGTCCCTTATTTCTTCAAGCTTCATGAGATCTAACATCCTCATGCTTCTAGGTTAATTCTACATCAACTTAAGCTGATGGGCTAACTCCAAGGCATGTAACTCAATAGAGATGGTAAATTTGGCTTCCATCCCATATACAAGGATACATGGTGAGTTTCCAATAGCAACTTTGGGAGGCACCCATAAGTCTATCCTTAATTTTGTGTGCCACACCCTATGATCATTTTCTATAGTCCTCTTGATAATCCTTATGAAGTTTTTGTTTGTTGACTCTACTAGTCTATTACATTGGGGCTATTCATTTGAGTATGCAATAAGGTATATACCCTGTTGAAGTTCCCACTCACTTTTCCTCATACTAATAAATGGTAAGGTATTATCTAAAATTATTGTTTCTTGTACACCAAACCTCATTACTATACTATCATAGAAGTCCAACACTACTATTTCATTAGATTATTTAAGGGAAATTGCTTCCACCCACTGGTTCATGAAGGAGTTAGTAGTAGTGAATACCCATTGGTTTCCTCCACTAAAAGGTGGATTGATCATTCCTATGAAGTCTAAACCCCACTACATGAAGGGTTGTTCCACCTAGATTTAGTTGAGAGGTAAGGCTACCAATATTTTCTTGCCTATAAAGAGAGCACACTTTTGACATTTTCTCACCCATGAATAGGCATCTTTGAAGAGTTTGGGCCAATAATAACTAGCTCTCATCACTTTTACTACTATAGTCCTTGAAGCAAAATGGCTTCTTATAGGCCCATCATGGAATTTCTCTAAGAGACTTGTTTCTCTTAATTTATATTCATTTCTTAATTTTGGAATAAGATAAGAAAATAGTAATATGGATATAATATAAATACCTAGTTGGTGATTCATGTGCAACCTAGATGAAGATGGAGAACTCATATTTGGCTTAGAAGGAATAACCTATAGCTTGCTATATGGATGATAGTTGATGGCTAGAAAAATTTTGATAGAGTGATAGTAATTTGTCCTCAAAATCAAATTAAATAGAGGTTGAAGTCTCTTTTTTTATTATTGAGTTTCTAAAGGAAGACTAGATATTGGAAAGCTTCAATACCTGTATGCAAGAATGATCATGATGATGGAACCATTTCACCTCCTACTCCTCTCCTTTTATTGGCAAAGAGAGATGGAGGATAGAAGGTTCCTTAGTAGGTGAGGCTACTTATTTTAATGCTTGGGAGTTTGTTAACACCACATAAGGTGAACATATAAAATCATGCCTCATTATCTCACACACAACTGGTGATGTGTTAAGAAGGTGAGGACCTGATCATTGATGGTTAGGCTAACTATTAATGGTTAAGATGGCCATCGATGGTCAAGTGTCTAAAGGAAAATGGGTCAAGGTGGGTTTAATAGGTGGGTTAGGATTTGATTTAGTAATTTAGTGAGTTTAGTTAGCTATGTAACTAACTAGACTCAGGGTCCTAATAGGTTAGTTAGTGGGTTGAGAAGGGTTAGGTGGTCTTTAAGGTATTCTAGGCATTTCAACACCTAGTATGGTTTTTTAGTGTCTACATTTTGACCCTTTTTATTATGTAACTTTGAATTAACAAGCTATAAAACAAAAACACTTTTCTTGGTTGAAGGTATGTTTGCCTTGAGTATGGGAGGAGGTGTTTCCCCTTAAATTGGGAGTCGATGAGGTGAAACCAAAATCAAGTCAAGGCTTGAGAAGTAGTATATGGTGAGTCACAAGGTTGGTAACAAAAAGTGTGGTTAGGAGTTTGAAATACAAACATGCACACAAAATATGAATAAGTGTGATAGTAAATATCACACAAAGACTAAGATTACCAATTTTTGTAAAAATAAAGTTAGTTTGAGAAGTATAAGTTATAGGTTAATCGGTCCACAGTGTTGGTCATAGCTAATCAAATGACTCTATCAGTCTGCTAGATAGGGTCAATGTTTTCATTGGTATCTAAGGTATGAAGTGTTCCTTTAAAAACATAAATGTTCTAGTTGTGTATGAGGTGGTGAAAATTCAAATTTTTAACATGACAAGGTTGGTAGGTGTGGTAAAAAATACCAATGCAAGGTCATCACTAAATATGTGATTGTTCAAGTCAAAATGGCCAATGTTAAGGTAGATGTGGTCTAATGGTTAGTTAGAGAATGGTAATCTCCAAAATCTCAAGTTGTGGTTTGTGGGAGATTATGTGATCTCCAAAAAATTGCACTTAGGTATAGGTGCTTAAACAATTTCAAAGTGATACCATGACCATCGATGATCATCCAAGGTATACCAATAGTCTCTAGATGAGAGATAATTTATGATAATAATGATGATGATGATAGTGTCTTATTTTGCATTTATAGATTCAAGTAGTGGGTAGTTTCCCTATCTAATATTAGGAATGTTGGTAGAGATGTTTTGGGTAAGATAGTGTTTGAAGTGGGCTCCTATTTTATTGGCCTAGATATACAAAGAGCTCTAGGGATTTCAAGTTCATAAGAAATATGGGATTATTTCTAGCTTCATTCTCCATTATTGGGCATATGAGTTCATTAGGGTGTTAAGGCCACTTGGGTTACCATGGGAGGGATATACCTAGGTACACTTCATAGTGGGGTTTATGTAGTGTAGGGGAGATTATGCACTAACTAGAGAAGATGGAGGTGCAATATACATTGATTGGTTCTAAGATACATTGGAGGGTTTTATTTTGAGTGATGTAATCTAAAGGTCATATGTGGGTTGGCCTAGGTAGGCCTTATATAGATATCACACTCTATATTTGTAGATCTAGAAGTGGGTTTATGGGAGGTGAGATGGTGAGACCAAGATCATTCTATTTGATAGAGTTTGGAGGTAGTTTAGCCTCATATAGGGGATTCTAGTTTGGTTGATGGATATATAACATGGTATCAAGCCCTATATATAACATCTAATTTTAGTTGGGATGATGGGGGTTGATAAGCCATAGTTTTGGATATAGCTAGGGCACAAGGGTAGGATGGTGGTCAGGATATAAAGGTAACAATAGCACTAGTAGCTACACAGGCTCAGATTCTAGGTTTACAAGGATAGGTGGCCACATTATAGGGAAAAATTATGACTTTGCAGGGTTAGGTTACCACTATTATGGTAGAGAGAGATCAAGTGAGGACCCCCTTGGTTTGGTTACCCAAGAGAGGAATACACTGATATAAAGGGTAGGAGCAATGGTAGCACTAGTAGGAGGGCCACTAGGTATGATCAATATGACATGATACTTGGCCATAATTCATGAATTTAGATATTATGAGGGTATAGTGATCACATAATGTCTAGAGTATTCAAGATGGGGAGAGTATAGGGATAGCTTAGTAGGTGGACCAGATGTGGTAACTCTAGGGTAATGGGCCTCTATAATGAGTGGACATATAGGCATCCTAAGATGACCAACACCAAATGATAGTGTAAGTGCAGGAGTAGAAGGGGCCAATGGTAGTGGTGCCCTAAGGGAATGATATTATATGTTTTGATATGTTATATGTACATTATTTTGATATTAGCATGGATGCCAATGATGTAAGATGTACATGAGAGAGAAGTGATGTATACATTGTTTGACGGACATGATGTATATGATGATTATGTTTTATGATGTTCATGATGATAGATGTGATGTATGTTCATGGTTCATGGTTTACATGTTTTGATGTTTGGATGCTTTATGATTATGAGATGTGTACTTAGTATCTTAGGCATGTGATGACTTATGGATGATGTTTTTATTTTTTCATGGATATGATGATGAATGGTTCAATTATGGTTATTGATGTGGTTTATGATATGATGTTTATATGATGTCTGATGTTTTGATCATAGATAGATATATGATGTGATTTATGGATATGGTGCATGATTTGATGTTTTTTGTTCATGATCATGGAGATGTAATGTGATTATGGTTAAGGATGTAGTGAAAACACATAAAGTAAGCTAGATAAAAAAAAACGTAGAAAAAATAAATGAGAACCATGAGATGTATGTCTACATGAACCAATGTTAGGAGTGTAAGGAAAAATCATGATGAATTTTCATTGATAAGGACCTAAAAAAATTGAAGTTATATTATGTTAAGGAACATAATCCTTTTAAATGCTTTGCATTAGCATGCTTTGATTGATAAAAAAGGTGTTTTCATCACATTGTGTCAAGTAAGCTCATAATCCCTTGATTTAAAGATGATAAAAAGGAGAGATATGTGATGGGTGAAAAGGTAGATGGGTTGATAGGTAAGGTAACCTTATGTGGGTTAATTTACCCCTTCTATAGGTGACATAAGAACCAAATTATACAATTCCATGTCTTATGATAGGTGTATACTAATCCATGAAAGAAGTCTACTAATGCTATATATGAAAGCTGATTATAACTTTCTTTAGATAGTTTATTTTATTTTTGATATAGGGTCTTTTGTTTATTTATTTTATTTTTTGATAGGTTGTGAAGATGCCTGATATGGGAATCTTCAAATGATTTATTTTTTCCCATTTGACTTAGCCATATTTCAAGGGAGTGGTCTAAGTTTGGGTTTGTATATTTGGTAGCTATCTTTCAAGGGAGTAGTCTATCTTTTAAGCAATTTTGTTTTGTGTAGCTATCCTTCAAGGGAGCAGTCTGTTATGCTAAAGATATGTGACCCAAGTAATATTTTAGTATCCCAATTTTTTGATGTAAGATTTTGGACATGGATGAGTCTAATTATGCTTAGAGGTCTACCTTTATGAGGGAAAAACTTTTATCACAAGAATGTGAATACTAGGTAAAAGGGTTGGTTTTGAGAGACAAATTACCATGGTATTCCATCTGATTAGAGATGAAAAGTATCCATGAGAACCATGCCATGGGTAGAGCCATGGTACCCATATTTAGGATTAGGCTATTAATATGATAGTTAATCACATGGTTCTATGTTGTAATCAGTTGTCTTCAAAGGAAGAGGGAGAGATAAGTGAAAGTGAAAAATCTTGTAAATCAAGGGATGAGCTTAAGTTAGACAAGAAGGTGAGCTTAAATTTTTTTAAGAAAAGAAAGTATGTATATGAAAAGCATTGACAGGTTTAGGTTTTGGTTTGCCTTCGAGAGAGGACAAATAGTAAGCTTTTGATCCATACTTATAGGTTATGATGTAGGTTCCAAGCCAATTGAAAGCAAAATCACCTCTTTTTCTTTTCTCCATATTGGTTTTCCTTTAAGACAAGATCTTTGATATTGAATTCTCACTCTTTCAGTTTTTTTATAAGCATACTTAATTCATTATTGGTAGACATGAAGATGGTTAAGCATTTCTAGGCAATATTCATCAAGTAGCTCAAGTTGCACTAGACATTCTTGATGATAGTCACCTTCAAAAATGATATCTTGATAGGATATGTAAGGAGAGGGAATATATACATTGAGAGGCAAGACTACCTCTACTTTGAAGACTAGAGAGAAAGGGGTAACACCCGTATAGGTTTGAATGCTAGTGAAATAGGCCCATAAAGTGAAAGAGATGTGCAATTGCCAATCTCGACTTGAAGCACTGACTACTTTGGTCAAGATTTTGTTCAAGGTTTTATTAGAGGATTACACTTTCCCATTTTCTTGTGGATGGTAAGGCAAGGAAAAGATTAATTTAATTCCAAATGCATCGCATAGACATTATACTTGCTTATTATTGAAAGATTTACTATTGTCTATGATGATCTTATGGGGAACACCAAAATGATAGATGGTATAGTGGTTGATGAAGTCAATAATCTTGTTAAATTTGGTTGAGATGAGATGAATAAGTTACACCCACTTAGTGAAATATTTTATGGTGGTAATGATGGATTGGTATTGTTGTAAACAATGAAGATTAATTTCTCTAATAAGATCGATCCCCCATTGTGAGAAGGGCCAATAATCTTTAGATACTTTTAGGGAATGGGTAGGTGTATGATGTAAATTAGCATGTTATTGAAATTTTACACACTTATTTACATAATCATAATAAACCTAGTTTAGGGTGGGATAATAGTATCCAAGGTGAAGGATATGTTTAGTGATAGCTAAACCACTAAAGTGTCCCCCATATATTTTGTCATGTGTTTCCTTGATATCATGGGAAGCTTCATGAATATGTAGACAATGGAGAAAGAATCTGTCAAAGTCATGTTTGGAAAGGATTTCCCATAGTATGGTGTAGTGAGAGGTCCTATAAACAAAGGTTCCTTAGGCATTCCTAGAGAGATTGACAATGAGAATGCTAAGGTTGAAGTAGTTGAATGTTTGTTCATACCATATGTCAGATGGATATTATTCTACATTATAAATAGTAGGAAGGATGGAATGCATATAAAAAGGTGTGATAAAATTTTGGATGGTAACAAAGAGTTTAGAGTTGTAAGGTTGAGATGGGATTTGGTAAGGGAAGCCATTCTATATGTGAACTTGTAGGTAGATCATGGAATATACTAGATAAGGTAATGATTGAATGATGCTAAGAGTACATATACAAGCTATTTTTACTTTTTAAAGACATCATTTTTACATTGGTAGGATCCATTGACCTAGTTGACCATAAGTTAGGAATCACCAAAGACACTAATGGTCTTAATTCCCAAGGCTAAATTAGTTTGGAGGCTTATGACTAGGGATTCATATTCAACCATATTATTGGTTCATTCAAAATCAAGTTTAAAGGAAAGGGTAAGAGGTTCACCATCAAGTGGAATGAGAATAAATTTGGTACCTCCATTGTGTTGGCATTTGGATCCATAAAAGAACATGGTCATTTGGTAGGTGGGGTCCTCTTGAAAAAGAGTCATGATGGACTCATCAAGAAATGTAAGAGGAAGTGATTGGATGTCTGGTAGAGGAGCTTTAACCTATTAGTTGGAAATTAATTTCCATTTAATTGAATTTTGTTGAAATAACTCAAGGTGAACCTCAGCTAAAAGGATGAGCCACTTTGCCATATGCTAGTTCTAGTATGGTTTAGATTGCATGTACTAGAGTGGGTTAGTGTTAGTGATGACATAGTTTTTTTGATTAAAAAGGTAATGATGAAATTTGGAAGCCATAAATACTAAGGTGAGGTAAAGTTTCTTAGGATGGGTGTACTAAGTCTCATACTCTATAAGCATTTGACTTATGTAATAGATAGCTTATTCTTTGTGTTGTTCAACATGGTGAGCGAGCATTGCCCTTAGGCAATGGTCAGTAGTACATATGTAAAGGTATAAGGGTTGGTAATATTTAGGTGGGGTAAGAATTGGTTGAGAAAAAGGGTATTTTTTTAGTGAATCAAAGGCTTATTAGAAGTCCTTATTCCACTTAAAAGATGTGTCTTTCTTAAGAATATGGTGGGAGGTTTAACACCTATTTGATAATTGAGAGATGGAGTGAATGATGGATTGGAGCTTCCCATATAGGTTTTGGAGTTGTTTGAGGTGGATTCGAGGAGGAATCTTCAAAACTAATATAAATTTTTTAGGGTCTACTTTTATTCCTCAAAGCAAGATGATAAAGCCAAGAAGCTTTCTAGAAAGGATCCCAAAAATATATTTTTTGGGTTAAGTCTAACATTAAAATGGATTAGGCATTAGAATATGATGGTGAGAATGTTGAGGTGAGCCTTATGAAATTTATATTTACCAATGAGATCATCTACATATTATTCTATAATTTTATGGATTAGATCATGGAAGATGTAGGTCATCAAACATTGGCAGGTTGCTCCGACATTCTTTAGACCAAATGGCATGACCTTATAATAGAAACTTACCCATGGGGTGATGAAAGAGTTTTTATGTTAATCCTTGGGGGAAATAAAGATTTGATTATATCACAAAAAATTGTCTATGAGAGATAACATCTCAAGGCCAGCTATAATATCAATAAGTTGGTCAATGCTAGACAAAGGAAAGTCACCCTTTAGGCAAGCACGGTTGATGTAGACACCGTAATTGTGTCTAACCCTTATCATCCTCCCCTTAACCCCCATTTTATTCTCCCATGCCTATTTAACCCCTGTCGACCATTTTCCCACGAGCATTGACCCTAGCAGCATGTAAAAATGAGCAAAAAGCTAAAGCTAGCCTCTGTCTCCATTCTGCATCTGCTGACGACAATCACTACCCAGCCAACGTCACCGACGTCGATCACTTCTCGACTGACATTGGCATTCCTACTAGCGTCAGTTATCTTTAACACTGCATTCTCAACCCGAACACAGGGTCCGTTATCTGTTATCCATTATTTGTTATTTGTCATTCAATTGCCAATCCATTTCTCGATCAGTTATCGGACCTTACTTTGTATCAATCAACAAAACCTTCTTCATTTAATCAATCAGCATTTTTTTTCATTTGAACAATCAGCCAACTGGTGCATTCAATCAATCTACAATCCAACCTCTCATATTCTCTCTCTAGTACAGGAATTTTGCTTCGGTCATCTTGATAGAGGTCTGCTACATCGAACTTCTACAACACACCAGCAACATCAATCATGTCTCCTATTCTATCTTCAACGTATAATAGGTAAGCATTTGTTCTGTGTTTTTATTCTGCTCTCTAGTGATTGTTTTTTATTTAATATCATTACCCCGATCTAGATTCAGACTATAGCCCCGGCTTGACTTCCTCCCGTATCACCTCTATCCACCCTATCTAGAATACACATTCTGTAACTCTACCTAGATCCCTGCACAAACCCCCAAACAATTCCTTTGACTCCCAAATCAGCTTCCTAGCCCTCAGACAAAAACTTCAGACCATTGTGCAATCCTAAAACCCTATCTAGACCTGACCAGACCCTGTCCAAAAACTATTGCCTCGACCGACACCGGTCATTACCCCTACCGACACTGACACTTTAACTAACATCGGCACCCTTCCTTGGCCGATGCTGGCACAGAGACTGACACCAGCGACTGTGCAGAGCAGTTTGCTGCATATCAGGTATGCATTCTACATTTTGTCTTTTATTTCTTTCATTCTGTCTTTCATTATTTCTATTTTCGTCAAATATTCTGCTTTTTATTAGTGGGTTGATATCCCTTAAGGAAGTCTTCATACTTCAGGGATCAAGCTTTTGCTTGACAGCCCACCATCTCCTCGTCTAACATTTTTCGTGTTTTAGTCTCTTTTTCTTTGTAGGTGTCATTCTTCCACAGCCAAAGAGGAGTACCTTCCAACGTCTAATTTTGGTGCGTACAACTACATCTGGGTATCTTATAACCCTAGACCATCTCTTAGTTTCTCATTTCTATCTTTTGAATGTGAAAGCAAAATTAGCGTAGAAACATTTTGGCACGCCCGGTGGGATCCTAGGGCCTTCCTTGGGTTCTTTCTTTCTTTTGTTCATATAGGTGCATTAGGTTCATTCCTTTTTGCCTCTTTCGTCTCTTCTAAACGACGTCATAAGTAGGCCTAAAAACAACTTTTCTTTTCTTTCTTGCACTTCTAGACTAGCCAAAACTCATGCTCTTCAACCCTTTATCCATTCGCCTTCATACGAACAAAACATTTCAACTTAGGCTTAAAACACGTTGCATTGCATTTTTGCTTGCTTACATTTCTTAGACCACACTTAGTAATTAATAACCGCATATTGTATCACAGGTTTCTTCTACATCAAGCTATTAGAGATTGAGACTAAGGAGGCGTCTACTGACATTATAAAAAATTGGTATTAGAGCCAGACTACTGTAAGTTGTGCATCCTTTTTCTTATTTTGTGGATTGATCTTTTGAGTTCTCTACTTTGCATATTTCTTTGGGAAAGTTATTGCATCGAATCATAGGCCGTTAAACCATTTGTCATAGGCCACTTTTATCTCTGCATCCTCTAATTCCCTTACCAGAAATTGCTTGCTTACCAGAACCCAAATCTCCCTGCAATGGAATTTGGAAAAGCTCCATCCACTTCTACTGTAGAGATCATGAATGAATCAGAGTTTGAAGGCATGTACGAACTCCCTCCATTTGACCCAGATCAAATATCAGACTGTCCCGATATTGATGTCACAAAAGAAAATGTTGAGAAAGAAACCAGTTTGTTTAAACCTCCAGCTATTAAGGCTTCCCAGGTATATAAAAAGTCTGAGTTAGTGAAATATAAGTTTTTGTATACATCTACTTATCTATCATTTGTTAATCCTAGAATCAAGTCTATAGAATTAACTCTCTGTTATAAACCCAAGAAAACCTATCAAACAAATTTAATCTCCCTGTTACCTGAGCAAGAAATCAATTATATCAGGTCACATGAAGATGTGAAATTTGTTCATTTTGGTTTGATACGAGTACATATAGTACCCTTGATTCCTAGCAATATTAAGCCTATTATATATCTAGCTTTGTGTGATCGCCGGCAAGTCAGTTTTAAACACTCTTGTCAATTATCCAGCCTTGGCCGGTTAAATGATGATATTATTTGTTTTGAGTTTTGTCCCAACCTCTCTATCACAGTCTGCGATAAAGGTTGTAAAGAAGTTAAACATGGATCTTTAGATTGTTGGGGTTTGTTTACCTCTCTGTTTGGTCTAGACATGTTTGGTGAATTCAAGTATGCATCCATTAAAATCTCTGTTGTCTATAGCATGACCAACACCAATCACCCCAAAATCTTAGAAAACCTGCCATATGCCGGAAGATTAAGTGGAACTATCCAACTGCAGAAAGGTCATATTGAAACAGTTGAAATTCCTTCTGAATGGAAACTTGACTGGTTGAAGAATGTCTCTCCGAAGATGAAATGTCAAGCCACAGTCCATCATAGTGATGGCAGAACTATTAATATTTTGCCAAGATCCTTGTCTGTAAATTCCCGTCTCTCTCCTACCAGACCATCTACGTCTTCTTCACGTAGATCTGTCAAAACTGGTCACATTTTGATCGAAGATGAAGAGGTAAATCAAGGCAATGATTTACTAGGAACTTTCATGAGTCTTCCTAGAGAAGACAGTATAGAATTCTACATAGAAGATACTACTACTCTGTATAGAGGAGGAAGATGGCCGCTGCCAAAAGGTATCCACAAGTAACCAGCAGGAACTATGCATTACTTTGGAGCTGCATACGAGAATCCCTCTAATGAATTCAAATAGAGAAATTATACTGCTAGATTCAATTCCCATTTGATTGAAAATTTTGATGATCTGTGTAGAGATGTTTTATCCATTAAGGATACTGTAAATAACATAGAGAAAAAAGTATCGTCAATTGATACTAAAATAGATATCTTTGATGATAGTCTTAGTTGGCTATCTAAAGAAGATCAGAAATCAGAATCATCCTCAAAGCCTCTCTGTTCAGTTTCTTTTGGTCCTTCTTTCAAAACTGCAAAAAGATCACCTAGCCATACCCTTATGCAAAGAACCCATGTACATTTGCAGCCTTGGTATTTAAACATTGATGACCTGCTAGATCCCTTAAATGAGATCACTGCCTGGTGCAACACCATGCGTGTCTTAGTTATTCAGGCCCATCTAGACCAAGTAGGTAGCACTTGCTTTGCAACAAAATTTTCATGGGGTATCACTAGTCTCTGGTGGCAGTCTATGACTGAACCATAACAATACGAACGTGTACATAACCAACCTGATTCTTTAGCAGCATTATTTCATTTATTAATTAATGAGTTTGCACCTCCAGCTGGCAATAGAGAACTGGAGTCAAAGAAATGGTTATTGAAAATGGAGATTTGTGACTTAAAGCAATTTGATGCTTTTGCTAAGCAATTTCGAAAGTTTGCGTATGATAGCAGGAGTTATGCATCCACCGAGATCAAGTTAAAATTTTTACATGCTCTGCCCTATAATTTGATTGACAGAGTTATTTCATATATTGATCTCAAAGGACTAACGATTGAAGATCTAGCCCTTTCAGATGTTATTGATTTTGCCAAGCAGCAAATCATGACTTTAGTCTCTGAGACTAAGTCAATGCAGAAACTTAGCAAGCACCAAGCATCTCAAATAGCTCCTATGTTCCCTGAAACAACCCCATTTGGTTGTAGACCATTTGTTCAACCTCACCGTCAATAGAAGCAGTGCTGTAAGCATGTCTCCTTTAAGTGCCACTCTTTCCCTAAAAAGCATTCATATGCTCCTCCTCATCATTTTCTCAAGAAAAGATGCAATGCTTGTCCTCCTTCCAAGTAGCCAATTTGCTATATCTACCACAAACCTAGCCACATTACTCCCAATTGCTCCTATAAAAACCTAACTGTCAAAGCTATCTTTTCCTCCAACACAACAGCGTGGTGGGATACAATTGATGTAGATGAAGATCTGTATCTTCAAGAAGACATCTATTAGCTGACACTTGAAGATCTTCCCGATGAAGACTTTGATGATGAAGAAGATGCAGCAGCTCTTGAATTACCTGTAGATGAGCTGAAACATCCAATGACGAATATGCAATGTGATGCAAGACACTATAGATCTCGACAGAATGACTGGTCTCTCCAGTCCAATGAATCATATGGAGCCTGGTCACACCATCACCATGAAGTACCTGGGCGACCAGAGAAACCAAGAGGAAGAGGATACTCCAGAGGAGAATCATCTAGAGGGAGACAACCCTCTATGCTGAGACTACCTCCCATAATGCATAGACTTGATCATCCTCCTGTGCAATATCTGAGCTCTTTTAAGCCAAGTGACTCTTGGATAAAAAACAAGTTCACCTGCAGAGAGCTGCCAAAAGAAATTAGAGAGCCATTGTGGAATACGCTCCTACCAGTAGAAGAAACTATTGCAAAACCTCGGTGGGACGAAGATAATGAAGAGGATGAAGTCGAAAGTATGTTCTACTCCGACCAAGATTACTACCTTGGTGAATGCAGTACTCTCTAAGAAGAAGAAGAAGCTAAACCAGAACAAGAAGAAGAAGTCTACCCTAAACCAGCAATTGTTTAGGATCCAGGGAGACAGAAACTAGTATGTACTAGTATTCCTTCCCTAGAACTTCCACAGCCTGTCTATTTAAACCATCTAATTAATGGCAAATTTTCTCAATTCTTTACATTAGAAATAAATGGCAGACTGGTAGATGCACAAGTAGACACTGGTGCTTCTCTCTCATTTGCTAAACCATAGCTCATCAGTGATTGGAAGACACTTGATGAAGCATCAGCTTATAAGAGCATTGATGTCTAGGGGAATAGTTTTACCTGTAGAAACTATAAACATCAGCAGCCCCTTCACATCCAAGATAAAATCTTCTATTGTGATTTCTTTGCCCTCGAGAAGATGCCCATTGACATCCTCCTTGGAGGATCATTTATTGTTAGATATTCACCCTATGGTGCTACTACAAAGAGTATTATGTTCACCATAGAGAATGAAAGGATGAGAATTCCTTGCCTAATATATGCCACTGAGAAATTCCTTAGCTCCATGACTCAGAGCCCAGAAATAATCCCAGCTGAGATACAAGAAATAGGAAATAGGATCAAGTCCTCTATTTGCTCAAAGAACCCTCAGCAGTTTTGGTCTAAAGCTATGCTTGAAATGGAAATTAAGATACTTGAAGGCAAGCACATGAAGATTGGGAAGAAGATCCCAATATTGGCTCAAGATTATGATGATATGGAAACACAGATCAAAGATCTGGAAGCAAATGGCTTCATTGAAAAATCAACCTCTCCTTTCTGTTGTTACGCCTTTATGGTGAACAAGCATTCAGAGTAGAAACGAGGTAAGAAAAGAATGGTCATAAATTATAGACCATTAAATGCCATAACAGAGCCATAGCCATATCCAATACCAGATAAAAGCTACTTGCTTGAGAAAGTTGCACCCTGCAAGTATTTCTCACAGTTTGACTGCAAGTCAGGCTTTTACCAGATCAGAGTCAAAGGAGAAGACAGAGCCAAGACAGCCTTCAGCTGCCCCTTTGGCCATTATCAATGGAATGTCATGCCTTTCAACCTTATGAATGCGCTAGCATACTACTAGGCGCATATGGATAAAATTTTTGGTGGCACTTCTCATTTCCTCTGTGTATATATTGGTGATATTTTGATTTTTAGTAATAACTTAGATGAGCATGCTACTCATCTCTCCCATTTCTTTCAGCTGGCACAAGACGTAGGAATAGTCTTATCTGAGACCAAGATTCAGTTATGCAAAATTGAATGCAACTTCCTCAGCATGGTGATCTGAGAATCTAAACGGCAAGTCTAGCCACACATCAAAGAATAAGTCATCAATTTTCTTGAATGTTTGGATAAACCAAAACTGCAAGCATTTTTGGGTTTGTTAAATTATCTGAATAGTTTCTATCATAACACTAGTGAAGACAGGTACATATTGCAAATGCTTCTCTAGAAAAAGAAATCATTTCATTGAGAAGAACAACATACTACAATAGTTTGCAAGATCAAAGCAACTGTAGCTTCGCTACCAAAGCTGCATATTCCAAAGTCCAAACAAATGAAAGTTTATACTGATGCTTCTAACCTCGCATGGGGAGGATTACTTGTTTGTATTGTAGATAATAAAGAGTTTGTGTGTGAATTTGTGAGTGGTGTGTTTAGCTCTAATGTTTCAAAATGGATCTCCTCTGATAAAGAGATCTATGCCGTAAAGAAGTGTCTTGAGAAGTTCATGCTTAAACTTCTCCATTTGCCACATTTTGTAATTGTAACCGACTTTACTAGATTTTTGACCTTCAGAGAAAAAGATCATGGTCAAAAATATGGTCACATAAAATATGTCTGGTGTCAGGCATTCTTTCATCAGTTTAATTTTTTTGTGGAGCATATTATAGGTACTAACAATTTAATCACAGATTGGCTTAGCCGCAATCCTCCTACAACCTTAATGCATTAGCTTGCACCTGGTTTTAATCTTACCAAGATTCTAAACCAAGGATTTGACTCCATGAATGTTCTTATTCAAGAATAGATTCTTCAAGAAGGCTTGCATCCCTGATATACAAGGATTTTCTATGCAGCAACACAAGACCTGCAAATGTCTGCAGCAGTGACGATTCAAGCTAACCACAGACAAAACTCAAGAGTCATCATTATTGAAAGGCTCAATAGTGAATTTCTATACCATCAGTTCACTGAGCTACAAAAGCGACTATTATGGACATGGCACATTTAGATCAGATCCACATTCAATGAACACCTGTATCATTGGATTGCTCGACATGGCCCACACCGAATACATGAAGAAGAAAATCACGATCAAGATACTATCGTGCACACCATCATTCGAAGACAACTTGAATGGGAATCTTATTTCCACTGCACTCCATGACATACGCCATGTGAAGCAGGAACCCCTAATTGTCGGCATTGACATCTCCAAAGCACTTTTCAGATAAGATGCCTTTTTAATTTTATATTCGAAGATGACCTCGTAGACGAAGTGAAAGACATGTTGGGCCCATAACCTAGGATTCCATCCTCACCATCATCATCATGTGGATCCAATGCTTCAAACAGCATCTCACCGTAGCCATCTTTTGAGCTATAAAGCATGATGGGATTGACACTGCCTTGCCAGCGAGCAGGCAGGACTGCCCAAAATTGCTATAAATAAGCCTCTCTACCATTGCATTATCATAGAAAGTTTTCTGCATTAGAAAATTAGTAGCCTTGCTAAAAGAGTATGCTCTTCACTTGCCCATTTCGAAGGATCCTGTGAATCAAAAATTGAAACAAGTTATTGTAATATTTTGAGAAAGTAATATAGTGAAGCCGTAACCATTCAGCCCCTGCCTACTATCGCAGTTTTCTTCTACATCAAGCTATCAGAGATTGAGACTAAGGAGGCATCTACTGACATTATAAAAAACCAATTTTTTATAACATTAGTAGACGCCTCCTTAGTCTCAATCTCTGATAGCTTGATGTAGAAGAAGATGCAGCAGCTCTTGAATCACTTGCA
This sequence comes from Torreya grandis, assembly GCA_037957365.1. NCBI lineage: Eukaryota > Viridiplantae > Streptophyta > Pinopsida > Cupressales > Taxaceae > Torreya > Torreya grandis. The sequence goes on from JARHVA010002601.1 coordinate 1,351,691, forward strand.
AATGAGCTGGAACATCTAATGATGAATATGCAACGTGGTGCAAGACACTACAGACCTCGACACAATGACTAGTCTATCTAGTCCAATGAAGCATATGGAGTCTAGTCACGCCATCACCATGAAGTACCTGAGCGACCAGAGAAACCAAGAGGAAAAGGATACTCCAGAGGAGAATCATCTAGAGGGAGACAACCCTCTATGCTGAGACAACCTCCCACAATGTACAGACTTGATCATCCTCCTATGCAATATCTGAGCTCTTTCAAGCCAAGCGACTCTTAGATAAAAAACAAGTTCACCAGCAGAGAGCTGCCAAAATAAATTAGAGAGCCATTGTGGAATACACTCCTACCAGCAGAAGAACCTATTACAGAACCTCGGTGGGATGCAGACAATGAAGAGGATGAAGTCGGAAGTATGTTCTACTCTAACCAAGATTACTGCTATGGTGAATGTAGTAATCTCCAAGAAGAAGAAGAAGCTAAACCAGAATAAGAAGAAGAAGTCTACCCGGAACCAACAATTGTTCAGGATCTAGGGAGACAGAAACTGGTATGTACCAGTATTCCTTCCCTAGAACTTCCACAGCTTGTCTATTTAAACCATCTAATTAATGGCATATTTTCTCAATTATTTACATTAGAAATAAATGGCAGACTGGTAGATGCACAAGTAGGCACTGGTGCTTCTCTCTCATTTTCTAAACCACAGCTCATCAGTGATTGGAAGACACTGGATGAAGCATCAACTTATAAGAGCATTGATGTCCAGGGGAATAGTTTTACCTATAGAAACTATAAACATCAGCAGCCCCTTCGCATCCAAGATAAAATCTTCCATTGTGATTTCTTTGCCCTCGAGAAGATGCCCATTGACATCCTCCTTGGAGGATCATTTATTGATAGATACTCACCCTATGGTGCTACTACAAAGAGTATTATGTTCACCATAGCGAATGAAAGGATGAGAATTCCTCGCCTAATATATGCCACTGAGAAATTCCTTAGCTCCATGACTCAGAGCCCAGAAATAATCCCAGTTGAGATACAAGAAATAGGAAATAGGATCAAGTCCTCTATTTGCTCAAAGAACCCTCAGCAGTTTTGGTCTAAAGCTATGCTTGAAATGGAAATTAAGATACTTGAAGGCAAGCACATGAAGATTGGGAAGAAGATCCCAATATTGGCTCAGGATTATGATGATATGGAAACACAGATCAAAGATCTGGAAGCAAATGGCTTCATTGAAAAATCAACCTCTCCTTTCTGTTGTTACGCCTTTATGGTGAACAAGCATTCAGAGTAGAAACGAGGTAAGAAAAGAATGGTCATAAATTATAGACCATTAAATGCCATAATAGAGCCATAGCCATATCCAATACCAGATAAAAGCTACATGCTTGAGAAAGTTGCACCCTGCAAGTATTTCTCACAGTTTGACTGCAAGTCAGGCTTTTACCAGATCAGAGTCAAAGGAGAAGACAGAGCCAAGACAGCCTTTAGCTGCCCCTTTGGCCATTATTAGTAGACTGTCATGCCTTTTGGCTTTATGAATGTGCCAGCATACTACCAGGCGCATATGGATAAAATTTTTGGTGGCACTTCTCATTTCCTCTATGTATATATTGATGATATTTTGATTTTTAGTAATAGGTTAGATGAGCATGCTACTCATCTCTCCCATTTCTTTCATCTGGCATAAGACATAGGAATAGTCTTATCTAAGACCAAGATTCAGTTATGTAAAACTAAATGCAACTTTCTTGGCATGGTGATCCGAGAATCTAAACTGCAAGTCTAGCTGCACATCAAAGAAAAAGTCATTAGTTTTCCTGAATGTTTGGATAAACCCAAACTACAAGCATTTTTGGGTTTGTTAATTTATCTGAATAGTTTCTATCCTAACTCTGGTGAAGATAGGTACATATTGCAAATGCTTCTCATGAAAAAGAAAGCATTTTGTTGGGAAGAAGAACATACTGCAGCAGTTCTCAAGATCAAAGCAACTGTAGCTTTGCTACCAAAACTGCATATTCTAAAGTCCAAACAAATGAATGTTTATACTGATGCTTCTGACCTCGTATGGGGAGGAGTACTTATTTGTATTGTAGATAACAAAGAGTTTGCATGTCAATTTGTGAGTGGTGTGTTTAGATCTGATGTTTTAAAATGGATCTCCTTCGATAAAGAGATCTATGCTGTAAAGAAGTGTCTTGAGAAGTTCATGCTTAAACTTCTCCATTTGCCACATTTTGTAATTGTAACTGACTGTACTAGATTTCTAACCTTCAAAGAAAAAGATCATGGTCAGAAAGATGGTCATGGAAAATATGTCTGGTGGCAGGTATTCTTTCATCAATTTAATTTTTATGTGGAGCATATTATAGGTACTGACAATGTAATCACAGATTGGCTCAACCGCAATCCTCCTGCAACCTTAATGCATTAGCCTGCACCTAGTTTTAATCTTACCAGGATTCTAAACCAAGGATTTGACTCCATGAATGTTCTTGTTCAAGAATAGATTCTTCGAGAAGGCTTGCATCCCTGATATACAAGGATTTTCTATGCAGCAACACAAGACTTGCAAATGTCTGCAGCAGTGACGATTCAAGCTAACTGCAGACAAAACTTGGGAGTCATCATTATTGAAAGGCTCAATAGTGAATTTCTATACCATCAGTTCACTGAGCTACTAAAGTGACCATTATAGACATGGCACATTTGGATCAAATCCACATTCAACGAACACCTGTATCATTGGATTACTCGACATGGCCCGCACCGAATACATGAAGAAGAAAATCACAATCAAGATACTATCGTGCACACCATCATTCAAAGACAACTTGAGTGGGAATCTTATTTTCACTGCACTCCACGACATACACCATGTTGAAGCGAGACCCCCTAATTGTCGACATTGGCATCTCCAAAGCACTTTTCAGATAAGATGCCTTTTTAATCTGATATCCGAAGATGACCTCGTAGACGAAGCAGAAGACATTTTGGGCCCACAACCTAGGATTCCATCCTCACCATCATCATCATGTGGATCCAATGCTTCAAATAGCATCTAACTATAGCCATCTTTTGATCTGTAAAGCATGATGGGATTGACACCGCCTTGCCAGCGAGCAGGTAGGACCACCCAAAATTGCTATAAATAAGCCTCTCTACCATTGCATTATCATAGAAAGTTTTCTGCATTAGAAAATTAGTAGCCTTGCTAAAAGAGTATGCTCTTCACTTGCCCTTTTCGAAGGATCTTGTGAATCAGAAATTGAAACAAGGTATTGTAATATTTTGAGAAAGTAATATAGTGAAGCCATAGCCATTCGGCCCCTGCCTACTATCGCAGGTTTCTTCTACATCAAGCTATCAGAGATTGAGACTAAGGAGGCATCTACTGATGTTATAAAAAAATTGGTATCAGAGCTAGACTACTGTAAGTTGTGCATCCTTTTTCCTATTTTGCGGATTGATCTTTTGAGTTCTCTGCTTTGCATATTACTTTGGGAAAGTTATTGCATCGAGTCACAGGCCGTTAAACCATTTGTCATAGGCTGCTTTTATCTCTACATCCTCTAATTCCCTTACCAGAAATTGCTCGCTTACCAGAACCCAAATCTCCTTGTAATGGAATTTGGAAAAGCTCCATCCACTTCTACTGTAGAGATCATGAACGAATCAAAGTTTAAAGGCATGTACGAACTCCCTCCATTTGTCCCAGATCAAATATCGGACTATCCCGATATTGATGTCATAGAAGAAAATCTTGAGAAAGAAACTAGTTTGTTTAAACCTATAGCTATTAAGGCTTCCCAGGTATATAAAAAGTCTGAGTTAGTGAAATCTAAGTTTTTGTATACATCTACTTATCTATCGTTTGTTAAGCCTAGAATCAAGTTTGTAGAATTAACTCTCTGTTATAAACCAAAGAAAACCTATCAAAAAAATTTACTCTCCCTATTACCTGAGCAAGAAATCAATTATATCAGGTCACATGAAGATGTGAAATTTATTCATTTTGGTTTGATACGAGTACATATAGTACCCTTGATTCCTAACAATATTAAGCCTGTTATATATCTAACTTTGTGTGATCACCGACAAGTCAGTTTTAAACACTCTTGTCAATTATCCGGCCTTGGCCGCTTAAATGATGATATTATTTGTTTTGAGTTTTGTCCCAGCCTCTCTATTGCAGTCCGCGATAAAGGTTGTAAAGAAGTTAAACATGGATCTTTAGATTGTTGGGGTTTGTTTACCTCTCTGTTTGGTCTAGACATGTTTGGTGAATTCAAGTATGCCTCCATTAACATCTCCGTTGTCTATAGCATGACCAACACCAATCACCCCAAAATCTTAGAAAACCTGCCATATGTTAGAAGATTAAGTGGAACTGTCCAACTGCAGAAAGGTCATATTGAAGCAGTTTAAATTCCTTCTGAATGGAAACTTGACTGGTTCAAGAATGTCTCTCCAAAGATGAAAGGTCAGGCCACAGTCCACCATAGTGACGGTAGAACTATTAATATTTTGCCAAGATCCTTGTCTGTAAATTCCCGTCTCTCTCCTACCAGACCATCTATGTCTTCTTCCCATAGATCTGTCAAAATCGGTCACATTTTGATCGAAGATGAAGAGGTAAATCAAGGAAATGATTTACCAGGAACTTTCATGAGTCTTCCCAGAGAAGAGAGTATAGAATTCTACACAGAAGATACTACTACTCTGTATAGAGGAGGAAGATGGCTGCTGCCAAAAGGTGTCCACAAGCAACCAACAAGAACTATGCAGTACTTTGCAGCTGCGTACGAGAATCCCTCTAATGAATTCAAATAGAGAAATTATACTGCTAGATTTAATTCCCATTTGATTGAAAATTTTGATGATCTGTGTAGAGATGTTTTATCCATTAAGGATACTGTAAATAACATAGAGAAAAAAGTATCATCAATTGATACTAAAATAAATATCTTAGATGATAGTCTTAGTTGGCTATCTAAAGAAGACCAAAAAGCAGAATCATCCTCAAAGCCTCTCTGTTCAGTTTCTTTTGGTCCTTCTTTCAAAACTGTAAAAAGATCGCCTAGCCATACCCTTATGCAAAGAACCCATGTACATTTGTAGCCTTGGTATTTAAACATTGATGACCTGTTAGATCCCTTAAATGAGATCACTGCCTGGTGCAACACCATGCGTGTCTTAGTTATTTAGGCCCATCTAGACCAAGTAGGTAGCACTTGCTTTGTAACAAATTTTTTATAGGGTATCACTAGTCTTTGGTGGTAGTCTATGACTGAACCACAGCAATATGAATGTGTACATAACCAACCCGATTCTTTAGTAGCATTATTTCATTTATTAATTAACGAGTTTGCGCCTCCAGCTGGCAATAGAGAATTGGAGTCAAAGAAATGGTTATTGAAAATGGAGCTTTGCGACTTAAAGTAATTTGATGCTTTTGCTAAGCAATTCTAAAAGCTTGCGTATGATAGCAGGAGTTATGCATCCATCGAGATCAAGTTAAAATTTTTACATGCTCTACCCTATAATTTGATTGACAGAGTTATTTCATATATTGATCTCAAAGGACTAACGATTGAAGATCTAGCCCTTTCAAATGTTATTGATTTTGCCAAGCAACAAATCATGACTTTAGTCTCTGAGACTAAGTCAATGTAGAAACTCAGCAAGCACCAAGCATCTCAAATAGCTCCTATGTTCCTTGAAATAGCTCCATTTGGTTGTAGACCATTTGTTCAACCTTGCCGTCAACAGATGCAGCACCATAAGCATGTCTCCTTCAAGCACCGCCTCTTTCCCTAAAAAGCATTCATATGCTCCTCCTCATCATTTTCTCAAGAAACGACGCAATGCTCATCCTCCTTCCAAATAGCCGATTTGCTATATCTGCCGCAAACCCAGCCACATTGCTCCCAATTGCTCCTATAAAAACCTAGTTGTCAAAGCTGTCTTTTCCTCTAACACAACAGCATGGTGGGATATAATTGATGTAGATGAAGATTTGTATCTTCAAGAAGACATCTATGAGCCTACACTTGAAGATCTTCCTGATGAAGACTTTGATGATGAAGAAGATGCAGCAGCTCTTGAATCACTTGCAGATGAGCTAGAACATCCAATGATGAATATGCAACATGGTGCAAGCCACTACAGACCTCACCACAATGACTGGTCTATCCAATCCAATGAAGCATATGGAGCCTGGTCACGCCATCACCATGAAGTACCTGAGCGACCAGAGAAACCAAGAGGAAGAGGATACTCCATAGGAGAATCATCTAGAGGGAGACAACCCTCTATGCCAAGACAACCTCCCATAATGCACAGACTTGATCATCCTCCTGTGCAATATTCGAGCTCTTTTAAGCCAAGCGACTCTTGGATAAAAAACAAGTTCACCAGCAGAGAGCCACCAAAAGAAATTAGAGAGCCATTGTGGAATACGCTCCTACCAACAGAAGAACCTGTTGTAGAACCTCGATGGAACGAAGACAATGAAGAGGATGAAGTCAGAAGTAAGTTCTACTCTGACCAACATTACTACCCTGGTGAATGCAGTAATCTCCAAGAAGAAGAAGAAGCTAAACCAGAATAAGAAGAAGTCTACCCTAAACTAGCAATTGTTCAGGATCCAAGGAGACAAAAACTGGTATGTACCAGTATTCCTTTCCTAAATCTTCCGCAGCCTATCTATTTAAACCATCTAATTAATGATATATTTGCTCAATTATTTACATTAGAAATAAATCACAGACTGGTAGACGCACAAGTAGACACTGGTGCTTCTCTCTCATTTGCTAAACCACAACTCATAAGTGATTGGAAGACACTTGATGAAGCATCAGCTTATAAGAGCATTGATGTCCAAGGGAATAGTTTTACCTGTAGAAACTATAAACATCAGCAGCCCCTTCGCATCCAACATAACATCTTCCATTGTGATTTCTTTGCCCTCGAGAGGATGCCCATTGACATCCTCCTTGGAGGATCATTTATTGATAGATACTCACCCTATGGTGCTACTACAAAGAGTATTATGTTCACCATAGAGAATGAAAAGATGAGAATTCCTCACCTAATATATGCCACTGAGCAATTCCCTAGCTCAATGACTCAGAACCCAGAAATAATCCCAGCTGAGATACAAGAAATAGGATATAGGATCAAGTCCTCTATCTGCTCAGAGAACCCTCAACAGTTTTGGTCCAAAGCTATACCTGAAATGGAAATTAAGATACTTGAAGGCAAGCACATGAAGATTGGGAAGAAGATCCCAATACCGACTCAATATTATGATGATATGGAAACACAGATCAAAGATCTGGAAGCAAATGGCTTCATTGAAAAATCAACCTCTCCTTTCTACTGTTATGCCTTTATGGTGAACAAGCATTCAGAGCAAAAACGAGGTAAGAAAAGAATGGTCAGGCTTTTACCAGATCAGAGTCAAAGAAGAAGACAGAGCCAAGATAGCCTTCAGCTACCCCTTTGGCCATTATCAATGGACTCTCATGCCTTTCAGCCTTATGAATGTGCCAGCATACTACCAGGCGCATATGGATAAATTTTTTGGTGGCACTTCTCATTTCCTCTGTGTATATATTGATGATATTTTGATTTTTAGTAATAGCTTAGATGAGCATGCTACTCATCTCTCTCATTTGTTTCAGCTGGCACAAGATGTAGGAATAGTCTTATCTAAGACCAAGATTCAGTTATGCAAAACTAAATGCAACTTCCTCGGCATGGTGATCCGAGAATCTAAACTGCAAGTCCAGCCGCACATCAAAGAAAAAGTCATCAGTTTTCCTAAATGTTTGGATAAACCCAAACTGTAAGCATTTTTGGGTTTGTTAAATTATCTGAATAGTTTCTATCCTAACTCTGGTGAAGACAGGTACATATTGTAAATGCTTCTCCAGAAAAAGAAAGCATTTCATTGGGAAGAACAACATACTGTAGTAGTTCGCAAGATCAAAGCAACTGTAGCTTCGCTACCAGAACTGCATATTCCAAAGTCTAAACAAATGAAAGTTTATATTGATGCTTCTAACCTTGCATGGGGAGTACTTGTTTGTATTTTAGATAATAAAGAGTTTGTGTGTGAATTTGTGAGTGGTGTGTTTAGCTCCGATGTTTTAAAATGGATCTCCTCTGATAAAGAGATCTATGATGTAAAGAAGTGTCTTGAGAAGTTCATACTTAAACTTCTCCATTTGCCACATTTTGTAATTGTAACCGACTATACTAGATTTCTGACCTTCAGAGAAAAAGATCATGGTCAGAAAGATGGTCGCAGAAAATATGTTTGGTGGCAGGCATTCTTTCATCAGTTTAATTTTTCTGTGGAGCATATTATAGGTACTAACAATGTAATCACAGATTGGCTCAGCCATAATCCTCCTGCAACCTTAATGCATTAGCTTGCACCTAGTTTTAATCTTACCAGCATTCTAAACCAAGGATTCGACTCCATGAATATTTTTATTCAAGAACAGATTCTTCGTGAAGGCTTGCATCCCTAATATTTGAGGATTTCTTATGCAGCAGCACAAGACCTGCAAATGTCTACAGCAGTGATGATTCAAGCTAACCACAGACAAAACTCGAGAGTCATCATTATTGAAAGGATCAATAGTGAATTTTTATACCATCAATTCACTGATCTACTAAAGTGACCATTATGGACATAGCACATTTGGATTAGATCCACATTCAACGAACACTTGTATCGTTGGATTGCTCGACATGGCCCGCACTGAATACATGAAGAAGAAAATCACGATCAAGATACTGTTGTGCACACCATCATTCGAAGACAACTTAAGTGGGAATCTTATTTCCACTGCACTCCATGACATACACCATGTGAAGCAGGACCCCCTAATTGTCGGCATTGGCATCTCCAAAGCACTTTTTAGATAAGATGCCTTTTTAATCTGATATCTGAAGATGACCTCGTAGACGAAGCGGAAGACATGTTGGGCCCACAACCTAGGATTCCATCCTCACCATCATCATCATGTGGATCCAACGCTTCAAACAACATCTCACTATAGCCATCTTTTGAGCTGTAAGGCATGATGGGATTGACACCGCCTTGCCAGCGAACAAGCAGGACCACCCAAAATTGCTATAAATAAGCCTCTCTACTATTGCATTATCATAGAAAGTTTTATGCATTAGAAAATTAGTAACCTTGCTAAAAGAGTATGCCCTTCACTTGCCCTTTTTGAAGGATCCTGTGAATCTGAAATTGAAACAAGGTATTGTAATATTTTGAGAAAGTAATATAGTGAAGTCGTAGCCATTCGGCACCTGCCTACTATCACAGGTTTCTTATACATCAAGCTATCAGAGATTGAGACTAAGGAGGCGTCTACTGATGTTATAAAAAATTGGTATCAGAGCCAGACAAATGTAAGTTATGCATCCTTTTTCCTATTTCGTGGATTGATCTTTTAAGTTCTCTACTTTGCATATTTCTTTGGGAAAGTTATTGCATCAAGTCACAGGCCGTTAAATGATTTGTCATAGGCTGCTTTTATCTCTGCATCCTCTAATTCCCTTACCAAAAATTGCTCGCTTACCAAAACCCAAATCTCCCCACAATGGAATTTGGAAAAGCTCCATCCACTTTTACTGTAGAGATCATGATCGAATCAGAGTTTGAAGGCATGTACGAACTCCCTCCATTTGTCCCAGATCAAATATCGGACTATCCCAATATTGATGTCACAGAAGAAAATCTTGAGAAAGAAACCAGTTTGTTTAAACCTCCTACTATTAAGGCTTCCCAGGTATATAACAAGTCTAAGTTAGTGAAATCTAAGTTTTTGTATACATCTACTTATCTATCCTTTGTTAAGCCTAGAATCAAGTCTGTAGAATTAACTCTCTGTTATAAACCCAAGAAAACCTATCAAACAAATTTACTCTCCCTGTTACCTGAGTAAGAAATCAATTATATCAGGTCACATGAAGATGTGAAATTTGTTCATTTTGGTTTGATACGAGTACATATAGTACCCTTGATTCCTAGCAATATTAAGCCTGTTATATATCTAGCTTTGTGTGATCGCCGCCAAGTCAGTTTTAAACACTCTTGTCAATTATCCAGCCTTGGCCGCTTAAATGATGATATTATTTGTTTTGAGTTTTGTCCCAACCTCTCTGTCGCAGTCTGTGATAAAGGTTGTAAAGAAGTTAAACATGGATCTTTAGATTGTTGGGGTTTGTTTACCTCTCTATTTGGTCTAGACATGTTCGGTGAATTCAAGTATGCCTCCATTAACATCTCCGTTGTCTATAGCATGACCAACACCAATCACCCCAAAATCTAAGAAAACATGCCATATGGCTGAAGATTAAGTGGAACTGTCCAACTGCAGAAAGGTCATATTGAAACAGTTGAAATTCCTTCTGAATGAAAACTTGATTGGTTGAAGAATGTCTCTCTGAAGATGAAAGGTCAAGCCACAGTCCACCATAGTGACAACAGAACTGTTAATATTTTGCCAAGATTCTTGTCTGTAAATTTCTGTCTCTCTCCTACCAGACCATCTATGTCTTCTTCCCATAGATCTGTCAGAACCGGTCACATTTTGATCGAAGATGAAGAGGTAAATCAAGGCAATGATTTACTAGGAACTTTCATGAGTCTTCCCAGAGAAGACAGTAAAGAATTCTACACAGAATATACTACTACTCTGTATAGAGGAGGAAGATGGCCGCCACCAAAAGGTGTCCACAAGTAACTAGTAGGAACTATGTAGTACTTTGCAGCTGCATACGAGAATCCCTCTAATGAATTCAAATAGAGAAATTATACTGCTAGATTCAATTCCCATTTGATTGAAAATTTTGATGATCTGTGTAGAGATGTTTTATCCATTAAGGATACTATAAATAACATAGAAAAAAAATTATCGTCAATTGATACTAAAATAGATATCTTAGATGATAGTCTTAGTTGGCTATCTAAAGAAGACCAGAAAGCAAAATCGTCCTCAAAGCCTCTCTGTTCAGTTTCTTTTGGTCCTTTCAAAACTGTAAAAAAATCACCTAGCCATACCCTTATGCAAAGAACCCATGTACATTTGTAGCCTTGGTATTTAAACATTAATGACCTGCTAGATCCCTTTAATGAGATCACTGCCTAGTGCAACACCATGCGTGTCTTAGTTATTCAGGCCCATCTAGACCAAGTAGGCAGCACTTGCTTTGCAACAAAATTTTTATGGGGTATCACTAGTCTCTGGTGGCAGTCTATGACTAAACCACAACAATACAAACATGTACATAACCAACTCGATTCTTTAGCAGCATTATTTCATTTATTAATTAATGAGTTTGCACCTCTAACTGACAATAGAGAACTAGACTCAAAGAAATGGTTATTGAAAATGGAGCTTTGTGACTTAAAGCAATTTGATGCTTTTGCTAAGCAATTTCGAAAGCTTGCGTATGATAGCAGGAGTTATGCATCCATCGAGATCAAGTTAAAATTTTTACATGCTCTGCCCTATAATTTGATTGACAGAGTTATTTCATATATTGATCTCAAAGGACTAACGATTGAAGATCTAGCCCTTTCAAATGTTATTGATTTTACCAAGCAGCAAATCATGACTTTAGTCTCTGAGACTAAGTCAATGCAAAAACTCAGCAAGCACCAAGCATCTCAAATAGCTCCTATGTTCCCTGAAACAACACCATTTGGTTATAGACCATTTGTTCAACCTCACCGTCAACAGAAGCAGCGCCGCAAGCATGTCTCCTTCAAGCGCCGCTCTTTCCCTAAAAAGAATTCATATGCTCCTCCTCATCATTTTCTCATGAAATGATGCAATGCTCATCCTCCTTCCAAGTAGTCGATTTGTTATATCTATCGCAAACCCAGCCACATTGCTCCCAATTGCTCCTGTAAAAACTTAGCTATCAAAGCTGTCTTTTCCTCCAACGTAGCAGCGTGATGGGATATAGTTGATGTAGACGAAGATCTATATCTTCAAGAAGACATCTATGAGCCTACACTTGAAGATCTTCCTGATGAAGACTTTGATGATGAAGAAGATGCAGCAGCTCTTGAATCACTTGTAGATGGGCTGGAACATCCAATGATGAATATGCAATGTGGTGCAAGACACTATAGACCGTGACACAATGACTGGTCTATCCAGTCCAATAAAGCATATGGAGCCTGGTCACGCCATCACCATGAAGTACCTGAGCGACCAAGGAAACCAAGAGGAAGAGGATACTCCAGAGGAGAATCATCTAGAGGGAGACAGCCCTCTATGCCGAGACAACCTCCCACAATGCACAGACTTGATCATCCTCCTGTGCAATATCTGAGCTTTTTTAAGCCAAGCAACTCCTGGATAAAAAACAAGTTCACCAGCAGAGAGCCACCAAAAGAAATTAGAGAGCCATTGTGGAATACGCTCCTACTAGCAGAAGAACCTATTACAGAACCTCGATGGGATGAAGACAATGAAGAGGATTAAGTTGGAAGTATGTTCTACTCCGACCAAGATTATTGTCGTAGTGAGTGCAATAATCTCCAAGAAGAAGAAGAAGCTAAACTAGAACAATAAGAAGAAGTCTACCCTGAACCAGTAATTGTTCAAGATCCAGGGAGACAGAAACTGGTATGTACCAGTATTCCTTTCATAAAACTTCCATAGCCTATCTATTTAAACCATCTAATTAATGGAAGATTTGCTCAATTCTTTACATTAGAAATAAATGGTAGACTGGTAGACACACAAGTAGACACTGGTGCTTCTCTCTCATTTCCTAAACCATAGCTCATCAGTGATTAGAAGACACTTGATGAAGCATCAGCTTATAAGAGCATTGATGTCCAGGGGAATAGTTTTACCTGTAGAAACTATAAACATTAGCAGCCCCTTCACATCCAAGATAAAATCTTCCATTGTGATTTCTTTGCCCTCAAAAAGATGCCCATTGACATCCTCCTTGGAGGATCATTTATTGATAGATACTCACCCTATGGTGCTACTACAAAGAGTATTATGTTCACCATAAAGAATGAAAGGATGAGAATTCCTCAACTAATATATGCCACTGAGCAATTCCCTAGCTCCATGACTCAGAGCCCAGAAATAATCCCAGGTGAGATACAAGAAATAGGAAATAGGATCAAGTCCTCTATCTGCTCAGAGAACCCTCAACAGTTTTGGTCCAAAGCTATGCCTGAAATGGAAATTAAGATACTTGAAGGCAAGCACATGAAGAATAGGAAGAAGATCCCAATCCCGGCTCAGGATTATGATGATATGGAAACACAGATCAAACATCTAGAAGCAAATGGCTTCATTGAAAAATCAACCTCTCCTTTCTGTTGTTACGCCTTTATGGTGAACAAGCATTCAGAGCAAAAATGAGGTAAGAAAAGAATGGTCATAAATTATAGACCATTAAATGCCATAACAGAGCCATATCCATATCCAATACCAGATAAAAGATACTTGCTTGAGAAAGTTGTAGCCTGCAAGTATTTCTCACAGTTTGACTGCAAGTCAGGTTTTACCAGATCAGAGTCAAAAAAGAAGACAGAGCCAAGACAGCCTTCAGCTACCCCTTTGGCCATTATCAGTGGACTATCATGCCTTTCGGCCTTATGAATGTGCCAGCATACTACCAGGCGCATATGGATAAAATTTTTGGTGGCACTTCTCATTTCCTCTGTGTATATATTGATGATATTTTGATTTTTAGTAATAGCTTAGATGAGCATGCTACTCATCTCTCCCATTTGTTTCAGCTGGCACAAGATGCAGGAATAGTCTTATCTAAGACCAAGATTCAGTTATGCAAAACTAAATGCAACTTCCTTGGCATGGTGATCCGAGAATCTAAACTGCAAGTCCAGCCGCACATCAAAGAAAAAGTCATCAATTTTCTTGAATGTTTGGATAAACCCAAACTGCAAGCATTTTTGGGTTTGTTAAATTATCTAAATATTTTCTATCCTAACTCTGGTGAAGATAGGTACATATTGCAAACACTTCTCTAGAAAAAGAAAGCATTTTGTTGGGAAGAACAACATACTGCAGTAGTTTGCAAGATCAAAGCAACTGTAGCTTCGCTACCAAAACTGCATATTCCAAAGTCCAAACAAATGAAAGTTTTTACTAATGCTTCTGACCTCACATGGGGAGGAGTACTTGTTTGTATTATAGATAATAAAGAGTTTGTGTGTGAATTTGTGAGTGGTGTGTTTAGCTCTGATGTTTTAAAATGGATCTCCTTCGATAAAGAGATCTATGCTGTAAAGAAGTGTCTTGAGAAGTTCATGCTTAAACTTCTCCATTTGCCACATTTTGTAATTGTAACCGACTGTACTAGATTTCTGACCTTCAGAGAAAAAGATCATGGTCAAAAAGATGGTCATGGAAAATATGTCCTGTGGCAGGCATTCTTTCATTAGTTTAATTTTTTTGTGGAGCATATTATAGGTACTGACAATGTAATCGCAGATTGGCTCAGCCGCAATCCTCTTGCAACCTTAATGCATCAACCTACACCTGGTTTTAATCTTACCAGGATTCTAAACCAAGGATTCGACTCCATGAATGTTCTTGTTCAAGAACAGATTCTTCGAGAAGGCTTGCATCGCTGATATATGAGGATTTCCTATGCAGCAGCACAAGACCTGCAAATGTCTGCTGTAGTGACAATTGAAGCTAACCGCAGACAAAACTCAAGAGTCATCATTATTGAAAGGCTCAATAGTGAATTTCTATACCATCAGTTCACTAAGCTACTAAAGCAACCATTATGGACATGGCACATTCGGATCAGATCCACATTCAATGAACACCTGTATCATTGGATTGCTCAACATGGCCCGCACTGAATACATGAACAAGAAAATCACGATCAAGATATTGTCGTGCACACCATCATTCGAAGACGACTTGAGTGGGAATCTTATTTCCACTACACTCCATGACATATGCCATGTGAAGTAGGACCCCCTAATTATCGGCATTGGCATCTCCAAAGCACTTTTCAGATACGATGCCTTTTTAATACGATATCCAAAGATGACCTCATAGATGAAGTGAAAGACATGTTGGGCCCACAACCTAGGATTCCATCCTCACCACCATCATCATGTTGATCCAACACTTCAAATAACATCTCACTGTAGCCATCTTTTGAGCTGTAAAGCATGATGGGATTGACACCGCCTTGCCAGCGAGTAGGCAGGACCAACCAAAATTGCTATAAATAAGCCTCTCTACCATTGCATTATCATAAAAAGTTTTCTACATTAGAAAATTAGTAGCCTTGCTAAAAGAGTATGCTCTTCACTTGTCCTTTTCAAAGGATCCTGTGAATTAGAAATTGAAACAAGGTATTATAATATTTCGAGAAAGTAATATAGTGAAGCCGTAGCCATTCGGCCCCTGCCTACTATCGCAGGTTTCTTCTACATCAAGCTATCAGAGATTGAGACTAAGGAGGCATCTTCTGATGTTATAAAAAATAATTAATCTAGTCCACTTGATGTTACACGACCAAACCACTTGCACCAAAACAAACATCTTAACTTATCTGAGACAAGGCCCGACTGGGATTTCATCCCCTAGCAGATACCTTACCCGTCTCGGCAATCTTACATGGATTTCATAACCAAGGAGAAAGCCCACTCTGTTCTCTGGCAGAGTCTAATCTCTAGGGGAAGTATATTTTGGCTAAGCGGGCCCAGCTTATCACTAGACTCGTGAAATGAGGGGATCTTGCTCCTTAGCACTAGGCCATGTACGAAACCTAACACAGACTTCTTGAGCACCATAACTAACCTAAAACCATCCATAGACTACTTCTAGGACCTGACTCAAAAGCCAATCTTCCTCTACACACATTCTAAGGCATAAGCCACTATAATCCTAATAATTTACTCTTAGGGTTCTTTTTTAGGATCTGCTTGTGTTCTTCATCTTTTCTGTTCTTATCTACTTGTTTGAGCTTGTGAGGACGTTCTTTCTTGCCTTGAATGGTTCTGACTCGTAGTCAAGCCAAGGCTCTAGTCGATCACACGAGGCATCACCCGCTTCTGTCTACCTTGCCCATAACCAGTCCTATAATGGAGTTCCACTCAGAAACTGAAAGAATTCCTACTAGACCATCCCTGACCCAGACTCCTATTGTCCCAGAAGGGGACCAAGATTTTGCATGATTCTTGGACCTCAACGTCAAAGCCTTGTAGCACTATCTTGTGAATAGCCGAATGCGAGACTCCTTGGGCAATCCAATTTATAGAATGCCGACCTCTCTTCTCAAGACTGCAGCCATATCAACAATGTCTATAGTTCAACCTTTAGATACCCAGGCTATTGCCTCGACTAATGACCAGCCTTTGACTAACCATCCAAGTCTGGCCTCTCCCTCCATCTTTGGGCTCACTTCCACCAGGGTTTTGACCCCCTATCAACCTCAGCCCACTCAACCACTCTCTACCCCCTTTCAGAATTTGGTCATCTCTATTCTGCCTACCCTTGCTCCTATCAACACCAGGGTGGCTACCTATCCATTGGCCCATGTTACCACTAACCAACCTCCCGTGGCAACATCGAGCCTAGCCATGCCTTCTACCCAACCATCCTTAGTCTCCTCTTCTATCCCCACGACTAGTCATCCGTATGTTGTGCCCTTATTGGTACAACTGACTACGTCGTATGCCTCTTCTAGCCTCTTTCAAGCACTTTATAATCTAGGGGGCACTCCACCCACCAATCCATCAGTAGATATCATCAAAATGCTGATGGACAAGATGTCTAGCCTAGAGACCTCCATTTCTGGCTCACGCAATGTCTCTTCATATGACCAAATTTGCAATGAGCCCATCCATCCTTCTATCCCGATCTGACCTTACCCCAACCAGTGGGAACTTCCTAAATTCACTCACTTCCAGAGTAAGGAGGACCTGCAACAACATCTACGGGCATTCATACATGCCTGTTACCTCATTGCCCATGACAATGTGTTACTTCTACGCACATTTCCTATGTCACTCGCTGGCCCCGCCCTTGACTAGTATAGCTCTCTTGCCAGGCATTCTATCTTTTCATTCATTCAACTTGCCCAATTATTTCTTGACCATTTTTCTATCAACATCACCAAACAAGTCTCAATCACAGACCTCTACTCCATCAGGCGATTTGACGATGAATCAATAGCCAATTTTGTCACCCATTAGAGAGGCTTGATTAACCAGCTCTCCTTCTCCTTGCCTCAACCTGAGCTCATCGAGCTCTTTTCTCGAGCATGTGCCAGTCACATCTCTTCCACCTTGTGGGTTCAAACATTTTGCACTTTCGACGAAGTTTTCACCATGGCTCAAAAGCTTGAACTCCGCACCATTAAAGAAGATAAGGTCAAATTGCATAATACTAATGCAAGAGCCAATGAGCTTTCTTCTTCCAGACCTTCTTCTGCCAATTCCAAATCCAAAGGAGTGGCCAACACTATGGTCATCATATCACCATCCTCGATAACAACTAATCAACCTCAACCTTCAACATCTCAAAGTAACATAAAACACTTCCAACGACGGTACATATAACCCTTCCCTAACTGTCCTCCTAGCCACAACAACATTCAGACCATGACCAATGACTCTCATGACCATAATATACACACAGTCAACATGGTTTTGCCTCTTATCCCTGACCAACCTCCATCACAAGTAGAAGAGCCACCTTCTCCCATTTGTCTTTCACAGGTAAAAGAGCCATCTTCTCCCATTTGTTTTCCACAGGTAAAAGAATCTTCTTCTCCTATTAGTCCTCCATTGACCTCTCCCATATTGGAGGACGCCTTGACCATGTCAACACCAGCTGCCTCACCTTCATCCTTCTTATCATCCATAGATGATCATACCTTTTTGACTACTCAACCACACATAGAAGCCATGACTACTCTGGTGCTCTTTCCACTTAAAGAGCCCACATCTTTAATCCCTTCTCCATCGAGAGAAGAATCGTCCACATCTAAGCCCAAACCTGCCAAGGCATCCATCATGCCCAAAGAGATTAAACCTCTTGGTGTTTGCCCCATATATAACCATGCCTCACACAATAGTGGACCTTAAACCATACTAAAGAAGGCCACTAGACCACATCGGAGAACTCCTCCCCCACCTTCGTCATTACCCTCAATCTTGGGCCCACATCTGTCCACTTTAATAGGGGTGCTGCCCACTCCCATACTTCACAGAGGCAAGTCGCCTCCATTACCTCCTCAACCCGTCATACATATATCTCCTCCAAACCATCGACCAATGCCTCTTACGCCTCTCAAACCAAAGTCATCAATCCCCACTACAACAAAACATCCAGACCCATTAGCAAATTCTTATGCCTTGCTATTATGGCAATTATTGTAGTCCTCTTGCATCTATCTCCCACCTCATAAACCATACCAATCTCTCAGACCAAAACTACCCTGGTTCGACGACACTTAGATTTGTGTGTATCATCACACACTTGGGCATGACACTGAGCATTGTTGTGCCCTCAAGGTCATCATTCACCAATGTCTGGGGAATGACACCCTTCTTCTTGACCACGTTATTAATAAACCTTCAACACCACCCCACTCATCAACTCTCAAATCAAGGCCATCTTGGTTTGACAACTCTAAATTTTATCATTATCACCACACTCTGGGACATGACACTGAGCGTTGTTGTGCTCTCAAAGCTATCATTCGTCAACACCAGAAAAAGGCTTCCCTTCTCATCAAATACCCTCTTGACCACCTCTTCAACAAATCATCAACACCGAACCATGCTTCTCAAATCTCATCACCTAAATTGGGATCTCCACACCAGACTATGGTCCCTTTGTTGCCTTTGACCCCATTATTCGACATCAACACAGTCCATTTGACCACTAAGCCTCAACCAACCTTGACCAATCTATCCAACATTCTCTCTAAGCGACTGGGGGAATCCAACCTTATCCTGACCTTGACTAAACATTCAACCAAGCCTCTAACCAAACATTCAACCAAGCCTTCGACCAAACATTCGACCAACTTTGACCAAACATTCGACCAAACCTAGACCAAGTCTCGACCAACCATTAATCAACCTTCCTATCATAACCTCGACCAGACCTTGACCACACATATTCCAATCATCAATTAACCTTCCTATCATGACCCTGACCAGCAGCAACCAAACCTCGACCAAACTTCAATCATCAAACATCAACCAACCAAGCACCTATCACTTCTTCAAACTATCATCAATCAACACGTGACCAATATAGAGCTAAGTAAACGAGGTAAGTTTGCCCCTAATTGGCTCAGACCTTTCATTATCATGCACAAGTATGGATCAGGGATGTATCATTTGTCTTCTCTCGATAGACGACCAGAACCTGAGCCTCTTAATGCGTTGCATCTGTGACCATTCTACTATTAGTCAAGTACTCATCCACTTGACATTTACCTTGAGCTCATCCCTTGAGAAATCCCCATCCTCTTAGTCCTCATTCTTTTCAACCCTACTCCCCTTAACAAATCCTATATACCCCTTTTATATAGTATGGATGCTTTGTCCTAATAAAAGGGAGCCCTTGACCTTCTATAGTCTTGTCCATGACTCACATTTCTGTCAAAACAAATCAAGATGTCAACATATCCAAGGTCACCAAATTAGAATCAAAAGGCAGACTGCTCCCTTGAAGGATAGCTGTACTATCATTGCTATAGTTAATAGACTGCTCCCTCGAAGGACAGCTATTCAGAGCCCTTATATATAAAGCAAAATATAGACCACTCCCTCGAAGGATGACTATGACTAACTCTTGCTACAAACAACAATCTTTCTTAGAAGCTTCCCGCATTGATCAGCTTCACAAATGACCACCAAGCAAGTGGCATCTCTATGCAGACTTCCCACATTGATCAGTCTGCACCTCAAAAATAAATAAATTAAAAAAAATCATGGACTTAGTTTGTAGTTGTCTCAGGGTCTCCTATCAAAAGGGGCAAAGTTATCTCTGCTCTAAAATGGGTTACCCTATCCTCCTCCTATCACCTGCTCAAGGGACTTCAAGCTCACTTTAAAGTCAAAGTGATTCGATTACCACTCTAACACAACATATGGTCAACGACGTCATGCATGAATGGGGCTCTTGGTTCTAATAACCCCTATTTATGCTGTCATTCTAGTCCTTGTCAATGAAAGAGCAATATGCCTTTCACTTCTTCTTCACTTTGGTCACATTCAACTTCATCACTTGTCAAACCTAATCAACTCAACTCAACTCTTTTTTTAGGCCACTCCCATAGCCTATTCACACTAGTTTCTATGGACACCAATACACATGGAAACTATCAACCAGACGCAATTTATGCTAAGCATAAACCAATACTTGCTAAAGCATAAATAGACCTCAATTCATCTTTAGCATACATCCATCACGAATATGGAAAATTGCTAGGGATGAAAGACCCCTCAACCAATGTTGCAGAATACACCATTTAGAAAAGGCTGTAACATCTTTTTCTCCTCATCATTTCGACACATGACCAATCCAATCATCAACCAATCTTCTCAACTAGTTCGAACTACATTGGTCTGAGGCCCTAAGATCAGGCCTATGTAGGCAGCACTCAGTTGACACGACATTTTTTGGGGTTAGCTCGGCCATCCCATTTGTTCATCTCTCAGATGGACAAACCCTTTTTTTTCCTTCATCACTCAACCTTAACCTTAACCAAGACCAGTCTATCGACCACTTTCACTACCTGTCTACCACTCAGACTCTTTATTCGAACTACATTGGTCTAAGGCCCTAAGACTGGGGCTATGTAGGCAGCACTTAGATGACATGTCATCTTCTGGGGTTAGCTCGACCACCCTCTTTTGTTCATCTTTCTAATGGACAAACCTTCTTTCTTCCTTTTGACCATGACCTTGCCCTCGACCAAGACCAATTCCATCCCTTTGACCCTTCCTCCCTTTTAGGGAGAACTACATTGGCCTGAGGCCCTTCACACAAGGGCTATGTAGGTAGCACTCAAAATCACATAACGTCTTCTGAGGTTAGCTCGGCCACATCCTTTCATCCATCCATTCACTTCGACCAATGACCATTGGAGATCATGCCTATCTCCTGCGACTTTGACCACTTCCAAGACAATGTTGCCTTGGTTGTTTTTGCCTATATGCTACCTCATGACTGGTTAGCAAAATTGTGTGCAGACTATCTTTTTGACCTTCACAAGTATAGGATCGCAAGCCGGTCGATCCGCACTACTTGTGACTTTTTTGTGTTTCTAGGAGCACTTCCTGAGCTTAGGATACCTGGAACACGATGACCCATTTGGAGCTACAGCTTAGATTGAATAACCCAATCAGTAGATGACTAAATGCTGGGGCCCAGTTACTTCAATTTTGGCACTCTTTGACCCTTAACCTATGGCAATTTGAACTGACCATCTCGTGAAGTGGTATGCATGCAATCACGACTTTTGTAGCGTTCACCCTCACCCCTTTTTCATCCACTCTTTGTCAAATTAGCACCTGATTCCCGGTTCCCTTCCCTCAACTCCTACTTTGAGGGGGAATACCTCATCCATAATCGGGGCAATCCACCTCCTATTTTTGTATTGCAGTTCATTTGAACAACCAACAAGATGAAATCGACCTTATCCCACCTAGGGTAACCAACTCATGTTTTTGTCTTACAGTTCATCCAGAACAACCAACAAGACAAAAAGGGGCAAATGTAGACACCGTAATTGTGTCTAACCCTTGGCGTCCTCCCCTTAACCCCCATTTTATTCTCCCATGCCTATTTAACCCATGTCGACCATTTTCCCATGAGCCTTGACCCTGGCAGCATGTAAAAATGAGAAAAAAGCTAAAGCTAGCCTCTGTCCCCATTCTGCATCTGCTGACAACGGTCACTACTCGGCCGACGTCGCCGATGTCGATCACTTCTCGGCTGACATCGACATTCCTACTGGCGTCGGTTATCTTTAACACTACATTTTTGACCTGAACGTAGGGTCCATTATTCGTTATCAATTATCCGTTATTCATCATTCAGTTGCCAATCCATTTCTCTATCGGTTATTAGACCTTCCTTCGTATCAATTAGCAAAACCTTCTTCATTCAATCAATCAACATTTCTTTTCATTCGAACAATCAGCCAACTGGTGCATTCAATCAATCTGTAATCTAACCTCTCGTATTCTCTCTCTCCAATACAGGAATTTTGCTTCGGTCATCTTGCTGGAGGTCTGCTACATCAAACATCTGTAACACACCATCAACATCAATCATGTCTCCTATTCTATCTTTAGCATATAATAGGTAAGCATTTGTTTTGTGTTTTTATTCTGCTCTCTAGTCATTGTTTTTTATTTAATATCATTACCCCAATCTAGATTTAGACTATAGCCCCGGCCTAACTTCCTCCCGTATCACCTCTATCCACCCTGTCTAGAATACACAGTCTGTAACTCTGCCCAGATCCTTGCACAAATCCCCAAACAATTCCTCTGACTCCCAAACCAGCTTCCTAACTCTCAAACAAAAACTTTAGACCATTCTGCAATCTTAAAACCCTATCTAAACCTGACCAGACCCTGTCTAAAAATTATTGCTCTGACTGACGCCGGTCATTACCCCTACCGACGTCAACACTTTAACTGACATCAGAACCCTTCCTTGGTTGATGCCGGCACAGAGACTGACACTAGCGATTGTGCAGAGCAGTTTGCTACATATCAGGTATGCATTCTACTTTTTGTCTTTTATTTCTTTCATTTTGTCTTTCATTATTTCTATTTTTGTCAAATATTCTACTTTTTATTAGTGGGTTGATATCCCTTAAGGAAGTCTTCGTACTTCAGGGATCAAGCTTTTGCTTGACAGCCCACCATCTCCTTGTCTAACGTTTTTCATGTTTTAGTCTCTTTTTCTTTGCAGGTGTCATTCCTCCATAGCCAAAGAGGAGTACCTTCCAATGTCTGATTTTGGTGTGCACAACTACATCTGGGTATCTTCTAACCCTAGACCATCTCTTAGTTTCTCATTTCTATCTTTTGAATGTGAAAATGAAATTAGCGTAGAAACAATTGAGGTCAAAAAATTTGATACAAATATGAAGTCCCACTATGGGTTTGGTAATGGGAATGATGTTATAAACCCATTAAGGATAATCAATGGGTTGGATGAAGTTGATAGATAAGAGGCATTGAAGCTCTTCTTTAACTAGAAGGGTAATGCAAGGGTGCATCTTATGAAGCTTTTTTTGAATAGGCTTAGCATCATGATGGGTAACAATGTTATGGAAGGATATAGAAGGGTTAATTTTAGGCATATCCTAATAGGAACACACAAATTATATGTTACAATCATGAAAGAAGGAGTGGTAATCTTATTTCTCTATGGAATCTAAGGATTGACTAATCTTGAGAATGTGAGGGTTATCCTGATTACTCAAGTTGACATTAATGGTTGATTCATTCAACATTTTTTGGTTATCAAGAGGAAAGGATTTATGGATATAAGAGTCCTCTACACTGAGGTAGGTGAGAATAGAATCATCATCATGATGTTAGATGGTGTTGATGGTAGAAGAGTCATTTTCTACCATTTCTAGATGGATGAGAGGAAGAATCTTAATTTGACCATCCTTTTGATAAGTTATGGGGCCTAAACTAATAGTATAGATTAAAAAAATGTTAAATGGAATGATATCAAAATCCTCTAACTTTGAAAGAGGTGGGGTTGGTGAGGATGGGATATCCTCATTAATGGTAATGATGGGTTTAAGTGAGGTGGGTTCTTTTAGTCATATGAACTCAAGGCCAAATAACTCACAAGGTTTTTGAGTTTTGATTATAGGTAAATCATGAGGTTCATGATCATAATAGCCTAGGCTAAATCCCTTCTAGGTACACTTGCGAAGGTATAGTTTGGTGAATTCAAGTTTATCAAGATAGGAAAAGTAAGGGGTAAATGGTTAGATGGTAGAGGTATCAATGGAAAGAAGAAGTGACTGATCAAGTCCCCATATATTAAGTCAGTTTGATGGTTGGAAGGCTTAAAAGGAATAATGGTTCTGATTTTGTGGTCATAACTAATATCATAGGTAAGGTTCCCATACTCTTGAGGATTAGGGAAAACATCCAAAGCTAAAATATGATATTCCCCCAATGAGAGAAATTGGAACATGGGTTTCAAGGGGTCCTCTATGGGGATCCAAGAAGAAGGGATAGATGAACTAGTTAAAGATTTATCAATGGTAAGGGTGAAGGTATTGGTGGTTCTAGTTCATGAGTTGGTGATGTTGTTGGTTGGTAGTGAGGTGGATGAATGAGGAAGAAGAACATTATTGGGTTGATATATCATGTTTCATGAGGCAAAAGGACTAGGGTCAACTCTTATGGTAACAAATTGATTTTCATGTTCAAATTTGACACATCAATGTAGGGTAGAAGGGACACAACTCATGAAATATATCTAAGGGTGTCTAAGTAAAAAATTGTATTAGAAATAACCATCTAAAAAATAAAAGAGTTTGGGAATGGTGTGAGGTCCTAAGTATATGTGGAGGAGATTATCCCCAAGGTAGTGGTCATAGTGTCATTAAAAGAGTGAAAGATTGTTACAATTTTTGACATGATGTTCTCAGGTAATTGAAGTTGGTTGTAGGCATGAGAGGAGATAATGTTGATGATAAATCCCCCATAAATCATCACCCTTTCTATGTAGGTTTGATTAATGTATGAAGTAATGAAGAGAGGAGGTTTAGGATCTTTAAACTGGATAGAATGTATTTCCAAATCTTGGAAGGCAATGAAGGTAGAAAGTTGAAGGGCTTCAATAAAGGATGCAAGGGGTTGAGGATCTTCTATTTGAACCTATATATATTAAAATGAATCTATCAATTCTTAAAAATGATGGGGTGAGGTGTTGATTAGTTCATAAAATATCATCTTTAATGGTGTTTGGTGAAGTTGTTTTAAAAGCTCATCTTTAACAGTGTTTGGTGAAGTTGTTTTAACACTACTCACTGGATGGTTTTAGAAGGGTTGGAAGGAGAGGCACACAAAATAGATGTTTTTGGGTTTTAGATAAGGTGAAGGTAGAGGTGAGGGTGCATGGTTTTGGTTGGAAGGTTGAGGGGTAGAAGGGTAGGTCCATGGTATGGACACTTTTGCTTTTCCCTTATCCTTTTGTTGGGCCTGAGATCAGGTAACCATATGGATAGTGTGGATTAAGGGAGGTGTTGGGATAAATGGTTTCTTTAGTTCCTCCTCACTTTCAACTAAGAGTGGAGGAGTAGGCAAATGTTAGATGGGTTGAGTTGGTGGTAGGGTTAGTAATGGGCTCAAGGAAGGTTCATCTGATAATAGATCATCCTCATCCCATAAGATATGGACAAGTTTATAGAGAGATTTATAATTCTTTGTATCATGTCCAAGAGTCTTATGGTATGAGAAAATCAAAATTCCATTAAACCATGATGGTTTAGGATATGAGGGTTCAAAAAGTTTGATGGGTGGTAGGGTTAAATAATAAGTTTGCAACAACATTTGTATAATGGTAGAATAAAATTTGATCAAAGGTGTTGAGGGTATTAGGTTTTTAGTTTTAAGAGTGGAAGACTTCTTAAGAGTAGGCTTTACCATGGAAATTTGAGGTGGTAGAATGGTTTTGGTGGGTGGTTTTGGTTGGGATTGTCTTTTTATAGTTGATTTAGAGGTTTAAGTTTTGAAGGTAGAGGATGAAAGTTTGGTGATAAGTGGGAAGGTAGAGGTAGATATATTAGGTAAGAATGATGGGGAGTTTGATGATTTGGTATTAAGTGTGGGTAGATAAAAAGGAGAAGGTTTACTAGATGAGGCATAGGTAATAAGGATAGTAGAGGGATGGGGTCCTAAGATAGAAGGTAAGTGTGCAGGAGGTGGTATAGTCTAGTTCAAAGTGGGAGTTTAGGTGTTTTAACCTTCCTAGTTGGTTTGGTTGGGATTTTATTTAGTGGAATAAAAGGTTTTAAGTCCAAATTTAAATATGGGTGAGTTAAGCTAGGTGTAAGAAGTATTCCTAAATTCTTGATGGGTTTGGTTAGAGAGGCATAAAGTGATTTGACAAATTTAGATGGAGATGTGTTAGATAGTTCTCCTATGGTTTTAGAGGAAGAAGTGTTTGAGGATATGGTTGAGGTAAAAATAGGTTTGATGGTGGATGTAAGTGAGGTTGAAGGTTCAAGTTTGTTTTGGTAAGGGATCCCAAGACAATGTAGAAAAGTGGCTCTATCTAGGTTGGGTTTGTTGGAAATTTGAGAGTGTCATGAGTTGTCATTGATGTCAAATATATAAACATTAATGATAAAGGAATAGTGATGATGAACTTAAGAAGATTTTGCAATGATAGAGTAATTTGGGTTTGTCAAGTCCATGTACTTGTGGAGTATTTTGAGTTTGTGAAATTCATGTACTTCTACTTATAAAGGTTTATAAGTAAAGTTGGTTTAAGAACCCAACTGGGTCAAGACAACATGAATCAGTTTGTCAACTCAATGTGCTTATACTATAATGTTTTATGATTAATGTAAGTTTAAGAAACAAACTAGGTCAAGATGGAGTAATTTAATTTTGGGAACTTCACGTGATTCTACTTATAAAATTTCATAAGTAAAGTAATGCAGAGAACTCGACTGGGTCAAGACAATGCAAATTGGGCATGTGAACTCTATTTGCTTCAACTTATAAAGTTTCATGAGAAAATTAATGTAGAGAACCCAATTGGGTGAATTTAGAGTGAATCAGGTTTATCAAGTGACTTAACTTCTTTCATAAATTATAAGTCAAGCAGTGTAAAGAATCCAAATTTATCTAGTGGAGTTGATCAAGGTTTCAAGATGTCTTTACTTATTTCATTTTTATAATTAAAGCTTTGGGAATAACCCATAGTGGAGAATTATTTTGAAAAAATGGATTAAGTCTCTGTCATACAAAATGTTTGTGATAACATTTTTGAAGGGCAAGTGGACCCTTACAAAAGTCCTAAAGGGTACCTTACAAAACCTTTGAAGGTTAAGTGTGTTGTCCCCCAAAAATATCATTCATTTTTGGGACAACATTTGAACTATTTTGGTCCTACAGACCAAAATTGTCTCTTCCCTTTTCAAAATTTGTCCTAGGCATTCAAATTCCTCATTTTTAAAGCTTCTCAAAAATCTACGGACTCTACAAGCTTGAATCTATGGACTTTGCAGGCTTGAATCTATGGACTCTGCAGGAAGAGAAATCTACGAACTCTATAGGAAAACAAATTTATGAACTCTGCAGGCCAAGTTCAATGGGATTCACAGGTTGAATCTATGGACTCTACAAGAAAGAAGCAATCTTTCAACACTTAGGTGATCTCAAAGTTGGTTCAATGACTAGGTTCAACCAAAAGAGTTCATCGGCAAGCTTCTAAGCAAGGATTGACCCGTTGAACCTTTAACCATTTTGGCTCAATGGGCTCAACAGGTTCAAAGGTTCAACATCAGAAGAAAAAGTTCAACTAATTCTAGGTTCAAAGGCTTCTACAATCAGGTTTAAAGGCTTCTACAAGTAGGTTCAATAAAAAAACAAGTTTTCTAGGCTTGAACCATTGAACCATTGAGCCATTGAACCACTCAGGTTTAAGGTTTAACATGTTTATCATATTTGGTTTAATGAGGACCAAAGGGACTTAGCTAAATCAAAGGGAATGGACCATTGAACCATTGAACCAAATTTGGTTCAATTTAGTTGGTTCAATGCTTCAGTTCACTTAGTCGGTTCATCAAATGGTTCAACGGATTTTGGTTCAATCAAAGGGTTCATTAGCTTGGTTCAAAGCTTGGTTCAAAGGAGCGGTTCAATGCAAAAGTTCAAGAGAGCCTCCTAAAGGACAAGTGCCCTTGTAGAGGGCACTTGGTCGAAAAAATCACCCTTTAGAAGGGTCATTTTCAAGGAAGCCATAAAGGTAAGTTCTTTCAAAATTTTATTTAAAAGGCAGTTGAAAGACAAAGGCATAATTCCTTCAAACTTTTTGTCTGAAGGAATTCTTTTGTGTTTTTCTCCCTTGGACTTTCTCAAATTTCTTCAAACTTTTTGTCTGAAGGAATTCCTTCAGACAAAAGCCTGAAATAATTCGTTTCTTGCCTTGGTCTTTGTGGGAGTTTCATTTTTAGCCTTTCCGAATTCCTTCAGACTTTTTGTCCAAAGGAATTCCTTTGGACAAAAAGTCTGAAGGAATTCGGAAAGGCTAAAAATGAAACTCCCACAAAGACCAAGGCAAGAAATGAATTATTTTAGGATTTTGTCTGAAGGAATTCCTTCAAACAAAAAGTTTGAAGAAATTTGAGAAAGTCCAAGGGAGAAAAACACAAAAGAATTTTTGAAGGCCAAAGACAAAGCTAGCCAAAACAATTCTTGTAGACTTTTTGTCTATGGGAAAATGTCCACAAAAAAATGTCTGTGGGAAAGCTCTAAAGGACCCCAAAGGGAAGGTGCCCTTGTAAGGGACTCTTAGCTCCCAAATTAAAGGACACTTCTCGAAAGCCGAATGGTCACCTTCCTTTTAGGAGGATGCAAAACAAGAAATCTGAAGGAAGCAAGTAGCAAAAAAGGCTGAATCACAAGAAATTTGAAGAAAGCCCAAGGGGTCATGCACTTGAAGATGTCAAAGCCAATAACGGTGAACTAACTATTGGAAATTCAAATGTAGTGATGGGTACATGAACGTTAATTTCAAGGTTTGTAAAATAGCTGTTGATTTTGAAAAGCCTTAAATAAGAGCAAAAGAACTTAGCAACCCGTTAGAAGAAAGAAGCTCGAAGGCCATCTAAAGACTGATCAAAGGGTAGATACCCTTATAGGGGGCTCTTCCCAAACCAAAGTGGATCATTTCTCAAGGACTGAAAGGCAGGTTCCCTCCACAAAAGCTCAAATGACAAAGCTGAAGGAATTACCAAGGAAAGTGACGTTCCCATGGATGTCAAAGTCATGATGATGAAATAGTTGTTGATCCTTGTAGGTTTAAATATATGGAATTTAATGCATTTAAAGGCTTTAAGGCCATGATCAACAAGAATCGACTAAGGAACAAAGCATCAAATTAAATCCAAGACCCGATTCAATTAACCAAAAAAGGAGGAATGACAAGGAAGGACTAGAAACATTTACACATCAGAAATGTTTATAAAAGTAAACCACTAGGTGGACATTGAAAGATGCAACTTTTAATAATGTGACCTATTTCTCTGCATTGAGAAAAACAAATAGGTAAATGTCCCTAAATTCCAGCATGTCCTCTTAACAAAATTCAATGCAACATGATGTGTTACAATTCCCAAGTCCTTTTTGAAAAGGCTATATAAGGGACTCTCTTGTTATTGTAAAAATATATCTCTCTCTAACAATTAGAAATGAAACTTTGCCTAAATTGAAAGGCATTACTGAGACTTTGAGCTCAAATTGTTGATCATATTTTGTTATTGGAATAAGAAAGCAAGTGACTTTTCAGACTTTGTGCTATGATATCTTTGTTATTGGGGAAACTATTCTTATGTATTTTTCCTTAATATAATTTTTGTTCCTTTAATTCAACAAGCAGAATTAGTGAAATTAGTCAGGAGGGTGTCCTAAAGCCAATTGTGGAGAGACTTTGTGCCCCCATAATTGCCTTTAGTGTGTTTTCTTTTTGTTTCTATGTAAAGGACCTTGGGACAACTTTGTGCCCTCATTGTCCTTTGTTTCTCACTCTTGGGAAATTCAGGTGGAGACTTTGTGCTACATCTCAATTTGTTAGTTACTACATCCTTGGTTACATTTTGCAATTACTACCAGGAGTATTCTTGTGGTTTGCTGAATAGTACTTCTGAAAGAAGAGTGCTTTTTGTCATTTCCCTTGAGATTTTTCTTTTGATTTTTCATGCATCATCTCTAAATAAAGAGAGATGGATGGTTTATCCTACCCTTGAGTATTATTTTCTATATATATATATATATATATCATATCTATAGGGAACCTGCCTTTGATGAGAGGAGAGATTAGTCCCCTTTTGATGTGGTGAACCTACACATTTGGATGACCAATCTTCCTACTTTGGCTAATCAGACCTATTTTATTTATCAGTATGTTGATCAACAAAATATTCAACCAACAGTTTTTGGTGACTCCGCTGGGGATATATATAATTTTGTATAATTTGAAACCTCAAGTTTTAGATTGAAACATCACCTATGTCTTACCTATTATCATTATAACCCTTATCCATTATAGACTCTAGCGACTCCATTTCATGTCTTACCTATTATCCATTTATAGCCTTACCATCTTCCTCCACCTCCATTATTTTATCTGGTCTAGAAAACTAGAGCTGCTGGGAAAGAGTGCATAGTTTGAAGCCTCAAGCCTCAAGTTGAAGTAGGTCTAGTTCTTTTCCATTTTTGTTTTGAAATCTAGCGACTCCACCTAGATTTGTTATCCCTATTTTTCATAATTAAATCATGGTAGTTTGAGGCCCCTGGGGTAACTCTTTTGGCCCACTCAATGACTCCACTTCTACATGAACTCCCACATAGTTCAAGAAAGAATTTCCCCAATTTCTTTGGTAATGGGATAGTTCACTATGATGAACACATTACAGCCTTTAGCATAGCCTATGGTGTGATAGGGGTAGAATTCAAAGACGTGGCAGTTAGGCTTTTTGTGGAGACACTATAAGGTGCTACTATAGACTGGTTCTACCATCTACAAGTTAGATCAGTGACTGACTGGGATACACTCAAAGCCAAGTTTGAGGCAAGGTTCAAGGCCGCAGTAGATGCACATGCCTTACTATCCTAGCTCACTCAGATGAAGAAAGAGCCTCATGAGCCTATAAGGAATTTTATTACCAGGTCTGACAAGCTGAGACACAAGATTCCCATGGTCACCCAGCTGACACCTTAGAACATCAAATGCTTCTTCATCAATTGACAACTACCTGAAGTGAGTTTTTTCTGAGATGATCTAGCCACATAGACCTTGCTACTACTCAGGACTTGGATACTAAGGTAGAAGATGACCTTATCTTGGAAGGAAAGATAAGGAGAGACCCAAATAGAGGCAAACCCTCTTCATCTTCTGAATACTCACCCACAGTCACCACTGACCCAATGGTACAAAAGCTAGAAAATGAATTGCTAGCCTTGAAAAGGCAAATGGCACAAGGTATGTCTGTTGTTTCTCTATATAAAGATATACCAAGGAGGACATTCCCTAGTCAGCCATATCAAGGCAACGCTGCTAGAAGTCAAGGACAATAAAATTGTCTTCCTCCCCCACAAAGGAACCTTGCCCTTGAAGCACCTCCAACCAACTCAGTAGTTGGATATCAAGAAATAGAGCATGTTTTCTATTTCCAACCTAAGTTTGAGCAAGAAAATGGCTCTGATCTCTTCAGGGAGGATCTAGAAGAATCAGTTGGAAACTCCCACATTGGTTTCCTAAATTTCTAGGATGAACCTAGAAGTGATGGTGAAGCAGTTGAAGGATCATATGCAGTCTTTACTAGGTCCGAGAACCAATCAGCCCAGCAAGCCAACAAAGAGAAGATAGATGAGTGAACTTAGCCTGCAATTCCAATTGCTAAGCAGGGAACCACTCTACCTTTCCAATCAAAGGACCTAGTGATTTCCAAGAAGGTTAGTACATCAAACATCGCTGCACCTTTTACTTTAACTTTGCAAACCAGCCTTCCCCCTCCCAAAAACTAAAAGGATGAACTCACATCCTCTCTTCCAAGTCCATCTCAGTCATTTTCCATGATTGATCATGTGAAGAAATCCAAAATTTAGATGACTGAGTTTGAATCCCTGCAAGCCAATCCTGAGCAATTAGACATTAGTGGAGAACCAAGTGTGGACCTATCCAAGGCAAAAATTATGGATACCCAAATGTCAACCCCTGTAGCTCAAATTCTATTTAAGACTTTAGGCAGGGGTAATTACTTCTTGACCATAGAGGATGCTCATGTCTTAGCTGATGAAAGTCCTATAGCTGGCAATCTAGGATTTGATCCAAACAAGGCATCAGAAGAATTAGTAGGGCATAGTACAAATCAAGAAAGATCTTCCATCTCTGATGAAGAGAAATATGATAAAAAATCAGCTTTTGATGATGCTTGGATCTTGGAATTTGATGGTAGCAATTATTCCATAGCTAGAGATGGATCTTTATTACTCAAATTGAAGACTACTCAAGATGAAGAGATCAAACTCCTTCACACCAAAGGAGGTGCTGAGATGATGGTTTATCAGGGGTCTAATGTTGACAATCAAAGCATGTGCTAGACTGGGCTAGCATAATAGCTAGTTATGGTGGTGGACCATACTACTGTATTCCAAAGTTAGCAAAAGGAACTCTTCATAGGGAGAGCAAGGAGTTATGGTTTTCAGTTTGAAGACCACGTCCTGCCATGGAGTAAGAAGAAGAAAAGGCCAAGAGGAAGATGCAGAAAATTGGTTTCCTAGTGGAGAGCTCCATTTGCCCATCACCATTTCTGGGGGAAAAATGGTTTCCTATTGGTTTACCAGGATGACACACTATTTTCACTGCCTCTTAAGAAGCAACATCTAAAACACTTCAACTCTTAAAAGTATCAGATTATTACATCTGTACATATGTATATTTGTATAGTTTTTAATTCTAATTTTTTTTGTTTGTTTTCATTTTTGATGCCTTTCATTTCTAGGTAACATGACTTCAAAACCTAATGGTACACATGAAGACACTGGAGATTTTAGATTCTACTCCCTTCAATTATTTTTACAATTGATAGAAGTTCCCCAATTGGAGCTAGTTGTTATCCCCCAAAAATAT
Source organism: Torreya grandis (assembly GCA_037957365.1). Lineage (NCBI taxonomy): Eukaryota > Viridiplantae > Streptophyta > Pinopsida > Cupressales > Taxaceae > Torreya > Torreya grandis. The sequence continues at coordinate 1,384,638 of JARHVA010002601.1, forward strand.
CATTCATTTTTGGGACAACATTTGAACTATTTTGGTCCTATAGACCAAAATTGTCTCTTCCCTTTTTGAAATTTGTCCTGGGCATTCAAATTCCTCATTTTTCAAGCTTCTCAAAAATCTACGAACTCTGGAGGCTTGAATCTATGGACTCTGCAGGCTTGAATCTACGGACTCTACAGGAAGAGAAACCTATAGACTCTATAGGAAAAGAAATCTATGGACTCTGTAGGCCAAGTTCAATGGGCTTCATAGGTTGAATCTACAGACTCTACAAGAAAGAAGTAAGCTTTCAACACTTAGGTGATCTCAAAGTTGGTTCAATGACCAGGTTCAACCAAAAGAGTCAATTAGCAAGCTTCTAAGCGAGGATTGAATCGTTGAACCTTGAACCATTTTGGTTCAATGGGCTCAACAAGTTTAAAGGTTTAACATCAGCAACAAGATTTCAATTTCTTCTAGGTTAAAAGGCTTCTATAGTCAGGTTCAATCAAAAGAACAAGTTTTCAAGGCTTGAACCATTGAACCGTTGAACCATTAAACTACTCAAGTTCAAGGTTTAATAGGTTCAACATGTTTGGTTCAATGAGGATCAAAAGGACTTATCAAAATCAAAGGGAATAAACCATTGAACTATTGAACCAAAGTTGGTTCAATTTAGTTAGTTCAATGCTTCGATTCACTTAGTCGGTTCATCAAACAGTTTAACTTTTTTTGGTTCAATCAAAGGGTTCATCGGCTTGGTTAAAAGGAGTGGTTCAATGCAAAAGTTCAAGAGAGCCTCTCAAAGGACAAGTGCCCTTGTGGAGGGCACTTGGTCAACAAAAACACCCTTCAAAAGGGTCATTTTCAAGGAAGCTGCAAAGGTAAGTTCTTTCAAAATTTTGTTTAGGGCAGTTGAAAGACAAAGGCATAATTCCTTCAGACTTTTTGTCTGAAGGAATTCCTTTGGACAAAAAGTCTAAAGGAATTTGGAAAGTCTGCAAATGAAACTCCCACAAAGACCAAGGCAAGAAATGAATTCTTTCAGACTTTTGTTTGAAGGAATTCCTTCAGACAAAAATTTTGAAGAAATTCAGGAAAGTCCATAGGAGAAAAGCCTGAAAGAATTTCCGAAGGCCAAAAACAAAGCCAGCCAAAACAATTATTGCAAACTTTTTGTCTGTGAGAAAATGTCCATGGTAAAATGTTCATGGGAAAGATCCAAAGGACCCCAAAGGGCAGGTGCCCTTGCAGGGGACTCTCAGCTGCCAAAGTAAAGGACACTTCCCCAAAGCTAAAGGGTCACCTTCCCTTTAAGAGGATGCAAAACAAGAAATTCTAAGGAAGAAAGTAGTAGGAAAGGTTGAATCACAAGAAATCCAAAGAAAGCCCAAGGATTGATGTGCTCGATGACGTCAAAGTCAAGAATGGAAAACTAGCTGTTGGAAATTCAAAACTAGTGATGGGTGCATGAACATTAATTTAAGGTTTGTAAAATAGCCATTGATTTTGAAAATCCTTAAAGAAGAGCCAAAGAACTTAGTGACCCACTGGAAGAAAGAAGCCTGAAGGCCATCCAAAGATAACTTGAAGGGTAGATACCCTTGTGGGGGGTTCTTCCTGACCCAATGTGGATCATTTCTCAAGGCCCAAAGGGAAAGTCCCCTCTGAGAAAGCTCAAATGACAAAGCTAAAGGAATTACTGAGGAAAGTGATGTGCCCATGGATGTTAAAGTCGTGATGATGAAATAGCCGTTGATCCTTGTAGGTTTAAATATACGGACCCAAATGCATTCAAAGGCATTAAGGCCATGATCAGTAGGAAGCAACTAAGGAACAAAGCATCAAATTGAATCTAGGACCCGATTTAATTAACTAAAAAAGGAGGAATGACGAGGAAGGACCAGAAACATTTACACATTAGATATGTTTCTAGAAGTAGACCACCAAGTGGACATTGATGAGATGCAAACTTTCAATAGCGTGACCTATTTGTCTGCATTGAGAAAAACAAATGGGTAAATGCCCCTAAATTCTAGCATGTATTTTTAACAAAATTCAATGCAACATGATGTGTTACAATTCCCAAGTCCTTCTTGTAGAGGCTCTATAAGGGACTCTCTTGTTATTGTATAAATATATCTCTCTGACAATCAGAAATGAAACTCTGCCCAAATTGAAAGGCATTACTAAGACTTTGAGCTTAGATTGTTGATCATATTTTGTTATTGGAATAAGAAAACAAGTGATTTTCAGACTTTGCGCTATGATATATTTGTTATTAGGGAAACTTTTCTCATGTCTTTTTCCTTAATATATTTTCTGTTCCATTAATTCAACAAGAAAAATTAGTGAAAGTAGTCAGGAAGGTGTCCTGAAGCCAACTATGGAGAGACTTTGTGCCCCCATAATTGCCTTTAGTGTGTTTTCTTTTTGTTTTTGTGTAAAGAACCTTGAGATGACTTTGTGCCCTCATTGTCCTTCGTATCTCACTCTTGGATAATTCAAGTGGAGACTTTGTGCTACATCTCAATTTGTTGGTTACTATGTCCTTGGTTACATTTTGCAATTACTACCAGGGGTATTCTTGTGGTTTGCTAAATAGTACTTCTGAAACAAGAGGAGTGATTTTTGTCATTTCCCTTGATATTTTTATTTTTATTTGACACGCATCATCTCTGAAGAAAGACAGATGGATGGTTTATCCTACCCTTGAGTATTATTTTCTATATATATATATATATATATATATATATAGGGAACCTCCCCTTGATGAGAGGAGAGATTAGTCCCCTTTTGATGTGGTGAACCTACACATTTGGATGACCAATCTTCCTACTTTGGTTGATAAGACCTATTTTATTTATCAGTATGCTAATTGACAAAATATTCAACCAACAAAGTGGACTCTTAAAAAATTCTCAAAGGGTACCTTGTAAGACATTTTAAGGGTAAGTGGACTATTCAAAGGTTCCAAAGGGATCATTTTAAAAATGCCAAAGGATAAGTGATCCAAAACAAAAATTCTGAAGGGTACATTTGTAAAGTATCAAAGGACAAGTGACTTTTAAAAAAAAAAATGGAAGGGTATGTTGCAGTAGTTCTAAAGGACATTTTTTATGAAGAAGACTTTGATGCATTATTTCAATTTTTTTTTTAAGGATTTGTAGACACTTGAAAAAATTTTGAAGGGATATTTTTGAAAAGGCCAAAGTGTATGTAGACCTTTATAGAAAAGTCGAAGGGCACTTGAAAAATATTTCACATAAATTGTCCACAACAATTCTTTTAGAGAAATTATCCACAACAATTCTTTTAGGGAAATTGTCCACATCAGTTCTTTCAGAGAAATTGTCTCTAAAAGCCCTTAACAAAAGCCTACAACAATTTGTCTGAAGAAGAAAGGTCACTTGATACATTATCAAAGGGTAAGTGTGAAGTCATGTAGGGCATTCTCAAAGGGTCATGGTAGGTTAAATATTGAGAAAGTTTGAAGAGATTGATGAAGGGGAAGCAAAACATAAATGCCAAATAAATTAAGATGAAGCCAAATTTCCAAAGTTTAATGATCAAGCCAGTTTGAAGTAATGCATCTGCATAACCTGACAAAGTAATGCATAATTGAAGACATGATAAAAGGAGGGTTACTTAAAGAGTGTGTCATGCATCTTCAAGAACCTGATGAATTAATGCATTGTCAAAATCTTGACAAAAAGTGGATTGCTTAAGGATAAGTCATGCATCTTCAAGAACCTAACAAAGTAAGTCAGCTACAAAAGTTTGGCATGATTAGTGAAGGAAATGAATTAGTTCTTGTAAAAATAGTTATTCTTCTGAATTGTTCTATACATTTCAAATGTTGTAATTGAGATTGATTAATGAAAAATTACAAAGAGATGAAGATAAAGAAAGACAAATAGTTATTTTTATTTTGGAATGAGAAGAATTGAGTTGAAGATGAAGATATATGAGACTCATATAAGCATAGAGGTATGATGGTAGAATTGGAGAATATTAGAGCACAAAATAGATAAGTTTAGAGATAGATAAAGGGTCTAGAAAGAGTGAAGATCACACAAGAGTGTGTTGAATGAGAAATGAGTAGTTACAAACTAGACATGCATCAAAGAACAAAGATTTGGATTTTGTTGTGAATTTAAGTCATTAATTTGAATTATAAATGTTTGATTGGTTGGTTTTGTTAGATTAAATTGAGTTAGTGCTTATAATAGGGAGTGGGTGCTTCCTTAGAGTTGGTACTCTTAAAATAGGGGATTAGTGTCTCCTTGGGATGGGTGTCCTTAAATGTAACTAGTGAGGTTCAATCAGTGAGACAAATTTTATGAGGTTGGATTAGAATATTAGTTTCTAGTAGCATTCTCACCATGGTTTTTCCCTTTTTACTTCCATGTATAAATAATGTGTTATGTGTTGTGATTATATACATGAGATGTCTCTATTTGATTTATTTAAGATTTTTTTTTCATTTGTGTAACATTTATCTTGAAATTTGTAAGGAATCTACTTTTTGAGATCTACTGATTCACCCCCCCTCTTAGTAGATAGGTGTGTTCAAAAATTAGTATTAGATCCATAGGTTCCTAGTGAAAAGCTTAAATATCTCAAGTGAATCTTGGAGTTTGAACACAAAATGACCAGTCATAAAGGAATGTCATCAAACAAGGCACCTTTGTTTGTTAGGACTATGGTTTTTGGTGCATAAAGATGGAAACATAATTGACCTCTTTTGTATTTTATGTCTAGATGTCTATTGAGAATGGATACACACCCCCTGCTATTTCTCATACTGATTAGGTAGTGAAGAAGGCATGTGAAAATAATGCCAAAGCAAAGAATGCTATTCTTTTTGAATTGTCAAATAGTGATTTTTTCAAAGTGATGCACTGTCAAAGTGCAAAATACATATGGGTCAAATTAAAGAGCATATATGAAGGATATGATAAATTAAAACAAGCCAAGATTTAAACACATAAGGGATATTTCAAGAGTCTTAAGATGAGTGAGGAAGAGAAGATTGCAGACTATCTTCTTAGGGTAGATGAGATTGTAAATGCAATTAGAGGAATTTGAGAGAAAATAGATGAATCCATCATTATTAAAAAGGTTTTAATATCTCTAAAAAAAAGTATGATTCTAAATTTTTTTCCATTGAAGAAGCAATAAATATTAACAAGCTCACAATAGATGAGTTGTATGGAACTTTCACTGCATATGCGATGAGGTTGAAAGATGTTGAGTCATCTAAGAGGGAAGATTCTTTAAAAGTTTCTACGTAGGTAGAAGAAGAAGGGACACCTAATTTTGAATTTGAGGAGGTTGATGATGTAGAATCCAATTTCATTAGAAAATTAAAGAAGCGCTCAGACAAATATAAAGGTAAGTTACCTTTCAAATGTTTTAATTATGGAAAGATAGGTCACTTTGCTGCTAAATGTCCACATAAAAGGAAAGATGATTGTGATTCATCTGAGAAAAATCAAAAAGATAAATCCTATTATCTAAATAATAAAAAAATATTATTTAAGAATAAAAAGGGGTTGTACTCAAAAGAAGATAGTGACTCTGTTGATGACAACAACAGTTCAAGTGATGAGCATGATAGTGTTTTTATGGCCAAACAAAATGAAGTGTTATTCATGAATTATGAATCAACTCCTTTATGCCAAGAAGAAGAGGACTTAGATTATATGAAGAAGAGGAAGGAGAAGTAAATTTGGAAAGTGAAATCATTTGTGCTCTAAAATAAATAGACAATCTTAGAAAGGAAAATTCTAAACAAAAGAAGCTTAGTCAAAAAGAGTTTGAGAAATAAAATAAAAGAAATGAGGAATCAAATCAATTGATAGTGAGTTTGAAGAACCAAGTTAATAAGGAAAAGAAGATATAGGATGTGGTCAAAACTAATTTTCAAGCAAAGTCCTTATAATGCTTTAAAATGGAGGAAGAAATCATGGACCTAAGAGAAAATCTCAAAAAGTCCAAAGAATAAATTGATAGAGGCTTAAAACCAAAAGGAGGATCTGTAATATTGGATGAGATGATCAACTCACAAAATCCCTTAAAATAAAAATTAGGACTTGGGTATGAGAAAGGCAAGAGTCTCATGTTGAGTACAACTAGGAATTTGTATGGAAATTTCAAGGTAGTAGCAAAATCAGGAATCATAAAAGAAGAAAATCACAATCTTGAAGAAAAGAATAAAAGTAATAACTTTGTTCCTATAAAGACCAAGGTTGCTACTAAAAAAATCAAAATAATAACAATGAATGTGAATAATATAGAGTTTAAAATATCTCCTTTATATCCCTAAAAGAAATTGATAACTAGGTATTCCTCATCATTTTATGTTTATTGTTGTAGCTGAAATCAATTTGGCCATAAAGAAATTGATTGTAAATTTATACCTAAGAAAAGGATAAGCATCTTAAGTAAGAATCCATTTTCTCCTTTTCTATATCTATATGTTTTATGTTACAACTATAATAATTTATTTCATATAGAAAAATATTGTAGAATAAAGCTTATTAAATATAACAATGAAAAAAGTGTTGAGACTCCTACAGTGAAAAAAGGCTCACAAATCAATGACATAATAAAGATAGTTATAGTCAAGAAGCCTAAGGAGATATAGAAAAAGAATAATTAGTCTATGATTACTCAAAAAACACTACGTGAGAAAGATAAAAATCTATGGGTCACAGATAGTGGCTGCTCAAATCATATGATAGGGGTCAAGAGTAAGTTCAAAAATTTGAGTTGATGCAAAGAAGGGACTATTAGCTTGGGAGAAAATATTATAGTCAAAATCAGAGGTAAAGGAACCTTAGAAATTGATGGAAATCTTCCTATACATGATGTTCTGTATGTTAAAGGACTAAAGCATAATTTGTTGAGTGTCATTCAGATGTGTGACAATGGCTATAAAGTCATATTTGATGTTAAAGGTTGTGAATTAAAAAGGTCTAGAAAAAATATTACAAAACAAAAATGAACTGAGAGTAGTATATATAATCTAATTAAAGTGAATAATACAAATTATCTCATAATAAATATTGATGAGAGATAGTTATGGCACAGAAGGATGGGCCATGTTAACTTTGATAATTTAATCAAAGTAAGTTCCAATAAATTTATAATACACATGCCCAAAATAACCAAGCCTATAGACACAATGTGTAGAGAGTGCTGACTCAGTAAATAGACTAGGGTCTCATTTCAAACAAAAGAGTATGCAACTATGAAGCCTTTACAAATAGTTCATACTAATCTTTATGCACCAACCAAGATAATAGGCTCCAAAGGAGTTTATTAATCCATTCTATTTTTAGATGACTATACTAGAATGACATGGTTAACCTTTTTAAAGGACAAGTATCAAGCCTTTGAGAGATTCAAAAAAATTAGAGCTATGGCTGAAAATGAGATTGGTAGAAAGATTAAGTGCCTCATATTTGATAAAGTTGGTGAATTATCTTCAAATGAAGTACTATGAGAAGCATGGAATTAAAAGACATTACTCAACCATATGAACCCCACAATAAAATGGAGTGGTTGAAAGGAAGAATATGACTATTAAGGAAATGGATAGAATAACGTTAAAAGAAGCTAACCTACTTGATGGATATTGGAGAGAGGTACTTCAAATAGCTGTATACATTTTGACATGAGTTCAATTAAGGGTGAATAGTGTTAAGTCTCCATATAAATTTTGGTATGGGAAGCTTGCCTTGGTTAACAACTTTAGAGTGTTTAGAAGCAAATGCTACATTTGAAGGAAGGAGAAAAAGATAGGTAGTTTTGAGTCACATAGTGATGAGGGAATATTTCTTGATTATTCCACTCATAGAAAAGCTTATGTTTTCTATAAAAAAGGATTGCATAAACTAGTGGAAAACATTCATGTTAAAGTAGAAGATCTTCAAATAAGATATTGAACCAATAAAAGAGATTATTATTGAAGAGCTGTAAGAAGAAGATGATAATGAAATGTCAGAAGATGAAGAGCAAGAAGTGAAAAGGATTGAAAAGGCACCCCCAAATTTTATTCAAAAGGATCATCCTAAAGAGCAAATCATTTGAGACATGAAGGAAGGAGTTCAAATAAGGAGAAGAAATGAAATGAGTAAATAACAAGTAAGGTCTGATTTACTATCTAATTTTGAGCCCAAAACTATACCGAAGCTAGCAAAGATGAGAATTGACAAAAGGACATGAGTGAAGAACTAAGTCAAATAGAAAAGAACAAAACTTGGTAGCTAGTATCAAGACCCACATACAAGAATGCCATATGCACAAAATGGGTTTTTAAAAACAAGTTGAATGAAGATGGAACTATTGTGAAAAACAAAGCTATACTTGTTTTTAAGGGATATGTTTAGGTAGAAGGAATAGACATTGAGGAGACATTTGCCCCAATGGAAAGATTAGAAGCTATTACAATGTTTTAGCATTCTCAATCTTTAATAATTTTAAATTCTATCAAATGGATGTTAAATTAGATTTATTTAATGGAACCTTAGATGTTGAAGTTTATATTGAACAACCTAAAGGTTTTTAGTTGATAGATAAGGAATACTATGTGTGCTAATTGAAAAAGGAACTGTATGGTCTAAAATAGGCACTAAGAGCATGATATTCAAGGTTGGATCAGTATTTTTAGCAACAAGGATTTATCAAAGGATGTGTTGATATTAATCTGTATCTTAAGTTTGAAAATGGACATATGTTGATCATAGTTGTCTATGTTGATGACATTATTTTTTGTGGTAGCAACAATAATATGTGTAAAGAATTTGCAAATCAAATGTAAAAATAGTTTGAAATGTACATTCTAGGATAAATTTCATTTTTTCTTGGTCTATAGGTTGCACAATCTAAAAAAGGAAATTTTATATCTTAGACCAAGTATGCAAAGGAGATGCTCAAAAAAATTAGTATGGAGGATAGCAGACCAATTAACACTCCCATGATAACTAGATGTAAGTTGAGAAAGAGTGATGAATCTACTAAAGTGAATCATACTTTGTATAGGTCAATGATTAGTATTTTGTTATATCTTATTACAACATTAATAGACATCATACCTAGTTATATGCATGGTTGCTATATTCTAGGCTAATAAAAAAGAAACACATGTAAATTTAGTAAAGAGAATCTTTAGATATATTAAAGGCATAATATATTATGGCTTATGGTAACCATCAGGTGATGATTTCACTTTGTCAACATACATTGATGTTGATTGTGTAGGAAGCATAGATGATAGAAAAAGAAATAGTGGTGGTGCATTCTTCCTTGGTAATAGATTTGTTTCATGGCTATGTAAAAAATAAGAGTCAGTTACACTATCTACAATAGAATTAGAACATTTTGTAGTAGTGGCATGTTATACTCAAGTGTTTTGGATGAAGTAGTCACTAAAATATATTGAATTAGAGTTTAAAGGACCAAATCCCATTCTGTGTGACAATTCAAGTGCTATAAATATATCCAAGAATCTAGGGATACACTCTAGAATAAGGCATATATCAATCAAATATCACTTTCTAAGAGAAAATTTTGGTGATCAAGAAGTCATAATGGATATGTTCCAACAAAAGACTAAATTATGGATATATTCACTAAACCTTTGCGTAAGTAACAATTTGAATATCTAAGATAGAGGTTGGGAGTGGTATCTCCTACACCACATCACTAGTTCTTAGTGAACATGCATAGTTATAGGGGGAATATAAAAGTATCACTAAATATTGATAATAGAAGAGTTTGGGAAAATGTATTATGGCCTAAGGGGGAGCTACTCTTATCTTGTTCTAATATGATAGGTCTAAGGATTAGAAATAGTGAAGTACCTGAATAAGTGTATTTCAAAGGAGGCTAGTTGACATATTGGTAGAAGATACTTTGTCATTAATGTCAAAGGGGGAGAAAAGAGAAAGACATAGATGAAAAATAGGGAATATAAGTAAAGCAAAGGGGATTATCTAGTCTTGTAAAGATTTTTACCATCAATGATAAAGGGGGAGATTGTTGGTAATTTGAGAGTGTCATGAGTTTCCATTGATGTCAAATATATAGACATTAATGATAAATTCATAGTGATGATGAACTTAATAATATTTTACATTGCTAGATTAATTTGGGTTTGTCAAGTCCATGTACTTGTGAAGTATTTTAGGTTTGTGAAATTCATGTACTTCTACTTATAAAGGTTTATAAGTAAAGCTAGTTCTAGAAATTGACTAGTTCAAGACATCATGAATCATTTTGTTAGCTCAATGTGCTTATAATTATAATGTTTTATGAGTAAAGTAAGTTTGAGAATCTGACTAGGTTAGGATGGAGTAATTTAGGTTTGGGAACTTCATGTGCTTCTACTTATAAAATTTCATAAGTAAAGCAATGTAGAGAACTTGATTGGGTCAAGATAGTTCAAATCGGGCGTGTGAACTCTATTTAGTTCAACTTATAAAGTTTTATGAGAAATGCAATGTAGAAAACATGACTAGGTGAAGTTAGAGTGAATCAATTTTATCAAGTGATTTAACTTATTTCATGGTTTATAAGTCAAGCAGTATAAAGAATCCAAATTTGTCTAGTGGAGTTGATTGGGTTTTTAGGATGTCTTTACTTCTTTTATTTTTATAAGTAAAGCTTTGGGAAGAATCTGTGTTGGATAATTCTTTCAAAAAAATGGATTAAGTCTCTATCAAACAAAATGTCTGTGAAAACACTTTCCAAGGGAAAGTGAACCCTTGCAAAAGTCCCTAAGGGTACCTTGTAAAAAAATTTAAGGGCAAGTGGAATCTTACAAAATTACCAAAGGGTACCTTGTAAAAATTTTGAAGGGCAAGTGGACTATTCAAACATTTCAAAGGGATCATTTGAAAAATGTCGAAGGACAAGTGATCCAAAACAAAAGTTACAAAGGGTAAATTTACAAAGTGTCGAAGGATAAGTGACCTAAAATAAAAAATTTGAAGGGTATGTTGTAGTAGTTTTGAAGGACTTTTTTGGGAAGAAGACATTGATGAATTCTTTCAGAAAAATTATCAAGGATATGTAGACACTTGTAAAAATGCCAAAAAGATCTTTTCAAAAAGGCTAAAGGGTATGTGGACCTTTAAATAAAATTCAAAGGACACTTGAATAATTATTTTGGGTAAATTGTTTGCAACAATTATTAAGGGGAAATTATCCATAATAATTCTTTTGAGAAAATTATCCATAATAATTATTTTAGAGAAATTATCTTGAAGAGCCCTTGACAAAAAGCCCACAATAATTTGTCTAAAGAAGAAAGGTTAATTGCAACTTTTCCAAAGGGTAAGTATGAAGTCATGTAGGGTATTCTAAAAGGGTCAAGGCAAGTTAAATATCAAGCAAGTTTGAAGAGATCGATGAAGGGGAAGCAAAACATAAATGCTAAAGAAATTGAGATGAAGCTAAAGTGTCAAAGTTTAATGATCAAGCTACTTTGAAGTAATACATCTATAAGAACTTGATGAAGTAATGCATACTCAAAGACTTAACAGAAGGAGGGTTACTTAAAGAAGGAGTCATGCATCTTCAGGAACCTGATGAAGTAATGCATTGTCAAAAACCTGACAAAAGGTGGATTTATTAAGGATAAGTCATTCATCTTTAAGAACCTAACAAAGTAAGTTAGTTACAAAAGTTTAGCATGATGAGTGAAGGAAATTAATTAGTTCTTCTTGTAAAAATGGTTATTATTTTGAAGTTTTATATATATTTCAAATGTTGTAATCAATATTGATTATTGAAAAATTCCAAAGAGACAAATAGAAAGAAAGACAAATAGTGAATTTTGTTTTGGAATGAGAAGAGTCGAGCTATAGATGTAGATATATGAGATTCATATGAGCATAGAGGTATGATGGTAGAATTTGAAAATATCAAATCATCAAACATATAAGTTTAGAGATAGAGAAAGGGTGTAGAAAGAGTGAAGATCACAAAAGAGTGTGTTTCATGAGAAATAAGTAGTTGGACACTAGACATGCAATAAAGAATAAAGATTTGGATTTTGTTGTGAATCTAAGTCATTAATTTGAATTGTAAATGTCTAATTGGGTGGTGCCATCATATTAAACTGAGTTGGTGCTCAAAATAAGGAGTGGGTGCTTCCTTAGAGTTTGTGTTATTAAAATTAAGGATTAGTGTCTCTTTAGGATGGGTATCTTTAAATTTAACTAGTGGCATTCAGTCAGTGAGACATATTTTGTGAGGTTGGATTAGAATGGTAGTTTCTAGCAACATTCTCACCATGGTTTTTCCTTTTGGATTTCCATGTATAAATCATGTGCTATGTGTTTTAATTTTGTGCGTGAGATATCTCTCTTTGATTTATTCAAGTTTTTTTTTCATTTTTTAAACATTCATCTTGAAAGTTGTAAGTAATCTAGTTTTTGAGATATATTGATTCACCCCCTCCTCTCAATAGATAGGTGTGTTCAATAGGGTTGAGAATTAAACTCTAGATTTTGGACTAATCTAGAAAAAGGATTATAAATGGGTTTGATTCCTTGGTCATTGGTTTCAAAATTTAAGCCCATATGTGGAGTGAGGGAATGGTTTCTTCACCTTTGTTCTTGATGGGAGGTTGCAAGGTTTGGGAAGAAGTGTCCTCCATGGAAGGTGTAGGTAAGATGATCTCCTCTTTTGGGATGGTTCCTCAAGAGAGAATGTGTGGTTATAACATAGGTGAGGAAGGTGTTATGGCCTCAAGTGAATGGATGGAGATGGTTATTTCCTTTGTTTGTATATCCAAAGGAATGATAGGTAATTCAACCACTTCAATAGGTGGAGTGGGTGAAGAGGTGGTTGAAGTAATGGTTACCTCCTTTGTTATTTCTATCAAAGGAGATGTGGATATGTCCAAAGTAATAGAAGGTGAATCCATCACTTCAATGAGTGGAATGGAGTAAGGGTTAGATGATGTTATGGTATCCTTAATGATAGGTTTACTAATAATGGAATTAATTATATGGACGTCACGATCATGAGATGATTTCAGTTTATTATCATCATAGTGGGTGGAAGGGGAATGGTTGGGAAAAGGTTTACAAAATATGTAAAGGGAATGATTTGGGGGTGCATTAAGATTATCAAACATAAGTTATCCCTTATCAATCATATTTTGGATAATAGTTTTAAAGGTATTACACCTACTAACATCATGTCTAATGACATGGTGGAAAGCACCAAGATCATTCTCATTGTACCAACTAGGTGTAGGATGAGAGGCATATAATTATTGGGTAGGTTTTATAGAATGAATTTGTATGATGTTTGTTTTGAGTAACTTGTCCAAAATTGAAGCATAATACCCCTATCAGAGTATATTATTTTATAACAACTCAGTTTTGATTTTGGTTTGGTAGGTTGTAAGAGTTAGAGGAATTGGTTGGGTTGGGTTGGTTAACATTTGGTGGTAGAGAAATTTTAAGTAAAACCAATTTGGTGGATGCCTTTTATTTGGTTTTAGGATGGGTAGGTTGATTGGTAGTTTTGGTGGAGGAAGGGTCATTGGATTTAAAGCTAGAATTTTTGTTTCATAGTTTTAGTTTTCCCTCATCAATGGATAGGATTTCCAATTTTCATTCCATGTTGAAATCATCATTAAAAGTCCTGAAAGTTTAAACTTGAAGAGTGGGGGAAATATGTGTAGCATAACCTTGAGATAAAATCTTAATCAATTCAGGTTAGGGTAAGGAGAAATAAACTTGGTTGATAAGACCTCTCCATCTAACTATGAAATCAGTAATTGATTCATCATCAAATTGCCTAGTGGAATAGAGGTCGAAAATAGATACCTTTTTAGATATATTGACTAAGAAATGATCTCGATATACTTTGGCAAGTTGAGAAAAATAAAGTATCGAGTTCTTGGTGAGAGCACTATACCAATCTAAGGCTGGTCTTGATAAAGACATGGGGAAGGTACAAAGGAGAAGATCATCATCATATGAAATCAAATAACAATAATGGAAAATTTCTCTCAAGAGTTGTTAGGGGTCCTCCTTGCTTTGGAACCTAGAAAACTTGGGTAGTTCTCATTGAGGATGCTACACCCCTAACCTATCACATGTATTAGGATAGGAATAGCTGAATTATGGATTACTTATCCCTCTTTAATGCTATATCACATTTATCTATGCATTCATTTAGTTATTAGGTTAGCCTATGGAGTAACCATGGCCTAGATAGACTATATATAGGAGGTAGTGGGTAATTCTTTATCATCATATTATGAATTCTGCTCTTATTAAAACTTGTGGAGGTTTCCCCCTCAAAGTGGCCTATCTATTATCATATATTTTGATATATTTTAGTCATATTTGGATCTATTTTTTCTATTCTACTTTATTGTTGAAGTAATTTCATTAAAAGTGGTATCAGAGTTACGATTTGGGCAATCTTGTGGGTGAAACCTTGATGTTTTATATTTATCTATATATAAAAAATGGTTAAGAATTTATCTTCAATTGTTTTACTAGAGGTGAAAAATAATTAAATTAAGCTTCCATTAAAATTTTAGTTCATTCGGATCTATTTTATAAAATTTATCACCATTTTAGGGTTTTTCATAAAATTGCTCTATAGTGCACAATTCAAAGAATGTTTCTGAGTTATTTACATTTTTAGAAATCTTATAAAAAATTGGATAGGGTATGTTCTTTGTATGTTTTGATTTTAAGCTGACATAGGTCCAAAATCACTTGGTCAAAGTTGGGTCAAAAGTGCCAATCAGGGTCAACATCTTAAAGCCCTTTTATGGCAGTTCCACAAACTCAGGGCTGAAGAAAGGGTGTTGAAACTCCAAGTAAAACTCCTAACAAGGAAGAGATGGAGTCAAAATATGGATGTACTATATCCTTTATACTAGGTGTCTCTAACATAGATCACAATGTGAGCCAACTTGACTATAGTGTGTAAGGCATTCAAAGTGAGGTGTAAGGCATACAATCTAATATGAAATCCTTACAAGATAGTTTGGTAGATATCATGATGGATTTCAAAAATAATCAATCAAATAATATAGATATCATTATTACATAACCCCACTAGGGTGGTTCTCCCAACCAATCTACTTCAAATCCAACTACATGGCCACATAGGAACCTATTACCAAAGGTGGATATGCTCAAATTTGATGGAAAATATCCACTCAATTAGATCAAGAAAATGGAGAATTTTTTTGATCTACATCAGATCTTAGGTGGATAGAATGTTACCATGGCATCCTTTTATCTTAAACCTGATCAATTCATTTTGTATCAATGGTTATGTGCTCAAAAGAAAAAGATGACTCTCGATGTCACTTGGTCAGTTTTTACAGAGGAGCTACAATTACACTATGGAAATAGTGTGATAGAGAATTACTTCAACCAACTAGAAAAATTGTGATAGACTAGCTCTGTCAAGGATTATATTCATCATTTTCAGAACCTATCCTTACATGTGGAGATAATTTCTAAGGAGAACTTGAATGAACTATTTTTGGGTGGACTCAAGGACCACATTCAGCATGAGGTACACATGTTTAATCCACTTAAGATTTTTGATTTTATTATCATGGAATGCAAAGCTAAGGAAAAATTCATAGCCAACAAGAAGCAGCCATTCACTCACTTTAAAAATCATAGCATATTGACACCAACATTTCCTCCACCTACCAGATTGACCCCTTAGTAAATTGAAGAGAAGCATGCAAAAGGATTATGTTTTGGTTATAATAGCAAGTGGAACAAAGGACATAGATGTGCTAAGAAGAAGTTAATCTACATTGAGGGATATAATGAAGATGAAGAAGAAGATGATGCATACAATGATGATGAGGAAGAGATAGATGAGGTACCTAAATATTCCCAACCTATAATCTCTTGTCATGCACTTGTAGGTATTAGCACTCCACAAAATCTTAAGGTGGTGGGTTTCCTCAAGAAATAGAAGGTGATAATGTTGATTGATTTGAGGAGCACACATAACTTCATCAACCATTTTTTGGTCACTCAATTTAACTATTTCATCTACCCAACACCAAAATTTTATGTCATGATTGTAGATAGTGGCACAATTAATTGTTCAAGCTAATGACATAGTATTAAAATTGATATGGGTGAGTACAATCTTGATTCTCTTATGTTTTCTATTCTCATGGGTAGCATAGACATTGTTTTGGGATTCCAATGGCTCACAATCTTGGGTACCATTGAGATGAAATTCCAGGAAATATTCATGTGCTTTTATTTTAAAGGTAGGAAAATTGAACTACATCGATTACAGGCAAAATATCCATAATTGATTAGTTCACATCAGATTACCAAGATGCTAAAAGAGGGGATAGAGGGAATTATTACATGATTATGTTTCATAGAAGTTCAACCCACATAGGCATCTACACATCCTAATCTATAGATGATTCTTCATGACCACCGATCTATTTTTGGGGCCATACCAAAAGGACTACCACCAAAAAGAGAACATGATCATGCTATTCAACTACTTCTAGGGAGTCAACCACCAAATATCAGACCATATAGATATCCATATGTATATAAGATTGAAATAAAAAATATGGTCCATGAGATACTGGAGGTAGGGATCATCAAGCATATCTAAAGTGCATATTCATCACCAGTGGTCATGGTGCAAATGAAGGATGACACATGGAGGATGTGCCTATATTATAGGGAACTCAACAAGTACACCATCAAAGATAAGTCTCCTATTCTAGTAATTAATGATTTACTTGATGAGTTACATGGTGCTAATTATTTCACAAAATTGGATCTTCACTCAGGGTACCATCAAATTAGAATCAAGGATGAAGATGTTCATAAAACTACTTTTAGAATGCGTGAGGGCCATTATGAGTTTTTGGTAATGCCCTTTGGTCTTACAAATGCACCATCTACTTTTTAGAGCTTGAACACTATTTTTAGGTTTTTTTAAGGAAGTTTGTGCTAGTTTTATTTGATGACATATTGATTTATTGTAAGACATGGGAATCACATCTACAATATGTGAAACATGTGTTGATAGTTTTGGAGAAGCATCAGATTTATGCAAAGCCATCCAAATGTGCTTTTGGAGTACATGAGGTAGAGTACCTAGGTCATATTGTTTCCCATGAAGGTGTCAAAGTTGATCCATAGAAGATCAAAGCTATGATGGAATGGCCCATGTCAAAAACTCTCAAAAACCTCTAAGGGTTCCTAGGATTAACAGGTTACTACTGAAGATTTGTGAAAGGTTATGGTAGCATAACAACTCTACTCACTGCATTTCTAAAGAAGGATTCCTTCCATTGGAATGATGTCTCCACCAAATCATTTGAGAAACTAAAAGTAGCTATGTGCACCACTCCAGTTTTGGTTACTCCAGACTTCTCAAAGGCATTCACTATTGAATGTGATGCTTTTGGATCTAGGTTGGGAGTAGTACTAATACAAGAAGGAAGATACATTTCATTTAAGAGTCATCAATTCAAAGGTAAGAATATATAAAAACCTATTTATGAGAAAGAAGTGATTGTTATTCTTCATGCAGTTAAATAATGGAGGCCCTATCTGATGGGTAGACACTTTAAGGTGAAAATGGATCATGATAGTCTCAAATAATTTTTGGAGCAAATATTATCATCTGAGGAACAAAAAAAGTGGGTAACCAAAATGTTGGGTTATGATTTTGAAATCATCTACAATAAGGGTAAAGATAATGTATTTGAAGATGCACTATCCAAAAGGGATACATCCACAAAAGCATTACTTTGTGCAATGTCCATATTGCAAGTAGATTGGGTGGATGAATCTAGGTTAGAATGGGAGCAAGACAAGGATACATAGGTTCTAATTTAGAATCTCTAGTAAGGCACCTTATCCTCTGATAAATTTAAATGGAAAGGTAATGTCCTATGGTATAAATGTAGGTTATGCTTGTGCAAAGATTTAGAGCTTAAGCATAATATTCTTGTGAAGTTTCATGCATCTCTAATTGGGAGACACTCAGGTTTCTTGAAAAATTATCATATAATTAAGAAAGAATTTTTTTGGGAAGGACTTAAGGGATATGTACAATTTTTTTAGGAAAAATGCTTGATATGCCAATAGAATAAAGGTGAGATAGTTAAGACCCTGGGTCTATCACAACCATTAGCAATTCCTAGTCAAAGGTGGGAGGAGGCTTCCATGGATTTCATCATAGCGTTGCCTTCTTCTTAAGGAAATAATGTTATATTGGTCATTGTAGATAGGCTTACAAAATATGCCCATTTTTGTGCTCTCTCACACCTATTTTTAGCAAGTACAGTAACATCTATTTTTTTGGAGATAGTTCTAAAATTACATGGAACCCAAAAAATAATTATAAGTGATCATGATCCTATTTTCACTAGTAATTTTTGGACTAAACTATTTTCTTGTTTGGGTACTTAGCTAGCTCATAGCTCATCTTACCACCCCCAATCTAATGGATAAATAGAAGTGGTTAACAAATGTTTAGAGGGATATCTCCATTATTTTGTATCAAATAAACAAGAATGTTGGGTTAAATGGCTACCACTTGTAGAATGGTGGTATAACACATCTTTCCATACCTCTTCTAAAATGTCTCCATTTCTATCACTATATGGTTACCATCCACCTTCCATCACTTCTTCATTAAAAGTATAAACCAAGGTTTGAGTTGTGGAGGAGCACATTCATCATCAATAAGAGGTTTTGGCCTAGGCAAAAAATAGGATGAAGCAACAAGCAGATCAACACCAAAGTGAGTGAAATTTTGAGGTCGATGACTAGGTATTTGTATGTTTTTAGCTTTACAAGAAGATGTCCTTGAAGTAAAAAAAAAAGGACAACAAACATGTTCCTAAATATTATGGCCCTTATCAAGTTCTGTAGAAAATTGGAAGTGTGGCTTACAAGATCAAGATACCTAATACACCTCTTATACACCCATTATTTCATATTTCCTATTTGAAGGTCATTAGATAAAATGTTTTAGCCCAAATAGAGCTCCCAAAACTAGAAGAAGAAGGACGAGTCATTTTGGAACTAGAGATGATCCTGCAAACACGTACTAAGAGGTTGAGAACTAGAGAGATTAGGGAATATCTGATCAAGTGGAAGAACCTGAGTAGTGAAGATGTAACTTAGGAAGGTGAAGATATTTTGCAACAACATCCATAGTTTTTCAATGTTGAGGAAAATGTTGGTTTGAAGGGGAAGGGCATGCTACGCCCCTAAACTATCACATGTATTAGGATAGGAATGAATGACTTGTGGCTTACTTATCCCTCTTTAATGATATATCACATTTCTCTATGCATTCATTTAGTTATAAGGTCATCTTATGGAGTAACCATGGCCTAGATAGACTATATATAGGATGTAGTGGGTAAATTTTATCATCATATTATGAATTCTACTCTTATTAAAACTTGTGGAGGTTTCCCCCTCAAAGTGGCTTTTCTATCATCATATATTTTGATATATTTCAATCATATTTGGATCTATTTCTACTATTCTACTTTATTTTTGAAGTAATTTCATTACAGAGGAGGATAGGATCGAATAATAATGGATGGATGGATAGGTTTTTTACACATTTGATCTTAATACAAAAGGTTATGAGCACTAGAAAATAGACGATTCAAGATTTGACATTTTATCCATCAACATCTTAACCAAATCTATTAGAGGTTGGGGAGGTATATAATTTGATGGTAAGTTTGGTTGTGGTTGGGTGGCAACAATGTATGGATAAGAGGTAAAGGGTTGATAAGATACTACATCTTGGTATATGGTCATTGTAGGTTGGGATGGTACAAAATAAGGGTTGATGGGAACAAAAGGTTGGGTAGAAGGTCTTATGTATCCTTGTGGATTATTAACATATTGGTAAGATGTCATGGGTATTTATTTTAGGATGGAGGTAGGCTGATTTGGAAGTATGGATGGGTTGGTATATGGTTGGGGTTGAGTATTAACTCTTGTGCTAATAGATGGAAGGGTAGGAGGTATGAAAAGTACCAAACATTGGAGAGGGGTAGAAATTGGTGGGTTGGTGGTGATGAGATGAATGGTAGAAATAGGGGTAGAATATAACCCAATGGTAGATGGGGTATAGTTAAAAAGAGTTAAGTTCACCCCTACATTAGTGGTATTGGTTGGTATAGGGGATGTTTGGTTATTGGTTGGAATGTTGGATTGGGTGATTAAAGGTTGGGTAGAGGTAGTTCCAACCATAAAAGGGGGAGGAATACCATAATGTGGTTCCCTAAGGGGAACCAATGCAATAAGGGTATAGTGAGCTAAGGTGTTAAGGTAATTTTGGAGGGC